>CM057346.1:326588255-327204907 GCA_030015575.1 Agapanthus africanus | reverse complement strand
TAACGGTGCATGACGGGACATCAAGACGAATGCGGATGGCATAAGTTTACGTCGTATTTATCTGTGATGTTTAGGTGACTTAAATGATGGGACTTCATTAATGTGATTAATGAAAGAAAAGAAACCTAAAAGATGTTGTAGAATCAAATTTTTCAAAAAGGGTAGCTATAGTTTTGCTTTGCATTGTGATATATATGATATATCCCGCACCTTATTCGATGAGGAAAGAGCCGAGATCCCTTTACCGGGAATGACCTCTTTAGCAAAACTGGCAGATGCTACAACACTCGGTTTGTCTTTTGATTGCTTTTGGAGTTTTGCTTTGCATAGGGATATATATATGATATATCCCGCACCTTATTCGATGAGGAAAGAGCCGAGATCCCTTCACCGGGAATGACCTCTTTAGCAAAACTAATGAAAGCCTAAAAAACACTCCTTTTCAAAATTCACTTGTTTCTACAACGATATCAAGTTCATTACGCAATAGGTTTTCAGAAAGACCTGTCGTAGCCCTCCGTCATTTCAGATAAGTCCTACTTAGTATTCGTGCTACGTTTGTTGACCTCCGTCAAGGCGTAGTGTGTGGTAGCTAACTAGTGTTTATCTGCTTATGCATATGATGCAGATTGGATTAGGGTAGTCGTACGACCTTGTTGACCTCCGTCAAGGGTCGTGCGTGTGGGCTTGATTCAATCAAGAAATGACGGGTTGAACTTGACTTGCACCCTATGGTTTGTTGACCTCCGCCAAGGTCATGGGATGCTTGGGGCAAACTATTATCGGGAATTTCAAGTGTTGAAATTTGCAATGAGATTGCATACCTTCTATGAGATAGTTGGATCCCGATACCCACTGCGAGTAATTGTTACTCCTGGAAGAGTTTTATACAGGACAATTAGCCGATCAAGTAGGTGTCTAGAAAGGTGTCAACGGGGTTATGCCTCTGGGAAAACGAGGTTTATTTTAATTAGGTCCGTGCGAAAGCACGGGGAACCTCCCTCAAAGTATCGACACTGGCCTGGCTGAAAGATTGGCGAAATTGTAGGCTGTAATTAATCCTGGCTAGTCTTTCCTTTTAGGGTTTGAAGGAAGATTTGATAAAAACAGTGGGAGCCATCCTGATTAGATAAAAAAATGACCAATCTGATCTTGCAAGAGCATACGCTAAAGTGTTTTCTTCTCTCTCTCTCTCCAGGTAGCGACCATATCATGCTTTAATCAAGATAATAATATGGATGTATTGACCGAACCTGCATGTTATACTGTGCTGGGGAACGTTGGTTCCGTTCTTTCTTATAAAAGTTATAAGACTGAAAAGGATATAGGGGAATACCAGGATTCCCATGCCACCCGAATGAATAAAGTACATGTTGATGCATTTTCTTCGGGTGTGTTCGTTATAGAGAACTGTTTCTCCATTTGCTCTACGTCCTGGGTATTAGATACCGGGTCAGGACCCATATATGTAATCAGTTACATGGGCTGAGAAAAGGTAGAGAACTTGGAGAAGGTGATAAAGACATAAGGGTTGGAAATGGTGTAATTGTTGCAGCTAAAACCGTCAGGGAATATCACCTTGTATTACCAACTAGTAATACATTGATTCTAAATGAATGCTATTACATGTCGAACCTGATATGCAACATTATATCAGTTTCTTTATTAAGTAAAGAGAGATATAATTTTGTATTACAGGATAATGTTATGAACATTTTTCTTAACCAAAAGTTGGTTAGATCAGGCACGTTGTGCAATAGCATTTATGTTCTAATCAATCAACAATTCTAAGCATAACAAACACACACAAGAGGAAGAGTTCAGAACTGAATGAATCCTTCTTGTGGCATTGTAGACTTGGTCACATCAATGCGACACGGCTAGCTAAGTTGCATAAAGATGGATATTTGAATCCTTTCGAATTTTCATCTTATGACACTTGCCAGTCATGTCTCAAAGGCAAGATGACCAAAACTCCGTTTACGGGACACGGAGAAAGAGTTACTGAACTCTTGGGACTGATACATAGTGATGTATGCGGTCCCATATCTACACATGCCAGGGATGGTTCTTCGTACTTCATTACATTCACTGACGATCTCTCTAGATTCGAATATGTGTTCCTGATGAAACATAAATCAGAAGCTTTTGAGAAATTTAGAGAATATAAACAAGAAGTCGAGAACCAAACCGGGAAAAGTATTAAAATCCTTCAATCTGATCAAGGAAGTGAAAACTTGAGCAATGAATTCCTGAACTTCCTAAAAGAGAATGGGATTCTTTCTCAGCTAACTCCTCTATATACACCACAGCACAACGGTGTATCGGAACGGAGGAACCGCACCCTATTAGATATGGTGCGCTCTATGATGAGCATAGCTGAGTTACCTATTTCCTTCTGGGGGTATGCACTAGAGACAGCGGCATACCTACTGAATAGAGTTCCTACTAAATCCGTGCCTACCACCCCATATGAGATATGGGAGGGGAAGAGACCATATCTTAATTTTATTAAGATATGGGGTTGCCCGGCCTATGTCAAAAGACAAAAACTGGACAAACTCGAGGCAAGGTCTGTTTTGTGTAAGTTTATTGGATATCCCAAGCATTCGCGAGGGTATATCTTCTACCACAGTGAGGAACAAAGGGTGTTTGTTGCTCAACACGCCACCTTTTTAGAAAAGGAATTTCGTGCAAAAGAGATTAGTGGCTCTGAGGTAGAACTGGAAGAAGTTCCAGCTATACAAACCACAACGGAAGATTTGGTGGAACCAGAGGATTCGGTAGTTCCCGATGAACCCCAGCCACTTCGCCGATCTAGTAGAGTTCCTCACCCACCTGAGAGATACTACGGTTTTCTTATGGATGGTGGGTGCGAGGATTGCATCATGGAGGATGATGACCCAACTAGCTTCGAGCAGGCCATCACGAGTGGTGACTTAGTGAAATGGCTAGATGCAATGCGGTCCGAGATGGAATCCATGTACACCAATAAAGTATGGACTTTGGAAAATGCTCCTGAAGGGGTAAAACCCATTAGGAGCAAGTGGATCTTCAAGAAAAAACTTGGTGTAGATTGGAAAGTGGAGACTTTCAAAGCTAGACTAGTTGCAAATGGTTTTCGTCAACGACCAGGTGTCGATTATGATGAAACCTTTTCTCTAGTGGCTATGCTTAAATCCATCCGGATCATGCTTGCCATCGCTGCATATCATGACTACGAAATCTGGCAAATAGATGTTAAGACCGCCTTTCTAAATGGTGATTTAGAAGAGAGCGTGTACAAGACTCAGCCAAAGGGCTTCGTAGCTAGTGAGAGCAGCAGGAAGGTGTGCAAGCTGCTTAAATCCATTTATGGATTAAAGCAAGCATCGCGGAGCTGGAACATCTGCTTTGATGTCGTTATCAAAGAGTTTGATTTCGTCAAAAACGTAGATGAACCATGTATATACAAAAAGGTGGCAGAGAGTAAGATTGTCTTCCTCGTATTGTACGTGGACGACATACTCTTGATAGGAAATGACATTCCTATGCTGCAATCAGTCAAGCTCTTCTTATCACAAAGATTCTCAATGAAAGATCTAGGGGATGCCTCCTGCATCTTGGGGATTAAGATCTATAGAGATAGATCTAAAAGGATACTGGGATTGTCCAAATCCGGGTACATTGACACCATACTAAAGAGGTTTAGTATGGAAGAGTCCAAGCCTGGGTTTTTACCCACGATCTCAGGACTCACTCTCTCCAAAGAGATGTCTCCCAAGACTGATTTGGAGAGAGCTCGCATGAAAGAGATACCCTATGCTTCGGCAGTAGGCTCTATCATGTACGCGATGCTATGTACCAGACCCGATGTAGCACACTCACTAAGTATAGTGAGTAGGTATCAAGCAGATTCCGGAGAGAGTCACTGGGCAGCTGTGAAGAGCATTCTCAAGTACTTACGAAGGACTAAAGAGATGCTCTTGGTGTATGGTAATGGAGAACTCCAAGTAGAGTCCTTTACCGATTCGAGCTTCCAGAGTGATAAGGAAGACTCTAAGTCGCACTCGGGATTTGTCTTCACCCTCTACGGAGGGGCGGTATGCTGGAAGAGTTCCAAGCAGGAAACCGTGGCAGACTCGACAATGGAGACTGAATACATCGCTGCCAACGATGCTGCCAAAGAGGCTATCAGGATCAAGAAGTTCATAGCTGAACTTAGAGTGGTTCCATCCATTGAGTATCCAATACCTTTGTATTGTGATAACAATGGAGAGGTGGCTTTGGCCAAGGAGCCCAGGTCCCATCAGCGATCCAGGCATATTCTGAGGCGGTATCACCTGATCCGGGAGATAGTTGATCGACGGGAGATCGAGGTCAGGAGGGTTGACACAAAGAACAACACAGCGGATCCACTCACAAAGGCCATTCCCCAGATACAATTCGAGAGACTCTTCAGGATGCTCGGTATGCGATACTGCAGCAGCTGGCCCTAGTGCAAGTGGGAGATTGTTAGTTGTATGTATGCCCTAGAGGCCAGTATTTTACATATGATGTTTATTATATTGGATGCTTAGACATATATAGAGAGGACTTTCTTGCTCGATATGATAGTATGCTATCTGGTTGCTCTTTATCTTAACATGTATACTTGTCTATTGATACTCTCTTATAGTTACATGTTGGTAAAGCCCTTAGGATGTGTACTTGACTACCAGGACTATGATGCAGACCATACTAGTGGGGCCATGGTAGTCCATAAGTACATCTTTAATCTCCCTAGTCGTGGGTGTATCGAGACGGTGCATCGATATACTAGAGTAGACTAGCGTATACGCTTCTCGACCCATGAGATGGGCGATGGATGATCCCACATCCATTGGTGTTTGACATCAAAGATGGTATACGGGTGCTCGGTGGAGACTGGGTACACTGGACGGACTCGACGAGAACTCCTAGATGGTATTATACCTCACGTCAGACGGCAGTTCTCTGGTGACATTTGTACAGGTTAGTCTGTAGACCCGAGATCGTCATAGAGTCTTGTGTGATTCCCACTGTGCTTTGATTTCGATCTTACCACATCCAAGAGGGCGTGCAAAACGGTGGTTTTTGGGTACAGTCCCGAGTTCACATGGAAGCAATGAGCGATAGGAGGGGTTTCGTCTCTCCCGGTATTGGGAGTTGATGTTGCGCTGTGCTCGATTGGCCATGACAGGGAAGTCCCTGGCCAGGGCTGATTTAGAGACTTACTGGTAAGTGTTACCAGTAGTTTCTCGACCCGTTATGAGACTCACATCGGCATGACTTATCGGTTATTGGGGTCTGACGTTTACCACCCCTAGACTTGATATGTGACAAATCAGACGAGGAGACCGGACTGTACGGCAAGTGTTACCGTCAGGCTTTTGCAGAAGTTGGAGTGGGCTTGCTTGCTAATCTTCTGATCGCTTAATACCCGGGTAGACGTTACGTCCAGCTAGTACCGTTGACGGCTTGTGGGTGCTTGATGTGATCATCACCTACTGCCGGCATATTGACGAGTCTTTAGAGTCCTATATAGAGGTTTTACTGGCTCAGGCAAAACGAAATAGGTGCACATATGTGATATGTGCGGGACCGAGAATAATGCGTGTATGAAATACCGTATTCTATTCTCGCGACTTTTGTATCGATCGGTTATATGCGATATAGCCGGATTATCGAATCATGTGTTGATTCGATAAGTTGGTACATTTAGAGTTAGTCGGTTATATGAGATATAACCGGATTATTAAATCAAGTGTTGATTTGATAATTTAGTGTATAATTTTATATTTGATATACTAATTTACATTAACTAACATTGGCTCACTTAAGCATTCTTTTCTCACTTATGTGTACATGCAATATATATTATGTGCATTGTTTAGTTTGTGTGTGTGTCATGGTTGTTGATACACACTACATGGGTGTATGAGACATACACCATACTAATTAAAGTGGTGGGGTTTTAATGTTTAAAGTAAATCAAAATTAGTGGATTATTTGTTTTGTGCATGAAGCTTGTAAAAGCTTGTGGATGCTTTGACAAAGTCCACTCACTTTGTTTTACTTTAGATATTTGTTAACCGAACCATTTTAATTAGCCATGGTTATGTCTCTACATGAGTTAGTATATGATACTCACTCATCATGGTTCACTCTCTCACTTGATCATTTCATTCTCTTCTTCTTTCTTCATCTTCTTCCTCCAAAAGAAAAAGCTCTCTTGGGTTTGAAAAAAGTGAGAAAGTAGTATGAGAAAAAGAATTCTAAAGTAAACCCACTTCCTATTTCATCATCCTCTACTTGATTAGCACTTTAGTTTTGGGTGTTTGCTTCACTAATCCTTCATTAGTGATATGGTAGCTTGAGTTAGTATTCCCTCGACGTAGATCATCTTCGGCCTCGAAGACTTCAAGCAAGAACGTTCCATTCGCCTTGTGAAGCCATGCAAGGGTCCGGGAGTTCCATCAACGCAGCGAAAGGACTACTACAAGAAGCTTATGAAGTGACGGACCGATCTACAAAGGTTGTATTTCTAGTTCACTTAGTGGTAAAAAGCTTACTATCTTTTTGTTACCCTATCTTTTCTAGTTTGATTCCTAAGATTAATTCGTTAGCACCCTCTTAAATGTTAAATATGGCATGTGTGATGCTACCAAACCTTAGTAGTGGTGCTAAGGAATCCCTTCACTTTCAGATGGATGAGGAACCCTGCTAGATCTGCGGAGTGGCTGGGGTTCGTTGGGTACTATTGGATCCTCTGCTTCCACCAAATCGTCAGCCATAGTTTGTTCTGCTGGAACTTCTTCCAGTTTTACCTCATTGCCACTAATTTCTTTTACAAGAAATTCCTTTTTCCAAAAAAGTGGCAGGTTGAGCAACAAATACCTTTTGTTTCTCAGTTTGGTAGAAGATATGCCCTCACGAATGTTTGAGATATCCAACAAAGTTGCACAGAACTGACCTTGCCTCGAGGTTGTCCGGATGACATAGGCCGGACAACCCCATATCTTAATGAAATTAAGACATGTTTTCTTCCCATTCCATATCTCATATGGAGTGGTAGGCACAGATTTAGTCGGAACTCTATTAAATAAGTATGCAGCTGTCTCAAGCGCATACCCCCAAAAGAAAATAGGTAACTCAGCAGTACTCATCATAGAGCGCACCATATCCAATAGGGTGCCTGCGCTTCGATACACCATTGTGCTGTGGTTTATACAGAGGGGTAAGCTGAAAGAGAATCCCATTCTCTTTTAGATAATCACGGAATTCCGTGCTCAAGTATTCTCCCTCCCCCGATCAGATCGAAGGACTTTAATACTTTTGCCCGTCTGGTTTTCAACTTCACACTTATATTCCTTGAATTTCTCAAAAGCTTCAGACTTGTGTTTCAATAAGAACACATGTCCGAACCTTGAGAGATCAATGGTGAATGTAATAAAGTACGAAAAACCATTCCTGGCATATGTAAACATAGGACTGCATACATCACTATGTATCAGTCCCAAGAGTTTAAACAGAGTTTTGGTCATCTTGCCTTTGAGACATGACTGGCAAGTTTCATAAGATGAAAATTCGAACGGATTCAAATAATCATCTTTATGCAACTTAACCAGTATTGTCGCATTGATATGACCTAGTCTACAATGCCACAAGAAGCCTTCGTTCATTTCTGAACTTTTCCTCTTGTTTGTGTTCTGTATGTTAAGAACTGTACTTTGATTAAGAACGAATATACCGTTACACAACGTACCAGATCCAATCAACATTTGATTCTTGAAAATGTTCATAACATTATCCTCCAATGTGAGAATATATCCTTCTTTAATGTTGCACATCATCTTTGGTACGTAGTAACAGTCGTTCAGAATTAATGTATTACCAGTTGGTAATACAAGGTGACAATCGCCAATTGCCTTGGCTGCAACAATTGCACCATTCTCTACTGTTAGGGATTTATCACCCTTTCCCAGTTCTCTACCTTTCTTCAGCCCATGCAACAAATTACATACGTGGGATCCTGATCCCACATCCAATACCCAGGACGTAGAACAAACTGAGAAACAGTTCTCGGTAACGAACACATCCGAAGGGATGCATCAACATGTTGTTTCTTCGCACGGGTGGCATGGGAATCCTGATATTCCCCTATCCCTTGCTCAGACTTATGACAATCATAAGATAGAGCCAGACTAATGTTCCCTAGCCCTTTATAAAAGGAGGGTTCGGTCAATACATCAATGTTATTATCATGATTAAGGCATGACATTGGTTGCTGCCTGGAGAGAGAGAGAAGGAAACGCGTTAGCGTGTGCTCTTTGCAAGATTAGATTGGTTATTATCTTATCTAATCAGGATGGCTCCCACTGGTTTTATCAAATCTTCCTTCAAAACCTAAAAGGTAAGATTAGCCGGGATTAATTACACCCTACAGGTTCGCCAATCGTTCGGCCGGGCAGGTATCGATACTCCGAGGGAGGTTACCCGTGCTTTCGCACGGACCTAATTAAAATAAACCTCGTTTTCCTAGAGGTATAACTCCGTTGACACCTTTTTAGACACCTACTGGATTAGCTAATAGTAAAATGCAAAATTCTCCCAGGAGTAACTCTTACTCACAGTGGGTATCGGGATCCAACTATCACATAGAAGGTATGCAATCTCATTGCAAATTTCAACACTTGAAATTCCCAACAATGGTTTTTACCCTTAGCTTCCTATGACTTTGACGGAGGTCAACAAACAAAAGGCCGCTAGTCAAGTTCAACCCGTTCATTTCTTGATTGAATTAAACTCACCCGCACGACCCTTGACGGAGGTCAACAAGGCCGTACGACTACCCTAATCCAAGTGCATCACATGCGGCAGATAAGCACTAATTAGCTACCGCACACTACGCCTTGACGGAGGTGAACAAACGCAGCACGAATACTAAATAGTACTTATCTGAAATGACGGAGGGCTATGCAGGTTTTTAAGAAAGCCATGAGCGTAATGAACTTGATATTGTTGTGGAATCTAGTGATTTAGAAAAGGAGTGTTTTTTAGGCTTTTACTAGTTTCGCTAAAGAGGTCATTCCCGGTGAAGGGATCTCGGCTCTTTCCTCATCTAATGAGGTGCTGGATATTCATGAATACCACTATGCAAAGTAAGAACTAGAGAAGTAGTCAAAAGACAAAACCGAGTGGGTTGTAGCCTTTGCTAGTTTCTCTAAAGAGGTCATTCCCGGTGAAGGGATCTCGGCTCTTTCCTCATCGAATGAGGTGCTGGATATTCATCAAGGAATACCACTGTGCAAAGAAAAAACTAGAGCTGCCCTTTTTGAAAATTTAATTCTACAATATCTATAGGTTTCTTTCTTTTCATTAATCTCATTAATGAAGTCCCATCATTTAATGTTTCCTAAACATTACAGAAAAATGAAATGAAAATAGAACGTACGCTTATGCCATCCGCATTCGCCACGGGGCCCCGTCATGCACCGTTAAGTTACTTAACTACAGGTAGAGCGGGGGGTGGACTAGCGCGGGTGCAAAACATAAGCAACGTTTATTATATATCATATATATAATATTAAATTCGTTCCACGTAGTTATATGATCAATATCACAGAATCAAGCAGCAGAAGCAACATATGACATATTTGATATACTAGGATGTCCGTATTTTAAATTTAGCCAATAATGTAAAACACGTATTCCATAGTCATGATGAATAGCCAAACCCACATCCCTAGACCCTTACGAGAGCGGCAAGGAACCCTGCCAATTCTAGAGTTAGGAGACCCGGTCTCAACTCCTTGAGATGGTCTCCCATTGGACTCTAGAACCCGGTTACCTGTGCTCGCTACCTTGGGTCTATCCTAATGCGGAAAATTAAATAATATACTACAGTGGTGACATCATCCTCAACCCGTATGTGCCCCAATAAAAGAATATTACATACAAATTTTACATGAATGAAAATAAAAACTCTCATCTCACATAGAACCCCCCTGCTATTCTTTCACGACGATCCAATAAATCATATCAACAACACCACATGATATCACATATCATCAACGTAAGCAAATATGCGTATCCCTAAAACTTGTTGACATATATCAACGAGATTGGGATACCCCACATATTACACTTACGGTCGTAGAAAAGAAAACAGAAAACTACAATAATTAGAATCCGCTATATCCTTAGACATCATAAACCTGGAATATCTCATATTCCGGATTTCATGCCCAACTTATAAAACTTGCATTTTAGTCTCAAATTGAAAAATCTTTTTAATTGGTTGTCGGATAATTCAACAAGATTCCCGACTTAGTGATCGCGTACAATACGCAATTACGACGGAGTTTTGATCCGAATCAAAACTTCGTGGCAATCAATCAATTGAGACTAAACGGCTAGGTTTACAATATACTAACTAGTTTTCGTAAAACTACTTAATCCGGATTCTAATAATTGTATCACACATCACAAAGCTTGTAAAATAACCGCGACATTAGAATTCTGCACGCAATTAGCAAACTAAACCAATTTTTCCAAGACATGAAAAATACAGTGAGCTAAAGTTCCAAAACTGATCGTTTTAATCCAATCCGGGAGTTGAAACGAACACGAAACCTTCCCGAATCTTCGCGTAGGTGAAGATCCCAAAATTAACTATCGAATGGGGGGCCTCGGGGGTAGGGGGTACCCACCCATAGGGGCCACTTCGAAGTGGCCCCTAGGGAAAGCCAGACCCGAGAGCACCCAGTTGGGGTGCTCTCGGGTCACCCACCCCCAAGGCCACCTTGTGGTGGTCTTGGGGTGTGGGTCCAGCGTCTGGTCCTCCCCGGGGTGTCCCCGGGGTGCGTACGCTCCACCCCGCGGCTTCTCGGTTCAAACCGTGAGCCCGCGGGGTGTGCAAACAACTCAAAACATCATTTTGGAAACTGTTTTTATCGGCAGTTTTTGCGCGACAAAAACGGTGGATTTCTAACGTCGCTACAAGCTATGATAGTCTACCTTAATGTTCTAGCTTGGCTCCGCTACCATGAAAGTCAGGAAGCCACCCCATCCAATGGGGTTCCCTCAGCAGCTACTTTTTACGCATGCACCCTCGCGAGGGCTACAACCCACCGGAACACCTTCCGGTCTCGAGACACCCTTGGGGTAAGAGCCTATGCTTTGCCACACTGTCATACAGTGAGAACCCCCCATATGTCAACATACAGTGTCTAGTAGCTCTGATACCATGAAAGTCGACCCTAGCACCACCATGAGGTTTTAGTAGCATCAAGCATGCCAAATTCAAATTTTTTAGGTGCTAAGGTAGACAAACCTAGATCGTTTACTAGAATATTAGGGTTATATGGTTTGATATCATCTAAACTACAAGAAGTTATACCCTCGTAGATCGAGTCCTTCGCTTCTAAAGCTCCGGGTTGAAGTCCACGCGACTCTACTAGGCTCCTCTTCAAGTTGGTGCAAGTTTCCTTGTAGATCTTCGTGTCGAAGACGATCCACCCGAAGTCTCTGAAGCACAAGCTATTTCTTTACTAAACTCTTTGGTGAAGACAACACACTACACTTGAGTGCTAGTCAAGTGTAGGATAGTGAAGTAGGGGTTTTGGAAGCTCGCTAGAGATCTCACGAACTCAATGATTCACATCACATGTGAGGGTTTTGAGTTTGGAGATGAGATTTGAAATTGTAAGAGCAAGAGCTCATGAAAATGGCTAAGGCATGAACTAAAGCATCTAGTGAAGAATAGAATGAATATGGCTACTCATAAGCTCACACATTATTGAAGCATGGAATAAACACAATAGAAATAATTCACCATGCTTCAATAGTGCAAGCAAATGAATAAACAAAAATAAAAACCCATGCCTCAAGCCATACCATAAATATCTCCCCAAATTACACCTCATTTTCTATTTTCTCAAAATAGAAAAATATGCCATGCTTCATATAATATATATATATATATATATATATATATATATATAGGGTTGTATAGCACGACAACAAGGTTTAGCAAGGCATCACACATGCCATTTTATAAAAATTTGAGGTGATATGTAACCCTAACCAAGATCTTAACTAGAGAATTAGGGTAAACATTACAAGTAAACAACTTTACTTCTAAGTGTTAGGGATTACAACCTTTGTAGTCCGTTCCTTCGCTTCATAAGCTCCGTGTTGTGGTTCCTTCGCTGCGATCATCAAGTACCCGGACTCTAGAGAGGCTCCATGAAGAGAAAGATGCAGGCTTGCTTCCAATCTTCAACAACTAAGATGATCTATCTTGAAGAAACTCAAACCCAAGCTCTTACTACACTAATCAAGTATTAGCAAAGAAAACACCCTAATCTAAGTAGCTGGAATAGATGAGGATGATGAAGTAGGAATTTAGCTCTCTTTTGTTTTCAATTTCTCACTTTATTTCATCACATCACAAAAAGCTAGAAAGCCTTTTTTAAGAGGAAGAAAAAGAATTTCATTTGTGATGAATAATGAAATCTTGTTGTGGTTACAAATCCAACCATGGGTTAAGAATGAAGGCTTAACCCTTGTAGAGAATAAACTAGGGTAAAGGATTTTGGGTTGGGTTAAGAAATATCTTCACAAAATATCTTAGCTAAAAACAAAAGAAAGCTTCATGAAGCTTCATGAAAAAGCTAACCCAAAAGCTAACCCAAATCAAAATCCTAACTTGTTTAAACTCCACAAAAAATGTTGCATTTGTAACCCTAACATGTTACAATATTATATATCACA
Organism: Agapanthus africanus; assembly: GCA_030015575.1. Lineage (NCBI taxonomy): Eukaryota > Viridiplantae > Streptophyta > Magnoliopsida > Asparagales > Amaryllidaceae > Agapanthus > Agapanthus africanus. The sequence goes on along the minus strand of CM057346.1, from coordinate 327,192,130 downwards.
TATATAATATATAATGTAACAAAATAAAATAATACAATTAACATATATCGCATATACATCAATGTATTATCCATGTGAGAAAAAGAATTTTTAAGTGAGCTTATATTAGTTAATGTAATATAATATATCAAATATATAATTATACATTAAATTATCGAATCAACACTTGATCCGATAATCCGGCTATTTCACAAATAACCGACTAATATAATCTGCATCAGTTCATCGAATCAACACTTGATCCGATGACCCGGCTATATCACATACACCCGGCCGATATCACATATCGCGAGAATATAATACGGTATCACATACACGTATTATTCTCGGTCATATCATATATGTGGTCCTACTCCGTTTTGCCTGAGCCAGGAAAGCTCTGTGTAGGACTCTAAAGAATCGTTAATACGCCGGCAGTAGGTGATGATCATATCAAACACCCACAAGCTGCAAGCGGTCGGCTAAACGTAACAGCCACCCAGGTATTGAGCAATCAGAAGATCAACAAGCAAGCCTGTACATTCTCCTGCGAATCCAATTAGTAACACTCTCGTACAGTTCGGTCTCTTCGTCTGATATGTTGCATATCCAGTTTAGGGGTGGTAAACGTCAGACCCCAGTAACCGATAATTCGTGTCGATATGAGCTCCATAACAGTTCGAGAAACTACTGATAACACTTACCAGTAAATCTCAGCAATCCTGGTCAGGGATTTCTAGTTATAGCCAATCGAACACAGCGCAACATCAACTCCCTATACCGGGAGAGACGAAACCCCTCCTATCGCTCACTGCCTCTATGTGATTCGGGACTGTACCCAAAAGCCACCGTTTTGCACGCCCTCTTGGACGTGGTATGATGAAAATTAAACCACAGTGGGAATCACACAAGACTCTATGACGATCTCGGTTCTACAGACTAACCTGTACCAGTGTCACCAGAGAACTGCCATCTGACGTGAGGTATAATACCATCTGGGAGTTCTCGGCGAGTCCGTCCAGTGTACCCAGTCTCCACTGAGCACCCGTATACTATCTCTGATGTCAAACATCAATGGATATGGGATCATCCATCGCTCATCTTTATGGGTCAAGAAGCATACGCTAGTCTACTCTGGTATATCGATGCCCTGTCTCGATACACCTGCGACTAGGAACATTTGAAGGATGTACTTAGCGACTACACTGTCCCCACTAGTATGATCTGCATCATAGTCCTAGTAGTCAAGTACTCATCCTAAGGGCTTTATCAACATGTAACATAGAGACTATCAGAGTACGTGTTAAGATAAAAAGCAACCAGATAGCATACTATCATGTCGAGCAAGAAATTCCTTCATATATATGTCCAAGCATCCACTACAATACACATCGCATGTACAGTAATGGCCTCTAGGAAATACATATCACTAACAATATATATAAGAGTATATATATATATAGAGAGAGATATATAATGCAATAAGTGAGCTAATGATATTCGTTAATATATAATTATAACAAATATAATTTATATTAAATTACTAAATCAACACTTGATTTAATAATCCGGTTATATCACATATGACCGACTAATATCATTTATTTGTTTATCACATTATCAAATCAACACTTGATTCGATAAACTGGTTATATCACATATAACCTAACCGATACCAGATAACTTCCAGATTACAATATGGCATCACATATGAAGGGTTACCCTAGCGCCCCGACCAACTCCCGTGGCCAAATGCGGAACAAAATTTTTATAACGATACGAAACTTGGCGCTAGAATAAACCTAAACAAGATCTTAACCATAAACCTAATTAGCATGTTAGGGTTCTATCTACTATGATAGAAAGTATACCTAAAGAAACCAAGTCCTTCGGGTTTTCGATCCACTCCTTAAGCTCCTCGATGGAAGTATGGATCGTGCTTGAACTTCGGCCTCCTTGTGTCAGCAATGGTCCACCCGAGAGTTCCAACCTTGAGCTAAACCTCCAAGTTGAGGTAACTAGAATACTTAGCTTGCTAATCTAAGTAGACTAGAGTGAGTAGAGTGTGATTTAGAGTACCCAAGTCTCATTAACCCTTGATTATCAACACATGATACACTTAGGGTTTGAGAGGAAGAAGGAGAGAGAATGTATTTGTGATAATGATAATAAAAAATAGAATGGCTAACTTATATAAGACTATAAGCATGGCATGGAAAATATCTCATCAATATATCTAGAGCCAAAAATATCTCATCAAAATATCTAAGGTCAACAAGTCAAGCCAAGTCAAAAGGTCAACCCAAGTAGCCATGCCATATATAATTATCATTTACCAAAAATAACAAATTCTTTTTTCCACCTCATTTTTGTTTTGACCGAGTCAATGGTCAAAAACCCTAATGAGGTGTCTCCTTCTATACCTCCTCTCATCCGTATATACATACCCGCATCCGTGTTACGAGAAACACGAATACTATGAGACGAAGGTAATCTAATAATCAAATACTAGGATCCGGCTTAAAACAAAGCCCACTAGTATTGTCCGCTCGAACACCACACGCGGTCAAGTACACGTATGTGATCGAACCCTGTCGTAAAACCATATGACCTCTACTCGTTTTGCCCAAATCTGGGAAACTCTCTGTGTGAGACTCTAAAGACTCGACAGTATATTGGAAGTGGGTTTAACCACAAACACGTCAGCGGCACTAGCTGTACGTAACGGCTGCCCAGGTACCTGTCGAAAAGGAAGGCCGACGAGCAAACTCGTCCGAACTCCTACTGAGCCTATCCGTGATAGTATCCGTACAGTCCGGTCTCTTCGTCAAAGAGTATCTCATACCAGGTCTAGGGGGTGGTAAACGTCAGACCCTAATAACCCGATAAGTCATGCTGATATGGCTTAGGACCAATCCGAGAAACTACTGATCAACCTATCAGTAAACCCCAACTGCCTTGGCAAAGGTCTTATGGTCCTGACCAATCGATCACTGTGCGATATCAACTCCCAATACCGGGAGAGACGAACCCCTAACAATCGCTCTCTGCCTCCATATGGCTCGACACTGTACCCAACCAAAACTTGTTTGCACGACTCAATAGAGCCGTGGTAGTGTAGTGATCAAAGCTCAGTAGGAACTCACACGAGACAAATGCCGATCTTAGGTCCGAAGACTAACCTGTACACATGTCACCTGAGAACTTCCATCTAACGATAGGTATAGTACCATCTGGAAGTTCTCGGCGAGTCTGTCCAGTGTACTCACACCTAGTGAGCACCTGTATACGGTCTTATATTCATCAGACCAATGGCTAGGGGACCAACCATCCCCTGATGGGGCTAGAAACGTATACACTAGTCTACTCTAGAGTATCAATGCCCAGTCTCGATACTCACGCGACTAGGGACCATTTAAGGATGTGCTTATGGACTACCCTGCTCCCACAAGTATGATTACCATCACAACGCAGGTAGTCAAGTAAGATCCTACGGGCTTTATCAACATGTAACTGCAATATGTAATAAAATGTATAACATATGCCATGTTAAGATAAAGACAAACCATAATAGTATACTACCGTCTTGAGTCTTTATCAATATGTGCAAGCGGGATAAAAGATCAATAGAAATAAACACACATATCCTGACAAAGATCTCTCAAATAATATACTATATAACTGAACAAGAATGTCCTGTATATACATATCCCTAGCATCTATATGTATACATATACAATACTGGCCTCTAGGGCATATATATCCAACAATCTCCCACTTGCACTAAAGGCCAGTAATTGGCGTACCGAATACCCATCGTCTGCACTAAGGCCAGCTGCTGGCGTATCGCATACCCAACATATTAAAAAGTCGCTCGAACTGCGCTTGAGGAAGGGCCTTTGTAAATGGATCCGCCGTGTTCTCTTTTGTATCCACTCTCCGGACCTTGATCTCCTGGCAATCTACGATCTCCCTAATCAGGTGATACCGCCTCAAGATGTGCATGGATTTCTGATGGGACCGTGGTTCCGTTGCTAAAGCTATAGCCCCATTGTTATCACAATACACAGGTATCGGATCAACAATGGACGAAACTACCTGAAGTTCAGCTATGAACTTCTTCATCCAGACCGCTTCTTTTGCGGGATCGCTTGCAGTAATGTATTCAGCCTCCATCGTCGAGTTTGCGATGATGTCCTGTTTGGAGCTCTTCCAACACACCGCCCCTCCATTGAGGGTAAATACAAAACCCAAGTCAAACTTGCTGTCATCCTTGTCACTCTGGAAGCTTAAATCGGTAAAGGACTCGACCTTGAGGTCTCCATTACCGTAAACTAGGAACATCTCCTTAGTCCTTCTTAGGTACATGAGAATGTTCTTCACTGCTGTCCAGTGGTTTTCACCTGGGTCTGACTGATACCGGCTCACCACGCTTAGCGCAAAAGCTACATCTGGCCTTGTACATAGCATCACATACATTATAAATCCTACCGCCGAAGCGTAGGGTATAGTGCTTATGTGAACCCTCTCCTCGTCAGTCTTGGGAGACATCTCCTTGGAGAGGGTGATTCCATACAATGAGGGTATGTTACAGCGCTTGGAATCTTCCATAATAAATCTCTTTAGCACGATCTCTATGTACCTGGACTGCGAAAGTCCCAATAATCTCTTAGATCTATCTCTGTAGATCTTGATCCCCAGAATGTACAAGGCATCACCAAGGTCCTCATGGAGAACATTTGTGACAAGAATAGCTTGACCGATTGTAGCATAGGAATGTCATTTTCTATTAAAAGAATGTCGTCCACGTATAAGACTAGGAATACGACAGTTCGTCCTACAATCTTCTTATATATACAAGGCTCATCTTTGTTCTTGATGAAGTCAAAATCTTTGATTGTTTCATCAAAACAGATGTTCCAGCTCCGCGATGTCTGTTTTAATCCATAAATGGATTTAAGCAACTTGCACACCTTCCTGTTGCTCCCACTGTCTACAAAACCTTCTGGCTGATCCATATAAACGCATCCTTCCAAACTGCTGTTTAGAAAACCCGTTTTTACGTCCATCTGCCAGATCTCATAGTCATGGAAGGCAGCAATGGCAAGTAGGATCCGAATGGATTTGAGCATAGCCACTGGAGAAAAGGTTTCGTCATAGTCCACACCTGGTCTTTGACGAAAACCTTTTGCAACGAGTCTAGCCTTATAGGTTTCCACCTGCCCATCTACACCAAGTTTCCTTTTGTAGATCCATTTGCAACCAACGGGTTTTACCCCAGGTGGAGCAATATCCAAGGTCCACACTTTATTGGTGTACATGGACTCCATTTCGGATCGCATAGCATCCAGCCACTTATCAGAGTCCTTACTGAGAATGGCCTGCCTGAAACTAGTAGGGTCATCTTTTTCCAAGATGCAATCCTCTCGATCCCCGTCTATGAGAAAACCGTAGTATCTCTCGGGCGGATGAGAAACCCTACCAGATCTACGGAGTGGCTGAGGGGCGTCCGGGGTTATTGAATCTTGAGGTTCCACCAAATCTTCAGTTACAGTTTGTCCCTCTGGAATTTCTTCCAGTTCTACCGTGCTTTCACTAATTTCTTTCGCAAGAAATTGTCACTCTAAAAAGGTTGCGTGCTGAGCAACAAACACCTTTTTGTTTCTCGGTGTGGTAGAACAGATATCCATAACCGTTCTTAGGATATCCCACAGACTTACACAAAACTGACCATGCCTCCAGTTTATCTGGATTATGCTTTTTAACATAAACCAGACAACCCCATATCTTAAATCTTTTAAGATACGGCCTTTTTCCATTCCACATCTCAAATGGTGTCTTAGGCACGGATTTGGATGGAATATCATTCAACAGATATGCCGCTGTCAAAAGCGCATGTCCCCAAAATGAAAGAGGCAACTCGGCATTACTCATCATGGAGCGAACCATGTCCATTAGGGTATGGTTCCTCCGTTCTGATACACCGTTGGGCTGTGGTGTATACGGAGGAGTAAGCTGAGAGAGAATTCCATTCTCTTTTAGGTATTCTAGGAATTCCGTGCTTAAGTACTCGCCTCTTCTATCATATCGGAGGATCTTAATACTTTTGCCAGTCTGGTTCTCTACTTCATTTCTGAATTTTTTGAATTTCTCAAAAGCTTCAGATGTGTGTTTCATAAGATACACATATCCGAACCTAGAGAGATCGTCAGTGAATGTGATGAAGTACGAGAACCCACCCCTTGCATGTATAGACATTGGACCACATACATCATTATGTATGAGTCCCAAGAGTCTGCTGCTCTTTCTCCGTGTCCGGTGAACGGAGATTTGGTCATCTTTCCTTTGAGACAAGATTGACAGGTTTCATAAGATGAAAATTCGAACGTATCCAAAAGTCCATCTTTATGCAACTTACTCAGTCTTTTCTCTCCGATATGACCAAGTCTAGAATACCACAAGTAGGATTCGTTCACATCTGAACTCTTCCTCTTGCGTGTATTTTGTATACTGAGAATTGTGTTTTGATTAAGAATATAGATAGCATTACACAGTGTACCTTCTGCAACCAATACCTTATCAAGGTAGATGTTCATGATATTTCTATCAAGAACGAAGTTATATCCATCTTTATTAAGTAAAAAAACTGATATGATCTTGCAAACCATGGATAGTACATAGTAGCAATTGTTCAAAATCATAGTATTGCCATTTGGCAACACTAGGTGATATTCACCGACGGCTGCAGTATTAATTTGTGCTCCGTTCCCTACTTTGAGGGACATATCACCAGGTCCAACCATCCTACTTTATCTCAGTCTCTGCAATAAATTACAGATATGAGATCCTGATCCGGTATCTAGTACCCAGGAGGTAGGACTGACCGAAAAGCAGTTCTCAACTATAAGAACACCTGAAGGAGATGCAATAGTATGCTTCTTCTTCGATGAGGTCATTAGGGAATTCATGCTTTCCTCTTTCCCCTGCTCATACTCATGACTGCTGTTATAGTTTAGAGCTGAACCGACGTTCCCCAGCCCCGAATAAGAATTCAGATCGGTCAAGCGATACATTTTATTATCTTGATTGGGGCGTGAAATGGTTGCTACTTGGAGAGAAAGAAAAGAAACACTCAGCGTGCACTCTTGCAAGATTAGATAGGTTATTAATTTATCTAACCAGGATGGCTCCCACTGTTTCCTCAAATTCTTCTTCAAACCCTAAAAGAAGAACTAGTCAGGATTTAATCGCACGTCACAATACTTGCTTAACCTTTCAGCCAGGCTTGTGTTGGTACTTCGAGGGAGGTTTTCCAACGCTTTCGCGAAGTTCCTTAATTATATAACCTCTTTTCCCGAGAGGTGTATCCCCGCTAACACCGTTCTAGACACCTACTTGGTTTATAGCATTAATTGTTAAGTGAAATAATCTCCCAAGAGTAATCCTATTCATCGGTGGGATCGGGATCCAACTGTCGTTGTGTGATGCACTAGATGGAATCCACTCTAGTCACCTCACTCCAGAAGGTATGCTGAATCTGCAAGTTTCATGTATGTTTGAAACTCCCGATGTGGTTTTTGCCCCTAGCGGTTTATGATCTTGACTAGGTCAACATATCATAAGCCGTTGGTCAAGTTCAACCTGTCATTATCCTAGATTAACTTAGACCCATCCGTATATACCCTTGACTAGGTCAAAATGGTTATACGTGTGTCCTAAATAATCGCAATACCTGCAGCAAACAAGCATTACTCAGCTACCGAACACCACGTCTTGACGAGGTCAAAATACGCAGCACAAATACTAAGCAACACTCGTGAGAAATGGCGGAGGGTTATGGCTGGGTTTTTGGCGAAAAACCCGTTAACGTAATGAACTTGATATCGTTGAAGGAATCCAAGTGGTTTTACAAATATATAGTGGCGAAAACTTTTGTTAAAGAGGTCACTCCCTGTGAAGGGATCTCAGCTCTTTCATCGTCGAATGAGGTGCAGGATATTCCAAAATGAATACCACAATGCAAAGCAAAAAATAATTGACTATAGTGAAGTTATTACGCTGACGCAAACTTTTACTCAAGGGGTCACTCCCGATGAAAGGATCTCGGTCCTTGCCTCGTCGAATGAGGTGCAGGATATTCCAAACTAAATACAACGATGCAAAGCAAAAGAGAACGTCTGTAATGTCAGTTTTTCAAAATTTGTTCCAACAACATTTATAAGTTTCTTTTCTTGCATTAATCAAAATTAATGCGGTCCCATCTTTTTAATCCTATTACACCAGAAAAGAACGAAAATACAATGTACGTATATGTCATCCGCATTCGCCACTTGGCCCCGTCATCACCCGTTAGGTTACTTAACTAACGACAGAGCGGGGTCTGGACTAGCGCGGGTGTAAAACATATACAACATCTATTAGTGTGTGTGTGTGTCTATATATATATATATATATATATATATATATATATATAACATTCATCCCAGGCATGATAATAAGCGACATCACTGAATCACATCCAACAATACAGAATGGCGGATAATCTTAGAGCCCCGGGTTTCATTTGAGCCGCAAATAAAACCCGACGTTTCCGGTCGTGTGGATAGCCTGTGCAAATGAAAATCTGGACCCCTACGAGTGCGAAAAGTTACCCGCCAATCCCAGAAGCGAGGTAGCCCCCTTCAACAAAGCGAATGGGCCACCCAGCACTTCACGAAATCCGGTAACTTGGGCACCCCTCCGTGGGTCATCCAATACCCCCTACGAGTGCGGCGAATAACCCGCCAATTCTAGAATAAAGCCCCTTCTGTCCCAACGCCATGAAATGTGAGTTTGTTGCCTTCTAGAACTCGGCTATTCGTGCACTCCACGTCGGGGTAATCCTAGTATAGAAAAAGAAAATAATATGAACAAATGGTGACATCGACCTCAACCAGGTCGTGCCCCAATCAAATAATATACAACTTGACAAAGAAGGCAGTCCACATGTCGGACGCTCGCCCCGCAATAACAAATGTACAAATGAATATAAACTGTACCACTAACATTGCACCACATGCTATCCACCACGACTATCCAACTACAATCACAACACAAGCACAAAACATCAACGCGAATGTCATGTTCGCAAACCCGTCTAAAAGAACATATAGCAGATAGACGTGTTTACCGATCAAATGATATTCACGGTTGCAGATAAAAGTGAATGTACTATAAACTATTAAACAATATCAAATATAACGACTTCGAAACACTCCAAATTGCCCTGAACTGAAAAACAACAGAAAATCAAACTTGGGCAAAAACTAGCAACACCAGACAACCAAACTCCTTGAGATAAGAACCCATACCAAAACACGACGCAATCCACCATGGAAAAACCGAGCAGGCCGGTTTTTTGAGGGATGTGGCGGCCATGCATTGGTGGAATTGACTCGTTTTTGTTCAGTGTTCATCTCTCTGTCAGAAGATCACTCTGCACTTGTTTAAAAAAAATTTTGAAGCCTCTGAAAAATCGACAGAAACGGCAGTTTGGTTTCGATGTTACGGACTTATTTCGGTTTTGTTGTTTTAACATTGTTTAAACTTTCTAGTCTAGGGTTTATGGGCCGGCTCTGATACCATGAACGGTTACCCTAGCGCCCCGGCCAACTCCCGTGGACAAATGCGGAACAAAATATTTATAACGATACGAAACTTGGTGCTAGAATAAACCTAATCCGGATCTTAACCATAAACCTAATTAGCATGTTAGGGTTCTATCTACTATGATAGAAAGTATACCTAAAGAAACCAAGTCTTTTCGGTCTTCGATCCACTCCTTAAGCTCCTCGATGGAAGTATGGATCGTGCTTGAACTTCGGCTTCCTTGTGTCAACGATGATCCACCCGAGAGTTCCAACCTTGAGCTAAACCTCCAAGTTGAGGTAACTAGAATACTTAGCTTGCTAATCTAAGTAGACTAGAGTGAGTAGAGTGTGATTTAGAGTACCCAAGTCTCATTAACCCTTGATTATCAACACATGATACACTTAGGATTTGAGAGGAAGAAGGAGAGAGAATGTATTTGTGATAATGATAATAAAAAATAGAATGGCTAACTAATATATGACCATAAGCATGGCATGGGAAATATCTCATAAAAATATCTAGAGCCAAAAATATCTCATCAAAATATCTAAGGTCAACAAATCAAACCAAGTAGCCATGCCATATATAATTATCATTTACCAAAAATAACAAATTCTTTTCTCCACCTCATTTTTGTTTTGGCCAAGTCAATGGTCAAAAACCCTAATGTGGTGTCTCCTTCTATTCCTCCTTTCATCCGTATATACATACTCGCATCCATGTTCTGAGAAACACGAATACTATGAGATGAAGCAAATCTAATAATCAAATACTAGGATCCGGCTTAAACCAAAGCCCACTAGTATTGTCCGCTCGAACACCACACGCGTACAAGTACACGTATATGATCAAACCTTGTCGTAAAACTATACGACCTCTACTCGTTTCGCCCAAAGCTGCGAAACTCTCTGTGTAGGACTCTAAAGACTCGAGAGTACACTGGCAATGGGTTTAACCACAAGAACGTCAGCGGCACTAGCTGTACGTAACGGCTACCCAGGTACCTGTCGAAAATGATGCCCGACGAGCAAACTCGTCCGAACTCCTACTGAGCCTATCCGTGAAAGTATCCGTACAGTCCGGTCTCTTCGTCAAAGAGTATCGCATACCAGGTGTAGGGGGTGGTAAATGTCAGACCCTAATAATCCGACAAGTCATGCTGATATGGCTCATGACCAATCCGGGAAACTACTGATCAACCTATCAATAAATCCCAACTGCTTTTGCCAAAGTCTTATGGTCCTGACCAATCGATCACTGTGCGATATCAACTCCCAATACCGGGAGAGACGAATCCCCAACAATCGCTCACTGCCTCCATGTGGCTCGGGACTGTACCCAACCAAAACTTGTTTGCACGACTCAATAGAGCCGTGGTAGGGTAGTGATCAAAGCTCAGTGGGAACTCACACGAGACAAATGCTGATCTCAGGTCCGAAGACTAACCTGTACACATGTCACCTGAGAACTTCTATATGACGATAGGTATAGTACCATCTGGAAGTTCTCGGTGAGTCCGTCCAGTGTACTCACACCCAGCGAGCACCTGTATACGGTCTTAGGTGCATCGGACCAATGGCTGCGGGACCAACCATCTCTCGACGGGGCTAGAAACGTATACACTAGTCTACTCTGGAGTATCAATGCCCAGTCTCGATACTTACGTGACTAGGGACCATTTAAGGATGTGCTTATGGATTATCCTGCTCCTACAAGTATGATTGCCATCACAACGCAATATGTAATAACATGTATAACATATGCCATGTTAAGATAAAGACAAATCATAATAGTATACTACTGTCTTGAGTCTTTATCAATATGTGCAAGCTGGATAAAACATCAATAGAAATAAACACACATATCCTGACAAAGACCTCTCAAATAATATACTATATAACTGAGCAAGAATGTCATGTACATACATATCCCTAGCATCCATATGTATACATATACAATACTGGCCTCTGGGGCATATATATCCAACAACATACACGTATTTAATCAGGCCCACACACATATCACATATGTTCCCTACTTCGTTTCGCTTCAACTAGGAAACTTCTGTATGGGACTCTAAAGACTCGTCAATACACCAGGAGTAGGTGATGATCACATCAATCACCTACAAGCTGTCAGCGGTACTAGCTGGACGTAACGGCTACCTTGGTATTGAGCGATATGAAGATCAAAAAGCAAGCTCGTCCATACTCTCCATGAAACCTATCAGTAACACTACCGTAAACTCCGGTCTCTTCGTCTGATATGTCGTATATAAAGTCTAGGGGTGGTAAACGTCAGACCCCATTAACATGATAAGTCAGGCTCATAACAGTTTGAGAAACTACTGATAACTCTTATCAGTAAATCTCAGCAACCCTGGCCAGGGATTTTCTGTTATAGCCAATCGAGCATAGCGCAACATCAACTCCCAATACCGGGAGAGACGAAACCCCTCCTATCGCTCATTTCCTCCATATGATTCGGGACTATACCCAAAATGCACCTATTTGCACGATTCCTTAGAGCCGTGTTAGGGAGGAAATCAAAGCACAGTGGGAGCCACACAGGACTCTATGATGATCTCGGGTCTACAGACTAACCTGTACCAGTGTCACCAGAGGACTTCTATCTGACGATAGGTATACTACCAACTAGGAGTTCTCGGCGAGTCCTGTTCAGTGTACCCATTCTCCAATAAGCACATGTGTACAATCTTTGATGTCATACACCAATGGTTGTGGGATCAACCATTGCCTTCTAAAAGACAAGAAACGTACACACTAGTCTACACTGGAATATCGATGCCCTGGTCTCAATATTCCCACGACTAGGATCTGATTAAAAGAGGTACTTTCAGACCACCCTGGCCCCACTAGTATGATCTCATCATAATCCTGGCAGTCAAGTACATATCCTAAGGTCTTTATCAACATGTGAGAGTAAGACAGTAAAGAATACCAGTCAACATATTACGATAAAGAGTAACCAGATAGCATACTATCATGTCGAGCAAGAAATTCCTCTATATATATGTCCAAGCATCCACTATAATATACATCACATGTATAATAATGGCCTCTATGGCATACATATTCCTAACAGTTAGATAGGATTCGTCTCTCCCGGTATTGAGGGTTGATATCGCGTTGTGTTCGGAAAGCCATAACACAAAGTCCCTGGCCAGGGCAAGCGAGATTTACTGGTAGGTACTCCAGTAGTTTCTCAGGATGTTTTTTGGGCTCTACTCCGGCATGACTTATTGTGCTATTAGGGGTATGAGTGTTACCGCCCTTCTAGGCCCGATATTCGATACTCTTAGACGAATAGACCGGACTGTACGGAGATTGCCATAGATAGGCTCAGCAGGAGTTCAGATGAGTTTGCTCATCGGCCTTCTTATTGACAGATAGCGGGGTAGCCGTTACGTGCAGCTAGTACCGCTGACGTGCTTGTGCTTAAACCCACTTCCAGCGTATTGTCGAGTCTTTAGAGTCCCACACAGAAGGTTTCCCTGCTTCGGGCGAAACGATATAGAGGTCGTATGGTTTTATGGCAGGGTTCAATCACATACATGTACTTGTGCACGTATGATGCTCGGGCGGATAATACTAGTGGGGTTTAGTTTAAGCCGAATCCTAGTATTATATTCTTGGATTATTTTTGTCTCTTATGTATTCGTATTTTTAGGAATACGGATATGGGTATGTATATATGGTGAGGGTTATTCTGTAATTTACTCAAAAGTACTTCTAAAAGAAGACACCTCATTTGTGGATTTAATCTTTTGATTAAATACTTAATAAGGTGGAGGTGTAGATTTTCATTAAATGAGGCATGGCTACTTGGTGACTCATGGGGGTGACTCATGCGGTGACTCACTAAGCGACTATTGAAGCATGCTTGATATATTCATTTGTGAATTATTGTATATTTCATTAATCACAAGACTTAACCATCTTCATTATTATGCTTTTCACTACACTCTCACTTCCTCAAGCTTCCTTCTTCTTCCTCTAACCCTAAATGTCTCATGTGTTGAGAAACCTAGGGTATTTAGAGACAAACTAATCCATCATCATTCTCTACATCATCTAAGCTATCTAGTTTAGCGAACTGGGTACCCTAATTACCTCATTTTAGAGGCAGGAGCCCAAAGCATACACTCTCTGGTGGATCTTCTTTGTCGCGAGGAGGCCAACCTTGCAAGCTTGATCCGATCTTTGAGGAGTCAAGGAGAGAAGGACTAGAAGACCCTAAGGACTTGTACACGGAGGTACAACACTTCTACATAGTAGTTAAACCTCTTGTAGTTTTGTTAGTTAGGGTTTAGTATCGATCCTGGAGTTTAGTTGGTGTTGCGAAGCATAGAAAAATTGTTTTTTGCATATTCCGCCTCCCCACAAGTTCGTGGGGGTGCGCGACATCGCCTTACAGTGGTATCAGCGCCTACTAAACCTTAAGTAGCAGTTTAAATGATAGGTATAACTACAAAAACGAAATAACTCTGAAACATCGAAACAAAGATCCAAGTTTCTGTCGAAATTTTCAGAGGCTCTAAATTTTTTTAAGCAATTAAAGAGTGCTCCTTTACTTGTATCTAGAACACCGTAGAAAAACGTGATCAAGACACTAAAATTTGGCCGGCCAAAATGATCTTTTTCCCGGCCTGGCCGGTTTTCTATTGGTGTTTGGTCTTGAGTTTTTTATGTTTTTCTGGAAACTTAGATTTAGGGTTTCAGGTTATGTTTGATTTTGCCAAGATTACATGTACTGTTATCTTTGTGATGTGGCAATACGGAGTATTTTGAAGTCGCAGTTTTAACATCGTTTGCATGTTTCAGTTTATATATGTGCTCGTAAATTTCCGCTAATTGCTATACGTCGATTAGTTGGGGGTTGCACATATCTGTGATGTTGGTTTGTGTATATGGAATATTGGATCGTCGTGGATAAATAGCCTGTTAGAGTATATGCCCTAGGGGTCATTATTGTATCATACTAATATGTATATTACTTAATGGAAGCTTGGGATATTCACGGTTGTATTGACAGTCTTGCTAAAAATGGTAGTATGCTACTTGGTTCGTGTCTACTTTAATATGTGCATATGTTTCTTGTAACGTATCGCTTAAGACATATTAGTAGAGCCTTTAGGATCTTTGCTTGATTACCAGCGTTGTGATGGCAGTCACACTAGTAGGGGCTGGGTAGTCTATAAGCAACATCCTATACAGGTCCCTAGTCGTAAGATTATCGAGACAGGGCATCGATACTCCGGAGTAGACTGGTGTGTACGCTTCTCATTCCAGTTGGGGAGATGGTCTGTCCCACAGCCATCAATACGTCGTACTGAAGATAGTATACAGGTGCTCGTTAGGTTACGGGTACACCGGACAGGACTCACAGGGAACTGTTGGTTGGTATTATACCCGTCGTCAGTTAGCAGTTCCCAGATGACATGAGTACAGCATTGTCCGCAGACTTGACACTGCTACTTCGCCTCGAGTGTGTCCCACTGTTCTTAGATTGTAACCCTACCACGACTAAAAGGAGTCGTGCAAACAGGTAGTAGTTGGGTACAGTCCCGGGCACTTGGAGGCAGTGGCGGTTAGACAGGATTCGTCTCTCCCGGTATTGGGGTTTGATATCGCGCTGTGTCAGAGAGCCATTACGCAAAGTCCCTGACCAGGGCAAGCGAGATTTACTGGTAGGTTCCAGTAGTTTCTCAAGGTGTAATGGGCTACGCTCCGACACGACTTATACCGCTATTAGGGGACTGACGCTTGCCGCCCCCTAGGCCCGATATGCGATAGTCTTAGACGAACAGACCGGACTGTACGGAGATTGTCACATCAGGCTCAGTAGGAGTTCGGATGGGTTTTCTCATCGGCCTTCTTATCAACATCTACCTGGGGACCATTACGTACAACTAGTGCCGCTTGCGGTCTGTGGTTAAACCCACTGCCAGCGTAGTGTCGAGTCTTTAGAGTCCCACACAGAGAGTTTCCCTGCTTCGGACGAAACGATATAGAGATCGTATGGTTTTACGACAGGGTTCGGACGCATACGTGTTTTTATGCACGTACGATGTTCGGACAGTATTTACTAGTCGGTTTTGGTTTAAGCCAGATTCTAGCATCGGATTATTGGATTTATACAGTCTAAAGTTTTTCCGTGTTTTCACGGATAGGAGGGGCGTTCTCGTAATTTGTCGGGAAGCTTCTAGAAGGATGATGACTTAGAGGGTAAGGTGGCATTTGCATTTATTGGATTAATGAGTCATGAGGGTGAATCATCCATGGAGTTAATGATTCATTTATGATTCATATGACTCATGTGATGAATCACTTAGTGTATTAATGAAACATGATGATAAATCATTATTTGATATTCATTTAATAATTTATAATGTTTCATATATATACAAATGATATCATTCATCCAAAAGGATTCTCACTCTCACCTTCTCTCTCCTCAAGCTCTCTCTCTTCAAACCCTAACCCTAACCTCTCATGTGTTGAGATCAAGGGTTAGCTAGACTAATACATCCATAATCCAACTCTATATCACCTAGGTTGCTTAGATTAGCACTTTGAGTAACCTAGTTACCTCAAGTTAGAAGTCAAGCTTGAAGTAGGAGCTCTCGGGTGGATCGTCTTTGACTCGAGGAGGCTGTTGAGGTGCCGACGTTCCAAAGAGCCTACGAGGAGTGGAGGACAGCGATGAAAACCCGAAGGACAAGTAACGTGAGGTATAACTTCGAATCCGAGTAGTTAAACCTTTCGTAGTTTGCTAGTAACGGTTTAGACACGATTCATGCGCTCAAGTCCGTGTTACGAAACTTTGATAATCGTTTTTCATATATTCCGCCTCCCCGCAAGTTCGTGGGGTGCGTGACATGGACTTACAGTGGTATCAGAGCCAACTAAACCATTACTAGCTTGTTAGCAACTAATTAGAACTTCGATCGTCCGAAAACACGAAAACAACACCCCGAACACCCTAACAATTTCTGTTAATTTTAAACTTGTCGAAAAAAATATTTGATATACCTTAAAATTCACAGCAGGGAAATATAAGAAAATTGGGAAAATACGAGCTCTCAACTCGGTTAGATGGCCGCGGATCCGTGGCACAATAGTGCTTTTGGCCGCGGATCCGCCGCCGAGTAAACTCCGAGTTGACTCGGATTTGCGCAGTAATTCATATATTTTGGTGTTTTGTTTTCCTGTATATTCTGTTTCTGCCCAGGTTACTTCAGTGCTGGCTTGCATTTGGGGTAGACACGGAAAAAGATTGTCGATCGATATTCTAAGTTAATTGCTAATCGGGTTTTTATCTGTAATATTTAATGTGTTCGTAAACCTCCCCTAACTGCTAGTATGTCGGTTGGCAGGGGGTTGCACATTTCTGTAATGTTTACTGTTTGTGTATATGAACATGATTGGATCGTTGTGATGATTAGCCGGGGTTTGAGATGGGTTTTATATTCATTCATTCGATGTAAATTGTAATATGATGTAATATTCTTTTGCGGGGCACATCCAAGTTGCGGTTGTAGCCACCGTTCTATTATTTCATTTACTGTTTTTTGCTCCTAGGATAGACCCAAGGTGGGGTACACAAACTACCGGGTACGTTGAAGTGTTTAGTGGCCTACTCACGTTGTTGAGGGAGACCGCTTCACTTCAGGTACATGGCGGGTAGTTTGCCGTACCCGTAGGGGTCTAGGGTGGGGTAATGGCTATTCATCACAACTGTGTAATCCGTCTTTTGTTGCAGGCTCAAAGCAAACACGGATTGCTTGTATATCCAATAATGTTCATCAGTGATCTGGAATGCCTATTATTGCGTCTGACGAATGTACAATATCTATATATGATAGCTATTTAGACGTCACTTATGTTTTACATCCGCGCTAGCCCAGCCCCCGCTCTGTCGTTAGTTAAGTAACCTAACGGGTGATGACGGGACCCAGTGGCGAATGCGGATGGCATAAGAGGACGTTGTATTTTCGTTGTTTTCTGCAATGATAGGTTAAATGATGGGACGCATTATTTTAATGCAAAGAAAATAAACCAAAGTTGAATCGTTGGAACAAATTTAAAAGAAACCACTCGGTTATTTTAAAAGAGCAGAATTTTTTAATTGCGGAGCTTTAACCACTCCTTTTAAAAAGCTATCAGGTTCCTTCGATTATATCAAGTTCACTATTTTCACGGTTTCTCCAAAACCAGTCGTAGCCCTCCGTCATTTCTTATGGATGGTCAGTAGTATTCAAGCTATGTTTGTTGGCTTTCGTCAAGGCATAGTGTTTGGTAGCTGCTGGGGTATTCATTTGTTGCATAGATAGATGAGTTGGTTTGAGACAGTCGTATTACCTTGTTGGCTTTCGTCAAGGGTATGTACGGGTGGGTTCAAATTAACAAGATAATGATGGGCAGAACTTGACATGTGACTTATGATTTGTTGGCTTTCGTCAAGATCATAAGAACATGGGGCAAAAATCCACATCGGGAGTTTCGAAAGAAACTGAAACTTGCTAGTGTTGCATACCATTTGGAGTTTGATGAATGTTGGTAGGATTCCTTCAACATTATCACACGATGATATTTGAATCCCGATCCTACTGTGAGTATATGCTACTTATCAGGAGATTCGTCACTTAACGATCAATGCTATAAACCAAGTAGGTGTCAAGAAAGGTGTCAGCGGGGCTACGCCCTCAGAGAAAAGAGGTTATTTAATTAAGGAACTTCGCGAAAGCGTTGGAAAACCTCCCTCGAAGTACCGACACTGGCCTGGCTGAACGGTTAAGAAAGTATTGTACAGTGAGAATAGTCCTGGCTAATTCTTCTTTTATGGTTTGAGGAAGGATTCGAGAAACAATGGGAGCCATCCTGTTTAGATAAATTAAAAACCAATCTAAACTTGCAAGAGCATCATGCTAAAGTGTTTTCTTCTCTTCCTCTCATTGCAGCGACCTTGTGACCATGATTAGGTTACATCTAGATAATAATTTGACTGAATCTGACTTATATAACTGGCAAAGGTCTGTCCAGATGTCCATTGCCTATGACAAGCCGGAACACCCTATTACTACTCAAAATCCCGCCGTCCCAAGTCCAGTTTCCACTGTCGCGGATATGGATATCCGTCAGACAGGGGAAAAGGATAAAGCGAAAGCCAAGTGCCTCGTGTTGACTTCAGCTGATGGTGTATACCAGAAACAGCACGAGAGATGGACTCAGTTTCCATCTTTCTCCATAACAAAGATTTATATGGAGAGCAATCTCATATCGCAAGATATGAGACCTCGAACGAATTAATTCAAGCGAGGTTGGCTGTCGGGTCATCTGTAGGGGACGACGTCCTTACAATGACTAGCTATATTGATGAGCTCAAGGACCTGGAGACCACGTTGGGAAACAGGTCATATGCTGACTTATTTCCACAGTCCCTACCCTCTACTTACACCCTGAAAGAAACCAGGAAGACACAAGCTCTGCTTAATGGGGGATCTTCTTCTTCTACATTCAGGGCGAAAGCAAAGGGTGAAAAGAAGAAGACCTCTACAAAGCCGATATACGGTGTCAGTAAAATAGGAGGAAAAGGAAGAGAAAAAGTTTCGGGACTTGGTATAGCTAAGGAGGGATGTTCCTATTGTTATGGGATGGGCATTGGCAGAAGGATTGCAGGGCTTTAGAAGCCAGTAGCCAGGATACGAAGCATGTTATGACTTCGGCCTCAAGTGTGTTTGTAATTGAGAACTGTTTGTCAATTAATTCTACTTCCTGGGTACTAGATACCGGAGCAGGATCTCATATCTGTAATTCATTACATGCTTTGAGAAACTGTAGAGTTATAAGGGTAGGTGATTTGTCTCTCAGAGTTGCAAACGGAATGAGCGTGGACGCTGAATCCGTGGAAGAATATCACCTAGGTTTGACAAGTGGGTAGATATTGATTCTACGTAACTGTTTGTATGTACCTAGTTTGACTTGTAATATCATATCGGTGTCCTCACTTTCGAAAAAGGGATATGATTTTACATTCGTAAGCGATGTAGTTCACATCCACCTAAATCAAGTTCTGATTGGGTCCGCTACATTAAATGACGGTATATACGTATTGAGTCAAGCTCAGATTTTCA
This sequence comes from Agapanthus africanus, assembly GCA_030015575.1. Taxonomy (NCBI): domain Eukaryota; kingdom Viridiplantae; phylum Streptophyta; class Magnoliopsida; order Asparagales; family Amaryllidaceae; genus Agapanthus; species Agapanthus africanus. Next base: position 327,172,365 of record CM057346.1, on the reverse strand, counting down.
ATGTACAGAACACACTTAAAAGTAAGTCTCCAGAAATAAATCAGGCTTTCTTATGGCATTGTAGACTAGGTTACATCAATGAAACACGATTAACTAAGTTACATAGAGAAGGATATTTGAATCCGTTCGAATATCAATCTTATGCTACTTGTGAATCTTGTCTCATGGGAAAGATGACAAAGACTCCGTTTACTGGACACGGAGTAAGAGCGACGAGCTCTTGGAACTCGTACACAGTGACGTGTGCGGTCCAATGTCTACACATGCGCGAGGCGGTTATTCCTACTTCATTACTTTTACGGATGATTTCTCTAGGTATGGACATATCTTCTTAATGAAGCATAAATCCGAGGCCTTTGAGAAATTCCAGGAATACAAGAATGAAGTGGAAAACCAAACAAGCAAAAGTATTAAAACACTGAGATCTGATCGAGGTGGTGAATACTTAAGTGCCGAGTTCATGGGTTACTTAAAAGAGAATGGAATTCTCTCTCAGCTTACTCCTCCATACACACCACAACACAACGGTGTATCGGAAAGGAGGAATCGAACCCTATTGGATATGGTTCGTTCCATGATGAGTAAGGCTGAGTTACCGCGATCTTTCTGGGGTTATGCACTAGAATCAGCTGCATATCTTTTGAACAAGGTTCCAACCAAAACTGTGCCTACCACACCATATCAGATGTGGAGTGGGAAGAAACCCTGTCTTCAGTACCTGAAGACATAGGGATGTCCAGCTTTTGTAAATAAGCAGCATCCGGATAAGCTCGAGGCACGTTCAGTACAGTGTAAGTTTGTGGGATATCCAAAGAACTCCATGGAATATTGTTTCTATTACGCAGAGGAACAAAAGGTTTTTGTTTCTCGTCATGCCCGCTTCTTAGAAACTGAATTTTTAGAAAATCAGAAGAGTGGGAGCGCAGTAGAACTGGAAGAAATTCCACAACCACAAGCTATTACTGAAAGTATGGTAGAACCAGAGGTTTCAGAAGAAAGGGACATACCAGCGCCTATCCGCAGAAGTAGTAGGCAGTCTCATCCGCCCGAGAGATACTACGGTTTTCTCATAGACGGGGATCGAGAAGATTGTGTCATTGATAATGATGACCCTACTAGCTTCCAGCAAGCCATTCAGAGCGGCGACTCGGTAAAATGGTTGGATGCAATGCGGACCGAAATGGAGTCCATGTACACTAACAAAGTATGGACTTTGGACATTGCTCCAGATGGGGTAAAACCCGTAGGATGCAAATGGATCTTCAGAAAGAAGATTGGTGTAGATGGACAGGTTGAAACCTATAAGGCTAGACTTGTTGCAAAGGGTTTTCGTCAAAGACCTGGTTTGGACTATGATGAAACCTTTTCTCCAGTGGCTATGCTCAAATCCATTCGGGTCCTTCTTGCCATTGCTGCCTTCCACGATTATAAGATCTGGCAGATGGACGTAAAGACGGCCTTTCTAAATGGTAATTTGGAAGAGTGCGTCTATATGGATCAGCCAGAGGGATTCATTCAGAGTGGGAGCAGCGGTAAAGTGTGCAAGTTGCTTAAGTCCATTTATGGACTAAAGCAAGCATCGCGGAGTTGGAACATCTGTTTTGATGATACTGTCAAAGAATTCGACTTTATCAAAAATCCAGATGAACCATGCATATACAGAGAGTTGTTGTATTCCTCATCTTATACGTGGATGACATTCTCCTAATAGGAAATGATATTCCTATGCTACAGTTAGTCAAAAGATTCTTGTCACAGAAGTTCTCCATGAAGAACCTGGGTGATGCCACCTATATTTTGGGGATCCAGATCTATCGTGATAGATCAAAGAGGATGTTGGGACTTTCGCAGTCCAGGTACATAGACACCATATTGAAAAGATTCGGTATGGAAGATTCTAAGCGCGGTAACCTACCGGCTTGTCACGGAATCACCCTCTCCAAAGAGATGTCTCCCAAGACTGATTTGGAAAGGGATCGCATGTCGATTATACCCTACGCTTCTGCGGTAGGCTCTATAATGTATGCGATGTTATGCACCAGACCAGATGTAGCATACGCATTGAGCGTTGTAAGCCGGTATCAGGCAAACCCAGGGGAGAAGTACTGGATAGCAGTAAAGAACATTCTTAAGTACCTGAGAAGGACCAAGGAGATGTTCTTGGTGTACGGTGGAAAAGACCTCCAAATCGAGGCCTTTGCCGACTCCAGCTTCCAGAGTGATAAGGATGACTCCAAGTCCATGTCAGGTTATGTCTTTACTTTCACTGGAGGGGCGGTCTGTTGGAAGAGTTCCAAGCAGGAGACCGTTGCTGACTCAACGATGGAAGCGGAGTACATAGCTGCTTGCGATGCCGCAAAAGAAGCTGTCTGGATGAAGAAGTTCCTCACAGAACTTCAGGTGGTTCCTACCAGTGTTGGTCCAATACCTCTGTATTGCGACAACAACGGCGCTATAGCTTTAGCGAAGGAACCCAGGTCCCATCAGAAGTCCAGACACATCTTAAGGCGGTATCACCTGATCAGGGAGATCGTAGATCGCAGGGAGATCGTAGATCGCAGGGAGATCGAGGTAAAGGGAGTAAATACAGAGAATAGCACTGCTGATCCATTCACAAAGGCCATTCCTCAGACGCAGTTCGAGAGGCTATTCGAGATGATAGGTCTGCGATATGCCAGTACATGGCCCTAATGCAAGTGGGAGATCGTTAGTGTATATGCCCTAGGGGCCATTATTGTATCATACTGGTATGTATATTATTTAATGGAAGCTTAGGATATTCACAATTATATTGACAGTCTTGCTAAAAATGGTAGTATGCTACTTGGTTTGTGTTTACTTTAATATGTGCATATGTTTCTTGTAACGTATCGCTTAAGACATATTAGTAGAGCTCTTAAGATCTTTGCTTGATTACCAGCGTTGTGATAGCAGTCACACTAGTGGGGGCTGGGTAGTCTATAAGCAACATCCTATACAGGTCCCTAGTCATAGGATTATCGAGACAGGGCATCGATACTCTGGAGTAGACTGGTGTGTACGCTTCTCATCCCAGTTGGGGAGATGGTCTGTCCCACAGCCATCAATACGTCGTACTGAAGATAGTATACAGGTGCTCGTTAGGTTACGAGTACACCGGACATGACTCGCGGGGAACTGTTGGTTGGTATTATACCCGTCGTCAGTTAGCAGTTCCCAGGTGACATGAGTACAGCATAGTCCGCAGACTTGACACTGCTACTTCGCCTCGAGTGTGTCCCACTGTTCTTAGATTGCTACCCTACCACGACTCAAAGGAGTCGTGCAAACAGGTAGCAGTTAGGTACAGTCCCGGGCACTTAGAGGCAGTGGCGGTTAGACAGGATTCGTCTCTCCCGGTATTGGGGGTTGATATCGCGCTGTGTCAGAGAGCCATTATGCAAAGTCCCTGGCCAGGGCAAGCGAGATTTACTGGTAGGTTCCAGTAGTTTCTTAAGGTGTAATGGGCTACGCTCCGACACGTCTTATACCGCTATTAGGGGACTGACGTTTGCCGCCCCCTAGGCCCGATATGCAATAGTCTTAGACGAACAGACCGGACTGTACGGAGATTATCACATCAGGCTCAGTAGGAGTTCGGATGGGTTTTCTCATCGGCCTTCTTATCGACATCTACCTGGGGACCATTACGTACAACTAGTGCCGCTTGCGGTCTGTGGTTAAACCCACTGCCAGCGTAGTGTCGAGTCTTTAGAGTCCCACACAGAGAGTTTCCCTGCTTCGGGCTAAACGATATAGAGGTCGTATGGTTTTACGACAGGGTTCGGACGCATACGTGTTTTTACGCACGTACGATGTTCGGACAGTATTTACTAGTCGGCTTTGGTTTAAGCCAGATTCTAGTATCGGATTATTGGATTTATACAGTCTAAAGTTTTTCCGTGTTTTCACAGATAGGAGGGGTGTTCTCGTAATTTGTCGGGAAGCTTCTAGAAGGATGATGACTTAGAGGGTAAGGTGGCATTTGCATTTATTGGATTAATGAGTCATGAGGGTGAATCATCCATGGAGTTAATGATTCATTTATGATTCATATGACTCATGTGATGAATCACTTAGTGTATTAATGAAACATGATGATAAATCATTATTTGATATTCATTTAATAATTTATAATGTTTCATATATATACAAATGATATCATTCATCCAAAAGGATTCTCACTCTCACCTTCTCTCTCCTCAAGCTCTTTCTCTTCAAACCCTAACCCTAACCACTCATGTGTTGAGATCAAGGGTTAGCTAGACTAATAAATCCATAATCCAACTCTATATCACCTAGGTTGCTTAGATTAGCACTTTGAGTAACCTAGTTACCTCAAGTTAGAGGTCAAGCTTGGAGTAGGAGCTCTCGGGTGGATCGTCTTTGACTCGAGGAGGCCGTTGAGGTGCCGACGTTCCAAAGAGCCTACGAGGAGTGGAGGACAGCGATGAAGACCCGAAGGACAAGTAACGTGAGGTATAACTTCGAATCCGAGTAGTTAAACCTTTCGTAGTTTGCTAGTAACGGTTTAGACATGATTCATGCGCTCAAGTCCGTGTTACGAAGCTTTGATAATCGTTTTTCATATATTCCGTCTCCCCGCAAGTTCGTGGGGTGCGTGACATGGACTTACATAGCCGGGGTTGTGAGAAGAGAGTTTTCTTTCTTTCATTCGATGTAAATTTGTAAAGTGATGTAATATTATTTTGCGGGCATATCCGGATTGAGGTTGTAGGCACTGTTGTATTATTTCATTTACTGTCTTTTTGCTCCTATGATAGACCCAAGGTGGGGTGCACAAACTACCGGGTTCTTGAAGTGCCGAGTGCCTACTCATTTTACTGAGGGTGGTTGCTTCTCTTCGGGAATTTGGTGGGTAGTTTGCCGCACCCGTTGGGATCTAGGGTGGGGTTTGGTTAATCATCACGACCGTGGAATCCGTCTTTCATTATGGGATTAAACGAACGTGGAATTCCTAGTATATCCAATTTGTTCATCTGTGATCTGGATTGCCTGTTATTGCGTGAGACGAATGGATATTAATATATATGTTATATAATAGACGTTGGTTATGTTTTTCACCCACGCTAGTCCAGCCCCCACTCTGCCATTAGTTAAGTAACCTAATGGTGTATGATGGGACACCGTGGATAATGCGGATAGCATAAGCGTACGTTGTATTTTCATTTCTTTCTGCAATGATAGGTGTAAATGATGGGACTGCATTAATTGATGCAAATCAAACAAACCAAAGCTGAATCGTTGGAACAGTTTCAAAAACCATTCGGTATTTTCAAAACACAACTTTTAAATACGATGCTTAAGCACTCCTTTAAAAGCTATCATGATTCCTTCGATTATCTCAAGTTCATTACGTTCACGGTTTCGCTAAACCCATTTGTAGCCCTCCGTCATTTCAGATGGGGATTCAGGAGTATTCAAGGTATGCATTTTGACCTTCGCCAAGGCATAGTGATTGGTAGTTGATGAATATTCATCTTTAGCATAGATAGATGCGTTGGTTTGGGACAGTCGTACTACTATTTTGGCCTTCATCAAGGGTATGTACGGGTGGGTTCAAATTAACCTGGACAATGACGGGTAGAACTTGAGTTGTGACTTATGATATGTTAGCATCCGTCAAGGTCATAAGAGCTTGGGGCAAAAATCCACATCGGGGGTTTCTAAGGAAATTGAAACTTGCTAGCGTTGCATACCATTTGGAGTGTGTTGATTTTGGTAGGATTCCTTCAAGGTTGTCACACGATGATATTTGGATCCCGATCCTACTGTGAGTATCCGCTATTCCTCGGGAGATTTTTCACTAAACAATCAATACTATAAACCTTGTAGGTGTCTAGAACGGTGTTAGCGTGGCTATGCCTCAAGGGAAAAGAGGTTATGTAATTAAGGAACTTCGCGAAAGCATTGGAAAAGCTCCCTCGAAGTACTTACACCAGCCTGGCCGAAAGGTTAAGCAAGAATTGTAACAGTGAGATTAATCCTGACTAATCCTTCTTTTATGGTTTGAGGAAGGATTCGAGAAACAGTGGGAGCCATCCTGTTTAGATAAACTAATAACCAATCTAAACTTGCAAGAGCATCATGCTAAGTGTTCTTTCTCTCTCTCCTAATTGCAGCGACCAAAATGACCGGCCTTAAGTTACTATTAGATAAAAATATATTGACGGGGCCAAATTATAAGATTGGCTCAGGAATGTCCAGATGGCCATAACATATGACAAACTAGGATATCCCCTTACTACTAAATCCCCCTCCGTCCTAGATCCAGATTCTAGTGTCGCGGATATTGAGATCCGTAAGACATGGGAAATTGACAATGCGAAAGACAAGTGGCTCGTGCTGGCCTCTATGGATAATGAACACCAGAGGGGGCACGAGAAGATAGACCTTGCTTCCATCTTTCTCTATACCAAAGATTTATATGGAGAGCAATCTCGTATCGCAAGATACGAGACCTCGAACAAATTATTTCAATCGAGGTTGGCTATCGGGTCATCTGTAGGGGACCACGTCCTTAAGATGATCAGCTACATTGAGGAGCTCGCGGACCTCGGGACCATATTGGAGAACGAGTTGTACACAGACTTGGTTCTACAGTTCCTCCCTTCTACCTACGCTCAGTTTATCTTGAATTTCAATATTCAAGGGAAGAAAGTTACACTTCCAGAACTCCTCAACAGGTTGAGGAGCGCTGAGGGCACCCTGCAGAAATCCAGGGAGACACCCACTCTGCTTATTGAGGGATCATTCTCTTCTAGATCTAAGACGAAAGCCAAGAGGAAGAAGAAAAAGGCCCCCACCAAGCCAAGAGGCGGTGTCAGTAAGGTACAGGGGATGGGCAGGGCAAAAGTTCAGGGGCTGACAGTAGAGAAGGAAGAATGCTTCTATTATGACAAAAAGGGCCATTGAAAGAAGGACTACATGGCCTGGAAAGCTCAGAACCAGGATTCGAAGCACGTTGTGGCTTCGGCTTTGGGTGTGTTTATGATTGAAAACTATCTGTCAATTAACTCTACTTCCTGGGTACTAGATACTGGATCAGAATCTCATATCTGTAATTCATTACAGCCTCTGAGAAACCGTACAGTTATCAAGGCAGGTGATATGACTCTCAGGGTTTCTAACGGAATGAGCGTGGACTCTGTATCCGTAGGGGAATATCACCCAGGATTGACAAGTGGGCAGATTTTGATTTTGCGTAATTGTTTGTGTGTTCCTAGACTGGCTTGTAATATCCTTTCTATATATTTACTTTCTAAAGAAGGTTATGATTTTACATTCGTAAGCAATGTGGTCCACATCCACCTAAATCAAGCTTTGATTAGGTCAGGTATGCTAGATAACGGTATATACGTATTAAATCAAGCTCAGATTTTCAACGTCCAGAACATACTTAAAAGAAAGTCTCCAGAATTAAATCAAGCTTTCTTATGGCATTGTAGACTAGGTCACATCAATGAAACACGGTTGACAAAGTTACATAAAGAGGGATATTTGGATCCGTTCGAATATCAGTCTTATGCAACTTGTTAATCATGTTTCAAAGGAAAGATGACAAAGACTCCGTTCACTGGACATGGAGTAAGAGCGAGCGAGCTCTTTGGACTCATACACAGCGACGTGTGTGGTCTAATGTCTACACATACAAGAAATGGTTATTCCTATTTCATTACTTTTACGGATGATTTCTCAAGGTATGGACATGTATTCTTGATGAAACATAAATCTGAGGCCTTTGAGAAATTCCAGGAATATAAGAACGAAGTGGAAAAACAAACCGACAAAAGTATCAAGACATTTAGATCTGATCAAGGTGGTGAATACTTAAGTGACGAGTTCCTGGATTACTTAAAAGAGAATGGAATTCTCTTTCAACTTACTCTTCCATACACATCTTAACACAACGGTGTATTGGAAAGGTGGAACCGAACCTTATTTGATATGGTATGTTCCATGATGAGTAACACTGAGTTGCCACGATCCTTCTAGGGATATGCACTAGAATCGGCTGCATATCTTTTGAACAAGGTTCCTACCAAGACCGTGCCTACTACACCATATCAGATGTGGAGTGGGAAGAAACCCTATCTTCAGTATTTGAAGATATAGGGATGTCCAGCTTTTTGTAAAAAAGCAGCATGCGAAAAAGCTCGAGGTATGCTCAGTACTGTGTAAGTTTGTGGGATACCCGAAAAACTCCACGAGGTATATTTTCTATTACGCAGAGTAACAAAAGGTTTTTATTTCTCGTCATGCCCACTTTTTGGAAAATCAATTTTTAGAAAAAGAGATAAGTGGGAGCGCAATATAACCAGAAGAATGTAACATTTCAAAAAAATAAAATATTATTTTTGGGAATTTTTATAATTTAATATTAATTTTAAATGAATATTTTAATATTTCAGTATAATTAAATACCGATAAATTGGGGAATTTTTTTGCAAATTATAGAAATTACTAAAAGAGCGTGTTTTATGTTAATTATGCAAATTTTAAGTTTTTATGATTAATTATATACTAATTTTGTTCTAATCGCGATTAAAAATCGCTAATCGCGCTTTGAGCGTATTTTGTGCAAATATGCACCATATCTCATTTTTACACTTGTTACATTTTTGTATGGCTTTTATTTTAGGGTTACTATTGTGAAGAGAAGGAAATTAGAGGAGAATTTAGAAAAGAAAAGAAAAGAAAAAGAATAGAATATGAGGTATGGGTTAGAGAGAGAAAGAGTGGGTGAGAGTCAACCCTAGTCTTGATGCCATCCCTCATCATTTCTTCCTCTCATTTCTCTCCCCTCTCTCCCATTGTGCTACTGCTGCTGCTGCCTCCCCTTCCTCCTCCTCCATCTTCAACCCCAATACACCTTGAAAATCAACTCAAAACCTCACACCCATTTCACAAAAATGGTGCACAAGCCCTCTAGCCACCCAATGGACCAAGAAAACTTGATTTTGGCAATGTAGAGGATTCTTGAGATCTAAATGAGGTAAACCCTTTCACAATTATTGTAGTATTTCAAGTGATTTAGTCTCATTTCAAGTTTAAAATCGTTTTAGTGAAGTTTTGGTGAACTTTGAAGATTCTTGAGAGGGTTAGGGTTAATTGGAGTTGTGTTGGTGAACTTGGGCTCCAGAGATGACCTTAAACCCCCATAGATATTAGAAAACACAGAACTCGCACAATATACAACCTGAAACCCATTTTTTGGAAAACAGAAACTTGCATGTCGGTTTGTGAGTGTTTAAGGCGTGCAGGGAAATCTGGAGTGATCCGGGGCCAATACTAGAAAAATAAACAATACCATAGACCTAGTGGGACCCATAGGAAGATACCCTACCAGAACGAGGCCCTAACTCCATTCCCAAACCGGCCTGGCCGGATTTTCCCTTGGTGTGGCCGACCCCCCTGATGAGATAGGTGCCCAGATTGCTTCAGTAGGTCATATTCACACCATATATCACCCCAGAGTTGTTTGCTTGCTTTGTTTTGGCCTGAGTCAAAATCTGGGACCACTTTCCCTAGTTGCTGTTTGGAATTGAGTTATGGTTTTCCGTATTTCGATTTCTAGATTTTAGTATTTGTGCTTTTTCTCGATCATGTGACGTTTGTACGTCTATCTCGAGTGATATCGGGTTGATTTGCGAAAGCTAACCATAGGTTCTAACCTATAGGCTTTTAAGCGTATCGTTTTGGTTTCGATTTGGTTTTAATGTGATGCGATACGTGTGACATGTAAGTACCCCCACGGTGATCCGAGACGATGAAGAAGATGGTGGCGACATCGACATCGGCAAGCAAGATCAAAGTGAGTAGATTATATCTACGGGGGAAGTCGGGTGGATGGCGTATAGCACCCCCGCAGTTCGATACTTAGTATACTATATATACTATATATATATGTATGATAGCGTTAAGTGTGTTTTGGATATTCAGATGCGGTTAGGCGTACTATGGATAGATTAGGGTTTAGAGTAAACTAGTATAGTTTCCTAGATGCGAACCCTAGAATAGGTTTACACCCACACGCACACACATGCTTATTTGTTATACATATACCTAGATGATGAGGATAGTGGAAGATATTTGGAGATGAGTCGATGACTTTGGGCATAGTGCCGTGAGATCGGTGATATGATGTGATTCGTATTTGGGATACGACATGAGATTTTAGCAGGCCTTTGGGCGTGTGTTTCACACACGCATTTATATTTATATAGATGGTATCGATTCTGTACTAGACTTAGATCAGTACCCCAGATCATGAGATATGATGTTAAGGATACCTGATAATTGATGAGAGGAATGTGATATTGACTCGTACCCAGATTTGGGATGCCGTACGATGATTTGCCGTACGAGCTTTATTTGATGATAAGTCCGCACTCATGACTCGAGGATGTCATATGATATTGTATCGTACGCGATACCTTTGAGGCGGGATCACCGACTATCATATTATATATATATATATATATATATATATATATATATATATATATATATATATATATATATTTATATCGACTCAGATTTAAGTGGTTTTCATACCCCTCCCGATTGACTTGTTAGTTAGAGCTGTAGTTTTGCTAGTAGATTTTAGGCTAGGCCGATGTCATACCTATTTCAAAAACTAACGAATCGGGAGTATTTTAAAGACAGGCAAAGGGATTATACGGATATTTTCAAAAGACGCATCTTTTCTTAAAATACCGTAGCCCTTATTTTTCTAAAAACCCCGATTCGTCTTCTTTCAAATAGCAAAACAGTATGACATAAATACATTGATTTAGATTCTGCACTGTTGTGTTTATTATTCATTTGCCGCATATTCTTGTTGTTCGCATCGCGTTGCATGTTAAATATGTTATTGTTATACCAAATCCATGCTGTTAGGACACCAGCATCATTATCGATGATGCATATGTTCTACGTACACCTGCTTGCCGGCTCACACACTTCATCATAGATAATTGCCATGTCACTACACTGTAGTACTGTGCATTCAGGATATGACTTTTGCATGGCATACTTGTGTACTTACATACTGTACACTCATACTTGTGCACACACTTATTGTACATTCATACTCGTGCACCTACCTGTTGTACACTCATACTTGTGCACACACCTATTGTATATTCATACTCGTGCACCTACCTGTTGTACACTCATACTTGTACACATACATATTTGCACATACATAGATGATTCTGGTTGACTTGGAGATCTGGGAACCGCAAGATACCTTCTAAAATTGATTCATTTTAAAGAAGCAGTCTTCCCTCTTGTGCATATTACTATCCATGTTGCATGATATACTGATATGCTTACATTTCTTTTACATGTCGCATACATCATGCTTTTTGATTATACGCATTGAGATATGTTGTTTCCATGATATTTCTGGATTTGGGAACCGTGGGTATTTCAAAAGAGAATATGTAATTGTTTTAAAAACCTGGTTACCCTTGATATGATATTTCAGTGCGTCCACCATGTGTTTTCTCGGTTCTGAGAGCGATATGTGAAACCCGATTCGAGGAGGCGGATGAGGCCGATTGCAGGTACATGGTGGACCCAGTATGGTATCCCGGGGCAAGAAAGGGATGCTGTGTATATAGACGGTGAGCCTGGCAGAGGGACTACTACCTACCGGTGATAGTATTTGGGCTCGGCGGATATCCGGAGGATACCGACCGTAGTCGAGAGATGATATGGGCCGATCCGGACTGCCGGAGCCCGATATATGAGGATTTACGTGCTGATGCTAGGCACAGGTTTTATGATGTTTTCGAGTGTCGATGCTTGACACTCAGGTTCCATGATTTGATATGTCGCGAGCGACACATGTTGATTTACATCCTCATACTTCCATGCATATGCTTTATGATATTTACATGCATGATGTTTATTGTCATTGGGTGACACATGGACGATATCAACATACATCTAGTTGACACGATGACATTGATTACATAGTTGGACGAGATCCACATACATGATGACATTGATTACATAGTTGGATGATATCCACATACTTATAGACTCCATGATATAGTCGACATTGACCATACCTCATATTTATGATATGTTATTACCTGAGGCACTAGCACGAGCACTTGGCACTACACTCATGTATAGATGTTACATTGCCACCTTATCATGCTTCAGACTTATTCATTTGAGGTTATATATATATCTGATCGTATTGACCTAGGATCAGTCATACATACGATTTCTGCTCTGTGATGTTTTCTATTCACGTGTTGGCAATTCACCCCAGTTGTGCCACGGTTCTTGTAGGTTTTGCCGTACAGGTTTCATTGCGGCTTTTCTGGCACACTGCTTCCTTTCTGGGTGATTGCATTGGTAGGTGGATTCACTCGCATCGTGACCACCCTTGTATTTATTTATTCAGTTGTATCTAGTAATTCCATCAACCAAATTTGTATATTGCTTCAGACTTAGAAAACCAGTTATGTATTATTTCGACCTTAGAGTCGCGCGTTGTAGTATTGTGGTTTTCTTGCTTATTTTGAGTTTCTTTTGAGTTTTGATCCTCGCCCTTTGGCGTTGTATATTATATTGCTTGCATGGTTGTGACCGTCGATTGACGAAGAGCTAGCTCCCGCTTGGGGATGCCTTTTATCATTGTATATATGTTATTCTTGTTGTACCCCGTTCGGGGCCTGATTTTACAAAGGAAACTCTGCCGAAATTTTCAGAAAAGACTAGAGATTTTTAAAATGCATATTCGGCTTACTTATTTAAAAACCTCACTTTTAAACATGTTTTCTTACTTCCTAAAAACTAGTTTTCTTTATTTACTCCTTAAAATGGTTTTAGATTTCTGGGTTTTTGGCTTACTTGGATTAGATGAGGTCTTATAGACTTCATATGATTCAAGGGCCAGTCACGTGCTCTTTCGGGTCGTGACAAAGAAATTCCAGAACCATAAGCTATTACTGAAAGCAAGGTGGAACCAGAAGTTTCGAAAGAACCGGACATCCCCGCGCCACTCCGTAGGACTAATAGGCAGTCTCATCCGCCCGAGAGATATTACGGTTTTCTCATAGACGGGGATAGAGAGCATTGCATCATTGACGATGATGAGCCAACTAGCTTCCAGCAAGCCATTCAGAGACTCAGTAAAATGGCTGGATGCAATGCGGACCGAAATGGAGTCCATGTACACCAACAAAGTATGGACTTTGGACATTGCTCCAGAAATGCTAAATCCCGTAGGCTGCAAATGGATCTTCAGAAAGAAGATTGGTGTAGATGGACAGGTTGAAACCTATAAGGCTAGACTTGTTGCAAAAGGTTTTCTTCAAAGGGACTATGATGAAACCTTTTCTCTAGTGGCTATGCTCAAATCCATTCGGATCCTTCTTGCTATTGCTGCCTTCCACCATTATGAAATTTGGCAGATAGACATAAAGACCACCTTTCTAAATGGAAATTTGGAAGAGTGTGTCTATATAGATCAGCCGGAGGGTTCCATAGAGAGTGGGAGCAGCGGAAGAGTGTTCAAGTTGCTTAAATCTATTTATGGACTAAAGCAGGCATCTCGGAGTTGGAACATCTATTTTGATGAGACAGACAAAGAATTCGACTTTATCAAAAATCCAGATGAACTATGCATTTATAGTGAGATTGTAGCGAGAACTGTGGTATTCTTCGTCTTTTATGTGGATGACATTCTCTTGATAGGAAATGACATTCCTATGCTACAATCAGTCAAAGGATTCTTGTCACAAAGGTTCTCCATGAAAGACCTGGGTGATGCCTCCTACACTTTGGGGATCCAGATCTATTGTGATAGATATAAGAGGATGTTGGTACTTTCACAGTCCAGGTATATCAACACCATACTGAAAAGATTATGTATGAAAGATTCAAAGTGCGGTAATCTACCAGCTTATCACGGAATCACCCTCTCCAAAGAGATGTCTCCCAAGACTGATTTGGAAAGGGATCGGATGTCTGTTATACCCTACGCTTTTGCAATAGGCTCTATAACATATGCGATATTGTGTACCAGACCAGATGTAGCTTACGCACCGAGTGTTGTAAGCAGGTATCAGTCAAACCCTAGGGAAAAGCACTGGATAGCAGTGAAGAACATTCTCAAGTACCTGAGAAGGACTAAGGAGATGTTCTTTGTGTACAGTGGAAAAGACCTCTAGATCGAGGCCTTTGCTGACTCCATCTTCCAGAGTGACAAGGATGACTCCAAGTCCATGTCGGGTTATGTCTTTACCCTCAATGGAGGGGCGGTTTGTTGGAAGAGCTCCAAGAAGCACACCGTTGCTGACTTGACGATGTAAGCGGAGTATATCGCTGCTTGTGACGCCGCAAAAGAAGCAATCTGGATAAGGAAGTTCGTAACAGAACTTCAGGTGGTTCCATCCATTATTGATCCAATACCTCTGTATTGTGACAACAACGGGGCTATAGCTTTAGCGAAAGAACCCAGGTCCCATCAGAAGTCCAGACATATCATGAGGCAGTATCACCTGATCAGGGAGATCGTGGATCGCCAGGAGATCGAGGTGCGGAGAGTAGACTCGGAGAACATCTTTCATGCCATATTTAAAATTTTGTCGTTCTAGCTAACCCTGACCTTAGAATCGCTACTAGAAAATCCGTCGAAACTAAATGTAAACACTTTACATCTAAGTGAATGAGGGAATACAACCTTTGTAGACCGGTCCTTCACTTTTACAGCTCCATGACGTAGTCCCTTCACTGCGAATGGTGAACTCCCGGACTCTAGAGAGGGTTCACTAAAGAAACGAACAAGCTTGCTCAATATCTTCGAGGCCGAAGATGATCTACCTCGAGGAGACTCGAGACCATGCTACCACTTCACTAGTGGTGAGATTAGTGAAGCAAACACCCTAAACTAAATGGCTAATAGTAGAGGATGATGAAGTAGGAAGTGGGCCCACTTTAGTTTTATTTTTTTCACACAGTTTCATTAGTTAGAAAAAACTAGCAAGCTTTTTCTCTTGAGGAAGAAGAAGAAGTGATGAAGAAAATGAATGAGAGAGTGTGGTTAGAATTGCAACTATGGGTGAGTTAGTGTCATTCATAACTCATGTAGAGAATAAACCACGGGTTGTGGTTAAGGTTAGGTTAACAAATATCTTATGTAAGACAAACAAGTGGACTTGGTCAATATTCTACAAACTTCATCCAAGCTTGAATCATTATCCACTAATTTGTAATAACTTAATGATAAATATTAACCATAACTTTAACCCTAGCATGGTATAAGTCTCATACATACATGTTGCAAGTGTAACCTAGCATGATACATGATATATATCACATATATATAATGTATGCAAAGTGAGAAAAAGAAATGGTCAAGTGAGCAATATTAGTTAATGTAAATTCATATATCATATATATAATTATACATTAAATCATTAAATCAACACTTGATTTAATGATCCGGCTATATCACATATAACCGACTAATATCAATAATATTAACTTACCAAATCAACACTTGATTCGATAACCCGGCTATATCACATATACCCGTCCGATATCACAAATCGCGAGAATCCAATACAGTATCACATACTCGTATCAATCTCGGTCTCGCACATATCACATCTGTGCTCCTATTCCATTTCGCATGAACCAGGAAACCTCTATATAAGACTCTAAAGACTCGTCAATACGCCGGCAGTTTGTGATGATCATATCAAACACCCACAAGCTGCAAGCGGTCTGCCAAACATAACGGCCACCCAGGTATTGAGCGATCAGAAGATCAACAAGCAAGCCTGCTTGTACTCCTGCGAATCTAAAAACACTATCGTACAGTCCAGTATCTTCGTCTGATATGTCGCATATC
Source organism: Agapanthus africanus (assembly GCA_030015575.1). Classification (NCBI taxonomy): domain Eukaryota; kingdom Viridiplantae; phylum Streptophyta; class Magnoliopsida; order Asparagales; family Amaryllidaceae; genus Agapanthus; species Agapanthus africanus. The sequence continues at coordinate 327,156,443 of CM057346.1, read as the reverse complement.
ACAGCCTGGGGGTAGTATAACGTCAGACCCTAATAGCCCGATTAGTCATGCCGATACAAGGTCCATAACGGTTCGAGAAACTACTGGTAACACTTACTAGTAAATCTCAACAACCATGGCCAAGGATTTCCTGTTATGGCCAATCGAGCATAGCACGACATCAACTTCCAATACCGGGAGAGATGAAACCCCTCCTATCGCTCATTACCTCCATGTGACACGGGACTGTACCTAAAAACCACCTTTTTGCACGATCTCTTGACCGTGGTATGGTGCAAATCAAAGCATAGTGGGAATCACACAAGACTCTATGACGATCTCTGGTCTACAGACTAACTTGTACCAGTGTCACCAGAGAACTGCTATCCGACGATAGGTATAATACCATCTAGGAGTTCTCGGCGAGTCCGTCCAGTGTACCCAGTCTCCACTGAGCACCTGTATACCTTCTCTGATGTCAAACAGCAATGGATATGGGATCATCCATCGCCCATCATATGGGTTAAGAAGCGCATACGCTAGTCTACTCTGGAGAATCGATGCCCTGTCTCGATACTCCCACGACTAGGAACAATTATAGGGTGTACTTGTGGACTACCCTTGGCTCCACTAGTATGATCTCCATCATAGTCCTGGTAGTCAAGTACACATCTTAAGGGCTTTATCAACATATGAGAGCAAGACAGTATCACGTATACAAGTCAACATGTTAAAACAAAGAACAACCAGATAGCAAACTATCATAACGAGCAAGAAAGTCCTCCCTATATATGTCTAAGCATCCACTATTATATACATCCCATGCACAGTAATGGCCTCTACGGCATACATATCACTAACAATCTCCCACTTGCACTAAGGCCATCTGTTGTAGTATCCCATACCCAACAATATAGCAGTGGTTGTAGTATCCCATACTCAACCACCCCAAAATCTCTCAAATAGCATTTGGGGAAGCAGGCCTTGGTGAGTGGATCCGCCGTGTTAACTTCAAAATCTACCCTCCTTACCTCGATCCCTTGGAGATCAGCCATCTCCTTGATCAGGTGATACTTGCCTCAGAATATGTCTGGAACGCTGATGGGACGTTTGTTCCTAGGCCAAACCGACAACTCCATTGTTTTCACAATAACAATTATTGAACGATCAATGGTAGGAACCATGTTCATCTCATGAACAAGAAATGCCCAGACAACCACTTTGGCAGCATCATTTGTAGCAATGTATTCAGCCTTTATCGTCTAGTATGCCACGGTATCTAGCTTGGAGCTCTTCCAACATACCGTCCCTCCACTGAGGGTAAAGACAATGCCTGTGACTGACTTTCAGTCGCCCTTATCACTTTGGGAGCTCGAACCAAAAACTTTCTTTTAGTGCTTCTCAAGTGCTTAAGAATGTCCTCCAAAGCTGTCAAGTGATTCTCCCAAGATCCGATTGATTCCTGATCACTACATCTAGTGAGTCATCTACATCTTGTCTTGTACATAACATCGCATACATGATAGAGCCTACGACCGAAGCATAGAATATCCCTTGCACACGAGCTCTCTCCAAATCAGTCTTGGGAGACAACTTTTTGGAGAGAGTAATCCATGAGTAAGTGGGCGAACCACCACGCTTAGAATCGTCCATACTAAACCCCATTAGTTTGGTGTTAATGTACCTGGATTTGGGACACTCCCAATATCCACTTAGATCTATCATCATAGATCGTAATCCACAAGATGTAGCAGGTATCATCCAGATCTTCTATTGAGAATCCTTTTGATAAGAGGAGCTTGACCAAGTGTCGCATAGGAAACCATTTCCTATCAAGAGTATGTCATCTACGTACAATACGAGAAATACAACCTTACCCTCTACAACCTTCTTGTATATACAAGGTTCATCTACCATTTTGATGAAGTCAAACTCTTTGACTATCACATCAAAACAGATGTTCCAACTCCGCGATGCTTGCATTGATCCTGATGGACTTAAGCATAGCTTTAAAAGTCTTAAATTTTCCATTTACACCAAGAATCTTATCAAGATCCATTTGCTCCTAATAGGTTTTACCCCTTCAGGTGCAACAATCAAAGTCATACTTTGTTGGCGTACATGGATTCCATCTTTGATCGCATAGCATCCAGCCATTTCACAGAGTCATCACTCGTGATGGCCTGCATGAACCTAGTTGGGCCATCATCTCATGATGCAATCCTTTCTCCCACTGTCAACGAGAAGACCGTAGTATCTCTCAAGTGGATGAGGAACCCTACCAGATTCGCGGAGAGGCTGAGGTTCGTTGGAGGCTATTGAATCCTTTGGTCTTACCAAATCATCAGTTGTTAGTTTGTATAGCTGGAACTCCTTCCAGTTCTACCTCATGACCACTAATTTCTTCACAAGAAATTCCTTTTCTAAAAAGGTGGCATGCTGAGAAACAAAATACCTTTTGCTCCTCAGAGTGGTAGAAGATATTCCCTCATAAATGTTTGGGATATCCTAACAAACTTACAGAACTGACCTTGCCTCGGGCTTGTCCGGATTCTGCCTTTCAACATAAGCCGGACAACCCCATATCTTAACTCGTTTAAAACATGGTCTCTTCCCATTCCATATCTCATATGTAGTGGTAGGCCCTTATTTGGATGGAACCCTATTCAATGGGTATGCAGCTTCTTAAGTGCATAACACTAAAAAAAACAGGTAACTCAGCAGTACTCATCATAGAGCACGCCATATCTCATAGGGTGCGATATCTCCGCCCTGATACATCGTTGTGCTGTGGTGTATACGAAAGAGTAAGCTGAGAGAGAATCACATTCTCGTTTTAGAAACTCCAGGAACTCCATGCGCAAGTATTTTCCTCCTCGATCACATCCAAGGACTTAATACTTCTACCCCTTTGGTTTTTCAACTTCAAGCTTATATTCCTTGAATTTCTCAAAAGTTTCAGACTTGTGTTTCAACAGGAACATATGTCCGAATCCTGAAAGATAGTCGATGAATATAACAGAGTACAAAGAACCATGCTTGGCATTTGTAGACATTAGACCGTATACATCATCATGTATCCGTCCCAAGAGTTCACTAACTCTTTCTCTGTTTCCAGTAAACGGAGTATTGGTCATATTACCTTTGAGACAAGTGCAAGTATCATAAGATGAAAATTCGAATAGATTCTCATATTTATCCTTATGTAACTTAGCTGGTCGTGTCACATTGATATGACCTAATCTATAATGCCACAAGAAGGATTCGTTCATTTCTGAACTACTCTTCTTGTGTGTGTTCTACATAATCTAAACTGTGGTTTGATTTAGAACGTATATGCTGTTATATAACGTGCCTGATCGAATCAACTCTTGATTCAGGAAAATGTTCACAACATTATCCTCCAATACAGAATTATATCCTTCTTTAACTCATTAAAGAAAATGATGTAATGTTGTATATCAGGTTCGGTATGTAATAACATTCATTCAGAATCAATGTATTAATACAAGGTGATATTTGCCAACTGGTTTGGTTGCAACACTTGCACCATTATCTACACTTAGAGACATATCACCCAATCCCAGTTTTCGGTAATGAACAAGCCCGAAGAAGATGCATCAACATGTACTTTCTTTGATTGGGTGGCATGGGAATCCGGATATTCCCCTATTTCCTGCTCGGACTTATAACAGTTATAAGATGGAGTGGAATCAACGTTCCCTAGCTCAGTATAATAAGCAGGTTCGGTCAATGCATCCATATTATTATCTTGATTAAGGCGTGACATAGTCTCTACCAGGAGAGAGAGAGAAGAAAACACTCTGCGTGCGCTGTTACAAGATCAGATTGGTTATTAGTTTATCTAGTTAGGATAGCTCCCACTGTTTTAGTCAATTCTTCCTTCAACCCATAAAAGGTAAGACTAGCCGGGGTTAATTACACCCTACAAGTTCGTCAATCTTTCGGCTAGGCCAGTGTCGGTACTTTGAGGGAGGTTCCCCGTGCTTTCGCACGGACCTAATTAAGATAAACCTTGTTTTCCTAGGGGCCTAACCCCGTAAACACCTTTTTAGACACCTACTTGATCGGCTAATTGTAATATGTAAAACTCTCCCAGGAGTAACTCTTACTCGCAGTGGGTATCGGGATCCAATTATCTCATAGAAGGTATGCAGTCTCATTGCAAATTTCAACACTTGAAATTCCCGATAATATTTTGCCCCTAACCTCCTATGACCTTGACAAAGGCCAACAAACCATAGGATGCTAGTCAAGTTCAACCCGTCATTTCCTGATTGAATTAAACCCACCCGCACGACCCTTGACAAAGGCCAACAAGGTCGCACGACTACCTTAATCCAATCGCATCATATGCTCAGGCGGATAAGCACTAATTAGCTACCGCACACTACGTCTTGACAAAGACCAACAAACGCAGCACGAATACTAAATACTATTTATCTGAAATGACAGAGGGCTACGACAGGTTTTTAAGAAAACCCTTTGCGTAATAAACTTGATATCATTGTAGAATCGAATGATTTTGAAATAAGAGTGTTTTTAAGGCTTTTACTAATTTTGCTAAAGAGGTCACTCCGGGTAAAGGGATCTCAGCTCTTTCCTTATCGAATAAGGTGCATGATATTTCACAAATACCACTATGCAAAGCAAAAACTATAGAAGCAATCAAAAGACAAACCCAGTGGATTTAAGCATCTGCTAGTTTCGCTAAAGAGGTCACTCCCGGTGAAGGGATCTCGGCTCTTTCCTTATCGAATAAGGTGCTGGATATTCTACAAGAAATACCGCTATGCAAAGCAAATACAAGAGCTACTAGTTTTTAAAACAAGTTTCTACAATATCTTTAGGTTTCTTTTATTTCATTAATCTCATTAATGAAGTCCCATCTGTTATACTTCCTAATCATCACATAAGAAACGAAAGCAGCAATATTTATTATATCTCATATATATATATAGGCATTCGTCTCACAACATATCAAGTGATCACATCACAAAATATCAGTAGCAGAAGAATCACATATGAAATATTGGATATACTAGGAATTCTGTGTTTTATTTAAGCCAGTAAAAACGCGGATTCCACGGTCGTGATGAATAGCCAAACCCACATCCCTAGACTCCTACGAGAGCGGCAAGCAACCCTACCAGTTCTAGAGTAAGGAGACCCGGTCTCGACTCCTCGAGATGGTCTCCTACTGGACCCTAGAACCCGGTTACTTTTGCTCCCCACCTTAGGTCTATCCTAATACGGAAAAGTAAATAATATACATCAATGGTGATATCACCCTCAACCCGGATGTGCCCTAATAAAAGAATATTACATACAAGCTTTTACATGAATGAAAATGAAAAACTTTCATCTCACATAAAAAAAACCCGGCTATTCAGAACACGACGATCCAATATAACATATTATAGCAACATATAACATCATATGTCATCAACGTAAGTAAATATACGTATCCCAATTGTCGTTGACATATAGCAACGAAACCGGCGATACACCACATATTACACTTACGGTAGTAGAAAAGAAAGTGAAAAACTACAACAGTTGGAATCCGCAACCATCTTAGACATCATAAACCTAATTTATCACATACTTTGGATTTCATGCCCAACCAAATGAATTCCTTATACATCACATGCCTAACAATTATAAACCCCGCATTTTAGTCTCGATATTGAAAACACTTTCCAATAACCTGTCGGGTAATTCAGCAAGATTCCCGATAAGCTGATCGAATGCTTGTCGGAAACATTATTAGACGACCGCACCCCCGATGTCGTCGACGAAGTGCACTAAGGCGGAACACCGCTGCCGCAAGCACCCAAACGGATGCTTTTGGCGACGGGGTTCTCCTACAGTCACTTGGTCGGGGCTATAGAGCGTGGCTATCTAGTAAGGTTACCCGGTGAGTATCCGCGTACACTACGTAATTGCGACGGACTTTTGATCAACATCAAAATCCCGTGGCAACCGATCAAATGAGACTAAACTGCTAGATTTATAAAATTCAAACTTGTTACCTCATAATTGATTATGTGGATTCTAAATATTGTATCACAATCACAGATAGCTAAATGAAGTCAAACTTTCGATCAAATAATCAAACACCCAAAATTTCCCGACAAGCTCAACACTTGAGCGGAGTTCAAAAAGTACCCAGAACATGCCACAGCTCCTATGAACCATCCGTAGAAGGGTCGACCCATGCCTCACTCATGTCGACACGGAACTGTAGCAAACCCTAGGGTTTGACCGCGGTTCTGTGATCTAAAAAGTCGAGTTTGGGTTTCGTTCTTCTTGAGGGTCCACAGAATCTGTTGGATATAGTGCCCTCAGAGTCAATTATTGGATCGCAGGCACGTGATTGCAATGATTGAAGGAGGACCTATGACGGTAGGACAATCTTACTCAGGATGATTGTATACTATCTGCTTTGTCTCTATCATCGTGTACATGTTTTAGGTGACATTGTTGTTCACTATTACACGTTGATGGAGAATAATATGCTACCATGGTTTGTCTTTATCATCGTGTACTACTTTAGGTGACCTTACAGGTCGCTATTGCACGCTGATAGAGCCCTTAGGATTCTTGCTTGACGACCAGCAGTATGATGGCGATCATATACGTGGGAGCTGGGGTCTATAAGCACATCCTTAAAAGGTCCCTAGTCGTGGGAGTTTCGAGACTGGGCATCGATACTCCATTAGTAGACTAGTGTATACAGTCGAGACCCCGATGAGGGGCGGTGGCCGGTTTCACAAGTCATTGGTGTCAGTTGGATCACCTAAGATGTATACTGGTACTCATTGGGTTATGAGTACACCGGACAGGACTAGCCGGGAACATGCTAGTTGGTATTATACCTGACGTCAGATAGCAGTTCCCTGGTGACGTATGTACAGGTTAGTTTATCGACCTGAGATCGTCATTTGTCTCGTGTGAGTTCCCACTGTGCTTTGATTACTACCCTACCACGGCTCAAAGGAGTCGTGCAAACAGGTTTTAGTTGGGTACAGTCCCGAGCCACATGGAGGCAAGTGAGCGGATCAGCAGGGGTTTCGTCTCTCCCGGTATTGGGGTGAGATCGCGCTGTGTCTAGGAGAGCCATTAAAAAAAGCCCTCAGCCGAGGCAGGAGATTTACTGGTAGGTATTCCAGTAGTATCTTAGGGTGTTCTGGGCTATACTCCGACACGACTTGTACCGCTTTTGGAGGTCTGACTTTTACCAACCCCCTAGGCCCGACATGCGATGCTCATAGACGAACGGACCAGACTGTATGGATATTGTCACTGACGGCTCAGTAGGGTGTCAGGATGAGTTCGCTCATCGACCTCCCTTTTGGTCAATACCTGGTAGCTCGTTACGTACGGCTAATACCTCTGACGTGCTAGTGGTTAAATCCACAGCCAAAATATTGACGAGTCTTTAGAGTCCCCCACAGACAGTTTCTCAAGTTTCGGGCGAAACGTTGTAAAGTCCGTATGATATATGGCAGGGTTCGATCATATACGTGCGGTATTGCACGGATCATGATCGGACGGATCATACTAGTGGGCTTTGGTTTAAGCGTGATCCTAGTATTAGATTTGTTGGATTACTTTAGTCTCATCGCATTCGCATTCGGTCGGAATGCGGATGCAGGTATGTATATACAGGTGAGGGGTATCCTTGTGATCCGTCACGAGTATATTTTAGATGTTGCCGTATCTTTTTATTGTTGCAAACATTTGGATTAATGTTTGCATATGGAAATTATGAGCTAGAATTCATCATTTTATGCATTAATTATGACACATGCAAACCTAGTGACTCATGGTCTCTTTTATTGTGCATATGTCACATTTGATGTTTGATTTGTGTTGATATGATGAGAAGAGAGAGAGGGGGGCTGCCATATGATATGTTTGGTCTTGTATTTTTTTCCCACACACTCACTCTCATTCTATCACAACAAAAGAAAAGAAAAAGCTTCTTCTTGTTCTTCCTCCTCTAGCTCAAAGTCTCCATTAATGGCAACACCTCTAACCTCCATCCAAATCCATGGATGCAAGAGACAAAGTGATCACAAACATTCTCTACAACACCTTGGACACGTCAGCTAGCACACTTCGTGCCCGAGTTGCTTCGGATGAAGCGGGAGCCCGTAAAAAGACTCGTAGATGTGGTGCCCTTTCTGACGAGGAGATCGAGACCGGAGTTGCCGCGGGGAGCTTGGGATGGTGGCCAAAGACCGAAGGACACGGATCGATCGGTATAGCTTTCTATCCCTTCTCTAGTTCCTAGTTTATAGGTTAATGGTTCGATCCGGGTTTTAAGTATACGATAGCACCGGTTTTCAAGTTAAGAAAAATTTTCGTTTCCGCATTTTGACCTCGGAAAGACGGCCGGGGCGCTACCGTAGTCTTATATGGTATCAGAGCCACGCCATTAACCTTCACTAGCTTGCTCTAACGTGTTTAGAATTTCGATCGGACGAAATTTCCAAAAAAAGCATTTCCAAGTCATCGGTTTTTGTCGAAATTTTTCTGTTGTCAAAAAATTATTTGGTGTATTGCAGAAAATCAGGCAGGGTTTTTAGAGAACACTGCAGAAAAATGGTTGCATAATGTTACTGTGTCGCCGCGGAACCGCGGCCGTAACCCCCTTTTGGCCGCGGTTCCTCCGCAAAACAGTAACTTCTCTGCACCATTTTTCCAAAAGTGATTCCTGAGTTGGAATTGGGGTTTCTGGTAATTTTTGTTTGGGCCCATATTTTTTTTTAAGTGCTGCAGTTGTGCTTGGGGCCCACTTCGGGAAATTTTGTCGATCGAAAATTTTAAACATGTTAGTTCACAGTATTTACATTATATCTGCGACCGTGAATGTCATTTGATCGGTAAATCCTGTCTAATTGCGATAGCTCTTTTAGACGGATTTGCAAACATGACATTCACTTTGATGTTCTGTGTTGTGCTGTGATATTGCGGATATGTCGTGGTAGATAGCCTGGATGCAATGGTAGTACAGTTTGGTTGTATTTGTACATTTGATATTGCGGGGCGAGCGTCCGACATATGGACTGCCGTCACTGCCTGTTTGTATATTATTCTTTTGGGGCACGACCGGGCTGAGGTCGATGTACCCGTTGTATACATTTTTACTTTCTGTACTAGGATTACCCCAAGGTGGGGTGCACGGATAGCCGGGTTCTAGAGGGCAATGGGCCCGCATCTCATGGCTTTGAGATGGAGGGGGCTTCACTCTAGAATTGGCGGGCTATTCGCCGCACTCGTAGGGGGTACAGGTTGACCCAAGGAGGGGTGCTCAAGTTACCGGATTCCGTGAAGTGCTGGGTGGTCCATTCACGTTGTTGAAGGGGGTTGTCTCGCTTCAAGTTTTGGCGGGTAACTTGCCGCGCCCGTAGGGGTCTAGGATTTCATTGCACAGGCTATCCACACGATCAGGGGAACGTCGGGTTTCAGTAGCGGCTCTATGAAACCCGGGGATCCCAGATTATCTGTATTGTTCTGTGATGCTTATTACATTTCTGTGATGTTGCATTTTATCACGCCTTGAGCGATTATTATATATTGATATATATATTAGTAGATGTTGTATATGTTTTACACCCGCGCTAGTCCAGTCCCCGCTCTGTCGTTAGTTAAGTAACCTAACGGGTGATGACGGGACCCAGTGGCGAATGCGGATGGCATATACGTACATCGTATTTTCGTTCTTTATTGGTGTGATCAATTGATGGGACTGCAATGATTTGGATCAATGCAAGCTAAACAAACCTGTTTGATGTTGTTGGAACATTTTTCAAAAAAAAGCTGTTATTGCAAGGACGTTCTCTTTTGTTTTGCACAGTGGTATCCGGTTTTGAATATCCAGCACCTCAGTCGACGAGGCAAGGGCCGAGATCCCTTCACCGGGAGTGACCCCTTGGACAGAAGTTTGCATCAGGGTAATAACTTCACTATAGCCGATTGCCCTTTTGCTTTGCATCGTGGTATTCAGTTGGAATATCCTGCAACTCATTCTACGGGGAAAGAGCCGAGATCCCTTCACCGGGAGTGACCTCTTTAGCAAAAGGTTTTCGCCGCTATATTTTTATAAAAATTTATCCGGTTCCTTCAACGATATCAAGTTCATTACGTTAAAGGTTTTTCGCCAAAAACCATTCGTAGCCCTCCGTCATTTCAGATTAGTATAGCTTAGTATTCGCGCTACGTTTGTCGTTGCTATTCGCCGAGGCGTAGTGTGCGGTAGCTCTGTAATACTTTTTGTCGAATGGATATGTGGATTGATTAGGACGGTCGTACGACTTTGTTGATTATTCATCAAGGGTCGTGCGGGTGGGTTTAACGCAATCAAGATAATGACGGGTTGAACTTGACTAGGACCTTTTGATTTGTTGATTATTCGTCAAGGTCACTTGGGTCCTAGGGGTAAAAATCACATCGGGTGTTTCTAAAGAAACTGAAACTTGTCAGGCATGCGCATACCTTATGGAGTGTGATAACGTGAGTGGATTTTGTCACATTATCATGCGATGATAGTTGGATCCCGATTCCCACTGATGAGTTGGTTTACTCCTTGGGTGATCCCGACTAATTCTTCTTTCAAGTTTGGAGGAGAATTTGACGATACAGTGGGAGGTTTCCTGATTAGATAAAGTGATAACCATTCTAATTTAAGTTAGAGTGCACGCTGGGTGTTTCTTTTCTATCTCTCTTTGGCAGCGACCATGGCCCGACCCTTGACTATGACTCAGTGACCAAGTTAACCGAAATTCTTAAAACACTGGCTTTTGGATTGTCAGAGTTGCATACCTCATCACCACTCCTACTTTTACCCTTTTCTCCAGAACACCACGTATTACTATGAACATCCACTTCCATTGGATAAAACCATCGTATGGTTATATACGAACTCGAAGGAACTTGTTCCAGATTCGATAATGGTTTCCGGTTCTGGAGAAAACGAATAGGACTATTCAGTTGTCTTTTCCTTTTACCTTCTCTCTGGTTGCGAGTGTTCCTTGGATTAGGACGGTACACCTATTACGCTAATTGGATAGTCTTCTTCCAAACCCTAGGCAGGTGCCGAACGGTAGGGAATGAAGAAAACCATTTAGCCTAAAAGGTGTACAGAAGGTATTAAGTAAAGACAAATAAAGGGATTAGTAAGAGGCCAAAGTAAACTGCGACTGCTATTCACGACCAAACCAAGTATTTCATCGCCCCTCCTATTTCACCTTTGTATTTCTCTGGGACACTCCGTATCACTACGAAGATCCACAGCTATTTGGATACTCCATTGTATGGTTATATACGAACTCGAAGGAACTTGTTCCAGTTCGGGGATGGATTCTGGTTCAGGAGAAATAGGAATAAGGTTTATTCAGTTGTCTTTTATCTTTAGCTTCTCTCGGGTTGCGAGTGCTTCTAGGATTAGGACAGTACACCTATTATGCTTATTGGATAGTCTTCTTCCAAACCATAGGCTGGTGCCGAACGGTAGGGAAGGAAGAAAACCATTTAACCTAACGAAGGTGTACAGAAGGTAACGACTAAAGACATATAAAGGGATTTGGAGAGATGGCAAAGAAAAATACGGTTACAGTTGTGAATCTGATAATGGAAGAGGCATTACTAAGAATACCCGGATACCCCTTCGAAACATTAACATGTTTCAGTTTCACTGTGTACTGTTAAAAGAAAACTGATTTCCCAATTAGTACTTACTCCAGGGTATGTATTTACCAGGTTTGATTCTCACATCTGTATGGTTTTACAGATGATGAGTGGGAGTAAGTTATTGGGAATTAGGTGATTATCCTCATTATATCGGAATTCGTTGTAATTGGTGATATTTGAGGAAATCACCTGGGTTGTTTGCCGGACGGCAAATATTTGGTTTTGAATATCCGTTGTAATGCACCAATTCCAAATTGATATATCTGTACGTTTATTTTTATAAAGTGAGATATAACTTTTTGAAATTATGTCTATGACATTTACCTATATCAGTTGATGATTAGGTAAGGAGTATTCAACAGCGGTGTAATTCTTCATAACCATGGTACAGTTTTCAACCTACGACGCACAAGGTTTGAGTTATTAGACTCAGGGGATTTATACAGAGTATTGTATGTTGTCCAGTGTCCATTAGGACAGAGGGGTTGGTACTCATACTATATTCTATTTACTTATGACTTCTCTAGTTCTTAAGACATGTGTTTCGTAGAAATGCAAGGTCTAAGTTTTGAGAAGTTATAGGTATAAGAATAAAGTAGAGAACCAGGCGTTGCAAGTATTAGGATTCTTCAAAGTGATCGAAGATGTAGATACTTGTGTATGGTATTCAGTTGATAGTAATGGATTTGAGAAACTTGTTTCTCTTTCAGGTTACTCATATCTGGATGCATTCCTAAGTTGAGTAACGCTGATCAGCCTCCTTCCATTTAGTTGACATGCACTGGAGACAGCTGCATGATTTGAATCTGGTTCTAATTAAATCAGTGGCTCTGTTTCTATATTGGATATAGAACGGTTCATATCTTAACGATGTTAAGGTATGGGGAGTTGTCCGGCTTATGCTTAAAACCAGACTCTGGATAACTCAAGGCACGTTTCTGTAATGGCTGTTTGTGGGTTGACCCGGGCTATGACGAGGGTTGACTTTCTACCATCTGGAAGATCAGTAGTGATATTGTTCTTGACTCGCCACAGTTTTAGTAAAATGGATTTTTTTCAGAAAACATTAGTAGGAGTATGATAGAACTGGAAGTGATTCCAGAACCGCAAACGATTACTGAAAATTTGATAAGAACCTAAAGATTCAATCTGGTTTGACATTCCATTGGCCACTCCGCAGATATGGTGAGTAACCTCAGCCACCCGAGAGGTACTCCGGTATCCTCAAGGACGGTGACAGGGAGGTTCTTGTTTACCCAGACTTGACACTATTGTTGTTCCAGGCTATGAGACCCGGCAGGAGGATGAGGATAGCATCGTTCTGAACTGGCTTTAGAAGTGCACGTGTATATTATTCTGCCAGAGGGTTGTCGTAGTCAGTGGGAGCAGCGGAAGTATAGTGGACAAGTGGCTTATGTCTATTTATAAACTAAAGCAGATATAGCAGAGATAGATCATCTATTTCTGATGTGACAGTCATAGATTTGACTTCATCAGAATAGGGGATGGATCTGTTAAGAAGGTAGTAGGGTGTGATGTCCTGGTATTTGGATGACATACACAGAGTAGGAAGTGAAATTCCTATACTACGATCGGTTATACTTTGGTTGTCACACTGTGGTTTCTCCACATAGGATATAAATATAATATCTGACATTCTGGTTACTAGATCTATAGTTTTAGATCTAGATTTGGGTAGTTTCCCAATCTGGGTACTTAAACAGCATTCTAAAGGTGTTTTAGAATGGACGACTCCTGGCACGGTAGTGTACCTGCAGGTGATGGAGTCACCCTCTCTAAAAGTGTCTTACGGACTAAAGGGAAGAGGGATGTGCATGATTGGCAGATCACTTGCTTAGGCAATTGAGTCAATCATGAGATGTCAAGTACCACACCAGATGTTGTTTTTGCAGTAGATGCAATAAGTGGATATTGATCCAATCCTGGAGAAACATTCGGAAGCAGTTTTAGAACATAAGTGGATGTTCCAGGGATATGATAACAACAGCCTTCTTCGGGAGACGGTTATCATTCCAGGCTTCCAAGGTGACCTAGATGACAGAGTGGCTGTCAGAGTTATAGTTTTCCCTCTGATGAGGGACAGTATTTTAGACAGGTGATCCAAGCGGATATTGAGGGAGGCATGGCGCAGGATACTGATTAAGTTCAGTTGATGATACAGTCTAAGAAGTTTGGATTTGAAGTTCATTTATGAGCTAGGTCCCATCAGATATCCAGACATATTCTAAGACAGGTATTGCTCATTTCAGGAGATGGCTTTCTCCGCGAACTTGAGATAAAGAGAGACACAGAAAGAAACATCAGGGCGGATCCACTAGCTGAGGCTATTTCTCGAACGCAATAGTTTCGCAAACGAGCTTTGTGAGACTGATCAGTAAAGGAGTTAGGTGTTCGGTATCACACGGGCTATGAGTATGCGACATCGCAATAATTAACCTTGAGTGTAAGTGGGAGATTGTTGGATATAGTGCCTTCAGAGTCAATTATTGGATCGCAGGCACGTGATTGCAATGATTGAAGGAGGACCTATGCCGGTAGGACAATCTTACTCAGGATGATTGTATACTATCTGCTTTGTCTCTATCATCGTGTACATGCTTTAGGTGACATTGTTGTTCACTATTACACGTTGATGGAGAATAGTATGCTACCATGGTTTGTCTTTATCATTGTGTACTGCTTTAGGTGACCTTACAGGTCGCTATTACACGCTGATAGAGCCCTTAGGATTCTTGCTTGACGACCAGCAGTATGATGGCGATCATATACGTGGGAGTCGAGGTCTATAAGCACATCCTTAAAAGGTCCCTAGTCGTGGGAGTTTCGAGACTGGGCATCGATACTCTATTAGTAGACTAGTGTATACAGTCGAGACCCCAACGAGGGGCGGTGGCCGGTTTCACAAGCCATTGGTGTCAGTTGGATCACCTAAGATGTATACTGGTGCACATTGGGTTATGAGTATACCGGACAGGACTCGTCGGGAACATGCTAGTTGGTATTATACCTGACGTCAGATAGCAGTTCCCTGGTGACATGTGTACAGGTTAGTTCATCGACCTGAGATCATCATTTGTCTCGTGTGAGTTCCCACTGTGCTTTGATTACTACCCTACAACGGCTCAAAGGAGTCGTGCAAACAGGTTTTAGTTGGGTACAGTCCTGAGCCATATGGAGGCAAGTGAGCGGATCGGCAGGGGTTTAGTCTCTCCCAGTATTGGGGGTGAGATCGCGCTGTGTCTAGGAGAGCCATTACACAAAGCTCTCGGCCGAGGCAGGAGATTTACTGGTAGGTATTCCAGTAGTATCTCAGGGTATTCTGGGCTACACTCCTACACGACTTGTACCGCTTTTGGGGGTCTGACTTTTACCAACCCCCTAGGCCCGACATGCGATGCTCATAGACGAACGGACCGGACTGTACGGACGTTGTCACTGACAGGCTCAGTAGGGTGTCAGGATGAGTTCGCTCATCGACCTCTCTTTTGGTCAATACCTGGTAGCTCGTTACGTACGGCTAATACCTCTGACGTGCTAGTGGTTAAATCCACAGCCAAAGTATTGACGAGTCTTTAGAGTCCCCCACAGACAGTTTCTCAAATTTCGAGCGAAACGTTGTACAGACCGTATGATATATGGCAGGGTTCGATCATATACGTGCGGTATTGCATGGATCATGATCGGACGGATCATACTAGTGGGCTTTGGTTTAAGCCGGATCCTAGTATTAGATTTGTTGGATTACTTTAGTCTCATCGCATTCACATTCGGTCAAAATGCGGATGCAGGTATGTATATACAGGTGAGGGATATCCTTGTGATCCGTCACGAGTTTACTTTAGATGTTGCCGTATCTTTTTATTGTTGCAAACATTTGGATTAATATTTGCATATGGAAATTATGAGCTAGAATTCATCATTTTGTGCATTAATTGTTACACATGCAAACCTAGTGACTCATGGTCTCTTTTATTGTGCATATGTCATATTTGATGTTTGATTTGTGTTGATATGATGAGAGGAGAGAGAGGGGCTGCCATATGATATGTTTGGTCTTGTATTTTTTTCTCTCACACACTCACTTTCATTCTATCACAACAAAAGAAAAGAAAAAGCTTCTTCTTCTTCTTCCTCCTCTAGCTCAAAGTCTCCATTAATGGCAACACCTCTAACCTCCATCCAAATCCATGGATGCAAGAGACAAAGTGATCACAAACATTCTCTACAACACATTGGACACGTCGGCTAGCACACTTCGTGCCCGAGTTGCTTCGGATGAAGCGGGAGCCCGTAAAAAGACTCGTAGATGTGGTGCCCTTTTCGACGAGGAGATCAAGACCGGAGTTGCCACGGGGAGCTTGGGATGGAGGCCAAAGACCGAAGGACACGGATCGATCAGTATAGCTTTCTATCCCTTCTCTAGTTGCTAGTTTATAGGTTAATGGTTCGATCCGGGTTTTAAGCATACGACAGCGCCGGTTTTCAAGTTAAGAAAAAATTTCGTTTCCGCATTTTCGCCTCGGAAAGACGGCCGGGGCGCTACCGTTGTCTTACAGAATCGCTTGCAAGATTTTCTGAAAATTTTAAACTCGGAAAAAATCCAACACTTGAAAAATTTCCAGCGGGGAAAAATTGGGTTATTGATATCCGTTCGAACTTTTTAACATCGTCTAAATAACCCGAATACATGTTAGAATTACGAATACAAAACACTCTGAGTTGCCTTTGCAGAAAGTTAACATCTCATGCAAATTTTGCAAAAACAAACAACACCTGAAACCCCAAAACCAAGAGACTGGAACACTACAAAAATTTGAAGCCAGAACTCCACTATTCACCCGAGGAGCTCGGATTTTAAGCCATTGTGGCCGACCAGTTTCGGTCAAAATTGCCTCAATTTTTGGTGGTGTTCATGTTACATCACATATAACATTCTGCAGTTGTTTAAAAAAAATTTTGATGACTTTTTAAATTCGACAGAAACCAAGTTTTCGTATCGGGTGTTTCGGAGTAGTTTCGGTTTCGTAATCCTAGCAAACATCGTCTAATTTTCTAGCATGGCTCTGATACCACTGTATGGTTTCCTAGCATGGCTGCAAGGTTTTGGGAGGCATCATCCATGCCATTTTTAAAATTTTGCCGTTCTAGCTAACCCTAACTCTAGAATCGTTACAAAAAAATCCGACGAAACTAAATGTAAACACTTTACATCTAAGTGAATGAGGGAATACAACCTTTGTATACCGGTCCTTCACTTCTAAAGCTCCATGTCATAGTCCCTTCGCTGCGAATGGTGAACTCCCGGACTCTAGAGAGGGTTCACTTGAAGAAACGAACAAGCTTGCTCAATGTCTTCGAGGCCGAAGATGATCTACGTCGAGGAGACTCGAGCTCATGCTACCTCTTCACTAATGGTAAGATCAGTGAAGCAAACACCCTAAACTAAATGGCTAATAGTAGAGGATGATGAAGTAGGAAGTGGGATCACTTTAGTTTTATTTTTCTCATAAGGTTTCATCACTTAGAAAAAACTAGCAAGCTTTTTTTCTTGAGGAAGAAGAAGAAGTGATGAAGAAAATGAATGAGAAAGTGTGGTTAGAATTGCAACCATGGGTGAGTTAGTGTGATGCCTAACTCATGTAGAGAATAAACCATGGCTTGTAGTTAAGGTTGGGTTAACAAATATCTTAAGTAAGATAAACAAGTGGACTTGGTCAATGTTCTACAAGCTTCATCCAAGCTTGAATCATTATCCACTAATTTGTAATAACTTAATGATAAATATTAACCATAACTTTAACCCTAGCATAGTATAAGTCTCATACATACATGTTGAAAGTGTAACCGAGCATGATACATAATATATACCACATATATATAATATATGCAAAGTGAGAAAAAGAAATGGTCAAGTGAGTAATATTAGTTAATGTAAATTCATATATCATATATATAATTATACATTAAATCATTAAATCAACACTTGATTTAATGATCCGGCTATATCACATATAACCGACTAATATCAATAATATCAACTTACCGAATCAATACTTGATTTGATAACTCGGTTATATCACATATGCCCGTCCGATATCACATATCGCGAGAATACAATACGGTATCATATACTCGTATCAATCTCGGTCCCGCACATATCACATATGTGCTCCTACTCCGTTTCGCATGAACTAGGAAACCTCTGCGTAGGACTCTAAAGACTCGTCAATACGCCGGCAGTGGGTGATGATCATATCAAACACCCACAAGCCACAAACGGTCTGCCAAACGTAACGGCCACCCGAGTATTGAGCGATCAGAAGATCAACAAGCAAGCCTGCTCATACTCCTGCGAATCCAATCAGTAACACTACCGTACAGTCCGGTCTCATCGTCTAATATGTCACATATGACAGCCTGGGGGTGGTATAATGTCAGACCCCAATAGCCTGATAAGTCATGCCGATACAAGGTTCATAACGGTTCGAGAAACTACTGGTAACACTTACCAGTAAATCTCAGCAACTCTGGCCAGGGATTTCCTGTTATGGCCAATCGAGCATAACGCAACATTAACTTCCAATACCGGGAGAGACGAACCCCCTCCTATCGCTCATTGCCTCCATGTGACTCGGGACTGTACCCAAAAACCACATTTTTGCACAATCTCTTAACCGTGGTATGGTGGAAATCAAAGCACAGTGGGAATCACACAAGACTCTATGACGATCTCGGGTCTATATACTAATCTGTACCAGTGTCACCAGAGAACTGCTATCCGACGATAGGTATAATACCATTTAGGAGTTCTCGGCGAGTCCGTCCAGTGTACCCAGTCTCCACTGAGCACCTGTATACCTTCTCTGATGTCAATCACCAATGGATATGGGATCATCCATCACCCATCATATAGGTCAAGAAGCGCTTACGCTAGTCTACTCTGGAGTATCGATGCCTTGTTTTCATACTCCCACGACTAGGAACAATTATATGGTGTACTTATGGACTACCCTTGGCCCCACTAGTATGATCTCCATCATAGTCCTGGTAGTCAAGTACACATCCTAAGGGCTTTATCAACATGTGAGAGCAAGACAGTATCACGTATACAAGTCAACATGTCAAGACAAAGGGCAACCAGATAGCATACTATCATATCGAGCAAAAAAGTCCTCCCTATATATGTCCAAGCATCCACTACTATATACATCCCATGTATAGTAATGGCCTCTAGGGCATACATATAATTAACAACGTGCAGCTAGTACCGCTGACGTACTAGTGGTTAAACCCACTGCCAGCATACTGTCGAGTCTTTAGAGTCGCACACAGAGGGTTTCCCGGCTTCGGGCGAAACGATGTAGAGGCCGTATGGTTTTATGGCAGGGTTCGATCACATACGTGTACTTGTGCACGTATGATGTTAGGGCGGATATTACTAGTGGGCTTTGGTTTAAACCGGATCTTTGTATTATATTCTTGGATTATTTTCGTCTCTTATGTATTCTTATTTTTCGGAATACGGATACGGGTATGTATATACGGTGAGTGGTATTCTTGTAATTTACTCAAGAGTGCTTCTAGAAGAAGATACCTCATTTGTGGATTTAATCTTTTGATTAAATACTTAATGAGGTGGAGGTGTGAGGTGTAGATTTTCATTAAATGAGGCATGGCTACTTGGTGACTCGTGGAGATGACTCTTGGGGTGACTCACTAAGGGACTATTGAAGCATACTTGATATTTTTATTTGTGAATTATTGTATGCTTCATTAATCATAAGACTTAGCCATCTTCATTATTATACTCTTCACTACACTCTCACTTCCTCAAGCTTCCTTCTTCTTCCTCTAACCCTAAATGTCTCATGTGTTGAGAAACCTAGGGTTTTTAAAGACAAACTAATCCATCATCATTCTCTACATCATCTAGGCTATCTAGTTTAGCGAACTAGGTACCCTAGTTACCTCATTTTAGAGGTAAGAGCCCAAAGCATACACTCTCGGGTGGATCTTCTTTGTCATGGGGTGGCCGACCTTGCAAGCTTGATTCGATCTTTGAGGAGTCAAGGAGAGGAGGAATAAAAGACCCGAAGTACGTGTACACGGAGGTATAACAGTTCTACATAGTAGTTAAACCTCTTGTAGTTTTGTTAGTGTAGGGTTCCTAGGCACTCTCAAGAGGTCTCACAAGGCATCAACCATGCCAATTTCAAATTTTACGGTGCCGAGAAACCCTAGAAAACGGATCGTTGGCTAGATGTCTAGGCGAAAAGCAAACTAGTTAACACTTAACTATAAGAATACGGAAATACAACCTTTGTAGATCCGGTTCTCCACCTCCACGGCTCCGTGATGAGGTCCTCTCCGCTGTCCAAATCAAATCTCGGGCTCTAGCGTCGGATTTATCGGAGAAAGAGCGGGCTAGGTCATCGACGACGTGCCGAAGATGATCTACGTCGAGGCATCGCTAGATCAAGCTCCAACTTCACCAAGTCAAGAAACTTGTGAAGAAAACACACTCTACTACTTGGCAAGAGGTAGAGGATGAAGAAATAGGAAGTGGGTTCACTTTAAAATTGGATTTCTCACTCATTTTCATCAATCACCATTGATGAGGCAAGCTTTCTTCTTGAAGTGAAGAAGAAGAAGATGATAAAAGTTATGATAAGTTCATTTTTGTAAAAAGAAATAAATATGAATACTTATCATTAACCAACCATAGTTTAGTGTAGAGAATAAATCATGGTTAGATTGAAGGGTTAGGGTTAAGCATCAAGACAAAATGGTGACTTAGTCAAAGTTTCATGAAGCTTCATAATCCATCCAAAGAAAGCCACCATTTATTCTTTATGCAAATCATTTTCCAAAAAGAATAAATAGATAAATAAATGAATAAGTAAAAACAAAACCCTAACCATTACACAACCATGGTTTAATCTTTACACTTAGCCAATTTAGCATGCATCATCAAACATGATACAAACTAATGCACAAAAGTATATCACATATACAATGTGCACATCCGAGTGAGAATATCCATTTAAAGTGAACCAATACTAGTTAATGCAAAGTAATATATCAAATATATATAATTATACATTAAATCATTAAATCAACACTTGATTTAATGATCCGGTCATATCGCATATAACCGACTAATATCAACAGTAACAACTTATCGAATCAACACTTGATCCGATATGCCGGCTATATCGCATATAACCGATCAATGTCACATATCGCGAGAATCGAATACAGTATCACATACTGGTATCATTCTCGGTCCCGCACATATCTCATATGCGCTCCTATTTCGTTTCGCTTGAGCCAGGAAACCTCTGTGTAGGACTCTAAAGACTCGTCAATACGCCGGCAGCAGATGATGATCATATCAAACACCCACAAGCCGCAAGCGGTCTGCTAAACGTAACGGCCACCCGGGTATTGAGCGATCTGAAGATCGACGAGCAAGCCCGCTCACACTCCAGTGAATCCAACCAGTAACACTACCGTACAGTCCGGTCTGATCGTCTGATATGTCGCATATCTCGCCTAGGGGTGGTAAACGTCAGACCCCAATAGCTCGATAAGTCGTGTCGATATGAGGTCTATAACAATTCGAGAAACTACTGGTAACACTTACCAGTAAATCTTAGCAACCCTGGCCAGGGATTTCCTATTATAGCCAATCGAACACAGCGCAACATCAACTCCCTATACCGGGAGAGACGAATCCCCTCCTATCGCTCATTGCTTCCATGTGATTCGGGACTGTACCCAAAAACCACCGTTTTGCACGCCCTCTTGGACGTGGTAAGATGGAAATCAAAGCACAGTGGGAACCACACAAGACTCTATGACGATCTTGGGTCAACAGACTACTCTGTACCAGTGTCACCAGAGAACTGCCATCTGACGTAAGGTATAATACCATCTGGGAGTTCTCG
The DNA here is from genome assembly GCA_030015575.1 of Agapanthus africanus. Taxonomy (NCBI): domain Eukaryota; kingdom Viridiplantae; phylum Streptophyta; class Magnoliopsida; order Asparagales; family Amaryllidaceae; genus Agapanthus; species Agapanthus africanus. The sequence goes on along the minus strand of CM057346.1, from coordinate 327,134,772 downwards.
GCGAGTCCGTCCAGTGTACCCAGTCTCTACTGAGCACCCGTATATCATCTCTGATGTCAAACACCAATGGATATGGGATCATCCATCGCCCATCTGTATGGGTCGAGAAGGTATACGCTAGTCTACTCTGGTATATCGATGCCCCGTCTCGATACACCCACGACTAGGGACTTTGAAGGATGTACTTATGGACTACCATGTCCCTACTAATATGATCCGCATCATAGTCCAGGTAGTCAAGTACACATCCTAAGGGCTTTACCAACATGTAACAGAGAGACAATCAGTATACACGTTAAGGTAAAGAGTAACCAGATAGCATACTATCATGTCGAGCAAGAAAGTCCTCCCTATATATGTCCAAGCATCCACTACAATATACATCCTATGTATAGCAATAGCCTCTAGGGCATACATATAACTAACAGTTAGTTCTGGTTTAGTATCGATCTTAGAGTTTAGTCGGTGTTGCGAAGTATAGAAAAATCGTTTTTTGCATATCCTTCCTCCCCACAAGTGCGTGGGGTGCGCGACATCGCCTTACAACATCAACTCCTAATACTAGGAGAGACGAATCTCTGACAGTCAACTACTGCCTCTATGTGTCAGGGGGCTGTACCCAACTAAAAGTTGTTTGCACAACTCCTTTTAGCCGTGGTAGGGTAGTAATCAAAGTACGGTGGGAACTCACATGAGACAAATGACGACCTCAGGTCAAAGGACTATCCTGTACTCATGCCACCTGAGAACTTCCATCTGACGATACATATAATTCCATCTAGAAGTTCTCGGCGAGTCCGTCCAGTGTACTCACCTCTAGTGAGCACCTGTATACTATCTTAGGTGACACAGCACCAATGGCTTGTGAGACCGGACACAACCCCTCGCTGGGGTCCAGAAGCATATACACTAGTCTTCTCTGGAATATCGATGCCCGGTCTCTATACTCCCATGACTAGGGATATTTAAGGATGTGCTTATAGACTGTAAGTCGATGTCACACACCACGCGGGTTCGCCGAGAGGAGGAATAAACAAAAAAGAATTTTTCAAGACTTTGCAACATCGACCAAACAACTAAGATCTTTCAGAAACCCTAACTACCTATACTACAAAGAGGTTCTAACTATTCAGTAAGAGTTTTGTACCTCTAGATTTCAAGTCCTTCGGGTCTTCTTCCCCTCTTCTTAAGCTCCTAGATGGCTTGAATCAAACAAAGTCGTCGGCCTCCTCGTGTCGAAGATGATCCACCCGAGAGTCTATGGTTCAAGCTTCAACCTCAAGAATGAGGTAACTAAGGTATCTAGTTTGCTAATCTAGATAGTTTAGGAGATGTAGAGAGATGATTAGAGTATTTTATCTCAAGAACCCTAGGATTCACAACAGATGTGAGGGTTAGGATTTGAGGAAGAAGGAGAGGAGCAAAAATGGAGAAAGAATGAGAAAACTCAAATGAACTAAGGTGTAGAGGCAAGTGAGGAATGGCTAAGTCATTTACAATAATCAAGCATGCAATATTTTCAATAGAAAACAATCAACCATGCTTGAATAGTAAAGTCAAATGAATAAACAAATGAATTAGCCATGCTTCAACCATGCCACAAATATCTCCATTTTCCACCTCATTAATCTATTTCCAAAAATAGATAAATGCAATAATGAGGTGTCCCCTTCTAGAAGCGTCTCTTGTGAAATTACAAGAAAGCCCTCACCGTATATACATACCCGTATTCGTACTGAAAAAATATGTCACACCCCGCTTCCCAGTGTACGGTAAGGAGACGTAACTGGTCCGCTATGCATTTACCCAGAAACAAACACGCTAAGCGTAAATAAGCAATATAATGTAAATGTACACAAGAAAGACAACAGATATAAATGAACAACAACTTTTATTGATTAAACATACTTTCCAATACAACCGGAAAGTAAAATACAATACTGGAAAGCGATGCCTAAACAATGGCATGTACTAAAAGTAAAAGTGAGTACAAGTGAAGCCTAATGGTCGTGCTGCTCAGTGGTCTGCTCCAAGTGCTCCTGGCTGGTCTCGAACTCCTCCTGACAACATTCCAAAGAAAGAAGAGAAATAGGAATGTCGTCAGCGAACAATCGCTCGGTAAGTCCTAAAGAGATAGAAATAGAATAGACAGATAATAGCAAGTAATTGGTATAATATTTGATTGTTATGCTAACATAGTTGTTTGTAGCTTGGTACAGAATATGCCAATCTTTAGGGTTTTCATAGTTGTAATTTTTATAAAATGAAATATTCTAGTGGATATAAACCTAACTTTAAATAGTATATGGTATTTTCTTGCAATTTGACTTGTATTGAATATGATGGTAATTTCGTGATCTTTTGTGATTCTTTTCTTTTGATTAGAAAACATGGAATATATGCTATATATTCAAAATAGATATTTTGATAATATATATATATATATATAATTATAAAAAAAGAATTTATTTATTAAATAGAAATCACGTTTTCTTAAAAATTGTAATAAGAATTCCATCGAGATCGAATACTCCGTGAGGAGGTCTGCATCTTGCTCTACTAGTCTCGAGGACGTACGATAACCCACACCATTCCGATCAGGTTCCCCAAAATGGGTTGTAGAGGCTTATTTGCAAGGAATTAATTAAAACAATTTAAAGAATACGGGTTTTGATAGTTTAATGAAAATTGTGTTTTGTCCCACAAAAATTGTCACAAAAGCCATCGTTCTATGCCAAGATGAGTGTTGTGATGAGGTAGGTCATTACCTCGTGAGTTTTCTTAAGGTAAGATGAGCAAAACGATGAAGTAATGTCGTATGTAAACTTGATGGTATATTACCGAAAAAGTGAAATAGAATTTGTTTAACATTAAATTTTGAATTGAAACTTGGTCAAATTGTTATTTTATGTTTGTTAAACAATATATGAAAAGATGGTAAATTTGTTTCTAAGAAAAGTTGAATTTTTAAAGAAAAGAGAATCGGAAGTCGGAATAACTCCGCTTCCGACGAGTTTTGAAAAGAGGTTGTTTTAGATTAGAAATGGAGAAGGGGAGAGAGGGCTTACTGATTTGGAGAAGAGAGGGGAGGTAGAGGGAACTTTTGAAAGCAGCGTGGGGTCGCGTCGTCGCCGGATTTGTCCCAAATTGTCGCCGGAACTTGACCTTGAGCTAATTCCACTTGTACAACTTTTGGACTTAGGAATTTTTAGAGAGTTTTGGCAATGGATTTAAGAATGAGGAGGGCCAAAATGTAGGGTTGTATTTATAGGAGAAATTAGGGTTTAGGGTAATGAAGAATGGAATAAAAATTATGCATTAAAATGGATTAAAGAGGTGAATTTAATCCCTCTGTAAATTTGCAGAGAAATCAAAAAGATTGGGGGTAGTGGCGGTAGGTGTCACGACCCGGCACATGACAGCCTTTAAACTACGCAACGGCTACAGGCGTAACGCAATTTAAGTAAGCCGAAAACCCAGCAATCTAAACCATCAAAAGTAATAAGTGATAATATCAATTTTAAAACCTTTGAAATCTCAACCTAAATTGTTTAAAAGTCCAACTTTATTTCCTTTAAAATTTTGGCAGCACCTCCTTTGTAAAAACCAGCCCCAAAATGGGTACAACAAAAATATAAGTAAAGCATCCCCAAACGGTAACAAATATACGCACAAAGGCGGAAAACAACCACCACAACAGATATATGACGTTGCAGCGAAGAAATAAAAGACGATATAAATAAAACTGCATAAAAGACCTCCAAGTCACAAAATAATATACAATATCGTTCTCACATCAAGTCTCTAAGTCATACAAGATAGTGGTAGATGGAGAGTACAGGATACAACGAATATACAATAAACATAACGGATAACCATAAAACTCACCTAAAGCAAAACTGCACACTGTGAGCCGAAGCGGTATCCGCAGCAAAAGATGATACGATAGATAGAAAATAGACCTGCCTCTGACTACTCTGAGGAACAACCTGCAAAACCCTGTGGCACAACGGGGGTGAGTTGCCAACTTGTGAATAGTAAATAACATATGCAGGTAATCGCAAGTATGCACGTACAGCGCGAATCTAACATATGCAAGCTAATATCAATAAATGGTCATATGTATACAACAATCATGAAAGGTACTCTAGCAGGTACAACTAATACATGAAGCAATAATACGACAATATGTATGCAACAGTCATGTATGGTACTCTATCAGGTACTACTAATACATGAAACAATGATATGACAATGTATATATGCAACAGTAATGAAAGGTACTCTAGCAAGTACAACTAATATATGAAGCAATGCATATAAAATAAAAGTATGTAAATGCAACAGTCATGGACGGTACTCTATCAGGTACTACTAATACATGAAGTAATGCATAAACAATAAATACGGAGTATGGGATAAAACATGTCATTCCCATGGAATCCTGACCTCGTGGTAAGACCAAAGTCCATCAAGACAATCCAAATCCCAATTTCCTCAAATTAGCCCCCAAATTGGCTCTCATATCATGTAAGTCTCATATATCCTGAATGTACAATATCAAGTAAATCTCACATATCCTGAATGTATAATATCAAGTAATCTCATATATCATGTACCCAATATCAAGTAAATCTCATATATCCTGAATATCAAGTGAATCTCATATATCCTAAATAAGTATATTTGTATGAATCATTATGATGATGTATATAAATTGATATGTATAAATATATATTAGCGTCCCATTCCATAATATATATATATATATATATATATATATATATGCATATATAACAGCGCCCATTCCACTGTTATAAATACTTAGGAGTAAAAATATCATGAAACCAAATGTCAAGTATCGACACATAAATACTGATCTATCAGGTGTTGTCACCACGACTGGCCCCCTGATAGGTACGTATCATACGCTATCCCGAAAACTCGAGTGCCTAGCTCTGACACTCGCCTTTCGACGTATCCATACGTACATGACTCCTGTCGGTATCTCCACGTTAACCGCCGAGTCATAGGTACTGTCACCGGTAGGTACTTGCCCACCTTCCAGACTCAATCGGCATGGACCGTCGATCTTCTTGCCGAGGGAACCATACCGGGCATACCATATACCCTCACACGGCCCACGACGCTCCTCGCATGGGGTATATATATCAGAACCGATAAATTTCATAGTGGCTACTGAATATCATATCAAGAAGAATCGGATTTTTCAAATAATGCATAATTTCATGAAACTACCACGGTCCTCAAATCCAGAAAAGATCATGAAAAATCCATATCTCAATGCGAAAATCCATGAATATAATATATGCAACATAAAACTGTAATGTGAGCATATAAAGGAAAAGCCGCTAATTAATTGCAACAAGTTAATATATATATCATGCGGTTCCTAATTTCTCCAAGTACAATATAACATCAAATAAAGGTGAACAAGTAGCTATAACCAAATATATGTGTAAACATATAGGTATAGCAAGGTATAGGCATCTACCTATCAGTAATGATGTAATATACCTTCCAAGTATAAGTGTAAGTATGTATGCAGGGTGTACATGTAGCTATGTCTCATATGTGTATATACCTATCACTAATGGTACAATACCATATAGGTATATGGGTAACTAGCATGTCAAGGCATATGTGTAGCATGTAGGTATACAGGTATGCTATATGTCATATGCAAAAAGGAATATGAATAAATGTCTTAATGTCCCTAACCAAACAATATCATATATGTATATGTGTTGTGCGTGTCATGGAAATTATTGACGGTGTGTGTGGCATACAATCAGTGCTCGTGCAATATGAGCCATCAATAATAGCGCATTGTCCTAAGGGTACAAGTCCAAGCACAACAAGTAACTAAGAAATAAGGTGTATGCGCAACTCTATATATGCAAAAGAATGTGCGACAATATCATAACATCTCTAGCCCAGACGCATAATACCATGCTGGCGATTTCCCTGTAAATGTTAAATCTACTTACCAACGCTCCTGGGTAAGTAAAGCCTACTACTCACTTTCCCCTATTCATGTTAGTTATATGTATACCCTAGAGGCCATTACTGTACATACGATGTATATTGTAGTGGATGCTTGAACATATATAGGGAGGACTTTCTTGCTCGACATGATAGTATGCTATCTGGTTACTCTTTATCTTCACATGTACTCTGATTGTCTCTATGTTACATGTTGATAAAGCCCTTAGGATGAGTACTTGACTACCAGGACTATGATGCGGATCATACTAGTGAGGACAGTGTAGTCGCCAAGTACATCCTTCAAATGTTCCTAGTTGTGGGAGTACCGAGACAGGGCATCGATACTCCAGAGTAGACTAGCGTATGCGCTTCTTGACCCATATGATGGGCGATGGATGATCTCATATCCATTGGTGTTTGACATCAGAGAAGGTATACGGGTGCTCAGTGGAGATTGGGTACACTGGACGGACCCGCCGAGAACTTCCAGATGGTATTATACCTCACGTCAGATGGCAGTTCTCTGGTGACACTGGTACAGAGTAGTCTGTAGACCCGAGGTCGTCATAGAGTCTTGTGTGATTCCCACTGTGTTTTGATTTCCATCATACCACGTCCAAGAGGGCGTGCAAAAAGGTGGCTTTTGGGTACAGTCCCGAATCACATAGAGGTAATGAGCGATAGGAGGGGATTCGTCTCTCCCGGTATAGGGAGTTGATGTTGCGCTGTGTTCGATTAGCTATAACTGGAAATCCCTGGCCAGGGTTGCTGAGATTTACTGGTAAGTGTTATCAGTAGTTTCTCGAACTGTTATAGACCTCATATCGACACGACTTATCAAGCTACTGGGGTCTGACGTTTACTACCCCTAGGCGAGATATGCGACATATCAGACGAAGAGACCGGACTGTACGGGTGTGTTACTGATTGGATTCACACACACGTAATTGTGCGGGACCGAGAACAATACGTGTGTGTGATACCGTATTAGATTCTCACGATATGAGATATCAGCCGGGTATATATGATATAGCCGGGTCATCGGATCAAGTGTTGATTCGATGAACTGATACAGATTATATTAGTCGGTTATTTGTGAAATAGCCGGATTATCGGATCAAGTGTTGATTCGATAATTTAATGTATAATTATATATTTGATATATTAAATTATATTAACTAATATAAACTCACTAAAAGATTCTTTTTCTCACTCGGGTAATACATTGATATATATGCGATATATGTTAATTGTAGTATTTTATTTTGTTACAATAAATATTGTATATGTGATATATAATATTGTAACATGTTATGGTTATAAATGCAATATGATTTGTGGAGTTTATTTGTGGTTAGGGTTTGGATTAGGGTTAAGCAAGCATGAAGCTTTCAAGAAGCTTCTTGAAGCTTTGACTTTGACTTTGGATATTCTGTGTAGATATTTGCTTAACTCAACCCAACCCTTTGTAAGTCGACGTTTGACACCCCACGAGTTGCGGGGAGGCGGAATAGGTAAAACAATCATTTTGTTTAAACTAACATCGACTAATTTTACGGATCTTTGCCAAACCTTAACTAACAACATCATAGGAGGGATTAGATACTATGAAAGAAGATTATATCTAATGAACCAAGTCCTTCTTCTTCTCGTTGACCACCTCCTCGTCGGCCTCCTCTTTGTAATAGAAGATCCACCCGAGAGCTACTACTCCAAGCTTGACCTCTAACAAGAGGTAGCTAGGTTACTAAAAGTGCTAATCAAAGCAACCTAGGGGATATAGAGTGGGATTAGGAATCAAATAGTCTTGCTAACTCTTGATCTCAACACATGAGAGGTTAGGGTTTGGGTTTGAAGAGAGAGAGCTTGAGGAGAGAGAAGGTGAGAGTAAGAATGAAATGAAATTGTTTCTCATTTTCAATATATAATGAAGCATAAAGAATACCAAATAAATCATTTAAATGATATTAACAACCATGCTTCATTTAATATGTGCAATGAATCATCAAGTGAGTTATTAAGCAATAAATGATTCATTAACTCACTTGAATGATTCATCTCATGAGTCACAAATCCATTTAATGTAAATGCCACCTTAGCCTCCATGTCATCAACTTTCTAGAAGCTTCTCGAGAATTTACGAGAACGCTTCAAGTGAGTTAGGGTTTGGGTTTTACATTAATAACTCACTTGAAGCCTATCCGTGAAAACACGGAAATACTTTAGACTGTATAAATCCAATAATCCGATACTAGAATCTGGCTTAAAGCAAAGCCCGCTAGTAAAAACTGTCTGAACATCGTGCGTGCATAAATGCACGTGAGTGTCCGAACCCTGTCGTAAAACCATACAACCTCTATATCGTTTCGCCCGAAGCAGGGAAACTCTCTGTGTGGGACTCTAAAGACTCGACTACTACGCTGGCAGTGGGTTTAACCACAGACCGCAAGCGGCACTAGCTGTACGTAACGGTCCCCAGATAGATGTCGATAAGAAGGCCGATGAGGAAACCCATCCGAACTCCTACTGAGCCTGATGTGACAATCTCCGTACAGTCCGGTCTGTTTGTCTAGGACTATCGCATATTGGGCCTAGGGAGCGGTAAGCGTCAGTCCCCTAAAAGCGTATATGTCGTGTCGGAGTGAAGCCCATTACACCTTGAGAAACTACTAGAAAACCTACCAGTAAATCTCGCTTGCCCTGGCCAGGGACTTTGCGTAATGGCTCTCCAGACACAGCGCGATATCAACTCCCAATACCGGGAGAAACGAATCCTGTTTATCCGCCACTGCCTCCAAGTGCTTCGGGACTGCACCCAACTGCTACCTGTTTGCATGACTCCTTTGAGCCGTGGTAGGGTAGAAATCTAAGAACAATGGGAACACACTCGAGGCGAAGCAGCAGTGTCAAGTCTGCGGACTATGCTGTACTCATGTCACCTGGAACTGTTAACTGACAACGGGTATAATACCAACCAACAGTTCCCTGCGAGTCCTGTCCGGTGTACCCGTAACCTAACGAGCACCTGTATACTATCTCCAGTACGACGTACTGATGGCTGTGGGACAGACCATCTCCCCAACTGGGATGAGAAGCGTACACACTAGTCTACTCCGGAGTATCGATGCCCTGTCTCGATAATCCTACGACTAGGGACCTGAAAAAGGATGTGCTTGTAGACTACCCAACCCCCACTAGTGTGACTGCCATCACAACGTTGATAGTCAAGCAAGATCCTAAGGGCTCTATCAATACGTACATACATATTAAGATAGATATAAATCAAGTAGCATACTACTATGTTTAGCAAGACTGTTAATATAACTGTGAATATCCCAAGCTTCCATTAAGTAATATACAAGCTAGTATGATACAATAATGGCCCCTAGGGCATATACACTAACAATCTACCACTTGCACTAGGGCCATATACTGGCCTATCGAAGACCGATCATCTCGAGTAGCCTCTCAAACTGAATCTGAGGTAAGGCCTTTGTGAATGGATCAACGGTGTTCTCCTCTGTAGCAACTCTCCGGATCTCGATCTCCCGGCGATCTATGATCTCCCTGATAAGGTGATACCGCCTTAAGATGTGTCTGGACTTCTAATGGGACCTGGGTTCCTTTGCTAAAGCTATAGCTCCGTTGTTGTCTCAATACAGCGGTATTGGATCAACAATGGTAGGAACCACCTGAAGTTTTGTTAGGAACTTCTTCATCCAGACCGCTTCTTTTGCGGCATCGCAAGCAGCGATATACTCCGCTTCCATCGTCGAGTCAGCAACGGTGTCCTGCTTGGAACTCTTCCAGCACACCTTCCCTCCATTGAGGGTAAAGACATAACCTGACATGGACTTGGAGTCATCCTTATCACTCTGGAAGCTGGAATCAGCAAAGGCCTCGATCTTGAGGTCTTTTCCGCCGTAAACCAAAAACATCTCCTTAGTCCTTCTTAGGTACTTGAGAATGTTCTTTTCTGCTATCCAGTGCTTCTCCCCTGGGTCTGACTAATACCGGCTTACCACGCTCAGCGTGTAAGCTACATCTGGTCTGGTGCACAATATCGCTTACATTATAGAGCCTACCGCAGAAGCGTAGGGTATAATAGACATGCGTTCCCTTTCCAAATCAGTCTTGGGAGACATCTCTTTGGAGATGGTGATTCCGTGATAAGCCGATAAATTACCGCGCTTAGAATCTTCCATACTGAATCTTTTCAGTATAGTGTTGATATACCTGGACTGCGAAAGTCCCAACATCCTCTTGGATCTATCACGATAGATCCGGATCCTCAGAATGTAAGAGGCATCACCCAGGTCTTTCATGGAGAACCTGTGTGATAAGAATCCTTTGACAGATTGTAGCATAAGAATGTCATTTCCTATCAATAGAATGTCATCCACGTACAAGACGAGGAATACGACAGTTCGTGCTACAATTTTACTATATATACATGGTTCATCTGGATTTTTAATAAAGTCATATTCTTTGACCGTTTCATCAAAACAGATGTTCCATCTCCGCGATACCTGCTTTAGTCCATAAATGGACTTAAGCAGCTTGCATACTTTCCCGCTGCTCCCACTCTGATTGAAGCCTTTTGGCTGATCCATATAGACGCACTCTTCTAAATTACCATTTAGAAAAGTCGTCTTTACGTCCATCTGCCAGATCTCATAATCATGGAAGGCGGCAATAGAAAGAAGGACCCGAATGGATTTGAGCATAGCCACTGGAGAAAAAGTTTCATCATAGTCCAAATCAGGTCTTTGACGAAAACCCTTTGCAACAAGTCTAGCCTTATAGGTTTCCACCTGTCCATCTACACCAATCTTTTTCTTGAAGATCCATTTGCATTCTATGGGTTTTACCCCATCTGGAGCAAAGTCCAAAGTCCATACTTTGTTGGTGTACATGGACTCCATCTCGGTCCGCATTGCATCCAGCCATCGTACCGAGTCGCCGCTCTGGATGGCCTGCTGGAAGCTAGTAGGTTCATCATCATCAATGATGCAATCCTCTCTATCCCCATCTATAAGAAAACCGTAGTATCTCTCAGGAGGATGAGACGGCCTGCTACTCCTGCGGAGGGGTGCGGGAATGTCCTGTTCTTCTTGAACTACTGGTTCTACCAAACTTTCAGTAGTAGTTTATGGTTCTGGAATTCCTTCCAGTTCTATTTCGCTCCCACTTGTTTCCTTTTCTAAAAACTGCTGTTCTAGAAAATGGGCATTACGAGAAACAAAAACCTTTTGTTCCTCTGCGTAATAGAAGAAATACCCCTTGGAGTTCTTTGGATATCCCACAAACTTACACTGTATGATCGTGTCTCGAGTTTGTCCGCATGCTGCTTTTTAACAAAAGCTGGACATCCCCATATCTTCATATGCTGAAGATGGGGTTTCTTCCCACTCCACATCTGATATGGAGTTGTAGGCACAGTCTTGGTAGGAGCCCTGTTCAAAAGATATGCCGCTGATTCTAGCGCATAACCCCAGAAAGATCGCGGTAACTCAGCATTACTTATCATGGAACGTACCATATCCAATAGGGTTCGATTCCGTCTCTCTGATACACCGTTATGATGTGGAGTGTATGGAGGAGTAAGCTGAGAGAGAATTCCTTTCTCTTTTAGGTAACCTAGGAACTCGGCACTTAAGTATTCACCACCTCGATCAGATCTCAGTGTCTTGATATTTTTGCCGGTTTAGTTTTCTACTTCATTCTTATACTCTTAGAATTTCTCAAAAACCTCGGATTTATGTATCATCAAGAAAATGAATCTGTACCTAGAGTAATCATCCGTAAAAGTAATAAAATATGAAAAACCACCTCTTGCATTTGTAGACATTGGACCACATACATCGCTGTGTATGAGTCCTAAGAGCTCGCTCGCTGTTACTCCATGTCCAGTGAATGGAGTCATTGTCATCTTTCCTTTGAGACATGATTGACAAGTGGCATAAGATTGATATTCGAACGAATCCAAATATCCTTCTCTATGTAACTTAGTTAACCTTGTCTCATTGATGTGACCTAGTCTACAATACCATAAGAAGCCTTATTTATATCTGGTGACTTTCTTTTTAGTGTGTTCTGGACATTGAAAATCTGTAGTTGGTTTAAGACATATATACCGTTATCTAGTGTACCGGACCCAATCAAACTATGATTAAGCTGGATGTTAACAATATCGCTTACAAACGTGAAATCATAACCTTCTTTTGATAACAACGAAACCGATATGATATTACACGTTAAACTGAGTACACAAAAACAGTTATACAAAACCAAAATATGTCTACTCGTCAATCCTAGGTGATAATCCCCTACGGACACAGCACCTACGCTAGCTCCGTTAGCAACCTGGAGGGTCATATCATCAACCTTCAGCACTCTACAGTTTCTCAGTGCCTGCAATGAATTGCATATATGAGATCCTGATCCGGTATCCAATACCCAGGAAGTAGAGTTGATTGACAGACAATTTTCAATTACAAACACACCTGAAGTCGAAGCCACAGCTTGCTTCGGTTCCTGGTTCTTGGCATTCCAAGCTTTGCAATCTATCTTCCAGTGCCCTTTCCTACGACAGTGGAAGCACTCGTCCTTTGCCACTACTGACACTGCAATCTTTGTCTTTCCCTTAGCTCCCACCTTACTAACACCACCTCTTGGTTTGGAAGCGGCCTTCATCTTCCTTCCTTTGGCCCTAGCCTTGGACCTGGAAGAAGAAGCACCGCGAACAAATATAGCGGGTGTTTCCCTTGCCGTCTGCAAGGTGCCCTCTGCACTCCTCAACATGTTAAGGAGTTCTGGAAGTTCAACTTCTTTTCTTTGAATGTTGAAATTCAGAATAAACTGGGCGTAGGTGGAAGGAAGGGACTGGAGAATCAAGTCTGTATAGAGCTCGTTCTCCAAAGTCGTCCCGAGGTCTGTGAGCTTTTCTATATAGCCAATCATCTTTAGGACATGTTCTCCTACAGATGATCCGACGGCCAGCCTCAACTAAAATAAGTTCTTCGAGGTCTCGTATCTTGCTATACGAGATTGCTCTCCATACAGATCTTTTGTATGGAGAAATATGGATTCAAGATCCATATCCTCGTGCCTCCTCTGATGTTCATTATTCATAGAGGCAAGCACGATGCACTTGGCCTTCGCACAATCTAACTCCCAGGTTTTGTGAATTTCCTTATCCGCAAGACTGGATTTTGGACCAGGGGACAGCAGGTGCCTTAGCAATAAGGACATACCCCAATTTGTCATAAGTTAAAGCCGTTTTGACATTCCGCGGCCAATCTTTATAGTTTGGCCCTGTCAATATATATTTTTCTAGTAGTAACTTAAGGCCTGTCATGTTCTGGGTCGCTGCAATTAGGAGAGAGAGGGAACACTTTAGCATGATGCTCTTGCAAATTTAGAGTGGTTTTTAGTTTATCTAAACTGGATGGCTCCCACTGTTTCTCGAATCCCTCCTCAAACCAAAAAGGAAGAACTAGCCAGGACTATTCTCACCGTACAATACTTGCTTAACCGTTCAGCCAGGCCGGTGTCGGTACTTCGAGGGAGGTTTTCCAACGCTTTCGCGAAATTCCTTAATTAAATAACCTTTTTTTCTGGGGGCGTAGCCCCGCTGACACCTTTCTCGGCACCTACTTGGTTTATAGCATTGATCGTTAAGTGGCGAATCTCCTGATGAGTAGCGGATACTCACAGTAGGACCGGAATCCAAATATCATCGTGTGATAATGCTGAAGGAATCCTACCAACATTCATCAAACTCCAAATGGTATGCATCTCTTTGCAAATTTCAGTTTCTTTAGAAATTCCCGATATTAATTTTTGCCCCATGCTCTTATGATCTTGGTTTTGGTCAAAATGTTATAAGTCACATGTCAAGTTCTACCCATCATTATCTTGTTAATTTGAACCCATCCGTACATACCCCTGACTTTGGTCAAATGATAATACGACTGCCCTAAACTAACTCATCTATCTATGCAACAAATGAATACCCAGCAGCTACCAAACACTATGCCTTTGCTTTGGTCAAAATACATAGCTTGAATACTACTGAATACCCAAATGAAATGACGGAGGGCTACGAATGGTTTTGGTGAAACCGTGAACGTAGTGAACTTGATATGATCGAAAGAACCTGATAGCTTTTAAAAGGAGTGGTTAAAGCTCCGCAATTTAAAAAATATCCTATGTTTTAAAATAACCGAGTGGTTTCTTTTAAATTGTTCCAACGATTCAACTTTGGTTTATTTTCTTTGCATTAATATAATGCGTCCCATCAATTAACCTATCATTGCAGAAAACAACGAAAATACAACGTCCTCTTATGCCATCCGCATTCGCCACAGGGTCCCGTCATCACCCGTTAGGTTACTTAACTAACGACAGAGCGGGGGCTGGGCTAGCGCCGGTGTAAAACATAAGTGACGTCTAAATAGCTATCATATATAGATATTGTACATTCGTCAGACGCAATAATAAGCATTCCAGATCACAGATGAACATATTGGATTTTCTACGAATCCGCATTCCTTTTGAGCCTGCAAAGAAAGACGGAATACACAGTCGTGATGAATAGCCAAAATCCCACCCTAGACCCCTACGGGTACGGCAAACTACCCGCCAAGTACCCGAAGTGAAGAGGTCTCCCTCAACAACGTGACTAGGCCACTAAACACTTCAAAGTACCCGGTAGTTTGTGCACCCCACCTTGGGTCTATCCTAGGAGCAAAAATCAGTAAATGAAATAATACAACGGAGGCTACAACCGCAACCTAAATGTGCCCGCAAAAGAATATTACAACAATTTACAAATTACATTTGAATGAAAGAAACGCTCGTCTCACATCCCCGGCTATCTATTCACGAAAATCCAACAAGTCCACAAACACAAATAGTAAAAACATTACAGAAATGTGCAACCCCCTGCCAACCGACATACTAGCAGTTAGGGGAGATTTACGAACACATTATACAAATCACAGATATAATAAAATTAGCCAAACATCTTAGAATTTCGATCAAGCAAACGCAATTGATTCTACTCCAAAAACTTCTCTGTGCACCTAAGACTTGAGCAGAAAACGAATAACCCAGAAAAACCAAAATTAACACAGAAGAGTTACTGGGAATTTTGGGGTGACACGGCTTCAACTCGGCCGCGGATCCGCGGCGGATCGCTTGGATCGGCCGCGGTTCCGCTGCTGTTTGGCCGAGTCAGGAACCCAAATTTCTCCAGTATTCTTATATTTTCCTGCTTGTAATTTTAAGGGTCCCTGAAAAAATTTTAGACCCCGTTTTAAAAACGACAGAAACTTGGTGAAAAAGTCGTGTTTTCGGGATTTTTTTTGCGATCGAATTTCTAACGACTTTGCTAATAAGTTAGTTATGGTTTAGCGAGGCTCTGATACCACTGTAAGTCGACGTTAGATACCCCACGAGTTGCGGGAAGGCGGAATAGGTAAAACAATCATTTTGTTTAAACTAACATCGACTAACTTTACGGATCTTTGCCAAACCTTAACTAACAACATCATAGGAGGGATTAGCTACTATGAAAGAAGATTATACCTAATAAACCAAGTCCTTCTTCTTCTCGTTGACCACCTCCTCATCGGCCTCCTCTTTGTAATAGAAGATCCACCCGAGAGCTACTACTCCAAGCTTGACCTCTAACTTGAGGTAATTAGGTTACTAAAAGTGCTAATCAAAGCAACCTAGGGGATATAGAGTGGGATTAAAGATCAAATAGTCTTGATAACCCTTGATCTCAAAATATGAGAGGTTAGGGTTAGGGTTTGAAGAGAGAGAGCCTGAGGAGAGAGAAGGTGAGAGTGAGAATGAAATGAAATTGTTTCTCATTTTCAATATATAATGAAGCATAAAGAATATCAAATAAATCATTTAAATGATATTAACAACCATGCTTCATTTAATATGTGCAATGAATCATCAAGTGAGTCATTAAGCAATAAATGCTTCATTAACTCACTTGAATGATTCATCTCATGAGTCACAAATCCATTTAATATAAATACCACCTTAGCCTCCATGTCATCAACCTTCTAGAAGCTTCTCGAGATTTACCAGAATGCCCCTCCTATCCGTGAAAACATGGAAATACTTTAGACTGTATGAATCAAATAATCCGATACTAGAATCTGGCTTAAACTAAAACCCGCTAGTAAAAACTGTCCGAACATCGTACGTGCATAAATGTACGTACGTGTCCGAACCCTGTCGTAAAACCATACGACCTCTATATCGTTTCGCCCTAAGCAGGGAAACTCTCTGTGTGGGACTCTAAAGACTCGACTACTACGCTGGCAGTGGGTTTAACCACAGACCGCATGCGGCACTAGCTGTACGTAACGGTCCCCAGGTAGATGTCGATAAGAAGGCCGATGAGGAAACCCATCCGAACTCCTACTGAGCCTGATGTGACAATCTCCGTACAGTCCGGTCTATTCGTCTAGGACTATCGCATATCGGGCCTAGGTGGCGGCAAGTGTCAGTCCCCTAAAAGCGGTATAAGTCGTGTCGGAGTGAAGTCCATTACACCTTGAGAAACTACTGGAAAACCTACCAGTAAATCTCGCTTGCCCTGGCCAGGGACTTTGCGTAATGGCTCTTCAGACACAGCGCGATATCAACTCCCAATACCGGGAGAGACGATCCTGTCTAACTGCCACTGCCTCCAAGTGCTTCGGGACTGCACCCAACTGCTACCTGTTTGCACGACTCCTTTGAGCCGTGGTAGGGTAGCAATCTAAGAACAGTGGGAACACACTCGAGGCGAAGCAGCAGTGTCAAGTCTGCGGACTATGCTGTACTCATGTCACCTGGGAACTGTTAACTGACGACGGGTATAATACCAACCAACAGTTCCCTGCGAGTCCTGTCCGGTATACCCGTAACCCAACGAGCACCTGTATACTATCTCCAGTACGACGTACTGATGGCTACGGGATAGACCATCTCCCCAACTGGGATGAGAAGCGTACACACTAGTCTACTCCGAAGTATCGATGCTCTGTCTCGATAATCCTACGACTAGGGACCTGAAAAAAGATGTGCTTGTAGACTACCCAGCCCCCACTAGTGTGACCGCCATCACAACGCTGGTAGTCAAGTAAGATCCTAAGAGCTCTATCAATACGTACATACATATTAAGATAGATATAAACCAAGTAGCATACTACCATATTTAGCAAAACTGTTAATATAACTGTGAATATCCCAAGCTTCCATTTAGTAATATACAAGCTAGTATGATACAATAATGGCCCCTAGGGCATATACACTAACACCCTTCACCCTAGTTAACTCTTTACATGGGTTAAGACTTCATTCTTAACCCATGGTTGCATTTCTAACCACACTAGAGTTTTCATTATTCATCACAAGAGGAAAAGATCTTCTTCTTCCTTCTTCTTCTTTCAATGAAAAAGCTTTCTAGCTTTTTGCTAAGTGATGAAAATGAGTGAGGATAAGAAAATAAATGAGAGCTAAAATCCTACTTCATCATCCTAATCTATCCTTGCCATTTAGATTAGGGCGTTTACTTCATTTGTGAGTGAGAGCTTATGTTATAAAAACTTCAAGGTAGATCATCTTTGTTATCGAAGATCAGAAGCAAGTTTGCATCATTCTCTTCGTGGAGCCTCTTTAGAGTCCGGATACTCGATGATCGCAGCGAAGGGACCTCAACACGGAGCTTTAGAAGTGAAGGACCGGACTGCAAAGGTTGTAATCCCAAACTCTTAGTGTTAAAGTGTTTAACATATTTTGTTTCGCCTAATCTCTAGTTAAAGATCTTGGTTAGGATTGTTCGGCACGGCTAAAATTTAAATCGGGCATGGTTGATGCCTTGTAGAACCTTTTTAGAGTGCCTAGTAACCCTGCAGTGGTATCAGAGCCAAGCTAGAGCTTTAGGCGAAGTCCAGACGAAGTTTAAAGTCCGATCGAACACCGAATACCCGTAAAACCCTAGTTTCTGGAAAATTTTCAACAATGTTGATTTTTTCATATTAAAAATACTCAGAAAAATCAGCAGGGTATTTTAGGAATTACTGTGAAAAATGAGACTCTGACACCATTAAAGCGCCGCGGAACCGCAGCCGTACCATGGCTTACGCGGCGGTTCCGCGGCCAAACAGTAAGAGTATTGTTTTCTTTTGGCACAGTAACATCCGTAGGTACTTCCTGATGCTTCTGGGAATTTTTAATTTATACTCAAGTGTTGAGTTTTCTGGGTTGTATTGGAGACTCGTTGATTCGATCGGAAAGTCTAACTTCGTTTAAGTTTTTTCCGGGTAATTTTTAGAACGTGTTAAAAAGTTCGAACGGATATCAATAACTCACTTTTTCCCCTGTCAGAAAATTTTCAAAAGTTGGATTTTTTTCTCGAGTTTAAAACTTTCGGAAAGTTGTGCAAGTAACGCGGTGGACCCTCTAGAAGAACACAAACCTTAACTCGATTATGTGACCATCTGAACCGCCTCTGAACCTTAGGGTTTGGGGCAGTACGGCGTTGCCACATGTGAGGCGTTGGCTTGACCCTTCTACGGCTGGACCATTGGTACTGTGGCATGTGATGGATACTTTTTGAACTCCGCTCAAGTGTTGAGCTATTTGGGAAATCTTGGGTGTTTGTTTATTCGATCGGAAAGTTTAACATGGTCTATTAATCTGGAATGTGATACAATATTTGGAATCCACATGTAGTTATGAGATAACTAATTTGAATGTTATAAATCTAGCAGTTTAGTCTCAAGTGATCGGTTGCCACGGGATTTTGATGCGATCAAAAGTCTGTCGCAATCACGTAGCGTACGCGGATACTCGCCGGGTAAACTTAACAGACAGCCACGCCCCATAGCCCCGACCAAGTGACTGTAGGAGAACCCCGTCGCCAAAAGCATCCGTTCGGGTACTCGCGGCAGTGGTGTTCCGTTTTAGTGCACTTCGTCGACGGCATCCGGGGGTGCGGCCGTCTACTAAAGTTTGCGACGAGCATTCGATCAGGATGTCGGTAATCTTGTTGAATTGCCCGACTTGGTATTGAAAAGAGTTTTCGATAATGAGACTAAAATGTGGGGTTTATAATTGTTAGGCATGCGATGTCTAAGGAATTCATTTGGTTAGGCATGCGATGTCTAAGGAGGTTGCGGATTCCAACTGTTGTAGTTTTACACTTTCTTTTCTGTGACCGTAAGCGTAGTATGTGGTGTATCGCCGGCTTCGTTGCTATACATCAACGACAATCGGGATACGCATACTTGCTTACGTTGATGATATGAGATATTATGTGTTGCTGTGATATGTTGTATTGGATCGTCGTGTTCTGAATAGCCGGGGGTTTTATGTGAGATGAGAGTTTTTCTTTTTCATTCATATAAAATTCATTTGTATGTAATATTCTTTTATTGGGGCACTTCCGGGCTGAGGATGATGTCACCATTGTATATTATTTAATTTTCCGCATTAGGTAGACCCAAGGCGGGGAGCACAAGTAACTGGGTTCTAGGGTCCAGTGGGAGACCATCTCGAGGAGTCGAGACCGGGTCTCCTAACCCTAGAATTGGTAGTGTTGCTTGCCGCTCTCGTAGGGGTCTAGGGATATGGGTTTGGCTATTCATCACGACTGTGGAATCCGTGTTTTATACAGGCTCGTATTAAAACACGGACCTCCTAATATATCCAATATTTCATATATGTTTCTTCTGCTGCAATGTTCTGTGATGAGATCATATTACTGCCTGAGACGAATGTTTATATTATATATATGAGATATATGTTATATTGCAGATTTCGTTTCAAATGTGATGCTTGTGAAGCATAAGAAAATGGGACTTCATTAATGAGATTAATGAAACTAAAAGAAATCTAAAGATGTTGTAGAAACTTGTTTAAAAACTGGTAGCTCTAGTTCTTGCTTTGCATAGCGGTGTTTCTTGTAGAACATCCAGCACCTTATTCGATAAGGAAAGAGCCGAGATCCCTTCACCGGGAGTGACCTCTTTAGCGAAACTAGCAGATGCTACAAACTCGGTTTGTCTTTTGATTGTTTCTATGGTTTTTGCTTTGCAAAGTGATATTTGTGAAATATCCTGCACCTTATTCGATGAGGAAAGAGCCGACGATCCCTTCACCGGGAGTGACCTCTTTAGCAAAACTAGAAAAGGCCTCAAAAACATTCCATTTAAAATCACTCGATTCTACAACGATATCAAGTTCATTACGCTCATGGTTTTCTGAAAAACCTGCGTAGCCCTCCGTCATTTCAGATAAAGACTGTTTAGTATACATGCTACGTTTGTTGGCCTGCGTCAAGGCGTAGTGTGCGGTAACTAACTAGTACTTATCTGTAGCATACGATGCGATTGGATTAGGGTAGTCGTGCGACTTTGTTGGCCTGCGTCAAGGGTCGTGCGGGTGGATTTAATTCAATCAGGAAATGTACGGGTTGAACTTGACTAGTGGACTATGGTTTGTTGGCCTGCGTCAAGGTCATAGGACGCTAGGGGTAAAATATTATTGGGAATTTCAAGTGTTGAAATTTGCAATGAGATTGCATACCTTCTATGAGATAGTTGGATCCCGATACCTGCTGCGAGTAAGAGTTACTCCTGGGAGAGTTTTTACACATTACAATTAGCCAATCAAGTAGGTGTCTAGAAAGTTGTTAACGGGGTTACGCCCCTAGAAAAACGAGGTTTATTTTAATTAGGTCCGTGCGAAAGCACGGGGAACCTCCCTCAAAGTACCGGCACTGGCCTGGCTGAAAGATTGGCGAACTTGTAGCATGTAATTAATCCCGGCTAGTCTTTCCTTTTAGGGTTTGAAGGAAGATTTGACTAAAACAGTGGGAGACATCCTGATTAGATAAATTGATAACCAATCTAATCTTGTAAAAGTGCACGCTGAGTGTTTTCTTCTCTCTCTCTCTCTTGGTTACGACTATGTCACGCCTTAATCAAGATAATAATACGGATGTATTGACCGAACCCGCTTGTTATACTGCGCTAAGGAACGTTGGTCCTGCTCCAACTTATAATTGTTATAAGACAGAGCAAGAAATTGGGGATTAGCAGAATTCCCGTGCCACCAAAATGAAGAAAGTGCATGCTGATGCATCATCTTCGGGTGTGTTCATTACCGAGAACTGTTTCTCAGTATCCTTTACGTCCTGGGTATGAGATACCGGATCAGGATCCCGCATATGTAATCTGTTACATGGGCTACAGATAGGTAGAGAACTGAGAACGGGTGATAAGTTTCATGAGATAGAAACGGTGCAAGTGTTGCAGCCAAGTCTGTTGGTAGTTATCACCCTGTATTACCAGAATATATTGATTCTGAACGAATGTTATTAGATACCGAACCTGATATACAACATCATATCAGTCGCTTTATTAGTAAAGAAGGATATAATTTTGTATTATTGGATAATGTTTTGAACATTTCCTATATCAAGAGTTGATCAGATCAGGCACGTTATCTAAAAGCATAGACGTTCTAAATCAAACCACAGTTCTTAACGTACAGAACACACACAAGAGGAAAAGTTCAGAAATGAACGAATCCTTCTTGAGGCATTGTAGACTAGGTCATATCAATGCGACCCAACTAGCTGAAGTTACATAAAAATGCATATTTAAATTAGTTTGAATTTACATCTTATGAAACTTGTCGGTTATGTCACAATGATAAGATGACCACAGCTCTGTTTATAGGAAACAGAGAAAGAGATAGTGAACTCTTAGGATTGATACATGCTGATGTATGAAGGTCCCCTGTCTACAGATGCCAAGACCGGTTCTTTGTACTTCATTACATTCACCGATGATCTCTCAAGATTCAGACATATGTTCCTGTTGAAACACAAGTCCGAAACTTTTGAGATAATCACAGAATATAAGTTAGAAGTAGAGAACCAAAAACGGGTATAAGTATTATGTCCTTTGATGAGATCAAGGAGGAGAATACTTGAGCACGGAAATCCTGGACTATTCTAAAGGAGAATGAGATTCTCTCTCAACATTACTCCTCCGAATACACCACAACACATTGGTATATCGGGGCGGAGCAATAGCACCCTATGTGATATGGTGTGTTCTATGATGAGTACTACTGAGTTTCATATTTCCTTTTGGGAGTTATGCACTTGAGAAGCTGCATACCTATTGAATAGGGTTCCAATAGAATGGGAAGAGCCCATATCTTAAGTATGTTAAGATTTGGGGTTGTCCAGCCTATCTCTAAAAGCATAATCCGGACAAGCTCGAGGCAAAGTCAGTTCTATAGAAGTTTGTTGGATATCCCAAGCATTAGCAAGGGAATTGTTAGTTATATGTATGCCCTAGAGGCCATTACTGTACATATGATGTATATTGTAATGGATGCTTGGACATATATAGGGAGGACTTTCTTGCTCGACATGATAGTATGCTATCTGGTTGTACTTTATCTTAACATGTACTCTGATTGTCTCTATGTTACATGTTGATAAAGCCCTTAGGATATATACTCGTCTACTGGGACTATGATGAGATCATACTAGTGGGGTCACGGTAGTCGACGAGTACATCCTATAACTGTTCCTAGTCGAGGGTGTATCAAGTCAGGGCATCGATACACCAGAGTAGACTAGCGTATACGCATCTTGACCCATATGATGGGCGATGGATGATCCCATATCCATCGGTGTTTGACATCAAGGATGGTGTACGGGTGCTCAGTAGAGACTGGGTACACTGGACGGACTCGCCGAGAACTCGCAGATGGTATTATACCTCACGTCATATGGCAGTTCTCTGGTGACACTGGTACAGAGTAGTCTGTTGACCCGAGATCGTCATAGAGTCTTGTGTGATTCCCACTGGGCTTTGATTTCCATCATACCACGTCCAAGAGGGCGTGCAAAAAGGTGGCTTTTGGATACAGTCCCGAATCACATGGAGGCAATGAGCGATAGGAGGGGATTCGTCTCTCCCGGTATAGGGAGTTGATGTTGCGCTGTGTTTGATTGGCTATAACCGGAAATCCCTGGCCAGGGTTGCTGAGATTTACTCGTAAGTGTTATCAGTAGTTTCTCGAACTGTTATAGACCTCATATCGACACGACTTATCGAGCTACTGGGGTCTGACATTTACCACCCCTAGGCGAGATATGCAACATATCATACGACGAGACCGGACTGTACGGAAGTGTTACTGATTGGATTCACAGGAGAATGTAAAGGCTTGCTTGTTGATCTTCTGAGCGCTCAATACCTGGGTGGCTGTTACGTTTAGCTGACCGCTTACAGCTTGTGGGTGTTTGATATGATCATCACCTACTGCCGGCGTATTGACGATTCTTTAGAGTCCTACACAGAGGTTTCTTGGCTCAGGCAAAACGGAGTAGGAGCATATATGTGATATGTGCGGGACCGAGGATAATGCGGTATGTGATACCGTATTGGATTCTCGCGATATATGATATTGGCCGGGTATATGTGATATAGCCGGGTCATCGTATTAGTCGGTTATATGCGATATAGCCAGATTGTCGGATCAAGTGTTGATTCGATAATTTAATGTATAATAATATATATGATATATTAAATTACATTAACTAATATTAGCTCACTAATAGATTCTTTTTCTCACTCGGGTAATACATTGATATATATGCGATATATGTTAATTGTATTATTTTATTTTATTATAATAAATATTATATATGTGATATATAATATTGTAACATGATATGATAACTAATGCAACATGTTTAGTGGAGTTTAAACATGATTAGGGTTTGGATTAGGGTTAAGACTTCTAGTTGATTCTAGAAGCTTTTCTTTTGTTTTGTGAAAGATATTTTGTTATGACTCATGCTTTAACCCAAGCCAAACGCTAACCCTAGTTAATTCTCTACATGGGTTTAGTTGACCATGGTTGCATTATTCATCATTATCTCCTTTGCTCTATTCATCACAAAAGGATTATGGATTCTTCTTCTTCTTCTTCCTTCCTCTTTTCATGAAAAAACTTTCTTGATTTCATTTTGTGATGAAAAATGAGTGAGAATAAGAAAACAAATGAGAGCAAAAATCCTACTTCATCATTCTCATCTATCTTTGCCATTTAGATGAGGGTGTTCACATCATTTCATGAGTGATAGCTTGTGTTAACAAAACTTCAAGGTAGATCATCTTTGTTTTCGAAGATCGGAAGCAAGCTTGTGCCTTTCTCTTCGTGGAGCCTCTCGAGAGTCCGGAACACGATGATCGCAGCGAAGGGACCTCAACACGGAGCTTAAGAAGTGAAGGACCGGATCTACAAAGGTTGTAATCCCTCTCACTTAGTGTTAAAGAGTTTAACATGCTTGTTTTCGCCTAAACCCTAATTTAAAGATCCGGCTTCGGGTTGTTCGGCACGGCTAATTTTTAAATCGGGCATGGTTGATGCCTCGTAGACCCTTGTGCGTGTGCCTAGCAACCCTACAGTGGTATCAGAGCCAAGCTAGAGCTTTAGGCAAAATCTAGACGAAGTTTAAAGTCCGATCGAACCCGGAAACCCCGATGTTTACCCTTCTCTGTATATTTTCCAAAAATATGATTTTTTATGAATTAAAAATGCTCAGAAAAACAAGCAGGAAAAACTAAGAATTACTGTGAAGTACGGTCCACTAAGTCGCTCACGTGACCGCGGAACCGCGGCCAAACCATGGGTTTGGCGGCGGTTCCGCGGCCAAAATTTGGACTTAGTCCCTCATATTTCATATATTTATTCTTAGGTCCTTTCTTGGCAATTTTTTCTGGGAATTTGTTAATTCCACTCAAGTGTTGAGTTTTCTAAGGTTGTATTGGGGACTCGTTGATTCGATCGGATAATTTAACTTTGTTTAGTCTGTCCGGATAATTTTTAGAAACTGTTAAAATGTTCGACCGGATATCAATAACTCACTTTTTCCCGACCCGGAAAATTTCCAAGTGTTGGATTTTTCCGTAGTTTGAGAACGTTCTAAGTTGTGCAAGTAACGCGGTGGACCCTCTAGAAGACAACAAACCTTAACTCGATTATGTGACCGTCTTGAACTACCTATAAACCTTTAGGGTTTGGGGCAGTACGGTGTGCCACATGTGAGGCGTTGGCTTGACCCTTCTACGATTGGACCATTAGTACTGTGGCATGTGATGGATGTTTTTAAACTGATTTCAAGTGTTGAGATATATTGGGGAAATCTTGGGTGTTTGATTATTCGATCGGAAAGTTTAACACTGTCTATTTATCTGGAATGTGATACAATATTTGGAATCCACAAGTAGTTATGAGATAACTAATTTGAATGTTATAAATCTAGCAGTTCAGTCTCAGTTGATCGGTTGCCACGGAATTTTGATGTGATCAAAAGTCCGTCGCAATCACGTAGCGTACGCGGATACTCGCCGGGTAAATTTAATAGATAGCCACGCCCCATAGCCCCGACCAAGTGACTGTAGGAGAACCCCATCGCCGAAAGCATTCGTTCGGGTGCTCGCGGCAGCGGTGTTTCGCCTTAGTGCACTTCGTCGACGGCATCTGGGGGTGTGGCCGTCTACTAAAGTTTGCGACGAGCATTCGATCAGGATGTCGGGAATCTTGTTGAATTGCCCGACTTGATATTGAAAAGAGTTTTTGATAATGAGACTAAAATACGGGGTTTATAACTGTTAGGCATGCGATGTCTAAGGAATTCATTTGGTTAGGCATGCGGTGTCTAAAGAGGTTGCGGATTCCAACTGTTGTAGTTTTTCACTTTCTTTTCTGTGACCGTAAGCGTAGTATGTGGTGTATCGCCGGCTTCGTTGCTATACATCAACGACAATCGGGATACGCATACTTGCTTACGTTGATGATATGAGATATTATGTGTTGCTGTGATATGTTATATTGGATCGTCGCGTTTTGAATAGCCGGGGGTTTTATGTGAGATGGGAGTTTTTCTTTTTCATTCATGTAAAATTCATTTGTATGTAATATTCTTTTATTGGGGCACTTACGGGCTGAGGATGATGTCACCATTGTATATTATTTACTTTTCCGCATTAGGTAGACCCAAGGCGGGGAGCACAAGTAACCGGGTTCTAGGGTCCAGTGGGAGACCATCTCGAGGAGTCGAGACCGGGTCTCCTAACCCTAGAATTGGCAGTGTTGCTTGCCGCTCTCGTAGGGGTCTAAGGATGTGGGTTTGGCTATTCATCGCGACCGTGGAATCCGTGTTTTATACAGGCTCGTATTAAAACACGGACGTCCTAGTATATCCAATATTTCATATATGTTCTTCTGCTGCAATGTTCTGTGATGAGATCATATTACTGCCTGAGACGAATGTTTATATTATATATATGAGATATATATTATATATTGTTGATTTCGTTTCATATCTGATGCTTGTGAAGTATATTAAAATGGGACTTCATTAATGAGATTAATGAAACAAAAGAAACCTAAAGATGTTGTAGAAACTTGTATGAAAACTGGTAGCTCTAGTTTTTGCTTTGCATAGCGGTGTTTCTTGTAGAACATCCAGTACCTTATTCGATAAGGAAAGAGCCGTGATCCCTTCACCGGGAGTGACCTCTTTAGTGAAACTAGCAGATGCTACAAACTCGATTTGTATTTTGATTGCTTCTATAGTTCTTGCTTTGCATAGTGATATTTGTGAAATATCCTGCACCTTATTCAATGAGGAAAGGGCCGACGATCCCTTCATCGGGAGTGACCCCTTTAGCAAAACTAGAAAAGCCTCAAAAACACTCCATTTAAAATCACTCGATTCTACAACGATATCAAGTTCTTTACGCTCATGGTTTTCTTAAAAACCTGCGTAGCCCTCCGTCATTTCAGATAAGTACTAAGTATTCGTGCTGCGGTAGTTTGGCATGCGTCAAGGCGTAGTGTACGGTACCTAACTAGTGCTTATCTGCTAGCATACGATGCGATTGAATTAGGATATTCGTACGGCGTTGTTTGGCATGCGTCAAGGGTCGTGCGGGTGGGTTTAATTCAATCAAGAAATGTACGGGTTGAACTTGACTAGCGGACTATGGGTTGTTTGGCATGCGTCAAGGTCATAGCACGCTAGGGGTAAAATATTATTGGGAATTTCAAGTGTTGAAATTTGCAATGAGATTGCATACGTTCTATGAGATAGTTGGATCCCGATACCCGCTGTGAGTAAGAGTTACTCCTGGAAGAGTTTTACACGTTACAATTAGCCGATCAAGTAGGTGTCTAGAAAGGTGTTAACGGGGTTACGCCCCTGGGAAAACGAGATTTACTTTAATTAGGTTCGTGCGAAAGCACGGGGGACCTCCCTCAAAGTACCGACACTGGTCTGGCTGAAAGATTGGCGAACTTGTAGCGTGTAATTAATCCCGGCTAGTCTTTCCTTTTAGGGTTTGAAGGAAGATTTGATTAAAACAGTGGGAGACATCCTGATTAGATATATTAGATAACCAATCTAATCTTGCAAGAACATACGCTGAGTGTTTTCTTCTTTCTCTCTCCAGGTAGCGACCATATCACGCCTTAATCAAGATAATAATACGGATATATTGACCGAACCCGTTTGTTATACTGAGCTGGGGAACGTTAGTCCCGCTCCAACTTATAAATGTTATAAGTCAGAGCAGGAAATTGGGGAATACCAGATTTCTCGTGCCGCCCAAACGAAGAAAGTGCATACCGATGCATCATCTTCGGGTGTGTTCATTACAGAGAACTGTTTCTCAGTATCCTTTACGTCCTGAGTATTTGATACCGGATCAGGATCCCACATATGTAATTTGTTACATGGGCTACAGATAAGTAGAGAACTGAGAACGGGTGATAAGTTTCATGAGACAGAAAACGGTGCAAGTGTTGCAGCCAAGTCTGTTGGTCACTATCACCCTGTATTACCAGAATACATTGATTCTGAACGAATGTTATTAGATACCGAACCTGATATACAACATCATATCAGCCTCTTTATTAGTAAAGAAGGATATAATTTTGTATTGTTGGATAATGTTTTGAACATTTCCTATATCAAGAGTTGATCGGTTCAGGCACGTTATCTAAAAGCATAGACGTTCTAAATCAAACTACAGTTCTTAGTATAAAGAACACGCACAAGAGGAAGAGTTCAGAAATGAACGGATCCTTCTTGAGGCATTGTAGACTAGGTCATATCAATACGACCCGACTAGCTAAGTTACATTTAGATGCATATTTAAATCTGTTTGAATTTACATCTTGTGAAACTTGCCGGTCATGTCACAAAGATAAGATGACCATAACTCTGTTTATTGGAAACAGAGAAAGAGTTAGTGAACTCTTGGGATTGATACATGCTGATGTATGGAAGTCCCCTGTCTACACATGCCAAGACCAGTTCTTAGTACTTCATTATATTCACTGATGATCTCTCAAGATTCAGACATATGTTCCTGTTGAAACACAAGTCCGAACCTTTTGAGATATTCACAGAATGTAAGTTATAAGTAGAGAACCAAAATACGGGTATAAGTATTATGTTCTTTGAAGAGATCAAGGAGGAGAATACTTGAGCATGGAATTCCTGGACTATTCTAAAGGAGAATGAGATTCTCTCTCGGCATTACTCCTCTGAATACACCATAGCACGATGGTATATCGGGGCGGAGCAATAGCACCCTATGTAATATGGTGTGCTCTATGATGAGTACTACTGGGTTTCCTATTTCCTTTTAGGAGTTATGCGCTTGAGAAGCTGCATACCAATTAAATAGGGTTCAAATCAAATCAGTTGCCTACCACTTCATATGTGATATGGAAAGGGAAGAGCCCATATCTTAACTTTGTTAAGATTTAGGGTTGTCCGGCCTATGTCTAAAAGCAAAATCCGGACAAGCTCGAGGCAAGATCAGCACTGTAAAACTGGAAGTAGTTCCAGCTATACAAACTGTAGCTGATGATTTGGTAGAACCAAAGGATTTAGTAGTTTCCAACGAACCTCAGCCTCTCCGCCGATCTAGTAGGGTTCCTCACCCACCTGAGAGATACTTTGGTTTCTCTATGACAGTGGGAGCGAGGATTGCATCATGAGATGATGACCCAACTAGTTTCGAGCTGGCCATCAGGAGTGGGACTCTGTAAGAATGGCTGGATGCTTAGTGATCTGATATGGAATCCTTATACACCAACAAAGTATGGACTTTGGTTGCTTTATCTGAAGGGTTAAATCCCCATCAGGAGCAAGTATATCTTGAGAAGATTACTTGGTGTATATGGAAAAGTTGAGACTTTCAAAGCTATGCTTAAGTCCATCCAGATCCTACTTGCCACTGCTACATACCATAACTACGATATCTGGTGGTTGGGTGTCATGACTGCTTTTCTAAATGATGATTTGGAAGAGAGCGTCTATAAGTACACAGCCAGAGGGCTTCGTAGACAGTGGGAGCAGAGGAAACGTGTGCAAGATGTTTTATGTGATAAAGCAGGCATCGCGGAGTTGGAACATCTGTTTTGATGTGGTTGTCAAAGAGTTTGACTTCATCAAAATGGTAGATGAACCTTGTATATACAAAAAGGTAGTAGGGAGTATGGCGGTGATCTTCGTAGAGTACGTGGATGACATACTCTTGATAGGGAAGGAGTTTCCTATGCTACGCTCGGTCAATCTCCGCTTATCACAAGGATTCTCCATATAGGATCATAGTGATACCTCCTGAATCCTGGATTTTGGATCTATGAGATAGATCTAATTGGATGTTAGGATACTCACTAGTTGTAGTGAGATGGTATCATTCGATACTGGAGAGAATCACTGGAAAGGTTCCAGGATGATAAGGACGACTGAATGTCAGTCACGGGCATTGTCTTTACCCTCAGTGGAGGGACGGTATGTTGGAAGAGTTCGAAGCTAGATACCGTGACTTACCAGACGATTAAAGGCAAGATACATCGTTACCAAGGATGCTACCAAAGAGGCAGTCTGGATATATATACGTTCATGAGATGAACTTCGTTCCTACCATTGTGTGACAATGGAGTTGTGGCTTTTGCCAGGGAACCCCCGTCCCATCAGAAATCCAGATATAATTCTTAGGCAGAATCACATGATCATGGAGATGGTTGATCTCCAGGGAGATCGAGGTTAGGAGAGTAGACACAGAGGACAACAGCGCGGATCCACTCACAAAGGCCTTTTTTTCCAGTAGAGACTTTTATGGGATGGTTGAGTATGAGATATTTCAACCACAGCAAATTGTTGGGTATGCGATACCACAATTGATGGCCCTACTGCAAGTAGGAGATTGTTAGTTATATGTATGCCCTAGAGGCTATTACTGTACATATGATGTATATTGTAATGGATGCTTGGACATATATAGGGACGACTTTCTTGCTCGACATGATAGTATGTTATCTGGTTGTACTTTATCTTAACATGTACTCTGATTGTCTCTATGTTACATGTTAATAAAGCCCTTAGGATATGTACTCGACTATTGGGACTATGATGAGATCATACTAGTGGGGCCACGGTAGTCGACGAGTACATCCTATAACTATTCCTAGTCGAGGGTGTATCAAGACAGGGCATCGATACACCAGAGTAGACTAGCGTATACGCATCTTGACCCATATGATGGGCGATGGATGATCCCATATCCATCGGTGTTTGACATCAAGGATGGTGTACGGGTGCTCAGTAGAGACTGGGTACACTAGACGGACTCGCCGAGAACTCCCTGATGGTATTATATCTCACGTCAGATGGCAGTTCTCCGGTGACACTGGTACAGAGTAGTCTGTTGACCCGACATCGTCATAGAGTCTTGTGTGATTCCCACTGTGCTTTGATTTCCATCATACCACGTCCAAGAGGGCGTGCAAAAAGGTGGCTTTTGGGTACAGTCCCGAATCACATGGAAGCAATAAGCGATAGGAGGGGATTCGTCTCTCCCGGTATAGGGAGTTGATGTTGCGCTGTGTTCGATTGGCTATAACCGGAAATCCCTGGCCAGGGTTGCTGAGATTTACTGGTAAGTGTTATCAGTAGTTTCTCGAACTGTTATAGACCTCATATCGACACGACTTATCGAGCTACTGGGGTCTGACATTTACCACCCCTAGGCGAGATATGCGACATATCAGACGACGAGACCGGACTGTACGGGAGTGTTACTGATTGGATTCACAGGAGAATGTACAGACTTGCTTGTTAATCTTCTGAGCGCTCAATACCTGGGTGGCTGTTACGTTTAGCTGACCGCTTGCAGCTTTTGGGTGTTTGATATGATCATCACCTACTGCCGGCGTATTGACGATTCTTTAGAGTCCTATACAGAGGTTTCTTGGCTCAGGCAAAACGGAGTAGGAGCACATATGTGATGTGCGGGACCGAGGATAATGCGGTATGTGATACCGTATTGGATTCTCGCGATATGAGATATCGGCCGGGTATATGTGATATAGCCGGGTCATCGTATTAGTCGGTCATATGCGATATAGCCGGATTGTCGGATCAAGTGTTGATTCGATAATTTAATGTATAATAATATATATGATATATTAAATTACATTAACTAATATTAGCTCACTAATAAATTCTTTTTCTCACTCGGGTAATACATTGATATATATGCGATATATGTTAATTGTATTATTTTATTTTGTTACAATAAATATTATATATGTGATATATAATATTGTAACATGATATGATAACTAATGCAACATGTTTAGTGGAGTTTAAACATGATTAGGGTTTGGATTAGGGTTAAGACTTCTAGTTGATTCTAGAAGCTTTTCTTTTGTTTTGTGAAAGATATTTTGTTATGACTCATGCTTTAACCCAAGCCAAACCCTAACCCTAGTTAATTCTCTACATGGGTTTAGTTGACCATGGTTGCATTATTCATCATTATCTCCTTTGCTCTATTCATCACAAAAGGATTATGGATTATTCTTCTTCTTCTTCCTTCCTCTTTTCATGAAAAAGCTTTCTTGATTTCATTTTGTGATGAAAAATGAGTGAGAATAAGAAAAAAAATGAGAGCAAAAATCCTACTTCATCATCCTCATCTATCCTTGCTATTTAGATGAGGGTGTTCACATCATTTCATGAGTGATAGATTGTGTTAACGAAACTTCAAGGTAGATCATCTTTGTTAACGAAGATCGGAAGCATGCTTGTGCCTTTCTCTTCGTGGAGCCTCTCGAGAGTCCGGAACACGATGATCGCAGCGAAAGGACCTCAACACGGAGCTTAAGAAGTGAAGGACCAGATCTACAAAGGTTGTAATCCCTCTCACTTAGTGTTAAAGAGTTTAACATGCTTGTTTTCCCTAAACCCTAGTTTAAAAATCCGGCTTCGGGTTGTTCGGCACGGCTAATTTTTAAATCGAGCATGGTTGATGCCTCGTAGACCCTTGTGCGTGTGCCTAGCAACCGTACAGGAATATCTTCTACCAAATCGAGGGACAAAAGATGTTTTGTTTCTTAACATGCCACCTTTGTGAAAGGGAATTTCTTGTGAAGAAATTATTAGACATGAGGTAGAACTGGAAGGAGTTCCATCTATACAAACTGCAGCTGATGATTTGGTAGAACCGAAGAATTCAATAGTTTCCAATGAACCTCAGTCTCTCCGCCGATCTAGTAGGGTTCCTCACCCACCTGAGAGATACTTCGGTTTTCTCTATGACAGTGGGAGCGAGGATTGCATCATGAGATGCTGACCCAACTACTTTCGAGCTGGCCATCAGGAGTGGGACTCTGTAAGAATGGCTGGATGCTTAGCGATCTTAGATGGAATCCTTATACACCAACAAAGTATGGACTTTGGTTGTTTTATCTGAAGGGTTAAATCCCGATCAGGAGCAAGTATATCTTAAGAAGATTACTTGGTGTACATGGAAAAGTTGAGACTTTCAAAGCTATGCTTAAAGTCCATCCAGATCCTACTTGCCACGGCTACATTCCATGACTACGATATTTGGCGGTTGGGTGTCATGACTGCTTTTCTAAATGATGATTTGGAAGAGAGTATCTATAAGTACACAGCCAGAGGGCTTCGTAGACAGTGGGAGTAGCGGAAACGTGTGCAAGATGTTTTATCTGATAAAGCAGGCATCGCGGAGTTGGAACGTCTGTTTTGATGTGGTAGTCAAAGAGTTTGACTTCATCAAAATGGTAGATGAACCTTGTATATACAAAAAGGTAGTAGAGAGTATGGTGGTGATTCTCTAGAGTATGTGGATGACATACTCTTGATAGGGAAGGAGTATCCTATGCTACACTCGGTCAATCTCCTCTTATCACAAGGATTCTCCATATCGGATCAAAGTGATACCTCCTAAATCCTGGGTTTTGGATCTATTACATAGATCTAATTGGATGTTAGGATTCTCACTAGTTGTAGTGAGATGGTATCAATCGATTCTGGGGAGAATCACTGGAAAAGTTCCAGGGTGATAAGGACGACTGAATGTCAGTCACAGGCATTGTCTTCACCCTCAGTGGAGGGACGGTATGTTGGAAGAGTTCCAAGCTAGATACCGTGACTTACTAGACGGTTAATGACAAGATACATCGTTACCAAGGATGCTACCAAAGAGGCAGTCTGGATATATATAAGTTCATGAGATGAACTTCGTTCCTACCATTGTGTGACAATGGAGTTATGGTTTCGGCCTAGGAACCCCCGTCCCATCAGAAATCCAGATATAATTCTTAGGCAGTATCACCTGATTATGGAGATTGTTGATCTCTAGGTACATCGCGGTTAGGAGAGTAGACACAGAGGACAACAGCGCGGATCCACTCACAAAGGCCTTTTTCCCTGTATAGACTTTTATGGGATGGTTGAGTATGAGATACTTCAACCACAGCTAATTGTTGGGTATGCGATACTACAACAGATGGCCCTAGTGCAAGTGGGAGATTGTTAGTTATATGTATGCCCTAGAGGCCATTACTGTACATACGATGTATATTGTAGTGGATGCTTGGACATATATAGGGAGGACTTTCTTGCTCGACATGATAGTATGCTGATTGATCTCAAAAACTATCTACTACCGCAATCAAGAACGGCGTCGCTTTGCAGCTAGCCGGTGAGTACGGGTCGGTCCACAGGGATGTTGTGAATTTCCTATTCGCTCAAACGAGTTAATTCCAAAGGGTGTTCGGATTGATTATTAAATCTAAAAACCTAATTATTCTATACTACTATTATCTAGATCTAGTCTTGCTAGGGTTAGGTTTAAGAATGGTTTGGAAATGTAAATAAATCTCAACGCTTTCTATACCCAAATTAGGATCTAAGAGGAGTTATGGTAATTATCAATAAAGGGGATTAGATCGATTCAGGAAGGTGTTACTTCCTCTAGGTTCTTGTCTTTCCTTTAGAGATCCTTACCCTAACCTTCATGGAAAACACGCGCAACCGAGCCTTTATACTACGGTGTCACCGTTACCTCGAGGGGTAGGATGCCGTAGGACGCGGTGTGTACGTGTATGCATGGAGTCCTGTTGAAAATATATGATGGGTAAAAAAGGGATGAGAGATCTCATCTCTCAAAAGCCTTCCCCAAAGCGAACTCTAAACAATTATCTACGGCAAGAAATTAAATCTACCTAGGGCAAAGAATTAAAATCTAAACTAGAGCAATTAAATAAAAGTACTTACAGATGGTTCTCTCCAAACATCAACGCAGGGTTGTCAGATCTGAATTCATGAATTGAAAAGAGGCACCGATGCTCTCCAAAAGAATTCTGGAATTTATTATTAAAAGGAGGCATAAATTTTACAATGATTTAGAGTTCCTATTTATAGAGGATAGGAAACCCTAGGTTACATTTGATTCGCATGTCTACATTTACCAAAATAGCCCTATAAAGACCAGTCAACGCCGCCACTTTATTTTGGTAAAAAATTAATTTTTTTATTTCTTTAAAACTGCCGCGGAACCGCGGCCCGAGGCATGGTTTGGCCGCGGTTCCGTGGCCAAACAATGGAGTTGGCTCATTGGATTTTGTGGGCTGGCTCTGGTGCTTTTTATCTTCTTATTTCTTTATGTCTTTTCTCAATTTAGCTTCTGGTTCTCTTCCAGATTTTCCAGTGAACATTGTAGTGGACTTCTACCCATTCGCTTTGTGTCGACGTCTTGAACCTTGCTTTGTGAACTGATTTTATGTTTGATGTAGGCTTGATCAAGAGTCTTCTGTTTATTGGTCAAAGTCCACTTTTGCATCGTCTTTTCATCGTTTTCACTGTTTTCTGTTCAAGAACCTGTAACCCGTAACATGTAGCAGACATGCGTCAAAAGCACCTATTTATTTATAAAACAAATAAAAATGGGGAATATAATAATACAATATTATGGTGTGAACAAATACCCCCAAACTTATCGTTTGCTCGTTCTCGAGCAAACTTATTTTTTTTATTCTCTACAAAAACCTAACCGCACTTTCGCAGGAAAACGCGATTGCACTGAGCACGTGCAACAAGCCGTTAAATCTCTAGGTGTCCCTAGTAGGAGGAGTGTTAGTCTCCTGAGGGTTTTCAGCGGATACTACCCACAAAATCCTATCAATTTGGTTTTTTCGATTTTAATTCTCCAATTAGGTTTTCTAACAAGGAATTCTATTATCGTCGACTCATAAATTGTCCACCCATATTCTTCACACTTCCTCATCATTTAACTTAAGATTATATATATCCTGTAGCCCTACATAGCTTTCGGCATCTCTTAAGTTTTCCTTCTAAGGTTCCATCTCCACTTAGGAATTTTTATCAACTCTACTAAAGATACAAGTTCTATTCTTCACTCCTTTCTCTCATCTAAATCCCAATCACATATCCCCACGTGTGTGTATAAATCACCCCTACACTTGGAAATTCAAATCAAGCAATCATACCCTTGTCCATTGTCCAAAGCACTTATTAATTGGTGAATTTTTAATTGAATTTTGTTTACACATCCTTCATGCGACCGTTAATACTTCTTGAGATACCAACGACCGATTACAAAATGCGTTTGCACTTTAAAGCGTAATTTCTAGTCTTGCAACACCCAAGGCTTTAGCAATGACTCCCAAACCAGTTGGTCTAAGGCACTAGGTAATGAAGCACTCTCGCTAAATATTTTTCTATTTTTAGCCTTAAGTAATCACAAAAACCAGTGTTCATTTTTTTCTTTATTCACTTTTTTTTCTTTTATTTTCATTGTACTAAGGACTTTAGACAAGAGCATTTCAAGGTCTCCTCTACTATTCCAAGTTTCAAGGTACGTGTTGGTGCAATTTGTAGGGTATACATTTTCAGAATCTAGACTTAAGCTAGGAATTATTTTTCAAACTTATACTCTAATAAAAATATCAATAATTTTCCTTTGCTTTGACTTAGCCCAAGAAGTGAACTCAAAATTTTGCCTATTTCTAAATAAACTACAAAGACATATACTTTCTACCGTTAAACTTTAAGGAAGGTTATTTTTAGGGTTTTTAATTTACTAAGTCTAAGATCTAGTTGTTCCTAGCTAGTTAACCTATCTGTCAAACTCTAGTCAAATAAGCCAAAATTGAATACAATAATTTTTATAATTTTTGGGAGTTTCAATTTTTATGGGTTTTCAAATAAATATGAAAATGCAAAAATGTACATATGAATGCGAAGGAAGAAGACTTACCGAGCATACCTCCAAACTTAAACTTGACAGTGTCCTCACTGTCATGCTACACCAAGAGGGTCAAAATGCCGGCACATCCCTGTTTATTTATTTATAAAAAATTTTATATTTTTTTAATGTTTTGAATTTTTTTTTATTTTTTATAGAAAAGAAAAACAAAAAATATATATACATATATACAACAAGGTTCCCCCCAAACTTAAGCTTGGCCTTACACAAGCCAAAAGTTAGTACCAACCATTCAAAAATCTTATCGTGGTAATGATAGGGTTGGTGAAAGAATGGGGTGGAAAGAAAAGAAATGAGAAGCACACGAGACCGAATGGGAAGAAGAGTGGAATATGGTCTCGGTGGAGGAGAAGAATGGCGGAAAGGAGAAAGAAGTGGAGTACGATCTTGAGGGTGTAAATCGAGTGAATAAATTAGCGCAATTTGTGATGACCGATATGTTAAAAGCGATTGCGCTAACCTATCAACCCGTCGAGAAATGGGGTCAAATCCCTCAAGATTCGCAAGAAAACATGGGTACGCTGAACTTGGTATAGGAGATGAAAGCGTAACGGTCTCTTGTACGGTCGAAATGATAGGAATGACGAAAGGGAGTGAAGTAGGGATAGTCTCATTCTCACTGTAATAAACTGTCTCGAACTGGAAAGATTCCAACAATGGTTCGAAACGACTGTAAGCAACCGAGTCTGATGGTTCAACTAACTCATCTGAAAATGTAAAGGACTCAAACTCGGGTGGAGAGACATCAACATCGTCCAAAAAAGTGAAACACTCGTAAGTGTTATCAGCTGGGAGAACTGTGTCAGATTCAAAGGAAAATTTTTCAAGCTCATAGTCTTCAAGCGTGATGTTGTGCGTGGTCGGAACGATGGAAAGGAGGGAGGGTGATATAACAGTTAAAGTTTCAGGAGGATGAATTGGAAAATCCGACACATCAAACAAAAATGGTTCAACCTCAATATTATCCTCAATACTATCCTTATAATTCTCCTCAAAATTTAGCTTATCCATGCCATTATCATCAAAATCAAGACGCATATGAGGTTCGGGAGAAACATTTAATGACTCGGGATGATGAATTGGACATAAAATTTCAATCAAATCGATTAGTTCATCATCCAAAATATTCCCGGCGTCTATATCCTCAATCAAGTGAAAATCAATATTTTCTGACACCTCATCAAAAGCATGGATATTTATCGATTTAAGTTCTAGAGTGGAGGTGTAAAGATCGAAAGGATTAAGTGTGGTTTCACTAGAAAGGGGTTCTTCACAATTTGGCAAATCAAGCACTACAAAGTTGCACAACTCATCGTTTTGGACACATGTTTGAAAATTGGAGTTGTTGGATTCAATTGGGTATGGGTAGGTTTGATTTGGAAATCCTCTCACATTCTCACTCTGTCCAACCGCCTCCTTATACATTGAAAAATTTGGAGCTAGCGGGAAACTAGCTACCGGTTCAGTAGGTTGCATAAGGGCGGCCATGGACGCTTCCACATTCCTAACCATTTTGTTTGTTGCAGCAATTTAAGCTTCTAACGACTCTTCCAAACTAGACTTGGGTGGTGAGGGGGTTTCGGTAAAAGATTCGAAATTGTTTGGATATGTGAAACTCCCAAAAGGCTGTGTAGAATCAATGTCTAGTGAAGGTGGGAAAGTCGGGTAGGACTGGCAGGAAGTGGGTGGTTGGACATGGGTAGGGTCAACATATGGATAAAAAGGTGAATAGTCTTGTGGATCCCTAGAACTAGATGAGTGGAGAGGGGTGAAAGATTGGCTACGAGATTGAGCAATATGCTCAGCAATGGACATCGGTTTAAGAGTTACAGTAGGACTTGAATAAGTGGTATCAACGTATGAAGGTGGTGAAGATTGACTTGGTTGACACAAAGTGGGTTGAAAAGTCGAACTGTTTCTCCTAAACGCTTCTATTTGATCATTCAAAGATATTTTAGGCATGGAAGGATCGTCTTTAAATTGACCGAACAAATTGACGTACGATACAAAATTAGGTTCGGGATACCAAAGCTCGGCAAGAGATTTATGTGGTGGGGTACCCATGTTAGAAGAAAGGGGGAAAGAAAGAAAGTTGGGTGGTGCAAGAATTTATTTGCGGCAAAAATTTTCAAGTTTTCTAATAAAAATTTTCCTTTTTTCTTTTTCTCTTATTTGGAAAAATTGTTGCAAAAAGATATTCGAGAAAAGATATGCAACAGAAAAGATTACTTGCAATCAATTTCTATTTTAAACGAGTCGCAAAAATCCTGCACAAGATTGTTATTTGGAAGGGGGAATATTTTTAAAGCGCATCAAATTCTGCAGACATTTTTCAGAAGATATATAAAAATATTTGCAGAGAAAGAACAGGGAAGCTTACAGAAATTTTTGCAGAAGATGTCGTCACAGCCCCGCCGCGTTTGCACGGCCAAAGTACGTTAATGTCGTATTTCCGCGGTGAAGACGCCGGCACGGTCCTCCAAAAAAATTTTGAGTGGATGATTCTGCCAGAGCGCGGGGGATCAGCGGCCCGAAGCTAGGTAAGGCTGCGGTTCCGCGGTTGGGGTAGGAGTTCAGTTCCAGACATTTTTGTGGCTGTTCTGTTATTTAAAATATCTTCTGTTCTGATATCCCGTTTTCTGTTTCGCTTTCTGAAAATTTCCAGATCCGCCTCGAGTGTAAATCCTGCAAAATTCAAACAACAAAGTACCCTTTCCAAAAATAACAGATGATATAATTTATATATTTTTTTGATTTTTTTAGATTTTTATGATTTTTTTTAATTTTAATTAACCCGAAATTGCAAAAAGGAAATAATACGCCATCCCCGGCAACGGCGCCATTTGATTGATCTCAAAAACTATCTATTACCGCAATCAAGAACGACGTCGCTTTGCAGCTAGCCGGTAAGTACGGGTCGGTCCACATGGATGTTGTGAATTTCCTATTCGCTCAAACGAGTTAATTCCGAAGGGTGTTCGGATTGATTATTAAATCTAAAAACCTAATTATTCTATACTACGATTATCTAGATCTAGTCATGCTAGGGTTAGGTTTAAGAATGGTTTGGAAATGTAAATAAATCTCAACGCTTTCTATACCCAAATTAGGATCTAAGAGGAGTTATGGTAATTATCAATAAAGGGGATTAGATCAATTCGGGAAAGTGTTCCTTCCTCTAGGTTCTTGTCTTTCCTTTAGAGATCCTTACCCTAACCTCCATGGAAAACACGCGCAACCGGGCCTTTATACTACGGTGTCACCGTTACCTCGAGGGGTAGGATGCCGTAGGGCACGGTGTGTGCGTGTATGCATGGAGTCCTATTGCAAATATATGATGGGTAAGAAAGGGATGAGAGATCTCATCTCTCAAAAGCCTTCCCCAAAGCGAACTCTAAACAATTATCTACGGCAAGGAATTAAATCTACCTAGGGCAAAGAATTAAAATCTAAACTAGAGCAATTAAATAAAAGTACTTACAGATGGCTCTCTCCAAATATCAACATAGGGTTGTCAGATCTGAATTCATGAATTGAAAAGATGCACCGATGCTCTCCAAAAGAATTCTGGAATTTATTATTAAAAGGAGGCATAAAGTTTACAACGATTTAGAGTTCCTATTTATAGAGGATAGGAAACCCTAGGTTACATTTGATTCGCATGTCTACATTTACCAAAATAGCCCTATAAAGACCAGTCAACGCCGCCACTTTATTTTGGTAAAAAATTAATTTTTTATTTCTTTAAAACTGCCGCGGAACCGCGGCCCTAGGCATGGTTTGGCCGCGGTTCCGTGGCCAAACAATGGAGTTGGCTCATTGGATTTTGTGGGCTGGCTCTGGTGCTTTTTATCTTCTTATTTCTTTATGTCTTTTCTCAATTTAGCTTCTAGTTCTCTTTCAGATTTTCCAGTGAACATTGTAGTGGACTTCTACCCATTCGCTTTGTGTCGACGTCTTGAACCTTGCTTTGTGAACTGATTTAATGTTTGATGTAGGCTTGATCAAGAGTTTTCTGTTTATTGGTCAAAGTCCACTTTTGCATCGTCTTTTCATCGTTTTCACTGTTTTCTGTTCAAGAACCTGTAACCCGTAACATGTAGCAGACATGCGTCAAAAGCACCTGTTTATTTATAAAACAAATAAAAATGGGGAATATAATAATATAATATTATGGTGTGAACAAATAAACAGAAGACAATCGCGTTTCCCTGCGAAAGTGCGGTTAGGTTTTTGTAGAGAATAAAAAAAATAAGTTTGCTCGAGGATGAGCAAAAGATAAGTTTGGGGGTATTTGTTCACACCATAATATTGTATTATTATATTCCCCATTTTTAGTTGTTTTATAAATAAACAGGTGTTTTTGACGCATGTCTGCTACATGTTACAGGTTACAGGTTCTTGAACAGAAAACAGTGAAAACGATGAAAAGGCGATGCAAAAGTCGACTTTGACCAATAAACAGAAGACTCTTGATCAAGCCTACATCAAACATAAAATCAGTTCACAATGCAAGGTTCAAGACGTCGACACAAAGCGAATGGGTAGAAGTCCACTACAATGTTCACTGGAAAATCTGGAAGAGAACCAGAAGCTAAATTGAGAAAAGACATAAAGAAATAAGAAGATAAAAAGCACCAGAGCCAGCCCACAAAATCCAATGAGCCAACTCCATTGTTTTGCCGTGGAACCGCGGCCAAACCATGCCTCGGGCCGCGGTTCCGCGGCAGTTTTAAAGAAATAAAAAATTAAATTTTTACCAAAATAAAGTGGCGGCGTTGACTGGTCTTTATAGGGCTATTTTGATAAATGTAGACATGCGAATCAAATGTAACCTAGGGTTTCCTATCCTCTATAAATAGGAACTCTAATTCATTGTAAACTTTATGCCTCCTTTTAATAATAAATTCCAGAATTCTTTTGGAGAGCATCAGTGCCTCTTTTCAATTCATGAATTCAAATCTGACAACCCTGCGTTGATGTTTGGAGAGAGCCATCAGTAAGTACTTTTATTTAATTGCTCTAGTTTAGATTTTAATTCTTTATCCTAGGTAGATTTAATTCCTTGCCGTAGATAATTGTTTAGAGTTCGCTTTGGGGAAGGCTTTTGAGAGATGAGATCTCTCATCCCTTTCTTACCCATCATATATTTTCAATAGGACTCCATGCATACACGCACACACCGCGCCCTACGGCATCCTACCCCTCGAGGTAACGGTGACACCGTAGTATAAAGGCCCGGTTGCGCGTGTTTTCCATGGAGGTTAGAGTAAGGATCTCTAAAGGAAAGACAAGAACCTAGAGGAAGGAACACCTTCCCGAATGGATCTAATCCCCTTTATTGATAATTACTATAACTCCTCTTAGATCCTAATTTGGGTATGGAAAGCTTTGAACTTTATTTACTTTTCCAAACCATTCTTAAACCTAACCCTAGCAAGACAAGATCTAGATAATCATAGTATAGAATAATTAGGTTTTTAGATTTAATAATCAATCCGAACACCCTTCGGAATTAACTCGTTTGAGCGAATAGGAAATTCACAATATCCTTGTGGACCGACCCGTACTCACCGGCTAGCTGCAAAGCGACGCCGTTCTTGATTGCGGTAATAGATAGTTTTTGAGATCAATCATATGCTATCTGGTTACTCTTTATCTTAACATGTACTCTGATTGTCTCTATATTACATGTTGATAAAGCCCTTAGGATGAGTACTTGACTACCAGGACTATGATGTGGATCATACTAGTGAGGACAGTGTAGTCGCCAAGTACATCCTTCAAATGTTCCTAGTCGTGGGAGTATCGAGACAGGGCATCGATACTCCAGAGTAGACTAGCGTATGCGCTTCTTGACCCATATGATGGGCGATGGATGATCTCATATCCATTGGTGTTTGACATCAGAGAAGGTATACAGGTGCTCTGTAGAGACTGGGTACACTGGACGGACTCGCCGAGAACTCCCAGATGGTATTATACCTCACGTCAGATGGCAGTTCTCTGGTGACACTAGTACAGAGTAGTCTGTAGACCCGAGGTCGTCATAGAGTCTTGTGTGATTCCCACTGTGCTTTGATTTCCATCATACCACGTCTAAGAGGGCGTGCAAAAAGGTGGCTTTTGGGTACAGTCCCGAATCACATGGAGGCAATGAGCGATAGGAGGGGATTCATCTCTCCCGGTATAGAGAGTTGATGTTGCACTGTGTTCGATTGGCTATAACTGGAAATCCCTGGCCAGGGTTGCTGAGATTTACTGGTAAGTGTTATCAGTAGTTTCTCGAACTGTTATAGACCTCATATCGACACGACTTATAAAGCTACTGGGGTCTGACGTTTACTACCCCTAGGCGAGATATGCGACATATCAGACGAAGAGACCGGACTGTACGGGTGTGTTACTGATTGGATTCACCGGAGAAACTACAGGCTTGCTTGTTGATCTTCTAATTGCTCAATACCTGGGTGGCTGTTACATTTAGCTGACCGCTTGCAGCTTGTGGGTGTTTGATATGATCATCACCTACTGCCGGCGTATTGACGATTCTTTAGAGTCCTACACAGAGCATTCTTGGCTTAGGCAAAACGGAGTAGCAGCACATATATGATATGTGCGGGGCCGAGAACAATACGTGTGTGTGATACCGTATTAAATTCTCACGATATGAGATATCGGCCGGGTATATGTGATATAGCCGGGTCA
This sequence comes from Agapanthus africanus, assembly GCA_030015575.1. NCBI lineage: Eukaryota > Viridiplantae > Streptophyta > Magnoliopsida > Asparagales > Amaryllidaceae > Agapanthus > Agapanthus africanus. Next base: position 327,091,324 of record CM057346.1, on the reverse strand, counting down.
TCGGATCAAGTGTTGATTCGATGAACTGATACAGATTATATTAGTCAGTTATTTGTGAAATAGCCGGATTATCGGATCAAGTTTTGATTCGATAATTTAATGTATAATTATATATTTGATATATTAAATTACATTAACTAATATAAGCTCACTAAAAGATTCTTTTTCTCACTCGGGTAATACATTGATATATATGCGATATATGTTAATTGTATTATTTTATTTTGTTACAATAAATATTGTATATGTGATATATAATATTGTAACATGTTATGGTTATAAATGCAACATGATTTGTGGAGTTTAATTGTGGTTAGGGTTTGGATTAGGGTTAAGCAAGCATGAAGCTTTCAAGATGCTTCTTGAAGCTTTGACTTTGACTTTGGATATTTCGTGTAGATATTTGCTTAACTCAACCCAACCCTTCACCATAGTTAACTCTCTACATGGGTTAAGACTTCATTCTTAACCCATGGTTGCATTTCTAACCACACTAGAGTTTTCATTATTCATCACAAAAGGAAAAGATCTTCTTCTTCCTTCTTCTTCTTTCAATGAAAAAGCTTTCTAGCTTTTTGCTAAGTGATGAAAATGAGTGAGAATAAGAAAATAAATAAGAGCTAAAATCCTACTTCATCATCCTAATCTATCCTTACCATTTAGATTAGGGTGTTCACTTCATTTGTGAGTGAGAGCTTGTGTTAAAGAAAGTTCAAGGTAAATCATCTTTGTTATCAAAGATCGGAAGCAAGTTTGCATCATTCTCTTCGTGGAGCCTCTCTAGAGTCTGGATACTCGATGATCGCAACGAAGGGACCTCAACACGGAGTTTTAGAAGTGAAGGGCCGGACTACAAAGGTTGTAATCCCAAACTCTTAGTGTTAAAGTGTTTAACATGCTTTGTTTCGCCTAATCTCTAGTTTAAAGATCTTGGTTAGGGTTGTTCGGCATGGCTAAAATTTAAATCGGGCATGGTTGATGCCTTGTAGAACCTTTTTAGAGTGCCTAGTAACCCTGCAGTTCGCTGCACCCGAAGTCCCCGCCTGCGATCCTGAAGCATAAAACAATATAACAAGTATATATTAGCAAAGGACCAATAACGCGTACAACTACGTTTAACCGATGCGACAACACAAAACGTACTCTCAAGTGTTCGTATTGTAGCTAACGTGCATAGCGACACAACGAAATCAACTCAGAGCAACAGCAACACAGAACACGAACCGTATCGGATAACATAACGCGTGAAACGAAACACAAGAAAACAAGCAAGTGATCCCAGATTTTTCTATACCAACAATCTGTAAAAGTTGCAAGTACCATGAGACCACATACAACCCCAGAGACCCCTACACCAAAACTCTACCCACAACTCACCAGTCTGGCCGCAATTTGCGGCCAGAAGCAATATATTTGCGGCCTGTTCTAGAGGAAATGGGTTCGTATTTTGAGGGTAGGTTCTAGGTCACTACACTAGGTCACTGTGATGGGAACTTTTGCAACAAATACCTGGTTTGATAGCATATCATCCGAGACCCAAAATAACACTAAAAATACGATATCACGAAACGATACAAAACGCGATCTAAACTGAAACGAATAAGCTACGCAACACAAAAAAGACTTAACTAACAGAAAGAGATCATTATCTATCCAAAAGAACTCAAAAATCCTAGCTTTCCAAGCTCTAAGACATCCAAGAGGCAAATCAAGGCAAAATATATGATTTTTGTGAGTTTTTGTGAAGTTTGTGATGGTTTTGTGAAGAATTGGTGAAGTGTTCAATTTAGGGAAGTAAGGAGATGAAAAATAAGAAGGAAATGGAGTGAGAGAGAAAGAGAGAGTGAATGATAAAGAGAGAGAGTGAGGTGAGCTTAAGGTGAGAGGGTAAGTGCACCCTTTGCATTAACTTCTCATTAATGCATTCACACTACTCACCATGCCACCTCTTCTCACATCCAAAAGCCAAATGAAAATATCTCTCTCATACAAACAAATATCAAGAGGTTTAATCAAGCAAATGATTAGGATAAGGGTTAAGTTAAAGCAATGAATTAGGAATAGATAAAGCAAATGATTAGATTAGGTTAAGTGTCATGGTCACTAATCTAGATTAGCACAAACAATCCCTCACATAAACATGCATACGTGCGTGCATGCCATAACAAATAATAATAAATTATTAATTAAATATTATAAAACGTGAGGAACCCGAAAAGGTAAACTTTTTACTAAAAACCCGCATTATCGTCTAAACTAACACTAATCGAAATCTAAGGCGTTACAATCTCCCCCTTATAAAAATTCATCCCCGAATTTAAAATTCTTACTATGAATACCTTCAAAGAGATGAGTGCAAAACTCACAATTCTCGCTCCCAACCTTCCAAGTGATCATCTCACTATACGGCTACGCCCAAGAAAACCCTCCACAGATGGCAAGACCCTTGACCGAAATTTCTCCACCTGCCGCGCCATTAACACAATTGGCTGCCGGTGAACGAAAAGATCGCGTCCAAGCTAAATGGTCTGGTGCTGAATCATGTGAGAAAAGTCATGAAGGTATTTGCAAAGTATCGACACAAGGAATACGGGGTGAATACTCAATAATCTGGGGCGGAAGTGCCAAATTAAAGGCAACGGAACTAACTCGCTTGAGGATCTCAAAAGGTCCTACAATCCTGGGATAAGTTTCCCAAAACTCAACACGTCATTCATCGGAAAGTCCGTAGGAATACATGATCTCCCACTGCGAACTCAAGTCTGCGACCACCACGGTCGGCATAAGACCTCTGTCTGCATTGGGCTGTTCTCATCCTGACCTGAACCAACTGGATCATTTCCGAAGTCTCTAGACTGGCTGGGGTCCAAAAATCCTACTCACGCGGAGTCAGAAAAACAGAATGGCGATCGACACGACCTACAAAACAAAACCTAAAGGTTGCCAATTGGAATGTCTCCTGATAACAGCTATCGAAGGAGAACCCTAACAATGGAAAGTGACGATCCCAACTGCCAACAACAATTAGTACGCATGCACAAGCATATCCTCCAGAGTCTGTATAGCCCGCTCTTACAAACCATTGTCCTGCGGATGGAAAAGCAGAGCTAAAGCTCAACGAGTACCTGAGGCTTCTTGAAGCTTCTGCCCAAGACGGCAAGCGAACAGGGTGCCTCTATTGGATACAACACATGAAGGAACTCCGTGCAAATGCACAACTTAACAAAGAACAACTGAGCATAACTGGACAACAAACACCCAAATGGAGTCACACCCTGTCTAGACCTGGGTTGACACCACAACGAAATTCATGGAAATCTGCTCCCATTCCCACTCCGGAACGGTTAAAGGTTGCAACTCTCCGGCCGGTCTTAAATGCTCAACCTTAGCTCACAACAAGACAGACACCTCGAAACGAAATCCGAAACTTCACTCTTCATCCCTGCCCACCCGTAACTATCTCACAAGTTACGTCACATATTGGTGGAACTTGAATGAACACAGAAAGTTGACTGATGTGCCTGCTCTAGGATTTTGTATTCCTACCGAACAGTATCAGGTACACACAAACGTGTCCCTAAACGTAGCACACCCTGGTCACAAATCAAGAACTCCGAATCTTTACCCAGCTGAGTATGCTCAAGAATCTCTAACAAACGAGCATCGGCGGGTTGTGCCTCGCAAAAACGATTTAGGAAAAGTGGACGAGAGCGGACATGAGCAAGCTGTCCCCCCAATAGAGGAGAACTTAAGCTGTACTCAACGATCGCACAAGAACTGTAAATCTGCAGAAGACTGTCTCAACACTGCGCACAACTGGGACAAGCTAACCCCGGGCCTACGACTCCAGCATCAGCTACCACAATCGCCTTGCCACGGGTAACGAGGATCTTACAAACACAATCCTTCACAAGCTCCATCCAACGGCACTGTCTCAACAATCAAAACCCGCTGCAGGAAGATGTACATTAAGCTCTGGTGGTCCGTGAAAATCTGACACGACTCTCCACACAAGTGGTGTCCTCAAATTCTCCAACGTACGACCACCGCGGCCATCTCCAGATCATGAGTGTGATATCCTGCTCGTACTTCCCCCAACTATCGGGAAGCAAAAGCGATAACTCTATAGTGTCACATCAGTACACAATCGAGCCCCACTCACGAAATATCACCGTTAAACAACAAAGTCGTCCGAACCAGAAAGCAAAGAAAGAACTGGTGTAGTTGTCAACCGAGTCTTCAACTGCTGAAAACTCCGCACGCATGCCTCGGTCCAAAGAAAAGGAACCTCCTTTCCGGTCAGTTCAGTCAACGATGCAGTGATACACTAGCAATCCTACACAAAACGACGGCAAAAACCTGCTAAGCCCAAAAATCTACGGACCTCTGTCCCGGATATAAGTATGGGCCAAAGCTGTATGTCCTCGATCTTTCTCGGGTCCATACGAAAACCATCTCTTATAATTACAAGACGTAGGAGTTCAACACAACAAGCCTGAAGGAACACTTCGAGAATTTAGCAAACAGCTGTTGCTCACGTTCCTCATGACTCTTGGAAAAGACCAGAATGTCATCAATGACATAACAATAAACTGGTCGAGGAATGGCCTGAAGAAATCTGGTTCATCATATCAACGAATGCTGCTAGGGCATTGGTGAGTCCAACGACACCACCAAAAACTCATACTGCCCGTAGCGCGCACAAAAGCAGTTTTTGGAATATCATCACTCCGAACCCGCAACAATGATGACCTGATCCTAAACAAACATAGAAAAATATCTCGCACTCTGGAGCTGATCGAAGAAATCGTCAATGCGAGGTAAAGGATACCTATCCGCAATGTAACTCGGTTCAATTGATGATCCATCAATACACAACCTCAACTGTCGTCCTTCTCATGACGAACAGAATAGGAGCTCCCCAAAGCGAAACACTCAAACGCACAAGCCCCTTACAAGCAACTCTGCAGCTGATCCTTAAGCTCCCTAAGCTCCGCCGACTCATCTGGAACAACATCGGAAAACTCTTACACGATAGGAACCCGGTCGAACAAACTCACTATGGCTCCGGTATCATGAAAGAAAGCCAAGAATCCTCGACATCCTCTCTTCAAAACCCGACTAGCGAAAAAGGCTGAATTCAAGCTGTGATAGGCGGCACCACTGTCCCCCTGCACAACAAGAACTGACTCGCCGGGAAAACAAAACCTGACTGTTTTCTCACGGCAGTCCGCAGACGCATAGCACGTAGCTAACCGGTCCGTGCCTAGGAGAACGTCAAATCCAACATCTCTAGAAAGATCAAACGACGGACGAATCTCTATCTCCTAACCGATTGGCACACGGCTGAAATACGTGTCGCGCAACAAAAGAATCGCTGACAGAAGTTAACATAACAAACGGCTGATCTAGCTAACACGACTCTCGGCCCATCCACGGCACAAGGTGTGTAAATCAAACAAGTGCATCAAAAGAACATACGAATTAAGAATACCTGAAAACTCTGCATTGGACGCCCGCGCGTCCCAATGAGTAGAAGCAAACTCTCGTGTCTGCCCCCTACCCGCAACTGGCTGAACTCCTCCTCCACCAACCTGTCCCCTGTGAGCGAAATCTCCACGACCACGACATCTCCGAACACGAGTCTGACACGGTGCTAAGGAACAATTTCTAATGAGGTGATGAAGGCTCCCGTACCAGAAACATCCACGCAATGACTGCTGACCCTTCTGGGGATGAGTGCTGAATGACTGTCCTCGTCCTAAGCCTCTGCTACTCCCGCGACGGTCACGAAATCTGTCTCGGCGACTGAACCTCTGTCACAGGGCTGACACACCTGTACTAGCCCTCCTCGGTCCTCGAACTCCCAAAGTCTCTGGAAGACGTGCCTCGTCAATTATGGCTGCATCCACTGGTGCTGTATAAGTGACAAAATGCTGTGTACTGATCGCAAGGAACAACTGGGTAACAGGGCTGGCAACCTCCTGTCGCTGCGCTCTACTGGACTCAACCAAAGACCTCATCGTCTTGCGCAAGTCCTGCATCTCTGCCACAAGCCTATCGATATGATCTATCGAAGGCGGATCCATCTGCTCCAGTGCAACGAGCGTGCCATCCTGGTCAGTCCTCGTTCCACCCGAGTCAACGCTAACTTCGGCCCTCGCTGCATCACTCTAAGTCCCCATAGTCATCGGCGGCAAAGGCTATAATAAGAGATAGGATTCGATAAGAACACGGAAATCGAATCACAAGGATATGTATCATCAAGGAAGGAATTTCAAGCATTTAGTACTTAGGTCACTTTAGGTGGAGTACCGCGTCGTGAGTATGCCGCGGACATACACACACTACGTTACTCTACTTAAGTTACCTACTCCATCATACCAAGGTCATCCTACACTCCGAAAGATAAAACCTAGCGTTCTAATACTAACTTTGTCACGACCCGAAATTGGCACGTGACGGCCCTTAAACTACGCAACTTTTATAGGCGTAACGCAATTTAAGTAAGCCGAAAACCCATCAATCTAAACCATCAAAATTAGTAAGTGATAATATCAATTTTAAAACCTTTGAAATATCGATCCAAATTCTTTAAAAGTCCAACTTTATTTCCTTTAAAATTTTGGCAGCACCTCCTTTGTAAAAACCAGCCCCAAAAATGGGTACAACAAAAATATAAGTAAAGCATACCCAAACGGGAGCAAATACACGCACAAAGGCGGAAAACAACCACCACAACAGATTTACGACGCCGTAGCGAAGAAATAAAAGACGATATAAATAAAACTGCATAAAAGACCTCCAAGTCACAAAATAATATACAATATCGTCCTCACATTAAGTCTCTAAGTCATATAAGATAATGGTAGATGGAGAGTACAGGATACAACGAATATACAATGAACATAATGGATAAGCACAAAACCTACCTAAAGCAAAACTGCACACTGTGAGCCGAAGCAGTATCCGCAGCAAAAGATGATACGATAGATAGAAAATAGCCCTGCCTCTGACTACTCTGAGGAACAACCTGCAAAACCCTATGGCACAACGGGGGTGAATTGCCAACTCGTGAATAGTAAATAACATATGCAGGTAATCGCAAGTATACACGTACAGTGCAAATCTAACATATGCAAGCTAATAGAAATAAATGGTCATATGTATACAACAGTCATGAAAGGTACTCTAGCAGGTACAACTAATAGATGAAGCAATAATATGACAATATGTATGCAACAGTCATGTAAGGTACTCTATCAGGTACTACTAATACATGAAGCAATGATATGACAATATATATATGCAACAATCATGAAAGGTGCTCTAGCAGGTACAACTAATACATGAAGCAATGCATATAAAATAAAAGTATGTAAATGCAACAGTCATGGACGGTACTCTATCAGGTACTACTAATACCTGAAGCAGTGCATAAACAATAAATGCGGAGTATGGGATAAAACATGTCATCCCATGGAATCCTGACCTCGTGGTAGGACCAAAGTCCATCAAGACAATAAAAATCCCAATTTTCTCAAATCAGCCCCTAAATTGGCTCTCATATCATGGAAGTCTCATATATCCTGAATGTAAAATATCAAGTAAATCTCACATATCCTGAATGTACAATATCAAATAATCTCATATATCCTGTATCCAATATCAAGTGAATCTCATATATCCTGAATCCAATATCAAGTGAATCTCATATATCCTGAATAAATATATTTGCATGAATCTGTTGGATATAGTGCCCTCAGAGTCAATTTTTGGATCGCAGGCACGTGATTGCAATGATTGAGGGAGGACCAATGCCGGTAGGACAGTCTTACTCAAGATAATAGTATGCTATCTGGTTTATCTTTATCATCGTGCACTGCTTTAGATGACCTTACAGGTCGCTATTACACGTTGATAGAGCCCTTAGGATTCTTGCTTGACAGCCAGCAGTATGATGGCGATCATATACGTCGGAGCTGGGGTCTATAAGCACATCCTTAAAAGGTCTCTAGTCGAAGGAGTTTCGAGACTGGGCATCGATACTCTATTAGTAGACTAGTGTATACAGTCAAGACCCCGACGAGGGGCGATGGCCGGTCTCACAAGCCATTGGTGTCAGTTGGTTCACCTAAGATGTATACAGGTGCCCATTGGTTATGAGTACACCGGACAGGACTCGCCGGGAACATGCTAGTTGGTATTATACCTGACGTCAGATAGCAGTTCTCTGGTGACATGTGTACAGGTTAGTTCATTAACCTGAGATCGTCATTTGACTCGTGTGAGTTCCCACAGTGCTTTGATTACTAACCTACCACGGCTCAAAGGAGTCGTGCAAACAGGTTTTAGTTGGGTACAGTCCCGAGCCACATAAAGGCAGTGAGCGGATCGGCAGGGGTTTCGTCTCTCCCGGTTTTGGGGGTGAGATCGCGCTATGTCTAGGAGAGCCATTACACGAAGTCGTTGGCCAAGGCAGGAGATTTACTGGTAGGTATTCCAGTAGTATCTCAGGGTGTTCTGGGCTACACTCCGACACGACTTGTACCGCTTTTGGGGGTCTGACTTTTACCAACCCCCTAGGCCCGACATGCGATACTCATAGACGAACGGACCAGACTCTACGGATATTGTCATTGACAGGCTCAGTAGGGTGTCAGGATGAGTTAGCTCATCGACCTCCCTTTTGGTCAATACCTGATAGTCCGTTACGTACAGCTAGTACCACTGACGTGCTAGTGGTTAAATCCACAGCCAAACTATTGATGAGTCTTTAGAGTCCCCCACAGACAGTTTCTCAAGTTTCGGGCGAAACGTTGTAGAGGCTGTATGGTATTATGGCAGGGTTCGATCATATACATGCAGTCGTGCACGGATCATGATCGGACGGATATACTAGTGGGCTTTGGTTTAAACCGGATCCTAGTATTAGATTTGTTGGATTACTTTAGTCTCATCGCATTCGCATTCAGTCGGAATGCGGATGCAGGTATGTATATACAAGTGAGGGGTATCCTTATGATCCGTCACGTGTTTACTTTAGATGCTGCCATATCTTTTTATTGTTGTAAACATTTGGATTAATGTTTACTTTGGTGGAAATTGTGAGCTTAATTCATGATGAGGTGCATTAAATATGACATGGACAAGGGTGGTGACTCATGGTCTTATTCTTTGAACCATGTCATGTTTAGTGATTGATTTAAGTGTTGAAATGATAAGATGAGAGAGGGAGGGCAGCCAAGGAGAGGTTGGCTCTTGTATTATTCTTGATCTCTCTCTCTCATTTGATCATACAACACAAGAAAGAAAAGCCTCTTCTTCTTCTTCCTCCTTTAGCTCACCATTTCCTCCAATGGCATCATCTTCAACCTCCATCCATACACTCTCATGTATTGAGAATCAATGGATGCATGAGACAAAGTGATCACACACATTCTCTACACCGCCTTGGACACGTCCGCTAGCAAACTTCGTGTCCGAGTTGCTTCGGATGAAGCGGGAGCCCGTAAAAAGACTCGAAGATGTGGTGCCCTTTCCGACGAGGAGACCGGAGATCGGAGATGCCGCGGGGAGCTTGGGATGGTGGCTAAAGACCGAAGGACACGGATCGATCGGTATAGCTTTTCTATCCCTTCTCCAGTTAGCTAGTTATATGTTAATGGTTCGATCCGGGATTAAAGTCTGTGATAGCGCCGGTTTCAAGTTTATGAAAAGTTTTCGTTTCCGCATTTTGGTCTCGGACAGACGACCGGGACGCTACCGTAGACTTTCATGGTATCAGAGCCACACCATTAACCTTTACTAGCTTGTTCTAACGTATTTAAAATATCGATCGAACAAAATTTCCAAAATCGCGATTCCAATTTTGCAGTTTCTGTCGAATTTGTTTTGTCGTCGAAAAATTATTTTGAGTATTTCAGAAAATCAGGCAGGCTTTTTTAAGATATCTGTGAAAATTTGGTAGCATGATGCTACAGTGCCGCCGCGGAACCGCGGCCATACCCATGTTGTGGCCGCGGATCCGCCGCCAGCATGTGTCATCTCTGCCCCAAATTTTCTACAGTGGTCTTAATCTTGGAATTGGGGTTTTTGGAATATTTTGTTTGGGCCCAGATTATTTTGAGTGCTGGATTTGTGCTTAGAGCCCACTTCGAGAAATTTTGTCGATTGAATATTTTAAATAAGTTAGTTCGCAGTACTTACATTACTATCTGTGACCGTGAATGTCAGTTGATCGGTAAATCTTGTCTAATTGCAATAGTTCTTTTAGACAGATTTGCGAACGTGACATTCACGTTGATGTTCTGTGTTGTGCTGTGATGTTGCGGACTTGTCGTGGTGGATAGCTTGGATGCAATGGTAGTACAGTTTGGTTGTATTTGTACATTTGATATTGCGGGGCGAGCGTCCGACATGTGGACTGCCGTCACTGCATGTTTGTATATTATTCTTTTGGGGCACGACCGGGCTGAGGTCGATGTACCCGTTGTATATATTTTACTTTCTTTACTAGGATTACCCTGCGGTGGGGTGCACGGATAGACGGGTTCTAGAGGGCAACAAGCCCGCATCTCATGGCTTTGAGATGGAGGAGGCTTTACTCTAGAATTGGCGGGCTATTCGCCGCACTCGTAGGGGTATAGGTTAACCCAAGGAGGGGTGCTCAAGTTACCGGATTCCGTGAAGTGCTGGGTGGTCCATTCACTTTGTTGAAGGGGGCTGCCTCGCTTCAGGTTTTGGCGGGTAACTTGCCGCGCCCGTAGGGGTCTAGGATTTCATTGCACAGGCTATCCACACGACCAGGGGAACGTCGGGTTTCAGTTGCGGCTCTGTGAAACCCGAGGCCTCCAGATTATCTGTATTGTTCTGTGATGCTTATTACATTTCTGTGATGTTGCATTTTATCACGCCTGGAGCGATTATTATATATTGCTATATATATACTAGTAGATGTTGTATATGTTTTACACCCGCGCTAGTCCAGTCCCCGCTCTGTCGTTAGTTAAGTAACCTAATGGGTGATGACGGGACCCAGTGGCGAATGCGGATGGCATATACGTACATCATATTTTCGTTCTTTATTGGTGTGATCAATTGATGGGACTGCGTTGATTCGGATCAATGCAAGCTAAACAAACCTGTTCGATGTTGTTGGAACATTTTTCAAAAAGCTGTTATTGTAAGGACGTTCTCTTTTGTTTTGCACGGTGGTATTCGGTTATGAATATCCAGCACCTCAGTCGACGAGGCAAGGGTCGAGATCCCTTCACCGGGAGTGACCCCTTGGACAGAAGTTTGCGTCAGGGTAATAACTTCACTATAGTCGATTACTTTTTGCTTTGCATCGTGGTATTCAGTTGGAATATCCTGCACCTCATTCTACGGGGAAAGGGCCGAGATCCTTTCACCGGGAGTGACCTCTTTAGCAAAGATTTTCGCCACTATATTTATAAAAAGCTATCTGGTTCCTTCAACGATATCAAGTTCATTACGTTAAAGGTTTTTGGCCAAAAACAATTCATAGCCCTCCGTCATTTCAGAAAGGTAGCACTTAGTATTCATGCTATGTATGTTGGCCTTCGTCAAGGCATAGTGTATGGTAGCTATTTGTTACTTTTCTGTTGCATAGATAGATGCGTTAGTTTGGGACAGTCGTACTACTATTTTGGCCTTCGTCAAGGGTATGTACGGATGGGTTCAAATTAACCTGGATAATGACGGGTAGAACTTGACATGTGACTTATGATATGTTGGCCTTCGTCAAGGTCATAAGAGCATGGGGTAAAAATCACATCGGGAGTTTCTAAAGAAACTGAAACTTGCCAGGCATGCGCATACCTTCTGGAGTGTGATAACGTAAGTGGATTCCATCATATTATCATGCGATGATAGTTGGATCTCTATTCCCACTGATGAGTTGGTTTACTCCTCGGGTGATCCCGACTAATTCTTCTTTCAGGTTTGGAGGAGAATTTGAGGTTACAGTGGGAGGTTTCCTGATTAGATAAAGTGATAACCATTCTGATCTAGGTTAGAGTGCACGCAGAGTATTTCTTTTCTCTCTCTCTTTGGCAGCGACCATGACCCGACCCTTGACTATGACTCAGTGACCAAGATTAACCGAACGTTCTTAAAACACCGGCTTTTGGATTGTCAGAGTTGCATACCTCATTGCCACTCCTACTTTTACCCTTTTCTCCAGAACACCCCGTATTACTACGAACATCCACTTCCATTGGATAAAACCATCGTATGGTTATATACGAACTCGAAGGAACTTGTTCCAGATTCGAGGATGGTTTCTGGTTCTGGAGAAAATGAATAGGACTATTCAGTTGTCTTTTCCTTTTACCTTCTCTCAGGTTGCGAGTGCTCCTTGGATTAGGACGGTACACCTATTATGCTAATTGGATAGTCTTCTTCCAAACCATAGGCAGGTGCCGAACGGTAGGGAATGAAGAAAACCAATTAGCCAAACGATGGTGTACAGTAGGTAATAAGTTAAGACAAATAAAAGGATTAGAAAGAGGGCAAAGTAAACTGCGACTACTATTCACGACCAAACCAAGTATTTCATTGCCACTCCTACTTCACCTTTGTATTTCTCCAGGACACTCCGTATCACTACGAAGATCCACAGTTTATTGGATACTTCATCGTATGGTTATATACGAACACGAAGGAACTTGTTCCAGTTCAGGGATGGATTCTGGTTCAGGAGAAATAGGAATAAGGTTTTATTCAGTTGTCTTTTATCTTTACCATCTCTCGGGTTGCGAGTGCTCCTAGGATTAGGACAGTACACCTATTACGTTTATTAGATAGTTTTCTTCCAAACCATAGGCTGGTGCCGAACGGTAGGGAAGGAAGAAAACCATTTAGCCTAAGAAGGTGTACAGAAGGTAATGAGTAAAGACAAATAAAGGGATTTGGAGAGATGGCAAAGAAATGTACGGTTACAGTCATGAATCTGGATAATGGAAGAGGCATTACTAGGAATACCAGGATACCCCTTCGAAACATTTTCATGTTTCAGTCTCACTGCGCGTTGTTAACAGAAAACTGATTTCCCAATTAGTCCTTGCTCCAGGGTATGTATTTACCAGGTTTGATTCTCACATCTGTATGGTTTTACAGATGATGAGTGGGAGTAATCTATTGGGAATTAGGTGATCATCCTTATTATATCGGGATTCGTTGTAATTGGTGATATTTGAGGAAATCACCTGGGTTGTTTGCCGGACGACAAATATTTGGTTTTGAATATCCATTGTTATGCACCAATTTCAAATTGATATATCTGTACGTTTATTTTTTAAAGTGAGATATAACCTTTTGAAATTATGTCCATGACATTTACCTATATCAGTGGATGGTTAGGTAAGGAGTATTAAACAGCGGTGTAATTCTTCTTAACCATAAGTACAGTTTTCAACCTACGACACACAGGGAATGAGTTATTAGACTCAGGGGACTTATACAGAGTATTGTATGTTGTCCAGTGTCCATTAGGACAGAGGGGTTGGTACTCGTACTATATTCTGTTTACTTATGACATCTCTAGTTCTTAGACATGTGTTTCATAGAAATACAAGATCCAAGTTTTGAGAAGTTATAGGTATATGAATAAAGTAGAGAACCAGGTATTGCAAGTATCAGGATTCTTCAAGGTGGTCGAAGATGTAGATACTTGTGTATGGTATTCAGTTGATACTAATGATTATGAGAACTTGCTTCTCTTTCAGGTTACTCATAATTGGATGCACTCTTAAGTTGAGTAATGCTGATAGGCCTCTATCCATCTAGTTGACATGCACTGGAGACAGCTGCATGATTTGAATCTGGTTCCAATTAAATCAGTGCCTCTGTTTCTATATTAGGATATAGAATAGTTCATATCTTAACAATGTTAAGGTACGGGGAGTTGTCCGGCTTATGCTTAAAACCAGACTCTGGATAACTCAAGGCACGTTTCAGTAATGGCTGTTTGTGGGTTGACTCGGGCTATGACGAGGGTTGACTTTCTACCATCTGGAAGATCAATAGTGATATTGTTCTTGACTCGCCACAGTTTTGATAAAAATGGATTTTTTCAGAAAACGGTAGTGGGAGTATGATAGAACTGGAAGTGATTCCAGAACCATAAACGATTACTGATATTTTAATAAGAACCTAAAGATTCAATCTGGATTGACATCTCATTAGCCACTCTGCAGATATGGTGGGTAACCTCAGGCACTCGAGGGGTACTTCAGTATGCTCAAAGACGATGACAGGGAGGTTCTTGTTTACCCAGACTTAATACTACTGTTGTTCCAGACTATGAGACCCGGCATGAGGATGAGTATAGCGTCGTTCTGAACTGGCTTTAGAAGTGCATGTGTATATTATTCTACCAGAGGGTTGTCGTAGTCAGTGGGAGCAGCGGAAGCATAGTGAACAAGTGGCTTATGTCTATTTATAGACTAAAGCAGATATAGCGGAGATAGATCATCTATTTCTGATGTGACGGTCATAGGTTTGGCTTCAACAGAATAGGAGATGGATCTGTTAAGAAGGTAGTAGGGTGTGATGTCCTGGTATTTGGATGACATACACATAGTAGGAAGTGATATTCCTGCACTACGATCGGTTATACTTTGGTTGTCACACAGTGGTTTCTCCATATAGGACTTGGATATTATATCAGACATTCTGGTTACTAGATCTATGGTTTTAGATCTAGATTTGGGAAGAGTCCCAATATGGGTACTTAGACAGCATTCTGAAGGTGTTTTAGAATGGACGACTTCTGGCATGGTGGTGTACCTGCAGGTGATGGAGTCACCCTCTCTAAAGGTGTCTTACAGACTAAAGGGGATAGGGATGTGCATGATTGGCAGATCACTTACTTAGGCAATTGAGTTGATCATGAGATGTCAAGTACCACACCAGATGTTGTTTTTGCACTAGATGCAATAAGTTGATATTGATCCAATCCTGGAGAAGCATTCGGAAGCAGTTTTAGAACATAAGAGGATGTTCTAGGGATATGATAATGGCATCCTCCTTCGGGAGACAGTTATATTATTTACTTTTCCGCACTAGGATAGACCCAAGGAGGAGGGCACAAGTAACCGGGTTCTGGAGTCCAGTGGGAGACCAACTCGAGGAGTCGAGTCCGGGTCTCCTAACTCTAGAATTGGTAGGGTTGCTTGCCGCTCTCCTAAGGGTCTAGGGGTGTGGGTTTGGCTATTCATCGCGACCGTGGAATCCGTGTTTTATACTGGCTCGTATTGAAAACACGGACGTCCTAGTATATCCAATATTTCATATGTTTCTTCTGTTGCGATATCTGTGATGTGATCATGTGATGTTCTGTGATAGATACAGTATATAGTATATATGATATATTATATAGGCGTTACTTATGTTTTACACCCACGCTAGCCCTGCCCCGCTCTGTCGTTAGTTACCTAACCTAACGGTGCACGAGAGGACATTGAGGCGAATGCGGATGGTATAAGTGTACATCGTATTTATCTGTGATGTTTAGGTACTTAAATGATGGGACTTCATTAATATGATTAATGAAAGTAAAAGAAACCTAAAGATGTTGTATAATCGAATTTCAAAATAAAACAGGTAGCTACAGTTCTTGCTTTGCACAGCGGTATATATGATATCTCCTGCACCTTATTCGATGAGGAAAGGGCCGACGATCCCTTCACCGGGAGTGACCCCTTTAGCAATAACTGGCAGATGCTACACACTCGGTTTGTCTTTTGAAAGCTTCTATAGTTTCTGCTTTGCACAGTGATATATATGATATATCCCGCACCTCATTCGATGAGGAAAGGACCGACGATCCTTTCACCGGGAGTGACTCCTTTAGCAAAACTAGAAAAGCCTCAAAAACACTCCATTTTTAAAATCATTTGATTCTACAACGATATCAAGTTCATTACGCAATAGGTTTTCAGAAAAACCTGTCGTAACCCTCCGTCATTTCAGATAAGTCCTATTTAGTATTCGTGCTACGTTTGTTGACCTCCATCAAGGCGTAGTGTGCGGTAGCTAACTAGTATTTATCTGCTTATGCATATGATGCAGATTGGATTAGGGTAGTCGTGCGACCTTGTTGACCTCCGTCAAGGGTCGTGCGGGTGGGTTTGATTCAATCAAGAAATGGCAGGTTGAAGTTGACTAGTAGCCTATGGTTTGTTGACCTCCGTCAAGGTCATAGGGTGCTAGGGGAAAAATTATCGGGAATTTCAAGTGTTGAAATTTGCAATGAGATTGCATACCTTCTATGAGATAGTTGGATCCCGATACCCGCTGCGAGTAAGAGTTACTCCTGGGAGAGTTTTACACATTACAATTAGCCGATCAAGTAGGTGTCTAGAAAGGTGTTAACGAGGTTACGCCTCTGGGAAAACGAGATTGACATTAAATAGGTTCGTGCGAAAGCACGGGGGACCTCCCTCAAAGTACCGACACTGGCCTGGCTGAAAGATTGGCGAACTTGTAGTGTGTAATTAATCCCGGCTAGTCTTTCTTTTTAGGGTTTGAAGGAAGATTTGATAAAAACAGTGGGAGCCATCCTGATTAGATAAAATAATAACCAATCTGATCTTGCAAGAGCGCACGCTTAGTGTTTTCTGCTCTCTCTCTCCAGGTAGCGACCATATCACGCCTTAATCAAGATAATAATACGGAATTTTGACCGAACCCACTTGTTATACTGAGCTGGGGAACGTTGGTCCCGCTCCAACTTATAATTGTTATAAGACAGAGCAGGAAATTGGGGATTACCAGAATTCCCGTGCCGCCCAAACGAAGAAAGTGCATATGATGCATCTCCTTCGGGTGTGTTCATTACAAAGAACTGTTTCTCTGTATCCTCCACGTCCTGGGTATTAGATACCGGATCAGGATCCCAGATATGTAATCTGTTACATAGGGCTACAGATAGGTAGAGAACTGAGAACGGGAGATAAGTTTCATAAGGCAGAAAACGGGGCAAGTGTTGCAGCCAAGTCTGTTGGTCACTATCACCCTGTATTACCAATACATTGATTCTGAACGAATGTTATTAGATACCGAACCTGATATACAAAATCATATCACTCTCTTTATTAGTAAAGAAATGATAAAATTTTGTATTATTGGATAATGTTTTGAACATTTCCTATATCAAAAGTTGATCGGTTCAGGCACGTTATCTAAAAGCATTGATGTTCTAAATCAAACTACAGTTTTTTAGTATACAGAACACACAAAAGAGGAAGAGTTCAGAAATGAACGAATCCTTCTTGAGGCATTGTAGACTAGGTCATATCAATGCGACCCGACTGGCTGAAGTTACATTTAGATGCATATTTAAATTAGTTTGAATTTATATCTTGTGAAACTTGCCAGTCATGTCACAGAGATAAGATGACCATAGCTCCGTTTGCTGGTAACAGAGAAAGAGTTGGTAAACTCTTGGGACGATACATGTTGATGTATAAAGGTTCCCAGTCTACACATGCCAGGACCGGTTCTTTGTACTTCATTACATTCTCTGATGATCTCTCAAGATTCAGACATATGTTCCTGTTGAAACATAAGTCCGAACCTTTTGAGATATTCATGGAATATAAGTTAGAAGTAGAGAACCAAAATGAGGGTATAAGTATTATGTCCTTTGATGTGATCAGGGAAGAGAATACTTGAGCACGGAATTCCTGGACTATTCAAAAGGAGAATGAGATTCTCTCTCAGCATTACTCCTCCGTATACACCATAGCACGATGGTATATCGGGACGGAGCAATTGCACCCTATTCGATATGGTGCGCTCTATGATGAGTAATACTGAGTTACCTGTTTCCTTTTGGGAGTTATGCGCTTGAGAAGCTGCATACCTATTGAATAGGGTTTGAATCAGATCACAGCCTACCACTCCATATGAGATATGGTATGTGAAGAGCCCATGTCTTAAGCTAGTTAAGATTTGGGGTTGTCCGGCCTATGTCTAAAAGCAAAATCCGGACAAACTCGATGCAAGATATGTTATGTAGAACTGGAAATGTTTCAGATATACAAACTGCTGCTAATGAATTGGTACAACCAAAGGATTCAATAGATACCAACGAACCTCAGCCTCTCCGCCGATCTAGTAGGGTTCCTCATCCACCTGAGAGATACTTCGGTTTCTCGATGACAGTGGGAGTGAGGATTGCATCATGAGATGATGACCCAACTAGTTTCGACCTGGCCATCAGGAGTGAGACTCTATAAGAATGGCTGGATGCTTAGTGATCTAAGATGGAATCCATGTACACCAACAAAGTATGGACTTTGGTTGCTATATCTGAAGGGTTAAATCCCCATCAGGAGCAAGTATATCTTGAGAAGATTACTTGGTGTAGATGGAAAAGTTGAGACTTTCAAAGCTAGACTTGTTAAAGGTTTTCGTCATCGACCAGGCGTGGATAATGATGAAACCTTTTCTAAGGAGCTATGCTTAATTCCATCCAGATCCTACTTGCCACGGCTACATACCATGACTACGATATCTGGCGGTTGGGTGCCATGACTGCTTTTCTAGATGGTGTTTTAGAAGAGTGCGTCTATAAGTACACTGCCAGAGGGCTTCGTAGACAGTGGGAGCAGCGGAAACGTGTACAAGATGCTTTATAGGATAAAGCAAGTATCGCGGAGTTGGAACATCTGTTTTGATATAGTTGTCAAAAAGTTTGACTTCATCAAAATGGTAGATGAACCTTGTATATACAAAAAGGTAGTAGGGAGTATGGTGGCGATCATCGTAGAGTACGTGGATGACATACTCTTGATAGGGAAGGAGTTTCCTATGCTACGCTCGATCAATCTCCGCTTATCACAATGATTCTCCATAAAGGATCAAAGTGATACCTCCTAAATCCTGGGTTTTGGATCTATGAGATAGATCTAAATGGATGTTAGGATTCTCACTAGATGTAGTGAGATGGTATCAATTGATCCTACGGAGAATCACTGGAAGTGTTCCAGGGTGATAAAGACGACTGAATGTCAGTCACAGGCATTGTCTTTACCCTCAGTAAAGGGATGGTATGTTGGAAGAGTTTCAAGCTAGATACCGTGGCATACTAGACGATAAAGGCTGGATATATCGCTACTTATGATACTACCAAAGAGGAAGTCTGGATGTATATTAGTTCATGAGATGAACTTCGTTCCTGCCATTGTGTGACAATGGAGTTGTGGCTTATGCCAAGGAACACCCGTCCCATCAGTGATCCAGACATATTCTGAGGCAGTATCACCTGATCATGGGGATGGTTGATCTCCAAGGAGATCGAGGTTAGGAGAGTAGACTCAGAGGACAACACGGCGGATCCACTCACAAAGGCCTTTTCCCAGAGAGAGACTTTTATGGGATGGTTGAGTATGAGATACTACAATCACTGCTATCAGATGGCCCTAGTGCAAGTGGGAGATTGTTAGTTATATATGTGCCCTAGAGGCTATTGCTATACATAGGATGTATATTGTAGTGGATGCTGGGACATATATAGGGAGGACTTTCTTGCTCGACATGATAGTATGCTATCTGGTTGATCTTTACCTTAACGTGTACACTGATTGTCTCTCTGTTACATGTTGGTAAAGCCCTTAGGATGTGTACTTGACTACCTGGACTATGATGCGGATCATACTAGTGGGGACATGGTAGTCCATAAATACATCCTTCAAGGTTCCTAGTCGTGGGTGTATCGAGACGGGGCATCGATATACCAGAGTAGACTAGCGTATACCTTCTCGACCCATACAGATGGGCGATGGATGATCCCATATCCATTGGTGTTTGACATCGGAGATGATATACGGGTGCTCAGTGGAGACTGGGTACACTGGACGGACTCGCCGAGAACTCCCAGATGGTATTATACCTTACGTCAGATGGCAGTTCTCTGGTGACACTGGTACAGGTTAGTCTGTTGACCCGAAATTGTCATAGAGTCTTGTGTGGTTCCCACTCTGCTTTGATTTCCACCTTACCACGTCCAAGAGGGCGTGCAAAACGGTGGTTTTTGTTAGTGTTTATGCCCTAGAAGGCCATTACTGTATCATACTAGCTTGTATATTACTTAATGGAAGCTTGGGATATTCACATGTAGATAACAGTCTTGCTAAACATGGTAGTATGCTACTTGGTTTTTCTATCTTAATATGTGAGTGTACGTATTGATAGAGCTCTTAGGATCTTGCTTGTCTACCAGCGTTGTGATGGCAGTCACACTAGTGGGGGCTGGGTAGTCTACAAGCACATCCTTATTCAGGTCCCTGGTCGTTGGATTATCGAGACAGAGCATCGATACTCCGTAGTAGACTGGTGTGTACGCTTCTCATCCCAGTTGGGGAGATGGTCTGTCCCACAGCCGTCAGTACGTCGTACTGGAGATAGTATGCAGGTGCTCGTTAGGTTACGGGTACACCGGACAGGACTCACGGGGAACTGTTGGTTGGTTTGATACCAGTCGTCAGTGAGCAGTTCCCAGGTGATATGAGTACAGCGTAGTCCGCAGACTTGACACTGCTACTTCGCCTCGAGTGTGTCCCACTGTTCTTAGATTGCTACCCTACCACGGCTCAAATGAGTCGTGCAAACAGGTAGCAGTTGGGTGCAGTCCCGAGCACTTGGAGGCAGTGGCGGTTAGACAGGATTCGTCCCTCCCGGTATTGGGAGTAGATATCGTGCTGTGTCAGAGAGCCATTACGCAATGTCCCTGGCCAGGGCAAGCGAGATTTACTGGTAGGTTCCAGTAGTTTCTCAGGGTGTAATGGGCTTCACTCCGACACGACTTATACCGCTATTAGGGGACTGACGCTTGCCGCCCCCCTAGGCCCGATATGCGATAGTCTTGGACGAACGGACCGGACTGTATGGAGATTGTCACATCAGACTCAGTAGGAGTTCGGATGGGTTTTCTCATCGGCCTTCTTATCGACAACTACCTGGGGACCGTTACGTACAGCTAGTACCGCTTGCGGTCTGTGGTTAAACCCACTGCCAGCGTAGTAGTCGAGTCTCTAGAGTCCCACACAGAGAGTTTCCTACTCCAGGCGAAACGATATAGAGGTCGCATGGTTTTGCGACAAAGAGTTCGGACGCATACGTGCGTTTACGCGCGTACGACTTTCGGACAGTTTTTACCAGTCGGCTTTGGTTTAAGCCAGTTACTGGTATCCGGTTATTGGATTTTTACAGTCTAAAGTTTTTCCGTATTTTTGCAGATCGGAGGGGCGTTCTCGTAATTGTTCGAGAAGCTTCTAGAAGACGGTGACTAAGGAGGGTTATGTGTCATATTCATTGAATGAGGTTATGAGTCATGGTGGTGATTCATTCATTTCATTAATGCACATTTATTGCTTAATGACTCATGCTAATGAATCACCACTAGATATTTTATGAAGCATGATTTATCATCACTCTTTATTCTTTTTCTTATTATTAGAAAATGCTTCATATATGATATGATACTCATAAACTTATCTCATAATATTATTCACATTCTCTCTCCTCAAGCTCTCTCTCTTCAAAAGACTAATCCTCACCCTCATGTGTTGAGATCTAGGATTAGTAAGACTAATCAATCCATAACCATCTCTATATTACACCTAGCTTCTTTGATTAGCAATCCAAGAAGGTTAGTTGCCTCAAGCTTAGAGGTTTAGCTTGGAGTTTTGCTCTCGGGTGGATCGTCTACTACCTAGAGAAGGCCGAGGAGAACAAGGAGATCGTAAAGACGAAGGACTAGTATCGATAGGTATAATCCCTTAACACTATAGTTTAGTATAGCTATGTGTTCGGTTATTAGCTGTTTAGCTTCGATTTAAGCGGTTAGTCGATGTTCGTTCTTTAAACTTGATCGTTTTTGAAAATTCCGCCTCCCCACAAGTACTGGGGTGTACTACATCGACTTACAGTGGTATCAGAGCCTCGCTAAACACTAAATAACTTGATTGCAAATTTGTACGAATTTCGAACGGAAAAACGAAGCCGGAAAACCCTAAAAGTTACAAGTTTCTGTCGAATTTAAAATGATGTCCTAAAATTGTTCAGGTGATCTCAGAAAGCTTGTAAAGGGTCCAGAAGAACACCCAAGAAATTAGAGCCCATGAATCGGCTAAAGCGCCGCGGAAGGGCGGCGGATCGCACCGATCCGCCGCGCTTCCGCGGCCGAGTTGCCGAGTCATGGACTCGTATTTCTTGTGTGGGTCCTCTCTGGTATTTGGGGTTCTCTGGAATATTTAATATTTGCTCAGGTTACTGTTTAACAGAGCAGATTTTGGAGCAATATTGATGTTGTTTATTCGATCGAAATTGTACAGTATTTGCATATGGATTATATCTGTGATTGTTTAATGTGTTCGTAAACCTCCCCTAACTGCTAGTATGTCGGTTGGCAGGGGGTTGCACATTTCTGAAATGGTTATATCTGTTTGTGCATATAAACTGTATTGGACTGTTGTGGTGTATAGCCGGGGTTTGCAATGGGTTATTGTTTAATTCATTTGTTGTAAATGTAAATTGTTGTAATATTATTTTTGTGGGGCACTTCCAGGTTGCGGTTGTAGCCACCGATGTATTATTTCATTTTACTGTTTTTGCTCCTAGGACTGACCCAAGGTGGGGTACACAAACTGCCGGGCGGGTAGTTTGCCGTACCCGTAGGGGTCGAGGGTGGGGTAACGGCTATTCATCACAACTGTGTAATCTGTCTTTTCTTGCAGGCTCAAAAGAAATACAGATTGCTTGCAAGTCCAATATTGTTTATCTGTGTTCTGGAATGAATATCATCGCGTCAGACGAATGTAAAATATCTATATATATTGTAGCTATTTAGACGTCACTTATGTTTTACACCCGCGCTAGCCCAGCCCCCGCTCTGTCGTTAGTTAAGTAACCTAACGGGTGATGACGGGACCCCGTGGCGAATGCGGATGGCATAAGAGGACGTTGTATTTTCGTTGTTTTCTGCAATGATAGGTTATGATGGGACGCATTATCTGTAATGCAAAGAAAACAAACCAAAGTTTAAATCGTTGGAACAATTTAAAAAGAAACCACTCGGTTATTTTTAAAAACAGATATTTTTAAATGCGGAGCTTTAACCACTCCTTTTAAAAGCTATCAGGTTCCTTCGATTATATCAAGTTCACTACGTTCACGGTCTCGCCAAGACCAGTCGTAGCCCTCCGTCATTTCTTATGGATAGTCAGTAGTATTCAAGCTATGCTTGTTGGCATACGTCAAGGCATAGTGTTTGGTAGCTGCTGGGGTATTCATTTGTTGCATAGATAGATGTGTTGGTTTGGGACAGTCGCATTACCTTGTTGGCATACGTCAAGGGTATATACGGGTGGGTTCAAATTAACAAGATAATGATGGGCAGAACTTGACATGTGACTTATGATTTGTTGGCATACGTCAAGGTCATAAGAGCATGGGGCAAAAACTTATATCGGGAATTTCTAAAGAAACTGAAATTTGCAAAGAGATGCATACCATTTGGAGTTTGATGAATGTTGGTAGGATTCCTTCAACATTATCATACGATGATATTTGGATCCCGATCCTACTGTGAGTATATGCTACTTATCAGGATATTCGTCACTTAACGATCAATGCTATAAACCTAGTAGGTGTCCAGAAAGGTGTCAGCGGGGTTACGCCCCCAGAGAAAAGAGGTTATTTAATTAAGGAACTTCGCGAAAGCGTTGGAAAACCTCCCTCGAAGTATCGACACTGGCCTGGCTGAACGGTTAAGCAAGTATTGTACGGTGAGAATAGTCCTGGCTAATTCTTCTTTTATGGTTTGAGGAAGGATTCGAAACACAGTGGGAGCCATCCAGTTTAGATAAACTAAAAACCACTCTAAACTTGCAAGAGCATCATGCTAAAGTGTTTTCTTCTCTCTCTCCTAATTGCAGCGACCCTGAAAATGACTGGACTTAAGTTACTTTTAGAAAAGAATATACTGACGGGGCCAAACTATAAAGATTGGCTGCGGAATGTCAAAATGGCCTTGACCTATGACAAATTGGGGTACGTCCTCACCGCTACGGCACCTGCTGTCCCTGGTCCCAAATCCAGCAATGCGGATAAGGAAATCCGCAAAACCTGGGATTTAGATTGCGCGAGAGCCAAGTGCATCGTGCTTGCCTCTATGAACAACGAACATCAGAGGAGGCACGAGGATATGTCTCTAGATGGCATATTTCTCCATACAAAGGAACTTTATGGAGAGCAATCTCGTATTGCAAGATACGAGACCTCGAAGAAATTATTTCGAGCGAGGTTGGCTGTCGGGTCATCGGTAGGTGAACATGTCCTACAAATGATCGGCTATATTGAGGAGCTCGCAGACCTTGGGACGACTTTGGATAATGAGCTCTATACAGACCTTATTCTCCAGTCCCTTCCTCCCACCTACGCCCAGTTTATCCTCAACTTCAACCTTCAAGGAAAAGAAGTTGAACTTGCGGAACTCCTGAACATGTTAAGGAGTGCAGAGGGCACCTTACAGAAGGTAAGGGAAACACCCGCTATGTTTGTTGGCGGTTCATCTTCTTCAGGGTCCAAGGCTAGGGCCAAAGGAAGGAAGAAGAAGGCCGCACCCAAACCTAGAGGAGGTGTTAGTAAGGTGGGAAAGAAGGGAAAGAAAAAGTTAGCAGCACCGGTAGTTGGCCTGGATGAGTGCTTCCATTGTCACAGGAAAGGGCACTGGAAGAAGGATTGCAAGGCGTGGAACGCCAAGAACCAGGAACCGAAGTAAGCTGTGGCTTCGACTTCAGGTGTGTTTGTAATTGAGAATTGTCTGTCGATCAACTCTACTTCCTGGGTATTGGATACCGGATCAGGATCTCATATTTGCAATTCATTGCAGGCACTGAGAAACCGTAGGGTGCTGAAGGAAGGTGATATGATCCTCAGGGTTGCTAACGGAGCTAGCGTGGGAGCTGCGTCCGTCGGGGATTATCACCTAGGATTGACGAGTGGACACATTTTGGTTTTGCATAACTGTTATTTTGTACCAAGCTTAACGTGTAATATCATATCAGTTTCCTTGTTGTCAAATAAAGGTTATGATTTCACGTTTGTAAGAGATGTTGTTAATATCCACCTTAATCATGGTTTGATTGGGTCTGGTACTCTAAATAACGGCATATATGTTCTAAACCAACTCCAAATTTTCAATGTCCAGAACACACTAAAAAGAAAGTCTCCAGATATAAATAAAGCTTTCTTATGGCATTGTAGACTGGGTCACATCAATGAGAGAAGGTTGACTAAGTTGCATAGAGAAGGATATTTAGACACGTTCGAATATCAATCTTATGACACTTGTCAATCCTGTCTCAAAGGAAAGATGACAAAGACTCCATTTACTGGACAAGGAGTAAGAGCGAGCGAGCTCTTAGGACTCATACACAGTGATGTATGCGGTCCAATGTCTATACATGCGAGAGGTGGTTATTCCTACTTCATTACTTTTACAGATGATTTCTCTAGGTTTGGACATGTCTTCTTGATGAAGCATAAATCCGAGGCCTTTGAGAAATTCAAGGAATACAAGAGTGAAGCGGAAAACCAAACAGGCAAAAGTATTAAGGCACTGAGATCTGATCGAGGTGGAGAATACTTAAGTGCCGAGTTCCTAGGTTACCTGAAAGAGAAAGGAATTCTCTCTCAGCTTACTCCTCCATACACTCCACAGCATAACGGTGTATCGGAGAGACGGAATCGAACCCTATTGGATATGGTACGATCCATGATGAGTAATGCTGAGTTACCGCGATCTTTCTGGGGTTATGCGCTAGAATCAGCGGCATATCTTTTGAACAGAGTTCCAACCAAGACTGTGCCTACCACACCATATCAGATGTGGAGTGGGAAGAAACCCTATCTTCAGTACCTGAAGACATGGGGATGTCCAGCTTTTGTAAAAAAGCAGCATCCGGACAAGCTCGAGGCACGCTCAGTAGAGTGTAAGTTTGTGGGATATCCAAAGAACTCTCATGGATATTGTTTCTATTACGCAGAGGAACAAAAGGTTTTTGTTTCTCGTCATGCCCGCTTCTTAGAAACTGAATTTTTGGAAAATCAGAAGAGTGGGAGCGTAGTAGAACTGGAAGAAATTCCAGAACCACAAACTGCTACTGAAAGTTTGGTAGAACCAGAGGTTCAAGAAGAACAGAACATTCCCGCACCCCTCCGCAGGAGTAGTAGGCCGTCTCATCCGCCTGAGAGATACTACGGTTTTCTCATAGATGGGGATAGAGAGGATTGCATCATAGATGATGATGAACCTACTGACTTCCGGCAGGCCATCCAGAGCGGCGACTCGGTACGATGGCTAGATGCAATGCGGACCGAAATGGAGTCCATGTACACCAACAAAGTATGGACTTTGGACTTTGCTCCAGATGGGGTAAAACCCATAGGATGCAAATGGATCTTCAAGAAAAAGATTGGTGTAGATGGACAGGTGGAAACCTATAAGGCTAGACTTGTTGCAAAGGGTTTTCGTCAAAGACCTGGTTTGGACTATGACGAAACCTTTTCTCCAGTAGCTATGCTCAAATCCATTCGGGTCCTTCTTGCTATTGCTGCCTTCCATGATTATGAAATCTGGCAGATGGACGTAAAGACGGCTTTTCTGAATGGAAATTTAGAAGAGAGCGTCTATATGGATCAGCCAGAGGGTTTCAATTAGAGTGGGAGCAGCGGGAAAGTATGCAAGCTGCTTAAGTCTATTTATGGACTAAAGCAGGCATCGCGGAGTTGGAACATCTGTTTTGATGAGACAGTCAAAGAATATGACTTTATCAAAAATCCAGATGAACCGTGCATATATAGTAAAGTTGTGGCCAGAAGTGTCGTATTCCTCGTCTTGTACGTGGATGACATTCTATTGATAGGAAATGACATTCCTATGCTACAAT
This sequence comes from Agapanthus africanus, assembly GCA_030015575.1. Classification (NCBI taxonomy): domain Eukaryota; kingdom Viridiplantae; phylum Streptophyta; class Magnoliopsida; order Asparagales; family Amaryllidaceae; genus Agapanthus; species Agapanthus africanus. The sequence continues at coordinate 327,064,340 of CM057346.1, read as the reverse complement.
CTGTCAAAGGATTCTTGTCACACAGGTTCTCCATGAAAGACCTGGGTGATGCCTCTTACATTCTGGGGATCCGGATCTATCGTGATAGATCCAAGAGGATGTTGGGACTTTCGCAGTCCAGGTATATCGACACTGTACTGAAAAGATTCAGTATGGAAGATTCTAAGCGCGGTAATCTACCGGCTTGTCACGGAATCACCCTCTCCAAAGAGATGTCTCCCAAGACTGATTTGGAAAGAGAACGCATGTCTATTATACCCTATGCTTCTGCGGTAGGCTCTATAATGTATGCGATGTTGTGTACCAGACCAGATGTAGCTTACGCACTAAGCGTGGTAAGCCGGTATCAGTCAGACCCAGGGGAGAAACACTGGATAGCAGTAAAGAACATTCTCAAGTACCTGAGGAGGACTAAGGAGATGTTCTTGGTTTACGGCGGAAAAGACCTCAGGTTGGAGGCCTTTGCTGATTCCGGCTTCCAGAGTGATAAGGACGATTCCAAGTCCATGTCGGGTTATGTCTTTACCCTCAATAGAGGGGCGGTGTGCTGGAAGAGCTCCAAGCAGGACACCGTTGCTGACTCGACGATGGAAGCGGAGTATATAGCTGCTTGCGATGCCGCAAAAGAAGCAGTCTGGATGAAGAAGTTCCTAACAGAACTTCAGGTTGTTCCTACCATAGTTGATCCAATACCTCTGTATTGCGACAACAACGGAGCTATAGCTTTAGCGAAGGAACCAAGGTCCCATCAGAAGTCCAGACACATCTTGAGGCGGTATCACCTGATCGGGAGATCATTGATCGTCAGGAGATCGAGGTTCGGAGAGTTGCTTCAGAAGAGAACATTGCTGATCCATTCACGAAGGCCCTTCCTCAGATTCAGTTCGAGAGGCTACTCGAGATCATCGGTCTGCGATATGCCAGTACATGGCCCTAGTGCAAGTGGGAGATTGTTAGTGTTTATGCCCTAGAAGGCCATTACTGTATCATACTAGCTTGTATATTACTTAATGGAAGCTTGGGATATTCACATGTAGATAACAGTCTTGCTAAACATGGTAGTATGCTACTTGGTTTTTCTATCTTAATATGTGAGTGTACGTATTGATAGAGCTCTTAGGATCTTGCTTGTCTACCAGCGTTGTGATGGCAGTCACACTAGTGGGGGCTGGGTAGTCTACAAGCACATCCTTATTCAGGTCCCTGGTCGTTGGATTATCGAGACAGAGCATCGATACTCCGTAGTAGACTGGTGTGTACGCTTCTCATCCCAGTTGGGGAGATGGTCTGTCCCACAGCCATCAGTACGTCGTACTGGAGATAGTATGCAGGTGCTCGTTAGGTTACGGGTACACCGGACAGGACTCACGGGGAACTGTTGGTTGGTTTGATACCAGTCGTCAGTGAGCAGTTCCCAGGTGACATGAGTACAGCGTAGTCCGCAGACTTGACACTGCTACTTCGCCTCGAGTGTGTCCCACTGTTCTTAGATTGCTACCCTACCACGGCTCAAATGAGTCGTGCAAACAGGTAGCAGTTGGGTGCAGTCCCGAGCACTTGGAGGCAGTGGCGGTTAGACAGGATTCGTCCCTCCCGGTATTGGGAGTAGATATCGTGCTGTGTCAGAGAGCCATTACGCAATGTCCCTGGCCAGGGCAAGCGAGATTTACTGGTAGGTTCCAGTAGTTTCTCAGGGTGTAATGGGCTTCACTCCGACACGACTTATACCGCTATTAGGGGACTGACGCTTGCCGCCCCCTAGGCCCGATATGCGATAGTCTTGGACGAACGGACCGGACTGTATGGAGATTGTCACATCAGACTCAGTAGGAGTTCGGATGGGTTTTCTCATCGGCCTTCTTATCGACAACTACCTGGGGACCGTTACGTACAGCTAGTACCGCTTGCGGTCTGTGGTTAAACCCACTGCCAGCGTAGTAGTCGAGTCTCTAGAGTCCCACACAGAGAGTTTCCTACTCCAGGCGAAACGATATAGAGGTCGCATGGTTTTGCGACAAAGAGTTCGGACGCATACGTGCGTTTACGCGCGTACGACTTTCGGACAGTTTTTACCAGTCGGCTTTGGTTTAAGCCAGTTACTGGTATCCGGTTATTGGATTTTTACAGTCTAAAGTTTTTCCGTATTTTTGCGGATCGGAGGGGCGTTCTCGTAATTGTTCGAGAAGCTTCTAGAAGACGGTGACTAAGGAGGGTTATGTGTCATATTCATTGAATGAGGTTATGAGTCATGGTGGTGATTCATTCATTTCATTAATGCACATTTATTGCTTAATGACTCATGCTAATGAATCACCACTAGATATTTTATGAAGCATGATTTATCATCACTCTTTATTCTTTTTCTTATTATTAGAAAATGCTTCATATATGATATGATACTCATAAACTTATCTCATAATATTATTCACATTCTCTCTCCTCAAGCTCTCTCTCTTCAAAAGACTAATCCTCACCCTCATGTGTTGAGATCTAGGATTAGTAAGACTAATCAATCCATAACCATCTCTATATTACACCTAGCTTCTTTGATTAGCAATCCAAGAAGGTTAGTTGCCTCAAGCTTAGAGGTTTAGCTTGGAGTTTTGCTCTCGGGTGGATCGTCTACTACCTAGAGAAGGCCGAGGAGAACAAGGAGATCGTAAAGACGAAGGACTAGTATCGATAGGTATAATCCCTTAACACTATAGTTTAGTATAGCTATGTGTTCGGTTATTAGTTGTTTAGCTTCGATTTAAGCGGTTAGTCGATGTTCGTTCTTTAAACTTGATCGTTTTTGAAAATTCCGCCTCCCCACAAGTACTGGGGTGTACTACATCGACTTACAGTTTTTGGGTACAGTCCCGAATCACATGGAGGCAATGAACGATAGGAGGGGATTCGTCTCTCCCGGTATAGGGAGTTGATGTTGCGCTGTGTTCGATTGGCTATAACTGGAAATCCCTGGCCAGGGTTGCTGAGATTTACTGGTAAGTGTTACCAGTAGTTTCTCGAACTGTTATAGACCTCATATCGACACGACTTATCGAGCTATTGGGGTCTGACGTTTACCACCCCTAGGCGAGATATGCGACATATCAGACGACGAGACCGGACTGTACGGTAAGTGTTACTGGTTGGATTCACAGGAGTATGAGCGGGCTTGCTCGTCGATCTTCTGATCGCTCAATACCCGGGCGGCCATTACGTTTAGCAGACCGCTTGCGGCTTATGGGTGTTTGATATGATCATCACCTGCTGCCGGCGTATTGACGAGTCTTTAGAGTCCTACACAGAGGTTTCTTGGCTCAAGCGAAACGAAATAGGAGCACATATGAGATATGTGCGGGACCGAGAATAATGCGTGTATGTGATACCGTATTCTATTCTCGTGATGAATGTATCGATTGGTTGTATGCGATATAACCTAGTTATCGAATCGAGGATTGATTCGATAAGCCGATACATTAGATATTAGTCGGTTGTATGCGATATGACCGGATCGTTAAATCAAGTATTGATTTAATGATTTAATGCATAATTATATATTTGATATATTACTTTGCATTAACTAGTATTGGTTCACTTAAATTGGATTTTCTCACTCGAATGTGCGCATTGTATATATGATATAGTTTTGTGCACTTGTTTGTATCATGTTTGATGATACATGCCAACTTGGATTTGTGTAAAGACTTAAACCATGTTTAGTGAATGGTTAGGGTTTCATTACACTTATTTATTTATCTATTCATTTTTGAGAAAAAGAGAAAAGAAAACAAAATGGTTGCTTTCTTACATGAAGCTTCTTGATGCTTCATGTAACTTTGACTAAGTGACCATTCTTGTCTTCTTCTCCTAACCCTAACCATTCATCTAACCTTAGTTAATTCTCTACACCTAACCATGGTTGATATTATGATAAGTATCATTTTGTTTTCTATTTTAAATGAGCTTATCATATTCTTTTCTTCTTCTTCTCCTTCTTGAACAAAAGAAGAAAGCTTGCTACCATCAATGGCAACTTGAGAAAAAGAGTGTGAAATCCAATTCTAAAGTGAACCCACTTCCTATTTCTTCATCCTCTACCACTTGCCAAGTAGTATAGGGTGTTTTCTTCACAAGTTTCATGACTTGGTGAAGTTGGAGCTTGATCTTGTGTTGCCTCAACATAGAGTATCTTCGGCATCGAAGTCGACGACCTAGCCCGCCCATTTCTCCGATGATCGCAGCGAGGGTACACCGTCACGGAGCTATGGAGGTGGAGGACCGGATCTACAAAGGTTGTATTTCCGTTTACTCATAGTTAAGATGTTAACTAGTTGCATGTTTCGCTTAAACTCTAGTTAACGATCCGTATTAGGGTTTCTCGGCACTTGTAAAATTTGAAATTGGCATGGTTGATGCCTTGTGAGACCTCTTGAGTGTGCCTAGGAACCCTACAATTACAACCTTTGTAGATCCGGTCCTTCACTTCTTAAGCTCCGTGTTGAGGTCCCTTCGCTGCGATCATCGTGTTCCGGCTCGAGAGGCTCCACGAAGAGAAAGATGCAAGCTTGCTTTCGATCTTCGATAACAAAGATGATCTACCTTGAAGTTTCATTAACACAAGCTCTCACTCACTAAATGAAGTGAACACCCTCATCTGAAGGGCAAAGATAGATGAGGATGATGAAGTAGGATTTTTGCTCTCATTTATTTTCTATTTCTCACTCATTTTCATCACTTGGCAAAAAGCTAGAAAGCTTTTCAATGGAAAAGGAAGAAGATGATAATCCATTTGTGATGAATAATGAAAAGATGATAATGATGAATAATGCAACCATGGTAAAACAAATCTTTTTAGAGATTTAACTAGGGCTAGGGTTTGGGTTGAGTTAAAGGTGAGTCACTTTAAAATATCTAACACAAAACAAAAAGAAACATTCCAGAAGGTTCATGAATGAACTAACCCAAATCAAACCCTAATCTTGTTTAATCTCCACTAAACATATTGCATTAGTAATCATATCATGTTACAATAATATATATCACATATATAATATTTATTGTAACAAAATAAAATAATACAATTAACATATATCGCATATATATCAATGTATTACCCAAGTGAGAAAAAGAATCTTTTAGTGAGATAATATTAGTTAATGTCATTTAATATATCATATATATTATTATACATTAAATTATCGAATCAACACTTGATCCGACAATCCGGCTATATCGAATATAACCGACTAATATATCATGTACCGTTTTATCGGATCAACACTTGATCCGATGATCCGGCTGATATCAAATATCGCGAGAATAGAATACGGTATCTCATATCGCATTATCCTCGGTCCTGCACATATCACATATGTGCTCCTACTCCGTTTTGCCTGAGTCAAGAAATCTCTGTGTAGGACTCTAAAGAATCGTCAATACGCTGGCAGTAGGTGATGATCATATCAAACACCCACAAGCTGCAAGCGGTCAGCTAAACGTAACAGCCACCCAGGTATTAAGCGCTCAGAAGATCAACAAGCAAGCATGTACATTCTCCTGTGAATCCAAACAGTAACACTCCCGTACAGTCCGGTCTCGTCGTCTGATATGTCGCATATCTCGCCTAGGGTGGTAAACGTCAGACCCCAGTAGCTTGATAAGTTGTGTCGATATGAGGTCTATAACAGTTCGAGATACTACTGATAACACTTACCAGTAAATCTCAGCAACCCTGGCCAGGGATTTCCGGTTATAGCTAATCGAACACAGCACAACATCAACTCCCTATACCGGGAGAGACGAATCCCCTCCTATCGCTCATTGCCTCCATGTGATTCGGGACTGTACCCAAAAGCCACCTTTTTGCACGCCCTCTTAGACGTGGTATGATGGAAATCAAAGCACAGTGGGAATCACACAAGACTTTCTGACGATCTCGGGTCAACAGACTACTCTGTACCAGTGTTACCGGAGAACTGCCATCTGACGTGAGGTATAATACCATCTGGGAGTTCTCGGTGAGTCCGTCCAGTGTAACCAGTCTCTACTGAGCACCCGTACACCATCCTTGATGTCAAACACCGATGGATATGGGATCATCCATCGCCCATCATATGGGTCAAGATGCGTATACGCTAGTCTACTCTGGGCATCGATGCCCTGTCTCGATACACTCTCGACTAGGAACAGTTATAGGATGTACTCGTCGAGTACCGTGGCCCCACTAGTATGATCTCATCATAGTCCCAGTAGTCGAGTACATATCCTAAGGGCTTTATCAACATGTAACATAGAGACAATTAGAGTACATGTTAAGATAAAGTACAACCAGATAGAAAACTATCATATCGAGAAAGAAAGTCCTTCCTATATATGTCCAAGCATCCATTACAATATACATCGTATGTACAGTAATGTCCTCTAGGGCATACATATAACTAACACACTTAGTGAGTATGCTACATCGGGTCTGGTACATAGCATCGCATACATGATAGAGCCTACCGCCGAAGCATAGGGTATCCCTTGCATGCGAGCTCTCTCCAAATCAATCTTGGGAAACATCTCTTTGGAGAGAGTGAGTCCAAAGATCGTGAGTTGGTTCCCACGCTTGGATTCTTCCATACTAAACCACTTTGATATGGTGTCAATGTACCTGGATTGGGACAATCCCAGTATCCGTTTAGATTTATCTCTATAGATCATAATTCCCAATATGCAGGAGGCATCACCTAGATCTTTCCTTGAGAATCTGTGATAAGAAGAGCTTGACTGACTGCAGCATAGGAACATCATTTTCTATCAAGAGTATGTCATCGACGTACAATATGAGGAAGACAACTTTACTCTCTGCAACCTTTTTATATATACAAGGTTCATCTACATTTTTGATGAAGTCAAACTCTTTGACTACAACATCAAAGAAGATGTTCCAATTCCGCGATACTTGCTTTAACCCATAGATGGATTTAAGCAGTTTGTACACCTTTCCGCTGCTCCCACTATCTACGAAGCCCTCTGGCTGAGACATGTACACGCACTCTTCTAAATCACCGTTTAGAAAGGCGATCTTAACATTCATTTGCCAGATTTCGTAGTCATGGTATGCAGCAATGGCAAGTAAGATCCTGATGGACTTAAGCATACCCACTGGAGAAAAGGTTTCGTCATAATCCACACCTGGTCGTTGACGAAAACCCTTTGTAACAAGTCTAGCTATGAAAGTCTCAACTTTTCCATCTACACCAATTTTCTTTTTAAAGATCCATTTGCTCCCAATGGGTTTTACCCCTTCAGGAGCAACTTCCAAAGTCCATCCTTTGTTGGTGTACATGGATTCCATCTCAGATCACATTGCATCCAGCCATTTCACAGAGTCACCACTCGTGATGGCCTGCTCGAAACTAGTCGGGTCATCATCTACCATGATGCAATCCTCGCTTCCACCATCAATGAGAAAACCGTAGTATCTCTCAGGTGGATGAGAAACCCTGCTAGATCGGCGGAGAGGCTGGGGTTCGTCGGGAACTACTGAATCCTCTGGTTCCACTAAATCATCAGTTGTAGTTTGTGGTGCTGGAACCTCTTCCAGCTCTACCGCTTCGCCACTAATTTCTTTTACAAGAAATTCCTTTTCTAAAAAGGTGGCATGCTGAGCAACAAACACCTTTTGTTTTTCACTGTGGTAGAATAGATATCCATTTGAATGTTTAGGATATCCTATAAACTTACAAAGAACTGATCGTGCCTTGAGTTTGTCCGGATTTTGCCTTTTGACATAGGCCGGACAACCCCATATCTTAACTCGTTTAAGACATGGTCTCTTCCCACTCCATATCTCATTTGGTGTGGTAGGTACAGATTTTGATGGAACCTGATTCAATAGGTATGTTGCTGCTTCAAGCGCATAACCCCAAAAGGAAATAGGTAACTCAACAGTGCTCATCATAGAGCGCACCATATCTAATAGGGTGCGATTCCTCCGCTCCGATACACCGTTGTGCTGTGGTGTATAAGGATGAGTAAGCTGAGAGAGAATCCCATTCTCTTTTAGATAGTCCAAGAACTCATTGCTCAAGTATTCTCCTCCTCGATCAGATCGAAGGATCTTAATAATTTTGCCCGTTTGGTTCTCTACTTCGTGCTTATATTCCCTGAATTTCTCAAAAGCTTCAGACTTGTGTTTTATTAGGAACACATGTCCGTATCATGAGAGATCGTCAGTGAATGTAATGAAGTAGGAAGAACCGTTCCTGACATGTGTAGACATGGGACCGCATACATCACTATGTACCAGTCCTAAGAGTTCCGTAACTCTTTCTCCGTGTCCACTAAACGGAGTTTTGGTCATTTTTCCTTTGAGACATGAATGGCAAGTATCATAAGATGATAATTTGAACGGTTTCAAATATCCATCCTTATGTAACTTAGCTAGCCGTGTCGCATTGATATGACCAAGTCTATAATGCCACAAGAAGGATTCGTTCATTTCTGAACTCTTCCTCTTGTGTGTGTTTTGCATATTAAGGACTGTATTTTGATTGAGAATGAATATGCCATTATTTAACGAGCCTGATCCAATCAACTTTTGATTCAGGAATATGTTCATAACATTATCATGTACTATAAAATTATATCATTCTTTACTTAATAAAGAAACTGATATAATGTTGCACATCATGTTCGGTATATTATAGCACTCGTTCAGAATCAATATATTACTACTTGGTAATACAAGGTGATATTCGCCAACAGCTTTGGCTGCAATATTTGCACCATTCCCTACTTGTACGGAATGATCATATTTTCCCAGTTCTCTACCTTTACGTAGCCCACGTAACAATTTACATATGTGGGATCCCGATCCGGTATCTAATACCCAGGACGTAGGGTGAACTGAGAAACAGTTCTCAATAACTAACACGCCCGAAGAAGATGCATCAGCATGCATGTTCTTTGTTTGGGCAGCATGAGAATCCAGATATTCTTCTGTTTCCTGTTCAGTCTTATAACTCTTATAAGAAAGAACGGGTCCAACGTTCCTCTGCTCAGTATAATAAGCGGGTTCAGTCAATACATCCATATTATTATCTTGATTAAGGCCTGACATGGTCGCTACCTGGAGAGAGAGAGAAGAAAACACTTTAGCGTATGCTCTTGCAAGATTAGATTAGTTATTATCTTATCTAATCAGGATGTCTCCCACTGTTTTTATCAAATCTTCCTTCAAATCCTAAAAGGTAAGATTAGCCGGGATTAATTACACCCTACAATTTCGTCAATCTTTCAGCCAGATCAGTGTCGGTACTTGAGGGAGGTTCCCCGTGCTTTCGCACGGACCTAATTAAAATAAACCACGTTTTCCCAGAGGCATAACCCCATTAACACATTTCTAGACACCTACTTGATCGGCTAATTGTCCTGTGTAAAATTCTCCCAGGAGTAACTTTTACTCGCAATAGGTATCAGGATCCATCTATCTCATAGAAGGTATGCAATCTCATTGCAAATTTCAACACTTGAAATTCCCGATAATGCTTTTGCCCCTAGTGTGCTATGACCTTGACAGAGGTCAATAAACTATAGTGCACTAGTCAAGTTCAACCCATCATTTCTTGATTGAATCAAACCTACTCGCACGACCCTTGACAGAGGTCAACAAAGTCATACGACCACCCTAATCCAATCACATCACATACTTGACAGATAATTACTAATCAGCTACCGCACACTACGCCTTGACAGAGGTCAACAAACGCAACACGAATACTAAATAGTCTTTATCTGAAATGACGGAGGGCTACGCAGGTTTTTCAGAAAACTAAGAGCGTAATGAACTTGATATCGTTATAGAAACAAGTGATTTTTGAAAAGGAGTGTTTTTAGGCTTTTCCAGTTTCGCTAAAGAGGTCACTCCCGATGAAGGGATCTCGGCTCTTTCCTCATTGAATAAGGTGCAGGGTATATCATATATACCGCTATGCAAAGCAAGAACTATATAGAAGCAATCAAAAACTAAACCGCAAGTTTGTAGCATCTGCCAGTTTTGCTAAAGAGGTCACTCCCGGTGAAGGGATCTCGGCACTTTCCTCATCGAATAAGGTGCAGGGTATATCACATATACCGCTATGCAAAGCAAAAACTGTAGCTACCTTTTTTTATAAAGTTTTGATTCTACAACATCTTTTTAGGTTTCTTTTCTTTTATTAATCTCATTAATAAAAATCCCATCAATAAATGCTTCCTAAGCATCACAGTAGAAACGAAAGCAGTAATATTTATATATCAGCATATATATATAGTATAAGCATTCGTCTCAGACAGTAATATGATCTCATCACAGAACATTGCAGCAGAAGAACATATATGAAATATTGGATATATTAGGATGTCCGTGTTTTAATACGAGCCTATATATAAAACACGGATTCCACGGTCGCGATGAATAGCCAAAACCCACATCCCTAGACCCCTACGAGAGCGGCAAGTAACACTGCCAATTCCAGGGTTAGGAGACCCGGTCTCGACTCCTCGAGATGGCCTCCCACTGGACCCTAGAACCCGGTTACTTGTGCTTCCCTCCTAGGGTCTACCTAATGTGGAAAAGTAAATAATATACACTGATGACATCAACCTCATCCCGGAAGTGTAGGGTTGCTGGGCACACGCATAAGGGTCTACGAGACACAACCATGCCCGATTTAAAAAGTAGCCGTGCCGAACAACCCGATACGAGATCTTTAAACTAGAGTTTAGGCGAAAACTAGTATGTTAAACACTTTAACACTAAGTGAGAGGGATTACAACCTTTGTAGATCCGGTCCTTCACTTCTAAAGCTCCGTGTTGAGGTCCCTTCGCTGCGATCATCGTGTTCCGGACTCTCGAGAGGTTCCACGAAGAGAAAGATGCAGTCTTGCTTCCGATCTTCGATACAAAGATGATCTACCTTGAAGTTTCGTTAACACAAGCTAACACTCATAATATGAAGTGAACACCCTCATCTAAATGGCAAGGATAGATGAGGATGATGAAGTAGGATTTTCTCTCTCTTTTATTATCTTTTTCTCACACTCATTCATCACTTGGAAAAAGCTAGTAAGCTTTTTCATGAAAAAGAGAAGAAGGAAGAAGATGAATCAATCAATTAGAATCCTTTTGTGATGAATAAAGCAAAGGAGATAATGATGAATAATGCAACCATGGTTGACTAAACCATTGTAGAGACTTAACTAGGGCTAGGGTTTGGGTTAGGTCAAGGAATGAGTCATAACAAAATATCTTTCACAAAACAAAACTATACCTTCTAGAATCATCTAGAAAGCATTAACCCAAATCAAACCCTAATCTTGATTAATCTCTACTAAACATGTTGCATTAGTTATCATATCATGTTACAATATTATATATCACATATATAATATTTATTGTAACCAAATAAAATAAAACAAATAACATATATCGCATATATATCAATGTATAACCTGAGTGAGAAAAAGAATCTTTTAGTGAGCAAATATTAGTTAATGTAATTTAATGTCATATATATTATTATACATTAAATTATCGAATCAACACTTGATCCGACAATCCAGCAAAATCGCATATAACCAACTAATATTTATCCGTACCGATTCATCGAATCAACACTTGATCCGATGACCCGGCTGATATCAAATATTACGAGAATAGAATACGGTATCTCATATCGTATTATCCTCGGTCTCGCACATATCACATATGTGCTCCTACTCCATTTTGCCTGAGTCAAGAAACCTCGGTGTAGGACTCTAAAGAATCGTCAATACGCCGGCAGTAGGTGATGATCATATCAAACACCCACAAGCTGCAAGCGGTCAGCTAAACGTAACAGCCACCCAGGTATTGAGCGCTCAGAAGATCAACAAGCAAGCCTGTACATTCTCTTGTGAATCCAATCAGTAACACTCCAGTACAGTCCTGTCTCGTCGTCTGATATGTCGTATATCTCGTCTAGGGGTGGTAAACGTCAGACCCTAGTTGCTCGATAAGTCGTGTCGATATGAGATCTATAACAGTTCGAGAAACTACTGATAACACTTATCAGTAAATCTCAGCAACCCTGGCAAGAGATTTCCGGTTATAGCCAATCGAACACAGCACAACATCAACTCCCTATACCGGGAGAGACGAATCCCCTCCTATCGCTCATTGCCTCCATGTGATTCGGGACTGTACCCAAAAGCCACCTTTTTGCACGCCCTCTTGGACGTGGTATGATGGAAATCAAAGCACAGTGGGAATCACACAAGACTCTATGACGATCTCGGGTCAACAGACTACTCTGTACCAGTGTCACCGGAGAACTGCCATCTGACGTGAGGTATAATACCATCAGGGAGTTCTCGGCGAGTCCGTCCAGTGTACCCAGTCTCTACTGAGCACCCGTACACCATCCTTGATGTCAAACACCGATGGATATGGGATCATCCATCGCCCATCATATGGGTCAAGATGCGTATACGCTAGTCTACTCTGGTGTATCAATGCCCTGTCTCGATACACCCTCGACTAGGAACAGTTATAGGATGTAATCGTCGACTACCGTGGCCCCACTAGTATGATCTCATCATAGTCCCAGTAGTCGAGTACATATCTTAAGGGCTTTATCAACATGTAACACAGAGACAATCAGAGGACATGTTAAAATAAAGTACAACCAGATAGCGTACTATCATGTCGAGCAAGAAAATCCTCCCTATATGTGTCCAAGTATCCATTACAATATACATCGTATGTATAGTAATGGCCTCTAGGGCATACATATAACTAACAATCTCCCACTTGCACTAGGGCCATCTGTTGTGGTATCATATACCCAACAATTAGCTGTGGTTGAAGTAACTTATACTCAACCATCCCATAAAAGTCTCTACTGGGAAAAAGGCCTTTGTGAGTGGATTCGCGCTGTTGTCCTCTGTGTCTACTCTCCTAACCTCGATCTCCCTCTAGATCAACCATCTCCATGATCAGGTGATACTACCTAAGAATTATATCTGGATTTCTGATGGGACGGGGTTTCCTTAGCATAAGCCACAACTCCATTGTCACACAATGGTAGGAACGAAGTTCATCTCATGAACTTATATATCCAGACTGCCTCTTTGGTGGCATCCTTGGTAATGATGTATCTTGCCTTTAATCGTCTAGTAAGTCACGGTATCTAGCTTGGAACTCTTCCAACATACCGTCCCTCCACTGAGGATAAAGACAATGCCTGCGACTGACATTCAGTCGTCCTTATCACCCTGGAACCTTTCCAGTGATTCTTCCCAGGATCGATTGATACCATCTCACTACAACTAGTGAGAATCCTAATATCCAATTAGATCTATCTCATAGATCCAAAACCCAGGATTTAGGAGGTATCATTTTGATCCTATATGGAGAATCCTTGTGATAAGCGGAGATCGGCCGAGCTTAGCATAGGAAACTCCTCCCTATCAAGAGTATGTCATCCACGTACTCTACGAGGATCACCACCATACTCTCTACTACCTTTTTCTATATACAAGGTTCATTTACCATTTTGATGAAGTCAAACTCTTTGACTACATCAAAACAGATGATCCAACTCCGCGATGCCTGCTTTATCCTATAAAGTATCTTGCACATGTTTCCGCTGCTCCCACTGTCTACGAAGCCCTCTGGCTGTGTACTTTTAGACGCTCTCTTCTAAAACATCATTTAGAAAAGCATTCATGACACCCAACCGCCAGATATCGTAGTCATGGTATGTAGCCGTGGCAAGTAGGATCTGGATAGACTTAAGCATAGCTTTGAAAGTCTCAACTTTTCCATGTACACCAAGTAATCTTCTCAAGATATACTCGCTCCTGATGGGGATTTAACCCTTTAGATAAAGCAACCAAAGTCCAAACTTTGTTGGTGTATAAGAATTCCATCTCAGATCGCTAAGCATCCAGCCATTCTTACAAAGTCCCACTCCTGATGGCCTGCTCGAAACTAGTTAGGTCATCGTCTCATGATGCAATCCTTGCTCCCACTGTCATAGAGAAGCCGAAGTATCTCTCAGGTGGGTGAGGAACCCTACTAGATCGGCGGAGAGGCTGAGGTTCGTTGGAAACTATTGAATCCATTGGTTCTACCAAATCATCAGCTGCAGTTTGTATAGCTGGAACTCCTTCCAGTTCTACCTCATGACCAATAATTTCTTCACAAGAAATTCCCTTTCACAAAGGTGGCATGCTGAGAAACAAAACATCTTTTGTTCCTCGGTTAGGTAGAAGATATTCCCTTGCGAATGCTTGGGATATCCAACAAACTTCCACAGATCTGACTTTGCCTCGAGCTTGTCCGGATTTTGCTTTTTAGACATAGGCCGGACAACCCCAAATCTTAACAAATTTAAGATATGGGCTCTTCCCTTTCCATATCACATATGAAGTGGTAGGCAACTGATTTGATTTGAACCCTATTCAATAGGTATGCAGCTTCTCAAGTGCATAACTTCCAAAAGGAAATAGGAAACTTAGTAGTACTCATTATAGAGCACACCATATCACATAGGGTGGTATTGCTCCGCCCCGATATACCATCGTGCTATGGTGTATACGGAGGAGTAATGCCGAGAGAGAATCTCATTCTCCTTTAGAATAGTCCAGAAATTCCGTACTCAAGTATTCTCCTCCTTGATCTCATCAAAGGACATAATACTTGTACCCGTTTTTGGTTCTCTACTTCTAACTTATATTCTGTGAATATCTCAAAAGGTTCGGACTTGTGTTTCAACAGGAACATATGTCTGAATCTTGAGAGATAATCAGTGAATGTAATGAAGTACAAATGACCGACCTTGGCATGTGTAGACAAGGGACCTTCATACATCAGCATGTATCAATCCCAAGAGTTCACTAACTCTTTCTCTGTTTCCAATAAACGGAGCTGTGGTCATCTTATCTCTGTGACATGACTGGCAAGTTTCACAAGATGTAAATTCAAACTAATTTAAATATGCATCTTTATGTAACTTCAGCTAGTCGGGTCGCATTGATATGACCTAGTCTACAATGCCTCAAGAAGGATTCGTTCATTTCTGAACTCTTCCTCTTGTGTGTGTTCTGTATACTAAGAACTGTAGTTTGATTTAGAATGTCAATGCTTTTAGATAACGTGCCTGAACCGATCAACTCTTGATATAGGAAATGTTAAAAACATTATCCAACAATACAAAACTATATCCTTTCTTTACTAATAAAGAGACTGATATGATGTTGTATATCAGGTTCGGTATCTAATAACATTCGTTCAGAATCAATGTATTCTGGTAATACAGGGTGATAGTGACCAACAGACTTGGCTGCAACATTTGCACCGTTTCTATCTCATGAAACCTATCACCCGTTCTCAGTTCTCTACCTTTCTGTAGCCCATGTAACATATTACATATGCGGGATCCTGATCCGGTATCTCATACCCAGGACGTAAAGGATACTGAGAAACAGTTCTCTGTAATGAACACACCCGAAGATGATGCATCAACATGCACATTCTTCGTTTGGGCGGCACGGGAAATCTGGTATTCCCCAATTTCCTGCTCTGTCTTATAACAATTATAAGTTGGAGCGGGACCAACGTTCCCTAGCGCAGTATAACAAGCGGGTTCGGTCAATACATCCGTATTATTATCTTGATTAAGGCATGATATGGTCGCTACCTGGAGAGAGAGAGAAGAAAACACTCAGCGTATGCTCTTGCAAGATTAGATTGGTTATCTAATATATCTAATCAGGATTTCTCCCACTTTTTTTAGTCAAATCTTCCTTCAAACCCTAAAAGGAAAGACTAGTCGGGATTAATTACACCCTACAAGTTCGCCAATCTTTCAGCCAGGCCAGTGCCGGTACTTTGAAGGAGGTCCCCCGTGCTTTCGCACGAACCTAATTAAAGTAAACCTCGTTTTCCCAGGGGCGTAACCCCGTTGACACCTTTCTAGACACCTACTTGATCGGCTAATTAAAATGTGTAAAACTCTCCCAGGAGTAACTCTTACTCACAGCGGGTATCGGGATCCAACTATCTCATAGAAGGTATGCAATCTCATTGCAAATTTCAACACTTGAAATTCCCAATAATATTTTGCCCCAAGCGTCCTATGACCTTGGCAGAGGTCAACAAACCATAGGCTGCTAGTCAAGTTCAACCTGTCATTTCCTGATTGAAGTAAACCCACCCGCACGACCCTTGACAGAGGTCAACAAGGTCGCACGACTACCCTAAATCAATCACATCATATGTTTATACAGATAAGTACTAATCAGCTACCGCACACTACGCCTTGACAGAGGTCAACAAACGCAGTACGAATACTAAATAGTACTTATCTGAAATGACGGAGGGCTATGCAGGTTTTTGAGAAAACCATGAGCATAATGAACTTGATATCGTTGTAGAATCGAGTGATTTTAAATGGAATGTTTTTTAGGCTTTTCTAGTTTTGCTAAAGGGGTCACTCCCGGTGAAGGGATCGTCGGCCCTTTCCTCATCGAATAAGGTGCAGGATATTTCACAAATATCACTATGCAAAGCAAGAACTATAGAAGCAATCAAAAGACAAACCGAGTTTGTAGCATCTGCAAGTTTCACTAAAGAGGTCACTCCCGGTGAAGGGATCTCGGCTCTTTCCTTATCGAATAAGGTGCTGGATGTTCTACAAGGAACACCGCTATGCAAAGCAAGAACTAGAGCTACCAGTTTTTAAACAAGTTTCTACAACATCTTTAGGTTTCTTTTATTTCATTAATCTCATTAATGAAGTCCCATTTTATTATGCTTCACAAGCATCACATTTGAAACGAAATCTGCAATATAACATATATCTCATATATATAATATAAATATTCGTCTCAGGCAGTAATATGATCTCATCACAGAACATTGCAGCAGAAGAACATATATGAAATATTGGATATACTAGGACGTCCGTGTTTTAGTACGAGCCTGTATAAAACACGGATTCCACGGTCGCGATGAATAGCCAAACCCACATCCCTAGACCCCTACGAGAGCGGCAAGCAACACTGCCAATTCTAGGGTTAGGAGACCCGGTCTCGACTCCTCGAGATGGCTTCCCACTGGATCCTAGAACCCGGTTACTTGTGCTCCCCTCCTTGGGTCTACCTAATGCGGAAAAGTAAATAATATACAATGGTGACATCATCCTCAGCCCGGAAGTGCCCCAACAAAAGAATATTACATACAAATGAATTTTACATGAATGAAAAAGAAAACTCTCATCTCACATAAAACCCCCGGCTATTCAAAACGCGATGATCCAATATAACATATCACAGCAACACATAATATCTCATATCATCAACGTAAGCAAGTATGCGTATCCCGATTGTCGTTGATGTATAGCAACGAAGCCGGCGATACACCACATACTACGCTTACGATCACAGAAAAGAAAGTGTAAAACTACAACAGTTGGAATCCGCAATCTCCTTAGACATCGCATGCCTAACCAAATGAATTCCTTAGACATCGCATGCCTAACAATTATAAACCCCGCATTTTAGTCTCTTTATCGAAAACACTTTTCAATATCTAGTCGGGCAATTCAACAAGATTCCCGACATCCAGATCGAATGCTCGTCGCAAACTTCAGTAGACGGCCGCACCCCCGATGCCGTCGACGAAGTGTACTAAGGCGGAACACTGCTGCCGCGAGCACCCGAACGGATGCTTTTGGCGACGGGGTTCTCCTACAGTCACTTGGTCGGGGCTATGTGGCGTGGCTGTCTATTAAGTTTATCCGGCGAGTATCCGCGTACACTACGTGATTGCGACGGACTTTTGATCACATCAAAATTCCGTGGCAATCGATCAATTTGAGACTGAACTGCTAGATTTACAACATTCAAATTAGTTATCTCATAGCTACCTGTGGATTCCAAATATTGTATCACATTCCAGATAAATAGACAATGTTAAACTTTCCGATCGAATAATCAAACACCCAAGATTTCCCCAATATATCTCAACACTTGAAATCAATTTAAAAACATCCATCACATGCCACAGTACCAATGGTCCAGCCGTAGAAGGGTCAAGCCAATGCCTCACATGTGGCACGCCATACTGCCGCAAACTCTAAGGTTCAGAGCCAGTTCAAGACGGTCACATAATCGAGTTAAGGTTTGTTGACTTCTAGAGGGTCCATCGCGTTACTTGCATGACTTAGAACGTTCCTAAACTACGGAAAAATCCAACGCTTGGAAATTTTCCGGCAGGGGAAAAAGTGAGTTATTGATATCCGTTCGAACTTTTTAACACGTTCTAAAAATTACCCGGACAAAACTAAACGAAGTTAAATTATCCGATCGAATCAACGAGTCCCCAATACAACCCTATAAAACTTAACACTTGAGTGTAATTAAAAAATTCCCAGAAAAAAATGACAATAAAGGACCTAAGAATAAATATTTGAAATATGAGGGACTAAGTCAAATTTTGGCCGCGGAACCGCCGCTAAAGCCTTGGTTTGGCCGCGGTTCCGCGGTCAAATAAGTGACTTAGTGGACCGTACTTCACAGTAATTCTTAGTTTTTCCTGCTTGTTTTTCTGAGCATTTTTAATTCATAAAAAATCACATTTTTGAAAAATATCCAGAGAAGGGTATTCGTCGGAGTTTCCGGGTTCGATCGGACTTTAAACTTCGCTCAGACTTCGCCTAAACCTCTAGCTTGGCTCTGACACCACTGTAGGATTGCTGGGCACACGCACAAGGGTCTACGAGACATCAACCATGCCCGATTTAAAAATTAGCCATGCCGAACAACCCGATACGAGATCTTTAAACTAGAGTTTAGGCGAAAACTAGTATGTTAAACACTTTAACACTAAGTGAGAGGGATTACAACCTTTGTAGATCCGGTCCTTCACTTCTAAAGCTCCGTGTTGAGGTCCCTTCGCTGCGATCATCGTGTTCCGGATTCTCGAGAGGTTCCACGAAGAGAAAGATGCAGTCTTGCTTCCGATCTTCGATACAAAGATGATCTACCTTGAAGTTTCGTTAACACAAGCTAACACTCATAATATGAAGTGAACACCCTCATCTAAATGGTAAGGATAGATGAGGATGATGAAGTAGCATTTTCTCTCTCTCTTATTATCTTTTTCCCACGCTCATTCATCACTTGGAAAAAGCTAGTAAGTTTTTTCATGAAAAAGAGAAGAAGGAAGAAGATGAATCAATCAATTAGAATTCTTTTGTGATGAATAAAGCAAAGGAGATAATGATGAATAATGCAACCATGGTTGACTAAACCATTGTAGAGACTTAACTAGGGCTAGGGTTTGGGTTAGGTCAAGAAATGAGTCATAACAAAATATCTTTCACAAAACAAAACTATACCTTCTAGAATCATCTAGAAAGCATTAACCCAAATCAAACCCTAATCTTGTTTAATCTCTACTAAACATGTTACATTAGTTATCATATTATGTTACAATATTATATATCACATATATAATATTTATTGTAACCAAATAAAATAATACAACTAAGAGTGAGGGGTTCCTAGGCAGTCATACAAGGGTCTATAAGGCATCAACCATGCCCGATTTAAAATTTAGACGTACCGAACAACCCAAAGCCAGGATCTTTGCTAGATAATTAGGGTTAAATATGCAAGTAAATATCTTTACAACTAAGAGTGAGGGATTACAACCTTTGTAGTCCGCACCTTCGCTTCATAAGCACCGAGTAGAAGTCCCTTCCCCGCGATCCATGATCTCCCGGACTCAAGAGAGGCTCCACAACCCGAACGATCCATGCTTGCTTGTAGTCTTCCTTTTCTCCGATGATCTACCTCAAAATTTCTTTAACTCTAGCTCTCACTCACTAATGAGGTGAACACCCTAATCTAATTGGCTAGATTAGATGAGGATGATGATGTAGGATTTATGCACTCTTTTATTATCAAATTCTCACACTAAATCATCACATAAAGAAAACCTAGAAAGCTTTTTCAAGGCTCAAGGAAGAAGAAGAAGAAAATGAATCAATAATCCTTTTGTGATGAATAATGAAAATCATTATATGATTACAAATGCAACCATGGTCAAAGATGACAAGGCTAACCCATGTAGAGAGTTAACTAGGGTTAAGGGTGTGGTTTGGGTAAGGAAAATATCTCACAAAATATCCATCATAATATCTTTGCAAGAAACAAAAGGAAACCTTCTAGAAGGTTTATGAAAGAACTAACTCAAATCAAACCCTAACCATGTTTAATCTCCACTAATCATGTTGCATTAGTAATTATAACATGTTACAATATTATATATCACATATATAATATATTTTGTAACAAAAGAAAATAATACATTTAACATATATCGCATATATATTAATGTGTTATCCGGTGAGAAAATAAAATAATAAAGCGAGCCAATATTAGATAATGTAATGCAATATATCATATATATTATTATACATTAAATTATCGAATCAACACTTGATCCGACAATCCGGCTATATCGAATATAACCGACTAATATCTCATGTACCGATTCATCGAATCAACACTTGATCCGATGACCCGGCTCATATCAAAATATCGCGAGAATATAATACGTTATCTCATATCGCATTATCCTCGGTCCTGCACATATCACATATGTGCTCCTACTCCGTTTTGCCTGAGTCAAGAAACCTCTGTGTAGGACTCTAAAGAATCGTCAATACGCCGGTAGCAGGTGATGATCATATCAAATACCCACAAGTTGCAAGCGGTCAGCTAAACGTAACAGCCACCCAGGTATTGAGCGATCAGAAGATCAACAAGCAAGCCTGTACATTCTCCTGTGAATCCAATAAGTAACACTCCCGTACAGTCTGGTCTCTTCGTCTGATATGTTGCATATCTAGTCTAGGGGTGGTATAAGTCAGACCCCAGTAACCGATAAGTCGTGTCGATGTGAGGCTCATAACGGGTCGAGAAACTACTGGTAACACTTACCAGTAAATCTCTATATCAGCCCTGGCCAGGGACTTCCAGTTATAGCCAATCGAACACAGCACAACATCAACTCCCTATACCGGGAGAGACGAATCCCCTCCTATCGCTCATTGCCTCCATGTGATTCGGGACTGCACCCAAAAGCCACCATTTTGCACGCCCTCTTGGACGTGGTAAGGTGGAAATCAAAGCACAGTAGGAATCACACAAAACTCTATGACGATCTCGGATCTATAGACTACCCTATACCAGTATCATCGAAGAACTGCCATCTGACGTGAGGTATAATACCATCTGGGAGTTCTCGGCGAGTCCGTCCAGTGTATCCAGTCTCCACTGAGCGCCCGTACACCATCCTTGATGTCAAACACCGATGGATATAGGATCATCCATCGCCCATCATATGGGTCAAGATGCGTATACGCTAGTCTACTCTGGTGCATCGATGCCCTGTCTCGACACACCCTCGACTAGGAACAGTTATAGGATATACTCATCGACTACCGTGGCCCCACTAGTATGATCTCATCATAGTCCCAGTAGTCGAGTACAGATCCTAAGGGTTTTATCAACATGTGAGAGTAAGACAGTAAACTAATATAAATCAACATGTTAAGATAAAGGAAAACCAAATAGCATACTATCATGACGAGCAAGAAAGTCCTCTCTATATATATCCAAGCATCCATTATAATATACATCATATGTATAACAATGACCTCTAGGGTATATACATAACTAACATGATCACCATGTTATCATGGAGCACCTTCTCCCATTAGCCCTTAAGACTTCCCTCCCCGAATCGATTGGTCTAATAATTAACGACCTATGTTGTTTTTTTAGAGAGTTATGCACTAAAACACTGGATGTTGTGACGCTGGAGAAACTAGAAAATTCTATTTCGTTGATACTTTGCAAGTTTGAGCGTATTTTCCCACCGTCATTCTTCGATATAATAATACACTTGACGGTTCATCTTGCAACTGAGGCTAAGTTAGCTGGACCGGTACAATATCGATGGATGTATCCCGTTGAGAGGTACGTGGAATTTTTCGTTTCGCGCAATTTTTAAAATTATTGTTGTCCTGTATGCCCGTATTTATTTATTCAATATATTTTTCTTTAGGTACCTCTACACTCTTAAAAAGTATATACGCAATAGAAATCGACCAGAGAGTTCTATCATGCAAGCTTATCTTCTAGATGAAGCAACCACATTTTGTTCCCGCTATCTGGACGAGAACATTGAGACGAGACTTAACCGGCCTCGAAGAATTCAAGACGGGCCATATGGTAAAGCCGATTATAAGAGGGTGGACACTATGTTTATCAACAAGATATACCGGTTTATCTTGCTCAATAGCGCATGTCTTGAATAAATTAGAGAGTAAGTTTTTTAGGATTAATTGTTATATTTGTGTTTGTGTGTGTATGAAATGATATAATATTAATGTCATAATTTATTGTTGAGAACAGAATTCATTTTTACGAGGTACGTGAGGGGCATCTTGATTGGAACGATGAACGATTGGAAAAATATCATCAGGATAATTTTTGCGATTGGGTTGCAGATCATGTAAGTTATTCGAATAACATGTTATTGCTATCAGTTTTAATTTAAACTTATATCGTTATGTATTGGTCGTAAAATTTGTTTTGTTAGATCCACGATCCGAACTTGTCTGCATCATTAGAGAGTGATTCAAGATATTTAGCTCAGTTTCCTAGTATGGAGGTTGCATATTATAAAGGATTCGGTGTCCTTGGATACAAATTCGAAGTTAACGACATAAAAACATCTAGAACCACTCAGAATAGTGGAATTACGACGGTAGGATCGGATGGTGTGATTTATTATGGATACTTAAATTGTATACTTGGTATCCAATATCCCGGACAATCAGAACCCTTTTATATATTTCAGTGTACTTGGTACGATATGCGAACCGATACAGATAAGTGGAGAAGCAATCTCAGGACTTGGAAAGATGAATATGGATTGACCAGTGTGAACACACTTCGATTTTACGGTCAGGAAGATCCGTTTATCTTTCCGAACCAAGCGTTCCAAGTATACTACTCACGGTGTTTGAAGTATCCGGGATGGAGTGTCGTATGCCATTGGAAACCCAAGGGTGTCTACGATGTCCCAGAATTCGAGGGCAGCGATGATGATGAAGAAGAGAGAAGACTTAGAGTGCTCCGACCGTCTGTTTCGAAAGACGGTTTGTCTTTGGCTGATCATGAAGTTACGTGGGTTAGAAATTATATCGATGATGAAATCCAAGTAGATATGTCTACTGCGCCCACGAAACGAAAAAGGTTATCAGTAATGTTATATTATTACTTCACATTTTACGATCTATACATATATAGTCAATGCTTGTAATGATTATCTAATGCGTCCACGAACCGTTTTATCTAGATTTGATGACGATGACGGGAGCAGCGAGGGGCGGCAGGAGCTCCAGCCGCGGCACCGGTAGAGGCAGAGGCAGAGCGGTTCTGCCGCTCGGATAGCTGCGTAAGGAGCTTCAGAGGGCCGGTCTTGCACCCCGATCGGAGACCCCTTCTGATGCCTCCTTCCGTATGGACTTTGCCACACATCCACATATATTGCATGCATATTCATTTTGAATGTAATATTATAGATATACATGCATGTTCATGTCAAAATTACATACATTGTCAATGTTTCATTGTCTAGCTGTTGGTGATACGTCCACATTAGGGACAGAGGTTACCCCCGCACCTCCAGGTATGTTTATATATCATATAGTGCATGTATATTGATTTAGAATGCTATATCATAAATATACATACATTCTTTTTGCTCTTACATACTTACATTTCGGGCTGTAGGTGGTGCCTTCACATCTCCGGCAGAGCCCACCACCGCACATGCTGGTATGTTTATATATGCTATAGTGTATACATGTTGATTTAGAATGTTATATTATTGATATACGCATTCTTTTTGCAATTACTTATATAGCTGATATTTGATTGTCTAATTATAGGTTGCGTGTCCTCGTCTGGTGCAGGGGCCACTCCCGTCACTTCCATACCCTCCGCTCAGTCTGCAGGTTTGTATGAATAAATATAAAATATTTATTCATTTTACATATCCTTTAAGAATAAACATGAACTTCATGTAATTTTATCGATATTTATTTTCTAGTTGGAGATGCGTCTACGTTCGGGTCACCGGTTGTTCCTCGCTGGAGGAACTATCGTCTCGCTCGTGCTGCTTCCCGGACCCAGGCTCGTGCTTCTGTCGCCGGAAGTATATATCACACTTCAATTTTCGTTAAATCTTGATTTCTTAATACCACTTTGTCTTAATATTGATTGTCTTGATATTTCTTGTAGACGCAGGGCCTCCCCATCCCGAGAGGGGGACTCGAGGCCCGAATCAGTACCACAGGCTGAGGCCCGACAGATTTAGGGGAGAGGCAGCATTCCCCCTCTTTTTTACCCCTGATTATCGCTGTACCGATGATTATGCCGAGAGGTTCGGCTGGTATATGGGGATGAGAGCCGTCTCGTGAAGAACTATCCTCTTCACCTTGAGTGGGGCGACCTGCACCAACGCTCATTCGCCCTCTTCTGGGATCAGGCTCGGGTATTAATATATATTTTCATTTGATTTATCCAATATATTTATTATTAACACTTGCAATTTAATAACATTGTTTTTTTTGTATTTTCTGTTGGATTACGATTTTCAGCCTGTACCCGACCCTGATCACCCTGGGAGGGTGCTCGATCTTCACGCTCTATACGATGGCCTGATGAAGAACATGTAATCGAAGGTCCGATACAATAAGAATGAGCTGAAGATCGACTGTTATTCCCTGTGGATGGCGACCACCGAGGTAGAGAGAGCGGCCCTCCTACATACTCCGGCCTTTGCGAGAGTCGACGTAGATACATGGCCTCTATTGTGCCAATATTTCGACTCTCAGCGCAAACATGTATGCATTTTAAATGTAATTCATTGTTTAGTATAGAATTTATTTTTTTGTGTTGCTTAATTAGAAAACTAAATATGAATGTGTTGTGCAAAAACAGGCCGATCAAAATAAAGAGAATAGAAAGTCGGCGAAGAGGGGTCACCCCACTTATACAGGTGGCTCAAGGAATATTACTCGTGCCATGGAGTTATCGGTAAATTACAATAGACCTACTGTGATATAATGTAATATTAAGAGTTATTTTCTAATATATGTAAATTTTTGGTGAATTGCAGAGAGCTCAGACCCTGGCACAGGGTGGTACACCGAGCGTGCTGTCCGCGTATCTTGCCGTCCACGGCACCTTAACAAATCCCGCCACGGGCGAGCTTCGATACCCCGATACCGCTACCCAGGAGTATTGCGTAAGTGTTAATATTTTTTCAACCCCTATTTGAAATTTTTGTTTTGAAAGGTTCAAATTTAAATGATATACTTATATTTTACTGGTTAATGTGGGTGTAGGAGCGGGTGGTTGAGCAGGCGGAGGCATCGGGGATCGATTTTACTGGACAGAATGATCTGATGCTGCTGACCCCAGTCCTAGACGCCGCATACGGAGGGCACCACGGAGGTTGGGAGAGAGGCCGGGTACTGGGTCCTAGCAGGGCCCATATGAGGTTGGACTCCACTCCGGCGGTTACTTCCTCTATCTCCCGTGAGCGACGTTTCAAGCAAGAATTGGACACCTTGAAGGCCACTGTCCAGGAGTTGAATGAGATGTTGGTATGTATACTACTTAATAGTAAAATATTATGTCATATTATAGATAGCAACATATCCAATATTAGTATGTAGCCTGAGCTTATTTTGTTGCAGACTTAGCTTTGATTAATCATACATACATAGAACTGTCTAATTAAAATAAACTACGGTTTTCCAAACTAGATATCCAAACAAGGCCTAAGTCCCTAAGTATACATAGATTGGGGTTTCGCAATAATCTGATAATGATACGCATTCGACTAATACACAGTTCTTACTCGTTTATTACACACAAAACTGAACAGACACGACCGGGTACTTCGGCTGAGCCTCCACATGCATCTCCTTCGGCTGCGGCTCTGCAAGCCACTATCTCGGCTGCGGTTGCACAGACTACTCCTATAGCTCCACAGCCCGCTCAGACTCCCGCAGCTGGGGCTCCGCAAGCCACTACCTGAAAGGTTCCTAGGCACCCTAGAGTGGTCTCACAAGGCATCGAACATGCCATTTTAAATAAATTTGGTGCCGAGAAACCCTAGACTACGGATCGTCGCTAGAATTCTAGGCGAAACTAAAAGCTAGTTAACACTTAACTACTAGGATACGGAAATTACAACCTTTGTAGATCCGGATATCCACCTCCACGGCTCCGCAACGAAGTCTTCTCGCTGTCCATCTTGAAACTTGGACTCTCGTGACGGCTTCATCGGAGAAACGTGCGGAATAGGTCGTCGGCTTCGTGTCAAAGACGATCTACGTCGAGGTTGCACAAACTCAAGCTCCGACTTCACAAAGTTGTGAAACTTGTGAAGAAAACACTCATAACAACTTGGCAAGAGGTAGAGGGTGAAGAAATAGGAGGTGGGTTCACTTTAGAATTGGATTTATCTCACTTTAACTCAAGTTGCCATTGATGGACCTTGAGCTTGAAGAAGAAGAAGAAGATGAAGATGAAGAAAGAAAGATAAGTCTTCATATTTTAAAATAAAACTAATATGAATACTTATCATATCTTGACCATGGTCAAGTGTAGAGATTAAACCAAGGTTAGTAAGTGTGGTTAGGGTTAAGGATGAGATAAGGATGGTGGACTTTGTCAAAGCTTCATGAAGCTTCAACATAGCTCCAAAATAAGCCACCATTCTTAACTTAATCCTTTCAAATAAATAAACAAATAAATAAATGAAAAACCAAAACCCTAATCATCACTTAACCATGGTTTAACCCTTTACACTTAATCACATTATCAAGTATCATCAAACATGATACAAAGTAGTGCACTAAAGCATATCACATATACAATGTGCATCAAGTGAGAAAAATCCGTTTAAAGTGAACCAATACTAGTTAATGCAATGTAATATATCAAATATATAATTATGCATTAAATCATTAAATCAACATTTGATTCAATGATCCGGTCATGTCGCACATAACCGACTAGAATCTAATGTATCGATTTATCGAATCAATGATTCGATAACTAGGTCATATCGAATATAACCAATCGAAACATATATCGCGAGAATGAAATGCGGTATCACATACACGCATCATTCTCGGTCCTGCACATATCTCATATGCGCTCCTATTTCGTTTCGCTTGAGCCAGGAAACCTCTGTGTAGGACTCTAAAGACTCGTCAATACGCCGGTAGCAGATGATGATCATATCAAGCACCCACAAGCCGCAAGCGGTCTGCTAAACGTAACGGCCACCCGGGTATTGAGCGATCAGAAGATCGACGAGCTAGCCCGCTCACACTCCTGCGAATCCGACCAGTAACACTTACCATACAGTCCGGTCTCTTCGTCTGATATGTCGCATATCAAGTCTAGGGGTGGTAAACGTCAGACCCCAATAACCCGATAAGTCGTGCTGATGTGAGGCTCGTAACGGGTCGAGAAACTACTGGTAACACTTACCAGCAAATCTCTGATCAGCCCTGGCCAGGGACTTCCCTGTTACGGCCAATCGAGCACAGCGCAACATCTACCCCCAATACCGGGAGAGACGAAACCCCTCCTATCGCTCATTGCCTCCATGTGACTCGGGACTGTACCCAAAGACCACCGTTTTGCACGCCCTCATGGACGTGGTAAGGTGGAGATCAAAGCACAGTGGGAATCACACAAGACTCCATGACGATCTCGGGTCTACAGACTAACCTGTACAAGTGTCACCTGAGAACTGCCATCTGACGTGAGGTATAATACCATCTGGGAGTTCTCGGCGAGTCCGTCCAGTGTACCCAGTCTCCACTGAGCACCCGTATACCATCTCTGATGTCAAACACCAATGGATATGGGATCATCCATCGCCCATCACATGGGTCGAGAAGCGTATACGCTAGTCTACTCTGGTATATCGATGCCCCGTCTCGATACACCCACGACTAGGGACCTTGAAGGATGTACTTATGGACTACCATGTCCCCACTAGTATGATCTGCATCATAGTCCAGGTAGTCAAGTACAAATCCTAAGGGCTTTACCAACATGTAACTATAAGACAGTATAAAGAGACTAGTGTACATGTTAAGATAAAGAGCAACCAGATAGCATACTATCATGTCGAGCAAGAAAGTCATCTCTATATATGTCCAAGCATCCAATATAATATACATAATCTGTACAATACTGGCCTCTAGGGCATACATACAACTAACACTACCTCGGCGGCAGTTGCGCAGACCACTCTTACAGCTCCACAGCCCGCTCAGACTCCCGCACACTCCGCATTGCTCGAGATGTTGACTCAGGGTATATCCGAGGAGCAGGCGCACCCGAGGAGCAGGCGCACCAGATTACGACGTTTATCAGAGGTGGAGCTGGACCGAGCTAGGGTAGATTTTTTATTCTTATATTTTAAATATGTATTTACTTATATGATACATATTGTATATATTTTGGACGATATTGATATTAGTGGTGTTTGCATGTTCATATTGATTTAGATTGATATCGTATTCTGCTTGTTGATTTCTTTTATATATTATGCGTGAGATGATGATTATGAATACTGCGGTATATATTCTTTGTGTTGATTACTTTTATATATGATGTATATATCGTGCACAGGGCAAGGAAAAAACAGGTAGCCCTTTTTTTAAAAAAAAACCTGATAATATGTCCCTACGGATTAATCCGTAGGGCCAAATGTTGTACCAACCCATATATCCGTAGGGACAAAATATCAGGATACCTGATATTTTGCCCCTATGATCTCAGTAAGAGGGGTTAGACTTGTCCCGACAGATTGGACCATAGGGGCATACACATGCCCCTACACAGTTATCCGTAGGGACAATATATCAGGCTAGTTGATATTTTGCCCTTACATATTTGGACCAACGCATGGAGCCGTAGGGGCATCTATTTGGCCCTACGGAGTTATCCGTAGGTACAACTATTTTATTTTATTAACCGATAAATTAAATAACTTTTTTGTCCCTACAGTGTAATCCGTAGGGACAGATGGACCTATGCATTAAGCCGTAGGGGTAAGTATTTAACCATAGGGGCATGTTTAAGGGTAAGACTTGCACCTGCGGCGTGTGCACCTGCGGCGTATTTTGTTTCCCCTGCGGCTATAGCCGTAGGGGCAGTGGTTTGCTCCTACGGATTTATCCGTAGGGGCAACCCCTATTTGTATTAATGGAAGTAGGGTTTTTGCTCACTAAATTTTTTTTTCTTTTCTCTTTTCTCTTATGTGAATAGTGTCACAGAATAAGAGAGTGAAGAAGATGAAGATGAGGATAAGAATGAGCATGGTTAGGATAAGAATAAATCATATACTTATATCACAAAAAGAAAAGAAGAAAATGGGTAATGCATGAAAAAAAGATCTCAACTAATGACTCATTATTTTTTTCTTTAATTCATATAATGAATGATTATCCTCTTATCCAATAATCCATGTAATTCTCATACATCCATCTATGATGTATCATCAACCATGATACAAATATATATATATATCATTTATATCACATATAAATAATATATAAAAAGATGAAAATCTTAAGTGAGCATAATATGTTTATATATATGTATATCAAATTATTAAACCAACACTTGATCCAATAATTATGTATATCAAATTATTAAACCAACACTTGATTCAATAATTCGGTTATATCATATATAACTCGGCTAATATCAAATAACGCTAGATTAGAATACGGTATCATATACTTGTATTTAATCAAGCTCCCGCACATATCTCTATACATGCTACTTTATTTCGCTTGAGTTAGGAAACCTCTGTATGGGACTCTAAAGACTCGCCAATACGCTAGCAGTAGTTAATGATCACATCAAACACCTACAAGCCGTCAGCGGTACTAGCTGGACGTAACGGCTACCCAGGTATTGAACGAATAGAAGATCAATAAGTAAACTTGTCCAAACTCCCATAAAGTCTATAAGCAACACTTACCGTACAGTCCGGTATTTTCGTCTGACATGTCACATATCGAGTCTGAGGGGTGGAATCGTCAGACCCCAATAACTCGATTATTCATGTTGATGTATGGCCTATAACAAATCGAGAAACTACTGATAACACTTATCAGTAAATCTCATCAGCCCTGGCCAGGGACTTGCTGTTATAACCAATCGAGCATAGCATAATATCAACTGCCAATACCGGGAGAGATGAAACCCCTCCTATTTCTTACCGCCTCCATATGACTCGAGACTGTATCCAACTACTGTAATTCGATGTCGCACACCCCACGCACTTGTGGGGAGGTAGAATACAAAAAAATGATTTTTATACTTTGCAACACCGACCTAAACTCCAGGATCTTTTTGGAAACCTTAACTAGATAAACTACTTGGAGGTTCTAACTACTATGTAAGTGTTTTATACCTTGTTGAATCAAGTCCTTTGGGTCTTGTTCTCCTCTCCTTGAACCCTTAAGAAGTATGGATCTAGCTTGGTCGTTGGCCTCCTCGTGTTAAAGACGATGGTTCTGCAGGGTTACCTAAGACGGCAACAAGGTTTCGGGAGGTATCGTCCATGCCAAATTCAAAAATTTGCCGTTTTAGCTAACCCTAACTAAGAATCGTTAACTAGAAATCGATGGCAATATAAATACAAACACTTTGCAAGTCCAGTGAGGAAGGAATACAACCTTTGTAGACCGGTCCTTCACTTTAATAGCTCCGTGTAGTAGTCCCTTTCACTGCGATCGTGAACTCCAGACTCTAGAGAGGCTCCGATGAAGAAACGAACATGCTTGCTTCGAAGTCATCGAGGCCGAAGATGATCTACGTCGGGGAGACACTAACCGAAGCTATCTCTTCACTAACCATGGAATTAGTGAAGCAAACATCCTATACTAAATGGCAAGTAGTATAGGATGATGAAGTAGGAATTTTGCTTACATTAGAAATCATTTTCTCGCTCAAAATTATCACTTTTGAAAAAGCTAGAAAGCTTTTGTCAAGAAGAAGAAGAACAAGTTGTGGTGAAAATGAATTATATTTGAGGTTAGAAATGCAACCAAGGGTTAAGCATGTCATGCTTAACCCTTGTAGAGAGTTAACCATGAGTTAGGGTTAAAAGTTAGGTCAAAAATATCTTAAGCTAGACAAAGAAAATGGACAAAGTCAAAGATGCTTACTAGTTTCTACAAGCTTTCAACAAATATCAACCATGAAAATTATCCATAATTTTTGAATTACTTAATGATAAAATTTAAACCCTAATCTTAACCCTAGGATGGTTTAACCCTCATTAACCCTAGTTGCATTTGTAACCTAACATGATACATTTAACATATATCACATATACATCAATGTATCCAAAGTGAGAAAAGAAATCTTAAGTTAGCCAATATTAGTTAATGTAATGTAATATATCAAATATATAATTATACATTAAATTATTAAATCAACACTTGATTTAATAATCCGGCTATATCATATATAACCGACCAATATCATAATGTAACATCTTATCGAATCAACACTTGATCCGATAACCCGGCTATATCACATATAACCTTTCATATCACACATCACGAGAATAGAATGCGGTATCACATATCGCATTAATCTCTGTCCCGCACATATCACATATGTGCTCGTACTCCGTTTCGCTTGAGCCAGGAAACCCCTGTGTAGGACTCTAAAGACTCGTCAATACGCCGGCAGTAGGTGATGATCATATCAAACACCTACAAGCCGCAAGCGGTCTGCTAAACGTAATGGCCACCCGGGTATTGAGCGATCAGAAGATCAACAAGCAAGCCTACTAGTACTCCTGTGAATCCAATCAGTAACACTACCGTACAGTCCGGTCACTTCGTCTGATATGTCGCATATCTCGTTTAGAGGTGGTAAACGTCAGACCCCAGTAACTCGATAAGTCGTGTCGATATGAGGCTCATAACGGATCGAGAAACCACTGATAACACTTACCAGTATATCTCTAAAGCAGCCCTGGCCAGGGAATTCCTGTTACGGCCAATCGAACACAACGCAACATCAACCCCCAATACCGGGAGAGACGAAATCCCTCCTATCGCTTATTGACTCCATATGATTCGGGACTGTACCCAAAAGGCACCGTTTTGCACGTTCTCTTGAACGTGGTAAGGTGGAAATCAAAGTACAGTGGGAATCACACAAGACTCTATGACGATCTCGGGTCTACAGACTAACCTGTACCGGTGTCACCAGAGAACTGCAATCTGACATGAGGTATAATACCATCTGGGAGTTTTCGGCGAGTCCGTCCAGTGTACCCAGTCTCTACCGAGCACACGTATACTATCTCTGATGTCAAACACCAATGGATATGGGATCATCCATCGCCCATCTACATGGGTCGAGAAGCTATACGCTAGTCTACTCTGGTATATCGATGCCCTATCTCGATACACCCTCGACTAGGAACATTTGAAGGATGTACTTAGCGACTACACTGTCCCAACTAGTATGATCTGCATCATAATCCTGGTAGTCAAGTATTCATCCTAAGGGCTTTATCAATATGTAACATAGAGGCAATCAGCGTACATGTTAAGATAAAGAGCAACCAGATAGTATACTATCATGTCGATCAAGAAAGTCCTTCCTATATATATGTCCAACCATCCACTACAATATGCATCGTATGTACAGTAATGGTCTCTAGGGCATACATATCACTAACAATCTCCCACTTGCACTAGGGCCGTTTGTTGTAGTATCTCATACCCAACAATCAGCAGTGGTTGAAATATCTCATAGTCAACCATCCCATAAAAGTCTCTACTGGGAATATGCCTTCATGAATGGATCCAACGTGTTGTCCTCTGTGTCTACTCTCCTTTCCTCGATCTCCCTGGAGATCAACCATCTCCATGATCAGGTGATACTGCCTAAGAATATGTCTGGATCACTGATGGGACGTGGGTTCCTAGGCCAAATCCACAACTCCATTGTCACACAATGGCAGGAATGAAGTTCATCTCATGAACTTATATACACCAAGACTGCATCTTTGGTAGCATCGTTGGTAGCGATGTATCCAGCCTTTATCGTCTAGTATGCCACGGTATCTAGCTTGGAACTCTTCTAACATACCGTCCCTCCACTGAGGGTAAAGACAATGCCTGTGACTGACATTCAGTCGACCTTACCACCCTGGAAGCTATCCAGTGATTCTTCTCAGGATCAATTGATACCATCTCACTACACCTAGTGAGAATCCTAACATCCATTTAGATCTATCGCATAGATCCAAAACCAGGATTTAGGAGGTATCACCTTAATCCTATATGGAGAATCCTTGTGATAAGAGGAGATTGACCGAGCGTAGCATAGGAAACGCCTTTCCTATCAAGAGTATGTCATCCACGTACAATACGAGGATCACCACCATACTCCCTACTACCCTTTTTGTATATACAAAGTTCATCTACCATTTTGATGAAGTCAAACTCTTTGACTACCACATCAAAATAGATGTTCCAACTTTGCGATGCCTGCTTTATCCTATAAAGCAACTTGCACACGTTTCTTCTGCTCCCACTATCTACGAAGCCCTCTGGCTGTATACTTATAGACGCTCTCTTCTAAATTCTTATTTAGAAAAGCAGTCATGACACCCAACTGCCAGATATCATTGTCATGGTATGTAGCAATGGCAAGTACGATCCGGATAGACTTAAGCATAGGCACTAGAAAAGATTTCATCATTATCCATACCTGGTCAATGACGAGAACCATTTACAACTAGTCTTAGCTTTGAAAGTCTCAACTTTTCCATGTACACCAAGTAATCTTCTCGAGATATACTTGCTCCTGATGGGGATTTAACCCTTCAGATATAGCAACCAAAGTCCATACTTTGTTGGTATATATGGATTCCATCTCAGATCGCTTAGCATCCAGCCATTCTTATAGAGTCCCCACTCTTGATGGCCTACTCGAAACTAGTTGGGTCATCATCTGATGATGCAATCCTCGCTCCCACTGTCATAGAGAAACCGAAGTATCTCTCAGGTGGATGAGGAACCCTACTAGATCGGCGGAGAGGCTGAAGTTCGTTGGGAACTATTGAATCCTCCGGTTCTACCAAATCATCAGCTGTAGTTTGTATAGCTGGAACTCCTTCCAGTTATACCTCATGACCACTAATTTCTTCACAAGAAATTCCCTTTCTAAAAAGGTGGCATGCTGAGAAACAAAACACCTTTTGCTCCTCAGTGTGGTAGATGATATTCCCTTGCGAATGATTGGGATATCCAGCAAACTTCCACAAAACTGACTTTGCCTCGAGCTTGTCCGGATTTTGTTTTTGGACATAGGCCGGACAACCCCAAATCTTAACTTCCTTAAGAGATGAGCTTTTCCCATACCATATCACATATGGAGTGGTAGGCACCTGATTTGATTGGAACCCTATTCAATAGGTATGCAGCTACTCAAGTGCATAACCCCAAATGGAAATAGGCAACTCAGTAGTACTCATCATAGAGCACACCATATCATATAGAGTGCGATTGCTCCTCCCCGATATACCGACGTGTTGTGGTGTATACGGAGGAGTAATGCTGAGAGAGAATCTCATTCTCCTTTAAAATAGTCCAGGAACACCGTGCTCAAGTATTCTCCTCCCTGATCATATCAAAGGACATAATACATATACCCGTTTTGGTTCTCTACTTCTAACTTATATTCTATGAATTTCTCAAAAGGTTCAGACTTGTGTTTCAACAGGAAGATATGTCCGAATCTTGAAAGATCATCAGTGAATGTAATGAAGTACAAAGAACCGGTCCTGGCATGTGTAAGTGCACGGCGGCGCCCCGGCCGTCAATCCGACGCCGGAATGCGGAAACGATATTTTACTTTAACTTTTGAACCGGCACCACCGCGCACAAAAATCCCGGATCGGGCCATTAAACTAATCCTAGCTAACTAGAGAAGGGGTAGAGAGATATACCGAGCGATCCGTGTCCTTCGGTCTTCTCGTCGTCGTCCCGATCTCCCCGCGGAATCTCCGGTCTTCGTCTCCTCGCCGGAAGGGCACCACATCGCCGGCTTCTTTTACGGGCTCCCACCTCTGGACCTAGGCAACTCGGGCACGAAGTTGGCGAGTCAACGTGCCCAAGGATGCTGTAGGTTATCTGTAGAATGCTTTGTCTCATTTGGGGTTACTAGAAGTTGCCCATTTTAGTAGAGGAATGAGTTGTTGAATTTTGGAGATGAACTATAGGATTTTGCAAACATGAGGAGAACAAAAATCCCACAACAAAATTTTAGCCCCCATTTTCTTTTGGCCGGCCATGGCTTGGCTCCTTGAATGAATGAGAGGAGAGGAATCAGAGTGGGAGTGTGAATGAGGTGAGCCAATAATCAAAGAGAGAGAATAATGAGTGATCATTAGAAAATAAAATGATCGCAAGCCAAAGTCCACACTCAACAACCATCTCACATCATCAAGTCAAGCAGTCAAGAAAGTCAAGGGAAGGTGCAACCATGATGACACAACAAAATGCAAAGAACACCCTTCACAATGCTAATTTGCACAAATGCAAATAAGCCCTCCTCCACCAATTATCAGCCAACGAAAGATACAAAGGAAAATGGGTGAAACGGAAAGCAAACTGGCAACTTCAGAAAACTGATCCCGTAATAAATTACAGGAAACCCCGCTACTGTATATACATACCCGCATTTGTATTCCGACCGAATACAAATGCACTGAGACAAATCTACACTATACAA
This sequence comes from Agapanthus africanus, assembly GCA_030015575.1. NCBI lineage: Eukaryota > Viridiplantae > Streptophyta > Magnoliopsida > Asparagales > Amaryllidaceae > Agapanthus > Agapanthus africanus. The sequence continues at coordinate 327,028,376 of CM057346.1, read as the reverse complement.
TACTAGGATCCGGCTTAAACCAAAGCCCACTAGTATTTTCCGTCCGATCATGATACGTGCAATACCCCACGTATCTGATCGAACCCTGCCATATCTCCATACGGCCTCTACAGCGTTTCGCCCGAAACTTGAGAAACTGGTCTGTGGGGGACTCTAAAGACTCGTCAATACTATGGTTGCGGATTTAACCACTAGCACGTCAGAGGTATTAGCCTATACGTAACGGGCTACCAGGTATTGACCAAAAGGGGCGTCGATGAGCGAACTCATCCTGACACCCTACTGAGCCTGTCAGTGACAATATACGTACAGTCCGGTCCGTTCGTCTATGAGCATCGCATGGCGGGCCTAGGGGGTTGGTAAAAGTCAGACCCCCAAAAGCGGTACAAGTCGTGTCGGAGTGTAGCCCAGAACACCCTGAGATATTACTGGAATACCTACCAGTAAATCTCCTGCCTTGGCCAAGGACTTCGTGTAATGGCTCTCCTAGACACAGCGCGACCTCACCCCCAATACCGGGAGAGACGAGCCCCTGCAGATCCGCTCACTGCCTCCATGTGGCTCGGGACTGTACCTAACTAAAACCTGTTTGCATGTCTCCTTTGAGCGTGGTAGGGTAGTAATCAAAGTACAGTGGGAACTCACACGAGACAAATGATGATCTCAGGTCGATGAACTAACTTGTATACATGTCACCAGGGAAATGCTATCCGACGTCAGGTATAAGACCAACTAGCATGTTCCCGGCGAGTCATGTCCGGTGTACTCATAACCCAATGAGCACCTGTATACATCTTAGGTGAACCAACTGACACCAATGGCTTGTGAGACCGGCCACCGTCCCTCGTCGGGGTCTCAACTGTATACACTAGTCTACTCTGGAGCATCGATGCCCTGTCTCGAAACTCCCACGACTAGGGACCTTTTAAGGATGTGCTTATAGACTACCAGCTCTCACGTATATGATCGCCCTCATACTGCTGGCAGTTAAGCAAGAATCCTAGGGGCTCTATCAACGTGTAATAGCGACCTGTCAGGTCACCTAAAGCAGTACACGATGATAAAAATAAACCAGATAGCATACTATCATCTTGAGTAAGACTGTCCTACTGGGACAGGTCCTCCCTCAATCATTGCAATCACGTGCCTGTGATCCAATAATTGACTCTGAGGGCACTATCTCCAACAGCATGTGTAGACAGGGGACCTACATATATCATCATGTATCAATCCCAAGAGTTCACTAACTCTTTCTCTGTTTCAAATAAACGGAGCTATGGTCATCTTATCTTTGTGACATGACTGGCAAGTTTCACAAGATGTAAATTCAAACTGATTTAAATATGCATCTAAATGTAACTTAGCTAGTCGGGTCGCATTGATATGACCTAATCTACAATGCCTCAAGAAGGATTCATTCATTTCCGAACTCTTCCTTTTGTGTGTGTTTTGTACGTTAAGAATTGTGGTTTGATTTAGAACGTATATGCTTTTAGATAACGTGCCTGAACCGATCAACTCTTGATATAGGAAATGTTCAAAACATTATCCAACAATACAAAATTATATTCTTCTTTACTAAATAAAAAGTCTGATATGATATTGTATATGAGGTTCAGTATCTAATAACATTCATTCAGAATCAATGTATTTGGCAATACAGGGTGATAACTGCCAACAGACTTAGCTGCAACACTTGCACCATTTTTAACTCTTAAAACTTATCACCCATTCTCAGTTCTCTACCTTTCTTTAGCCCATGTAAAAGATTACATTTGCGGGATCCTGATCCGGTATCTCGTACCCAGGACGTAAAGGATACTGAGAAACAGTTCTCTGTAATGAACACACCCGAAGAAGATGCATCATTATGCACTTTCTTCGTTTGGGCGGCACGGGAATCCTGGTAATCCCTTATTTCCTGCTCGGTCTTATAACAATTATAAGTTGGAGTGGGACCAACGTTCCCTAGCGCAGTATAACAAGAGGGTTCGGTCAATACATCTGTATTATTATCTTGATTAAGGCGTGACATGGTCACTACCTAGAGAGAGAGAAGAAAACACTCAGCTTGTAAGATTAGATTTGTTATTATTATATCTAATCAGGATAGCTCCACTGTTTTAGTCAAATCTTCCTTCAAACCCTAAAAAGAAAGACTAGCCGAGATTAATTACACCCTACAAGTTCGCCAATCTTTCAGCCATGCCAGTGTTAATACTTTGAGAGAGGTTCCCCGTGCTTTCACACGGACCTAATTAAAATAAACCTCGTTTTCCCAGAGGCGTAACCCCATTGACACCTTTCTAGACACCTACTTGATCGGCTAATTGTAATGTGTAAAACCCTCCCAGGAGTAACTCTTACTCGTAGTGGGTATCAGGATCCAACTATCTCATAGAAGGTATGCAATCTCATTGCAAATTTCAACACTTGAAATTCCCGATAATATTTTACCCCTAGCGTCCTATGACCTTGACGCAGGCCAACAAACCATAGTCCGCTAGTCAAGTTCAACCCGTACATTTCTTGATTGAATTAAACCCACCAGCACTACCCTTGACGCAGGCCAACAAAGTCGCACGACTACCCTCATCCAATCGCATCGTATGCTGCAGATAAGCACTAGTTAGTTACCGCACACTACGTCTTGACGCAGGCCAACAAACGTAGCACGGATACTAAGTAGTACTTATCTGAAATGACGGAGGGCTACGACAGTTTTTTAAGAAAACCTTCGCGTAATGAACTTGATATCGTTGTAGAATCAAATGATTTAAATGGAGTGTTTTTTAGGCCTTTACTAGTTTTGCTAAAGAGGTCACTCCCGGTGAAGGGATCGTCGGCTCTTTCCTCGTCGAATGAGGTGCAGGATATTTCACAAATACCATAATGCAAAGCAAAAACTATAGAAGCAATTAAAAGACAAAATGAGTTTGTAGCATCTGCTAGTTTCGCTAAAGAGGTCACTCCCGGTGAAGGGATCTCGGTTCTTTCCTTATCGAATAAGGTGCTGGATATTCTACAAGTAATACCACTATGCAAAGCAATAACTAGAGCTACCTGTTTTTGAAAATTCGATTCCACAATATGTTTAGGTTTCTTTTATTTCATTAATCTCATTAATGAAGTCCCATCATTTAAGTTACCTAACCATCACAGATAAATACAATGTATGCTTATGCCATCCGCATTCACCTCTATGTCCCCTCATGCACCGTTAGGTTAAGTAACTAACGGCAGAGCGGGGCAGTGCTAGCGCAGGTGTAAAACATAAGCAACGTCTATATAATATATCATATATACTATATCCAGTATCTATCTCAACATATCAAATGCTCACATCACAGATATCACAGCAGAACACAACATATGAAATATTGGATATACTTGGATTTCCGGGTTTTATTTTAAGCCTGTATAAAACACGGATTCTACGGTCGTGATGAATAGCCAAACCCACAGCCCTGACCCCTATGAGAGCGGCAAGCAACCCTACCAATTCTAGAGTTAGGAGACCCGGTCTCGATTCCTCGAGATGGTCTCCCACTGGACCCTAGAACCCGGTTACTTGTGCTCCCTGCCTTAGGTCTATCCTAATGCGGAAAAGTAAATAATATACAATGGTGACATCATCCTCAACCCAGAAGTGCCCCAATAAAAAAAATTACATACAATGAATTTTACATGAATGAAAATGAAAAACTCTTATCTCACATAAAACCCCCGGCTATTCAAAAACACGACGATCCAATATAACAGATCACAGCAACACATAACGTCACATGTCATCAACGTAAGTAAATATGCGTATCTCAATTGTCGCTGACATATAGCACCGAAACCGGCGATACACCACATATTACACTTACGGTCGCAGAAAAGAAAGTGAAAAATTACAACAGTTGGAATCCGCAACCACCTTAGACATCACATGCCTAACCAAATGATTTCCTTAGACATTGCATGCCTAATAATTATAAACCCCGCATTTTAGTCTCAATCTCGAAAACACTTTTCAATATCTAGTCGGGCAATTCAACAAGATTCCCGATATCCTGATCGAATGCTCGTCGGAAACTTTTGTAGACGGCCGCACCCACCGATACCGTCGACGAAGTGTAGTAAGGCGGAACACCACTGCCGCAAGCAACCGAACGGATGCTTTTGGTGACGGGGTTCTCCTACAGTCACTTGGTCGGGGCTATGGGGCGTGGCTATCTATTAAGTTTACCCGGCGAGTATCCGCGTACACTACGTGATTGCGACGGACTTTTGATCACATCAAAATCCTATGGCAACCGATCAAATGAGACTAAATTGTTAGATTTATAACATTCAAATTAGTTATCTCATAATTACATGTGGATTCTAAATATTGTATCCCATCACATGATACCCGGACGAACGTTAAACTTTTCGATTGATTTATCAAAGTCCCACAATTTCCCGACAACTCAACACTTAAGCACAGTTTTAATAATACCCAGAATATGCCACAGTACCTATGCACCAGCTGTAGAAGGGCAAACCCAAGCCTCACTTATGTCACCATGGAACTACGGCAAACTCTAGGGTTTGACCGCGGTTCCGCTATCTAAAAAAGTCAAGTTAGGGTTTCATCTTCTAGAGAGTTCATAGGATCACTTGCATGTTTTTCCGAATGCGTTAAACTTAGAAAACTGGGTTTTTGACATTCGATTGAACTTTTTAACTTTGTCTAGACAACATGCGAATAACCCGAAACAATGTTAAAAATACGAATACGAAACACTCCGAATTGTTTATAGTGTAAGATTACATCACATGCAAAATTTGCAAAAACAAAAAACACCTGAAATATCAAAACCAAGTCATTGGAACACAGGAAAAATTTCAGGGGAAACAGCTCGGATTTGGCCGAGATCATCAAGGTGGTGGCCGGCCCAATTTTCATCAAAACCCCTGAAATTTTCACAGTGTTCATGATATATCTCATACATCACTCTGTACTTGTTTTAAAATTTTTTTGACAACTTTTAAAAAATGACAGAAACTTCATTTTTCTGTTTCAAGTTTCGGAGTATTTCGGTTTCGTAATCCTAACAAAATCCGTATAAATTTCTAGCATGGCTCTGATACCACTGCAGGGTTACCTAAGACGGCAGCAAGGTTTCGGGAGGTATCGTCCATACCAAATTCAAAAATTTGCCGTTTTAGCTAACCCTAACTAAGAATCGTTAAGTAGAAATCGACGGAAATATAAATGCAAACACTTTACCAGTCTAATGAGCAAGGAATACAACCTTTGTAGACCGGTCCTTCACTTCAATAGCTCCGTGTAGTAGTCTCTTTCGCTGCGATTGTGAACTCCGGACTCTAGAGAGGCTCCTGAAGAAATGAACATGCTTACTTCGAAGTCTTCGAGGCCGAAGATGATCTACATTGGGGAGACACTAACCCAGGCTATCTCTTCACTAACCATGGAATTAGTGAAGCAAACACCCTATACTAAATGGAAAGTAGTAGAGGATGATGAAGTAGAAATTTTGCTCTCATTAGAGATCATTTTCTCACTCAAAATCATCACTTTTGAAAAAGCTAGAAAGCTTTTGTCAAGAAGAAGAAGAACAACAAGTTGTGATGAAAATTAATTATATGTGAGGTTAGAAATGCAACCAAGGGTTAAGCATGTCATGCTTAACCCTTGTAGAGAGTTAACCATAAGCTAAGGTTAAAGGTTAGATCAAAAATACCTTAAGCTAGACAAAGAAAATGGACAAAGTCAAAGATACTTACAAGCTTCTACAAGGTTTCAACAAATATCAACCATGACAATTATCCATAATTTTTGAATTACTTAATGATAAAATTTAAACCCTAATCTTAACCCTATGATGGTTTAACCCTCATTAACCCTAGTTGCATTTGTAACCTAACATGATATATTTAATATATATCACATATACATCAATCTATCCAAAGTGAAAAAAGAAATCTTAAGTTAGCTAATATTAGTTAATGTAATATAATATATCAAATATATAATTATACATTAAATTATTAAATCAACACTTGATTTAATAATCTGGTTATATCATATATAACTGACTAATATCATAATGTAACATCTTATCGAATCAACATTTGATCCGATAACCCGGCTATATCACATATAACCTTTCATGTCACACATCGCGAGAATAGAATGCTGTATCACATATCGCATTAATCTCGGTCCCGCATATATCACATATGTGCTCTTACTTCGTTTCGCTTGAGCCAGGAAACCCCCGTGTAGGACTCTAAAGACTCGTCAATACGCCGGCGGTAGGTGATGATCATATCAAACACCCACAAGCCGCAAGCGGTCTGCTAAACGTAACGGCCATCCGGGTATACAGCGATCAGAAGATCAAAAAGCAACCCTGCTAGTACTCCTGTGAATCCAATCAGTAACACTACCGTACAGTCCAGTCTCTTTGTCTGATATGTCGCATATCTCGTCTAGGGGTGGTAAACGTCAGACCTGTTTATAACATAATATTGCATTTTGTATTCCCTATTCTTATGCATTTAAGAATAAAAACAGGTGCTTTTGACCCATGTCTGCTACATGTTACAGGTTCTTGGAGCAAAAACAGTGAAAAACACAAAAGATGACACAAAAGAAGGACTTTTGACCAACAATGAGGAGGATCTTAGTAAAGCCCAGCAGAAGAACGGTTCACCATCAATAAGGCAACGCAAGATCCAAATTTGCAAGAAAAACGGTTAAAAGATCTATTGCAAAGTGTTCACTGAAGATCTGGAATTAATACAGAAGCCCAATTGATAAAAGAATAAAGAAACAGGAAGCCCAGAAGAACCTAAGAAAGCCCAAGAAAATTCATATGATGATCTCACCATTGGGCCGCGGAACCGCAGCCCAAGAGCACCAATGCCGCGGTTCCGCGGCCCTTTAAAGCCTTCATGCAGAGAAAATTTTACCAAAATGACTTGGAGGCTATGGAATGATTTCTTGGGGGTATATTTGTAATTGTAGACATGCGGAGCAATTGTAAACCTAGGGTTTCTATGTCCTATAAATAGAACCTAAAGCCTTGTATTTTCTTATACCTCTATTCATGAATAAAATTCTGTTTTCTTGAAGTTAGAGCGCATCAATCGTAAGTAGGTTACTTTCCTTGCCCTAGTTATAGTTTTTCATATCTGCCCTAGGTAAATTATTTTCTCGTTTTAGTTTAATTTAGTTTAGCTTTTATTAATTTGCAATCGATGTTTTCTCTCTTTAATAAAATCATGTCTTTTTTCATCCCCTCAATGAGCGAGTAGTTTCCTCGCTTGTTAGGGTTAGGAATAGGGAAGGATTTGAGAGATGAAGATCTCTCATCTCTTTTCGTTGCCAAACTTTTATGAACATTAGAACTCCATGCATACCTTCTTATTCCGCTTCCTACGGCACTTTTACCCTCAAGGTAACGGTGATTCCATAGTCTAAAGGCCCGGATTTTAAGGTTTTCCATGGAGGTTAGGGTAAAGATTAATAAAGGAAGGACAAGAATCTAGAGGAAGAATCAATCATCCCAATCATCCTAATCCCCTTTGTTAAGATTTACCATAACACTAATATGATATATTTAATTAATGGCAATGGAAAGAGATGTAGATCTTTGTTTACCAAATTTTCCCTAAGCCTAATCCTAGCAAGTTTCTAATCCTAGTATCATACAACTTCAATTTTTAGGTTTAATTATACTTCCAAACACCGTTCGGAATTAACTCGTAAGAACTTAAAGAAGATTTACACATCCCTGTGGACCGACCCGTATTCACCGGCTTGCTGCAAAGTGACGCCGTTCTTGATTGCGGTAAATAATTTTTGATCGACAAAACCACTCTAAATCAAATGGCGCCGTTGCCGGGGATGGCGTAAAATTTTCCTTTTTGTAATTTCGGGTTAATATAAAATATAAAAAATATAAAAATCTGAAAAAAAATCAAAAATATAAAAATTCTATCATCTTTTATTGTTTGAAGGGTTTTCTTTGTGAATCTTTGCAGGTTTGATGGATCTGAAACAACACAGAAGGGGAAACAGAAAAAGATACATCAAAACAGAGAGGGATTGAGAGTACAGAGCATCTGAGAAAATTTGGACACCTGAAGCCTCCATTGCGCCGCGACCTCGCCGCAATACCCCTGTCAAAACCGCGGTTCCGCCGCCGTCTGGAGCCTTCTCTGTGAAAAATTTGCACTGTTTGTTTCCTCATTCTCCCCTCTGCAAATCCCCATATATCTTTTGCCAAATCTTCTGCAGGATTCTTTGCGCTAAAAAATCTTCTTCCCCCTTCCAATAATTGATTTTCTGCAGGATTTTTTGCGCCGCGCTAAATAGCAAATTGATTGCAAGTGATTTACTGCTTTGCATACCTTTATCTGACTTTAAGGGGCTATTGACCAATTCAGATTGGGTGGAGATTTCATCACCCTTCCCAGGACCCCAAAAATCACTTAAAGCATTTGCATTGACCACTTTTAATAAAAAAAAATATTAGACTCAGCCCTAAGGACGTCGAGCTCAATAGGACAGAGGACTAGTATAGGCATCGGCCGTTTATCCTAACCTGTCTTTGCGGTGCCTAGGCAAGTGTGTCAAGGCTAGTGGTTTTTAATTAGGTCCACAGCGTGGTTCCTTCCCACTTACCTGGCACTTACCTGGACGTATTGGCGGTGAAGAGGCGGTTTGAGGTCCTATCTCTAGCCCTTTGGAACAGTTAGGAGCTGTCTAGCTGACCTAGGTGACCCTAGATCTAGGCCTGATTGTGCATGTGTGGTTAACTGCATTTGTGTCACAAGTCTCTTTTCAAAAAAAATCTTTTCGCAAAAGCTCACTTAAAAAAGGAAAAGGAAAAATCTTTTATAAAAAACTTGCAAAATTTTGCCGCTCAGAAATCCTTGCACCACGTACTTTCTTTCTTTCCCCCTTTCTTCTAACATGGGTACCCCACATAATAAATCACTTGCCGAACTTTGGTATCCCGAACCTAATTTTGCGCCGTACGTCAATTTGTTCGGTCAATTTAAAGACGATCCTTCCTTGCCTAAAAAATCTTTGAAAGATCAAATAGAGGCGTCTAGGAGAAACAGTTTGACTTTTCAACCCACTTTGTGTCAACCAGGTCAACCTTTATCACCTCCATATGTTGATACCACTTTTTCAAGTCCTTCTGTCACTCCTAAGCCGATGTCCATTGCTGAGCATATTGCTCAATCTCGCAGCCGATTTTTCACCCCTCTCCACTCATCTAGTTCTAGGGATCCGCACAATTATTCACATTTTTATCCACATGTTGACCCTACCCCTGCCCAGCCACCCACTTCCTACCAGTCCTACCCGACCTTACCACCCTCACTAGACACTGTTTCCACACAGCCATTAGGGAGTTTGGCATATCCACACGATTTCGAATTTTTTACCGAAACCCCCTTACCACCCAAGTCTAGTTTGGAAGAGTCGTTGGAGGCATATATCGCAGCAACAAACAAAATGACTAGGAATGTGGAAGCGTCCGTGGCCGCCCTTATGCAACCTAGTGATACGATAGCTAGTTTCCCGCTAGCTTCAAATTTTTCAATGTATAAGGAGGCGGTTGGACAGAGTGAGAATAAGAGAGGATTTCAAAATCAAACCTACCCATACCCAATTGAAGCCCACAACTCCGGTTTTCCATCGATTGTCCCAAATGATTCATCAGTTAAGGATAAAAATGAGTTGTGTGATTTTGTAATGCTTGATTTGCCAAATTGTGAAGAACCCCTTTCGAGTGAAACCGCACCTAATCCTTTCGATCTTTACACCTCCCATCTAGAACCTAAATTGATAGATATCCATGCTTTTGATGAGGTGTCTAAGAAAATTGATTTTCACTTGATTAAGGATATAGACGCCGGGAATATTTCGGATGATGAACCTGTCGATTTAATTGAAATTTTATGTTCAAATCATCATCCTGAGTTATTAAATGTTTCTCCCGAATCTCATATGCGTCTAGATTTTGATGATAATGGCATGGATGAGTTAAATATTGAGGAGAGTATTGAGGAGAGTCTTGAGGATAATATTGAGGTTGAATCATTTTTGTTTGATGTGTCTGATTTTCCAATTCATCCTCCTGAACCTTTGACTGTTATATCACCCTCCCTCCTTTCCATCGTTCCGACCACAACCACGCTTGAAGACTGTGAGCTTGAAAATTTTTCCTTTGAATCCGATACTGTTCTCACAGATGATAAAACTTACGAGTGTTTCACTTTTTCGGACGATGTTGATGACTCACCGCCCGAGTTTGAATTCTTTACATTTTCAGATGAGTTAGTTGAACCATCAGACTCGGTTGATTACAGTAGTTTTGAACCATTAATGGAATCTTTCAAGTTCGAGACAGTTTACTACGGTGAGAATGAGACTATCCCTAATTCACTTCCTTTCGTCTTTCCCATTGTTCCGACCGTATAAGAGACCGTTACGCTTTCATCTCCAATACCAAGTTCGGCGTACCCATGTTTTCTTGCGAATCTTGAGGGATTTGACCCCATTGCACGACGAGTTGATAGATTAGCACAATCAGTTTTCACACTTCGGTCATCACAAATTGCGCTAATTTATTCACTCGATTTACACCCTCCAGATCGCGCGACCCTTCTTTCTCCTTTCCGCCATTCTTCTCCCCCACCGAGACCATATTCTACCATTCTTCTTTCCACACGGTCTCGCGTGTTTCTCATTTCTTTCCTCCACACCCCATTCTTGCACCAACTATATCTTTACCACGATAAGATTTTTGAATGGTTGGTGGTAACCTTTGGCTTGTGTAAGGCCAAGCTTAAGTTTGGGGGGAACCTTTGTATATATGTATATATATTTTGTTTTCTTTTTCTATAAAAAAAATAAAAAATAAAAAATTTCAAAACATTAAAAATAAAAAAAAATTGTAAATAAATAAACAGGAGAGTGCCGACATTTTGACCTTCTTGGTGTAGCATGACAGTGAGTACACTGTCAAGTTCAAGTTTGGGGGTATGCTCGGTACGTCTTCTTCCTTCGCATTCATTTGTACATATTTTTGCATTTGCATACTAATTTGAAAACCCATAAAAATTAAAAATTTAAAAAAATTATAAAAATTATTGTATTCAATTTTGGCTTATTTGACTAGAGTTTGATAAATAGGTTAACTGGCTTGGAACAACTAGATCTTATACTTAGTAAATTAAAAACCTTAAAAAATAACCTTCCTTAAAGTTTAACGGTAGAAAGTGTATGTCTTTGTAGTTTATTTAGAAATAGGCAAATTTTGAGTTAACTTTTTGGGCTAAGTCGAAACAAAGGAAAAGTATTGATATTTTTATTAGAGTATAAGTTTGAAAAATAATTCCTAGCTTAAGTCTAGATTCTGAAAACGTATACCCTACAATTTGCACAATCACGCACCTTGAAACTTGGAATAGTAGAGGAGACCTTGAAATGCTCTGTCTAAAGTCCTTAGTACAATGAAAAAAAAAATACAAGTGTGAATAAAGAAAAAAAAATGAACACTGGTTTTTGTGATTACTTAAGGCTAAAAAAATAGAAAAAATATTTAGCGAGGGTGCTTCATCACCTAGTGCCTTAGACCAACTGGTTTGGGAGTCACTGTTAAAAGCCTTGGGTGTTGCAAGACTAGGAATTACGCTTTAAAGTGCAAGCGCATCTTGTAATCGGTCGTTGGTACCTCAAGAAGTATTAGCGGTCGCATGAAGGATGTGTAAGCAAAATTCAATTAAAAATTCACCAACTAATTAGTACTTTGGACAACGGACAAGGGCATGATTGCTTGATTTGAATTTCCAAGTGTAGGGGTGAATTATACACACACGTGGGGATATGTGATTGGAGTTTAGATGAGAGAAAGGAATGAAGAATAGAACTTGTATCTTTAGTAAGAGTTGATAAAAATTCCTAAGTGGAGATGGAACCCTAGAAGGAAAACTTAAGAAATGCTGAAAGCTAAGAAGGTCTGCAGAACATATATAATCTTAAGTTAGATGATAGGGAAGTGTGAAGAATATGGGTGGATAATTTGCGGGTCGACGATAATAGAATTCCTTGTTAGAAACCTAATTAAAAAACAAAAGTCGAAAAACCGAATTGATAGGATTTTGTGGGTGTAATCCGCAGAAAACCCTCAGGAGACAACACTCCTCCTACTAGGGACACCTAGAGGTTTAACGGCTTGTTGCACGTGCTCAGTGCAATCGCGTTTCCCTGCGAAAGTGCGGCTAGGTTAGATTTTTATCTAGATTAAATAAAATAATAAGTTTGCTCGAGGGCGAGCAAAAGATAAGTTTGGGGGTATTTGTTTATAACATAATATTGCATTTTGTATTCCCCATTCTTATGCATTTAAGAATAAAAACAGGTGCTTTTGACCCATGTCTGCTACATGTTACAGGTTACAGGTTCTTGGAGCAAAAACAGTGAAAAACACCAAAGACGACACAAAAGAAGGACTTTTGACCAACAATGAGGAGGATCTTAGTAAAGCCCAGCAGAAGAACGGTTCACCATCAACAACGCAACGCAAGATCCAAATTTGCAAGAAAAACGGTTAAAAGATCCATTGCAAAGTGTTCACTGAAGATCTGGAATTAATACAGAAGCCCAATTGATAAAAAGAATAAAGAAACAGGAAGCCCAGAAGAACTTAAGAAAGCCCAAGAAAATTCATATGATGATCTCACCATTGGGCCGCGGAACCGCGGCCCAAGAGCACCAATGCCGCGGTTCCGCGGCCCTTTAAAGCCTTCATGCAGAGAAAATTTTACCAAAATGACTTGGAGGCTATGGAAAGATTTCTTGGGGGTATATTTGTAATTGTAGACATGCGGAGCAATTGTAGACATGGGGTTTCTATGTCCTATAAATAGAACCCAAATCCTTGTATTTTCTTATGCCTCTATTCATGAATAAAATTCTGTTTTCTTGAAGTTAGAGCGCATCAATCGTAAGTAGATTACTTTCCTTGCCCTAGTTATAGTTTTTCATATCTGCCCTAGGTAAATTATTTTCTCTCTTTAGTTTAATTTAGTTTAGCTTTTATTAACTTGCAATCGATGTTTTCTCTCTTTAATAAAATTATGTCTTTTTTCATCCCCTCAATGAGCGAGTAGTTTCCTCGCTTGTTAGGGTTAGGAATAGGGAAGGATTTGAGAGATGAAGATCTCTCATCTCTTTTCGTTGCCAAACTTTTATGAACATTAGAACTCCATGCATACCTTCTTATTCCGCTCCCTACGGCACTTTTACCCACAAGGTAACGGTGATTCCATAGTCTAAAGGCCCGGATTTTAAGGTTTTCCATGGAGGTTAGGGTAAAGATTAATAAAGGAAGGAGAAGGATCTAGAGGAAGAATCAATCATCCCTATCATCCTAATCCCCTTTGTTAAGATTTACCACAACACTAATATGATATATTTAATTAATGGCAATGGAAAGAGATGTAGATCTTTGTTTACCAAATTTTCCCTAAGCCTAATCCTAGCAAGTTTCTAATCCTAGTATCATACAACTTCAATTTTTAGGTTTAATTATACTTCCAAACACCGTTCGGAATTAACTCGTAAGAACTTAAAGAAGATTTACACATCCCTGTGGACCGACCCGTATTCACCGGCTAGCTGCAAAGCGACGCCATTCTTGATTGCGGTAAATAATTTTTGATCGACAAAACCACTCTAAATCAAGACCCCAGTAACTCGATAAGTCGTGTCGATATGAGGCTCATAACGGGTCAAGAAACTACTGATAACACTTACCAGTATATCTCTAAAACAGTCCTGGCCAGGGACTTCCTGTTCCAGCCAATCGAACCCAGCGCAACATCAACCCCCAATACCGGGAGAGACGAATGTAAGTGCACGGCGGCGCCCCGGCCGTCAATCCGACGCCGGAATGCGGAAGCGATACTTTTCTTTAATTTTCTGAACCGGCACCACCGCGCACTATAAACCCGGATCGTGCCATTAAATAAGTCCTAGCTAACTACAAGATGGGAAGAGAGATATACCGAGTGATCCGTGTCCTCCGGTCTTCTCGTCGTCGCCCGATCTCCCGCGGAATCTCCGATCTCCACCTCGTCGCCGGAAGGGCACCACGTCGCCGGCTTCTTTTACGGGCTCCCACCTCTATACCGAGGCAACTCGGGCACGAAGTTGGCGAGCCGACATGCCCAAGGTTTGCTGTAGAATGTGTAGTGCTCATGTCTCATTTCGGGGTAGTGGATGTTGCCTTTTGGTGGAGGGATGAACCATGGAGTTTTACTTGGGAATTTTGGTGAAGAAATATGATATGAGATCAACCAAGAACCCCCACTCAAAATGGGACAGCCCCCATTAGAAGTGGCCGGCCATGCATTGGAATGGGAGAGGAGAGAATAAATGAGGGAGTGTATCAATCAAAAGAATGAGGGAGCCCACCAATAATCCAAGGGAGAGAGAGAAAAGGCTATCATGAAAAAGGAAATGATCACCCATTAAAACTCACACTCCATCAACCAATCATCAACAACCATGATTGCTCCAAAGTCAAGCCATGATGAAATCAAGAGGTCAAGGTCAAAGAAGAGCTATCATGATACAATAATATGTAATCACCACCCTCCACATAGCTAATTTGCACAAATGCAAATAAGCCCTCCTCCACCAATTATCGGCCAATGAAAGATACAAAGGTAAATGGCCGAAACGGAAAGCAAACTGGCAACTCCAGAAAACTGGTCCCGTAATAAATTACAGGAAAACCCCGATACTGTGTATACACACCTGTATTTGTATTCCGACCGAATAAAAATGCACTGAGACAAAATCTACACTGTACTATACTATGATCCGGCTTAAACCAAAGCCGGCTAGTATTATCCGTCCGATCCTGATCCGTGCAATACCGCACGTATCTGATCGAACCCTGCCATATCTCCATACGGCCTCTATAGCGTTTCGCCCGAAAACTTGAGCAACTGAATGTGGGGGACTCTAAAGACTCGTCAACACCTTGGTTGTGGATTTAACCACTAGCACGTCAGAGGTATAATCCAATACGTGACGGGCTACCAGGTATTGACCAAAAAGGGACGTCGATGAGCGAACTCATCCTGACACTCTACTGAGTCTGTCAGTGACAATATCCGTACAGTCCGGTCCGTTCGTCTATGAGCATCGCATGGCAGGCCTAGGGGGTTGGTAAAAGTCAGACCCCCAAAAGCGGTACAAGTCGTGTCAGAGATCAGCCCAGAACACCCTGAGATACTACTGGAATATCTACCAGTAAATCTCCTGCCTTGGTCAAGGACTTTTCATGTTCTGGCTCTCCTAGACACAGCGCGACCTCACCACCAATACCGGGAGAGACGAACCCCCGAAGATCCGCTCACTGCCTCTATGTGGCTCGGGACTGTACCCAACTAAAACCTGTTTGCACGTCTCCTTTGAGCGTGGTAGGGTAGTAATCAAAGTACAGTGGGAACTCACACGAGACAAATGACGATCCTTAGGTCGATGAACTAACCTGTACACATGTCACCAGGGAACTGCTATCTGACGTCAGGTATAAGACCAACTAGCATGTTCCCGGTGAGTCCTGTCCGGTGTACTCATAACCTAATGAGCACCTGTATACATCTTAGGTGAACCAACTAACACCAGTAGCTTGTGAGACCGGCCACCGCCCCTCGTCGGGGTCTTGAATGTATACACTGGTCTACTCTGGAGAATCGATGCCCTGTCTCGAAACTCCCACGACTAGGGACCTTTTAAGAATGTGCTTATGGACTACCAGCTCTCACGTATATGATCGCCCTCATACTGCTGGCAGTCAAGCATGAATCCTAGGGGCTCTATCAACGTGTAATGGCGACCTGTCAGGTCACCTAAAGCAGTACACGATGATAATGATAAACCAGATAGCATACTATCATGTCGAGTAAAACTGTCCTACCGGGATAGGTCCTCCCTCAATCATTGCAATCACGTGCCTGTGATCCATTAATTGACTCTGAGGGCACTATCTCCAACAACGAAACCCCTCCTATCGCTCATTGGCTCCATGTGATTCGGGACTGTACCCAAAAGCCACCGTTTTACACGTTCTCTTGAACGTGGTAAGGTGGAAATCAAAGTACAGTGGGAATCACACAAGACTCTATGACGATCTCGGGTCTACAGACTAACCTGTACCAGTGTCACCAGAGAACTGCCATCTGACGTGAGGTATAATACAATCTGGGAGTTCTCGGCGAGTCTGTCCAGTGTACCCAGTCTCCACTGAGCACCCGTATATTGTCTCTGATGTCAAACACCAATGGATATGGGATTATCCATCGCCCATCTACATGGGTCGAGAAGCTATACGCTAGTCTACTCTGGTATATCGATGCCCTGTCTCGATACACCCTCGACTAGGAACATTTGAAGGATGTACTTATGGACTACCATGTCCCCACTATTATGATCCGCATCATAATCCTGGTAGTCAAGTACTCATCTTAAGGGCTTTATCAACATGTAACATAGAGACAATCAGCGTACATGTTAAGATAAAGAGCAACCAGATAGCATACTATCGAGCAAGAAAGTCCTCCCTATATATGTCCATGCATCCACTACAATATTCATCGTATGTACAGTAATGGCCTATAGGGCATACATATCACTAACAGGTTCATGTTCCAACCTCTAAATCGAGGTAACTAAAGTACCTAGTTTGCTAAACTAGGTAGATTAGGAGATGTAGAGTGTTAACTGGACTATTTAATCTTAAGTGACCCTAGGATTCACAACACATGTGAGGGTTAGGGTTTTGAGGAAGAAGGAGGAGAGGAAAATGGAGAGAAAGAAAATATGCAAATGAGCTAAAACATGTGCAAGTGAAGAATGGCTCATTCTTTTCTCACATGAAGCATGCAATAATTTTCAATAGAAAATTGTAGCCATGCTTCAATAGTAAGTCCAAACCAATAAACAAATGAATTAGCCATGCTTTACCCATACCACAAATATCTCCATTTTCCACCTCATTAATCTATTTTCTAAAAATAGATAAATCCAATAATGAGGTGTCCCCTTTTAGAAGCATCTCTTGTAAAATTACAAGAATGCCCTCACCGTATATACATACATGTATTCGTACTGCAAAAATACGAATACGATGAGATAATAATAATCCAATAATATAATACTAGAATCTGGCTTAAACAAAAGCCCACCAGTATTATCCGTCCGAACAACATCTGTTTAGCCAGTACACGTATATAATCGGAACCCTGCACGTAAAACTATAGAGCCTCTACATCGTTTCGCCTGAACCAAGGAAACCCTCTGTGTGAGACTTTAAAGACTCGACAGTATGCTGGCAGTGGGTTTAACTACAGGTCCGTCAGCGGCACTAGCTGTACCTAACGGCCACCCAGATGCCTATCAAAAAGAAGACCGACGAGTGAACTCATCCGAACCCCTACTGAGCCTATCCGTGACAATCACCGTACAGTCCGGTCTATTCGCCTAAGAGTATCGCATATCGGGTATAGGGGTGGTAACCGTCAAACCCCTAATGGCACAATAAATCGTGTCGGTGTAGAGCCCAATACACCCTGAGGATGTACCTACCGGTAAATCTCACTTGCCCTGGCCAGGGACTTTGTGTATTGGCTATCCGAACACAGCGCGATATCAACTCCCAATACCGGGAGAAACGAATCCTTTCTATCCATTACTACCTCCAAGTGCTTCTGGACTGCACCCAACTACTACATGTTTGCACGACTCATTTGAGCCGTGGTAGGATAGTAATCTAAGTACAGTGGGAACATACTCAAGACGAATAGTGATGTCAAGTCAATGGACTAACCTGTACTCATGTCATCCGGGAACTGCTAACTGACGATAGGTATAATACCAACCAGAAGTTCCCATTAAGTCTGTTCAATGTAACTCATAACCTAATGAGCACCTATATACTATCTCTGGTATCGTATACCAATGGCTACGGGACAGGCCATCTCCCCTGACTGGGATGAGAAGCGTATACACTAGTCTACTCTGAAGTATCGATGCCCTGTCTCGATAATCCTACGACTAGGGACAAGCTTAAAGATGTACTTATAGATTACCCAGCCCCCACTAGTGTGACTGCCATCATAACGCTCGTAGTCAAGAAAAGATCCTAAGGGCTCTATCAATATGTATTAGCGATATACTAAAAGAAACATATACACATATTAAGATAGAATTGTCACGACCCAAAGTTCGGCCCGTGACCGGCACTTAACCACGTAACGTCTACAGGCGTAACGCGACTAAATAAGCCGAAACCCAAAAATCAAAACCATTTAAAGTAATGAGTGTGAAAACATTTGATAGAAACATTTGTTAAAACGTTTAGAAAACCTTAAGTAATTTAGTAAAATTCTTTAAAGTTCAAGTTATTATCTTAAAAATTTTGGCAGCATTTCCTTTGTAAAAACTAGCCCCGAAATCGGGTACAATGCAATATATGAGTAAAATGATATACAATAAGAATAAAGCATCCCAAGCGGGAGCAATCACACCCAACGGCGGAAACAATCACCACTATAATAATATACGACGCCGTAGCGAAGAATGAGCAAAAATAAGTGAAGACAACATGAAATATAAAACTGCATAAATAAAGTCGGCTCACAACGAGCTCGACACCAGAGTACAAATAATATACATCGTTCTCACAACTGGTCTCTAAGTCAATACATAAGTAGTAGATGGAGAGTACTAGATACAACAGTGTATACAACTGGAAAAAAGACAGATACCGCACAAAAAGCCACCTATCGGTAAAAGGGCTCACGCGCCAACTGCAGTGGTATCTGTATCAAAAGATGCAAGAAAGCAGCCTGCCGTGACTGCTCTGAGGGGCAACCTGCAAACACTGTGGCACAACGGGGGTGAGTTGCTAACTCGTGAATAGTAGATAACATATAAAGGTAATCGCGAGTATGCACGTGCTGCGATACTCTAATCTATGCCAACAGATAACATCTATATGATGAGCTAGATGAGCAATAATCATGCAACAAGTGCGATCTAATAACATCTCTATATGATAAGCAGGGTATGCAATAATCGTGCATAGCATGTGCAATCTAATAACATCTATATAGGATGAGCAGGGTATGCAATAATCGTGCATAGCAAATGTACTCTATCAGGTACTACAGATACAGGATGAGATGTATAACACTGAATGCTGAGCATGGGAATAAATAACATCTACACGGAATGTCAACGTGGAAAATAACTGGTGTCCATCAATACACCCAAATCCCAGTAAAACTCAAGCGCCGTCATCTAATCGGCCCTCAAATTCTGTAAACCTCATGGAATCGTGAGTGCCCAACATCGGCACTCGAAATATCATAAAATAGTCGTGTCCAGTATCGACACGCAAATCCTCAAGTATCGGGCTCCGTCAGTCCGGATCGGCCCTGGGGCTCCGTTTGCGGAATCGTCCCTCAGCCGCGGCAGTACAGGTCGTCCCGTATCCATCTCTCAGCTCTGGTCAGTATTCTCCGGATGACCGCCAGGTCCAACCAATCACCGGTAGGTAGTAGTCCCTCCGCCGGGCTCACCGTCTAACAATACGAGTCTTCTTGCCCCGGGGTACCATACCGGGTCCACCATGTACCCGCAATCGGTGCCTACCGCTCCTCGAATCGGGTATACACACACAAGCTCTTGGGAACCGAGAAAACTCATGGTGGATGCACTGAAATATCATATCAAGAGAAACCGGGTTTTTAAAATAATGCGTATTTTCTTGAAATAATACCACGGTTCTCAAATCCAGAAATCCCATAAATCCAAACTCAATGCGTAAATCCATGCAATGTGTCGTATGACACTAAGAGTAAAAAGAGAAAGCCGCTCTTTTAAGAGAATCCAGTTTTGAAAATATCTCACGCGGTCCATATTTTCTTGAAATCAAGTCAATATCATCCATGTATGTAACATATGTATGTATGTAGCTATGGATGTGCAAATGGATATATACGCGAATATGAGTGTAGCACTACTATGAAAATACAGTGTGCATGTGCGCAAATATGAAGATATCGATATATGTGTGCACTGGTATGAATATACAGTGTGCATGTGCGCAAGTATGAAGATATCGATATATGTGTGCACTGGTATGAATATACGGCGTGTATGTGCGTAAGTATGAAGATATCGATATATGTGTGCACTGGTATGAATATACAGTGTGCATGTGCGCAAGTATATCAATATATGTGTGCACTGGTATGAATATACAGTGTGCATTTGCGCAAGTATGAAGATATCAATATATGTGTGCACTGGTATGAATATACAGTATGCATGTGCGCAAGTATGACAATCATCAATGATGCAGTGATCAAGACGATATATAATTCATAGCAATCCTATAGTGTGAGTGTCATGGCAATCACTAATGGTGTGAGTGTAACATACAAATAGTGCTCGTGCAGCTTGAACCGTTAGTGATAGTGCAGTGTTGTATAACTACCATTTCTATATGCAACAAGGAAGGTATTCTACAATAGCACATATAAACATCTACGACTAAATATCCTATCACGCCCTGATGCTTAACGCCATACAGGCGATTTCCCCATAGATGTTAAATCTACTCACCTGGTCGCGTGCTAAGAGTAGCCGACCACCTGTTTCCCTTTCTTTGCGGCGTCCGACGTACCCGCCAGCGAACCTAGAATTTACACAAAGAATCCATATATAAGCAAAATCCTACAAAATGCGATATCAAAATCAAACGAGAAACTCGCGTCGCGAACTAAACGCGCGTGTGTCCGATACGCTGAAACGTGTGTTTACGCGTCTAAAACTACCCTGACACGTCGCGACACACTGGAACACGGAACCCACTCACGTATCACGCGTGTTGCGCAAACTAAACGTATAGGAAAAACGATATTTGGCTCCAGATTTTGACTCGGGTGAAAACTCAAAAAGTTGCATATGCCAAAACACTAGAATATGCAGCAGGCAACCCTAGCCAAAACCCTAACACCTAGCTCCCCTATCTAGCTGTAAATTGCGGCAAGAACGATTAAATCGGCGGCCATAAGGTGGGTAGGGGGTCTCGTCCTCTGGTGGTGTGATCAAGGTCTAAAAAGTATGCTATAGTTAACTCAGATTTTATCTGAAACCACCGGGTCAACAGCAGATCACAGAAAGGCCAAGTTTTGCTTTAAAATGCTAAATTTTGCACTAAATGAAACCCTATGGTATTTTAGTGAAATCTGGGGTTAAACTAGGTTTACTTGGCCCTCATAACACTTAACTATAAGTTAATCTAACCTTCAATATCACCACTTGGCCAAAACTTCACACAAATCACCATTTTAGCACTAAAACGCACATTTAACACTAATCGAAGCTAATAATACATACGTTTAGCAAGCTAGGAAGTTGGGCTCAGATTTTATACCTCACTTGACCCTAGGTGCAAGGAGGAGGAGAAGAAAGAGAAGAAGAAGAGTTGTTGTTGCTGCTGCTGCCTGCTACAGCTATTGCTGTCTGAAGCTGCTGCTGCTGCTGTGCTGATGCTGCTGGTGTTGCTGCTGTTGATGCTGGTGCTGCTGCTGATGCTGTTGATGCTGCTACTGCTGCTTCTGCTGCTGCTGAGGCTGGTGTTGTGTGTGTGTGTGTGAGTGAGAGAGAGAAGTGAGAAAGAGTTAATGAAAAAAGAAATGAGAGAATAGATAGTCAAGCCCCCTCCTCTCTCTCTCTCTCTTCATTAAATGTAGGCATGGCTCAAGCCATGATGCCCATTCTCTCTCTCTCTCTCCAAGTCAACCCAAAACTAATCATTTTCCATTAAAAAAAACAATTACAATTTGGCTTAACAAAATGGTTAGGCCACCACGGTTGCTAATCATGGTCTAACCCTAAATTTAACCCTAGTTTACATGCACAAGTGTGTGCAAGGCTAAATAAATTCTAATAAAATATTCATTAATTTTGATAAAATATTTGAAAATCGATTTGGTGAACTTTTTATTTAAAAACCATACTTTAGAGTATAATTAGCCACTGATCACATCTTAAGGTGTTACAATCTTCCCCCCTTAAAGAAATTCGTCCCCGAATTTAAAAATATAAAACTACGCGTACCTTCAAAGAGATGAAGGAATTTCTTCCGCATCTCGCCCTCGGCCTCCCAAGTGATCTCTTCACCATTCGGGCTACGCCAAAGCACCTTCACAGATGGCAAGACCCTCGATCGAAGTTTCTTCACCTGCCGGTCCAATATCACGACTGGCTGCTCGGTGAACGAAAGATGCGCTCGAGCTAAACGGTCTGATGTTGAATCATGTGAGAAGGGTCATGTAGGTATCTGCGAAGCATCGACACGTGGAATACGGGGTGAACATCTGGGAAGTCGAGTGGAAGAGCCAAACGATAGGCTACTGCGCCCACACGCTCAAGGATCTCGAAGGGACCTATGAATCTAGGGCTAAGCTTCCCCTTCCGTCCAAACCTCATCACTCCCTTCATCGGAGAGACCCTCAGAAAAACGTGATCGCCAACTGCGAACTCTAATCTGCGGCGGCGTCTGTCAGCATACGATTTCTGCCTACTCTGAGCTGTCCTCATCCTATCTCGAATCAGCTGTATCTTCTCGGTCGTCTCTTGTACGATCTGTGGCCCCAAAACACTGCTCTCACTGAGCTCTGTCCAACAGAAGGGCGATCTACATCTCCTCCCATACAAGGCCTCAAAAGGTGCCATCTGAATAGTATCCTGGAAAGTATTGTCATTGGAGAACTCCACCAAGGGTAAATGATGATCCCAGCTACCACCAAAGTCTAAAACGCATGCTCGGAATATGTCCTCGAGAGTCTGAATAGTCCACTCTGACTGGCCGTCGGTCTGCGGATGAAATGCTGTGCTGAAACTCAAGCGGGTGCCCAAAGCCTCCTGGAGCCTCTGCCATAGTCGGCTGGTAAACTGGGTGCCTCGGTCGGACACGATACATGTCGGGACTCCATGCAGTCGTACAATCTCGTCGATGTATATTTGGGCATACTGAGCAAATCTGAAAGTCATCTTCACCGGCAGGAAGTGAGCCGCTTTCGTCAAACGATCCACGATCACCCAGATGGAGTCATACCCTCGCCTAGTCCTGGGTAGACCCACAACGAAGTCCATCGAAATCTGCTCCCATTTCCACTCCGGAATGGGTAATGGCTGTAGCTCTCCCGCTGGCCTTTGGTGCTTGGCCTTGACTTACTGACAAGTCAGGCATCTCGACACGAAGTCTGTGATGTCCTTCTTCATTCCGTCCCACCAGTAAACGTCTCTCATATCATGGTACATCTTGGTGGAACCCGGATGAACACTATACACCGATCGATGTGCCTCCTCAAGAATCTCACGCCGCAGTCCCTCAGCATCTGATACGCACAGTCTAATCCCAAATCGCAGTATCCCCTGATCATCAATCACGAACTCGGAAAATATGCCCTGTCCAATCTGTGCCATGATCTTTGAACAACGGTCATCACTGTACTGTGCCTCATGTATACGGTCAAGCAACTGTGGGCGTGCACGAACATGCTCAAGCTGTCCCCCGATCGGCGTGAACTCGAACTGCACTCGGCTGTTGCATAAAACCTGCCAATCTACCGATGACTGCCTCTGCACTGCGCTCAAACAAGATAGACTACACCCGGGCCTCCTGCTCAAAGCATCAGCCACTACATTCGCCTTGCCCGGGTGATACAAGATCTCGCAATCGTAGTCCTTTACTAGTTCCATCCAACGGTGCTGTCTAAGATTCAGGTCTCGCTGCTGAAATATATACTTCAAGCTCTTGTGATTAGTGAATATCTGGCACGACTCGCCGTATAGGTAATGTCGCCAGATCTTGAGTTCAAAGACCACTGCAGCCATCTCCAATTCGTGAGTGGGGTAGTTCTGTTCATGTTTCTTCAACTGCCGTGAAGCATACGCGATCACCCTGTCATGCTGCATCAATACGCACCCTAGCCCCACTCGAGAAGCGTCACAATAGACCATAAATCCGCCCGATCCTGAAGGCAATGTTAACACCGGCGCTGTAGTCAAACACGTCCGTAACTGCTGAAAGCTATGCTTGCACTCCTCCGTCCAATCGAAAGGAACTCCCTTCCGGGTCAACCCGGTCAAAAGTGCGGCAATACGGGAGAAGTCCTGCACAAATCGCCTGTAGTAGCCGGCCAATCCTAGAAAGCAACGGATCTCCGTAACTGATGTCGGTCTGGGCCAATGCTGAACGGCCTCGATCTTCTTCGGGTCCACACATATACCATCTCATGTAATCACGTGACCCAAGAAGTCTATGCTGTCAAGCCTGTTGGATATAGTGCCCTCAAAGTCAATTATTAGATCGCAGGTACGTGATAGCAATGATTGAGGAGGACCTATACCTGTAGCACAGTCTTACTCGAGATGATAGTATGCTATCTGGTTTGCCTTTATCAGTCGTGTATAGGTTCAGGTGACTGATCGCTATTACATGTTGATAGAGCCCTTAGGATCTTGCTTGACTACCAACAGTATGATGACGATCGTATACGTGAGAGTTGGGTAGTCTATAAGCACATCCTTAATTGT
The DNA here is from genome assembly GCA_030015575.1 of Agapanthus africanus. Classification (NCBI taxonomy): domain Eukaryota; kingdom Viridiplantae; phylum Streptophyta; class Magnoliopsida; order Asparagales; family Amaryllidaceae; genus Agapanthus; species Agapanthus africanus. The sequence continues at coordinate 327,003,667 of CM057346.1, read as the reverse complement.
GGTCCCTAGTCCTGGGAGTACCGAGACAGGGCATCAATACTCCGGAGTAGACTAGTGTATACAGTCGAGACCTCGACGAGAGGCGGTGGCCGGTCTCACAAGCCACTGGTGTCAGTTGGATCACCTAAGATGTATACAGGTGCTCATTGGGTTATGAGTACACCGGACAGGACTCACCGGGAACCTGCTAGTTGGTATTATACCTATCGTCAGATAGCAGTTCCCTGGTGACATGTGTACATGTTAGTTCATCGACCTGAGGTCGTCATTTGTCTCGTGTGAGTTCCTATTGTGCTTTGATTTCTACCCTACCACGGCTCAATGGAGTCGTGCAAACAGGTCTTTTTGGGGTACAATCCCGAGCACATGGAGGCAGGTGAGCGGATCGGCAGGGGATTCGTCTCTCCCGGTATTGGGGGTGAGATCGTGCTATGTCTAGGAAAGCCATTACACCAAGTTCTTGGCCAAGGCAGGTGAGAATTACTGGTAGGTACTCCAATAGTTTCTCAGGGTGTTCAGGGCTTGTCTCCGACACGACTTATACTGCTTTTGGGGGGCTGACGTTACCAGCCCCCTAGGCCCGATATGCGATACTCATAGACGAACGGACCGGACTGTATGTATATTGTCACTGTTAGGCTCAATAGGGTTTCTGGATGAGTTCGCTCATCGGCTACCCTTGAGGTCAGTACATGGGCAGCCGTTACGCACTGCTAGTGCCGCTGACGTGCTTGTGGTTAAACCCACTGCCAGGGTACTGACGAGTCATTAGAGTCCCCCACAGATAGTTTCCCAAGTTCGGGCGAAACGTTGTAGAGGCCATATGGTTTTATGGCAGGATTCGGAAAATGCACGTGCGTTTACGCACGTGTCATATTTCGGGCAGATTATACTGGTGGGCTTTGGTTTAAGCCGGATCCATGTATTATACTTTATAGATATAATATCTTTGTCTCAGTTGCATTTGTATTCGGTCGTAATACAAATGCAACTATGTTTATACAGTTACGGGGTTATGCTGAAATTCGTTTCGGGATCGCTTTTCGAAGTTGCCAGTTTTCTATCACTCGTCTTAAACATTCGATTTAATGCGGATTTATCTTTTCTTCACTTGGGTGAGTCATGAGGGTGTGTCATGTGGAAGTTTCTAAATTGGTGACTAGGTTAGTGAGGTGTTATATGATTCATTGGTTGCATTAAATGCATGATGATGTGTTTGGGTGACTCATTGTTTTGCATTAACTCTTCTTTGTATTTGCTTAAGATCTTTTGCTAATGGTCACCCTCCTTGCTCCTACACTCACCCCCTTCTCTCCATTTAGTGGCCGGCCATTCTATGGAGGCAAATGATATGGTTGTTGATTAAAAAGTTTATAGAATTTGGTTCATGAAAATTTGATAGCTCATTTCTCATTTCATTCCATTCAAAAGGCAACTTCATTAACCGTTCATCCATGGTTTTGGATGAAGCGAGACAAAGTGTTCTACTCGTTCTCTACTTCATCTTGGTCATCTCTTTTAGCAGACTTGATGACCGAGTTGCCTCGGTTCAGAGGCGGGAGCCCGTTTAAAGATCCGTAGATGTGGTGCCACCTCGACGAGGAGCCAAGAGATCGGAGCAGCAGTAACGGAGCGTGGGATGATGGCTAAAGACCGAAAGACTCGGATCGTTTGGTATAGCCTTTCTACCCACTTTGTAGTTTGTTAGTTTAGCGTTAATGGCAAGATCCGGGTTATAGTATGCGATAGCGCCAGTTATAAAAGTTTTTGTTCCGCGTTTGGCGTCAGATTGACTGCCGGGGCGCTACCGTAGACTTACAATGGTATCAGAGCCACGCCATTAAGCTATACTAACTTGTTCTAATGCGTTTAAAACAACGATCGAACGAAATTTCGAAAACTACATTTTTCTGTGAAAAGTTTCTGTCGATTTTAAAACTTGGTCTAAAAATTATTTTGAGCATCACAGAAAATCGAGCAGGCTTTTTTAAGAATTCTGGTGAAATTTGGTCTTCTGAATCTACAGTACGGCCGAGAAACCGCCGCACAAACCAGGGTTTGGCCGCGGTTCCGCGGCCATTTAGTGGCTACAGTGCACCAAAATTCTACAGTGCGTTCTTCATGGGAAATTGTGGTTTCTGGAATGTTTGTTTTGGGCCCAGATTTTGTTACTGTACTGCAGATATACGTGGGGCCCACTTCGGGAAGTTTTGTCGATCGAAATTTTAAACTTGTTAGTTTACAGTACTTACATTATATCTCCGACCGTGAATGTCATTCGAGCGGTAAACCGCGTCTAATTGCTATAGTTCTTTTAGACGGGTTTGCGAACGTGACATTCGCGTTGGTGTTCTGTGTTGTGCTGTGAAGTTGCGGATTTGTCGTGGTGGATAGCAGTGTGCAATGGTAGTGCAGTTTGAATTTATTTGTACATTTGATATTGCGGGGCGAGCGTCCAACATGTGGACCGCCGTCACTGCCTGTTTGTATAATATTCTTTTGGGGCACGACCGGGCTGAGGTCGATGTACCCGTTGTACATATTTTTCATTTCTATATTAGGTTTCACCCCGTGACGGAGTGCATGGATAGCCGGGTTCTGGAGGGCAACGGGTCCGCATCTCATGGCTTTGAGAGGCAGAGGGGCCTCACTCTAGTATTGGCAGACTATTCGCCGCACTCGTAGGGGGTACAGGTTGACCCAAGGAGGAGTGCTCAAGTTACCGGATACCGTGAAGTGCAAGGTGGTCCGTTCACCTTGCTGTAAGGGGCTGCCTCGCTTCAGGTTTTGGTGGGTAACTTGCCGCACCCGTAGGGGTCTAGGTTTCATTGCACAGGATATCCACACGACCAGGGGAACGTCGGGTTTCAGCAGCGGCTCTGTGAAACCCGGGGATCCCAGATTATCTGTATTGTTCTGTGATGCTTATTACTTTTCTATAATGTTGCATATTATCACGCCTGGAGCGATTATTGTATATTGGTATATATACTAGTAGATGTTGTATATGTTTTGCACCCGCGCTAGTCCAGTCCCCGCTTTGTCGTTAGTTAAGTAACCTAACGGGTGATGACGGGACCCAGTGACGAATGCGGATGGCATATACGTACATTTTATTTTCGTTCTTTTCTGGTGTGATTAATTGATGGGACTGCGTTGATTCTGATCAATGCAAAGAAAAACAAACCTGTTTGGATGTTGTTGGAACAGTTTTAAAAAGTGTTATTACAAAGACGTTTCCTTTTGTTTTGCACAGTGGTATTCAGTTGGAATATCATGCACCTCATTCGACGAGGCAAGGGCCGAGATCCCTTCACCGGGAGTGACCTCTTGGGAAGAAGTTTACATCAGGGTAATAACTTCACTATAGTCGATTACATGTTGCTTTGCATCGCGGTATTCAGTTGGAATATCCTGCACCTCATTCCACGAGGAAAGAGCCGAGATCCCTTCACCGGGAGTGACCTCTTTAGCAAAGGTTTTCGCCACTATATTTTATGAAAAGCTATCAGGTTCCTTCAACGAGATCAAGTTCATTACGTTAAAGGTTTTCACCAAAAACCAGCCGTAGCCCTCCGTCATTTCTTATGGATGGTCAGTAGTATTCAAGCTATGTTTGTTGGCCTTCGTCAAGGCATAGTGTTTGGTAGCTGCTGGGGTATTCATTTGTTGCATAGATAGATGAGTTGGTTTGGGACAGTCGTATTACCTTGTTGGCCTTCGTCAACGGTATGTACAGGTGGGTTCGAATTAATAAGATAATGACGGGCAGAACTTGACATGTGACTTATGATTTGTTGGCCTTCGTCAAGGTCATAAGAACATGGGGTAAAAATCATATCGGGAGTTTCTAAAGAAACTGAAACTTGCCAAGCATGCGCATGTAGGGTTCCTAGGCACTATAATGAGGTCTCACAAGGCATCAACCATGCCAAATTCAAATTTTTCATGTGCCTACAAACCCTAATACGGATCGTTGACTAGAGATTAGGCGATACAACGAGCTAGTTAACAACTTAACTGCTAAGTGAATGGAAATACAACCTTTGTAGATCCGGTCCTCCACCTCTCTAGCTCCGTGATGACGTCCCTCCGCTGTACCCATCGGAATCCAAGACTCTCGCGGTGGTTTCATCGGAGAAAAGATCGGGCTAGGTCGTCAACTTCGATGCCGAAGATGATCTACGTCGAGGCGACTCAAGATCAAGCTCCAACTTCACCAAGCCATAAAACTTGTGAAGAAAACACCCTATACTACTTGGAAAGTGGTAGAGGATGAAGAAATAGGAAGTGGGTTCACTTTAGAATTGGATTTCTCACTCTTTTACTCATGTTGCCATTGATGGTAGCAAAGGTTTTCTTCATCTTGAAGAAGAAGAAGAAGAAGAAAAGAATATGATGATAATTATAAAATCACTTGATTAATTATATTAAATCAAGTGATCTTATCATATAGCAACCATGGTTAAGTGTAGAGAATAAACTAGGGTTAGGTGAATGGTTAGATTTAGGAAAGAAACAAAATGGTCAAGCTTTCAATACTTCATGAAATTTCAACAAAAGAACAAAATAAGCCACCATTCTTTTTATCTTTCCGAAATGAATAAATAAATAAATGAATAAGTAAATAAACAAAACCCTAACCATTAACATAACCATGGTTTAATCATACACACAAACTTTCATGTATCATCAAACATGATACAATCAAGTGCACAAAAGTATATCACATATACAATGTGCACATCAAGTGAGAAAATCCTTTTTAAGTGAACAAATATTAGTTAATGTAAAGTAATATATCTAATATATAATTATACATTAAATCATTAAATCAATACTTGATTTAACGATCCGGTCATATCGCATATAACCGACTAATATCAATAGTAACAACTTATCGAATCAACGCTTGATCCGATAACCCGGCTATATCGCATATAACCGATCAATGTCACAAATCGCGAGAATCGAATACAGTATCACATACTGGTATTATTCTCGGTCCCGCACATATCTCATATGCGCTCCTATTTCATTTCGCTTGAGCCAGGAAACCTCTGTGTAGGACTCTAAAGACTCGTCAATACGCCGGCAGCAGGTGATGATCATATCAAACACCCACAAGCCGCAAGCGGTCTGCTAAACGTAACGGCCACCCGGGTATTGAGCAATCAGAAGATCGATGAGCAAGCTCGCTCACACTCCTGTGAATCCAACCAGTAACACTTACCGTACAGTCCGGTCTCGTCGTCTGATATGTCGCATATCTTGTCTAGGGGTGGTAAACGTCAGACCCCAATAGCTCGATAAGTCGTGTCGATATGAGGTCTATAACAGTTTGAGAAACTACAGTTAACACTTACCAGTAAATCTCAACAACCCTGGCCAGGGATTTCCGGTTATAGCCAATCGAACACAGCGCAACATCAACTCCCTATACCGGGAGAGACGAATCCCCTCCTATCGCTCATTGCCTCCATGTGATTCGGGACTGTACCCAAGAACCACCGTTTTGCACGCCCTCTTGGACGTGGTAAGGTGGAAATCAAAGCACAGTGGGAATCACACAAGACTCTATGACGATCTCGGGTCAACAGACTACTCTGTACCAGTGTCACCAGGGAACTGTCATCTGACGTAAGGTATAATACCATCTGGGAGTTCTCGGCGAGTCCGTCCAGTGTACCCAGTCTCCACTGAGCACCCGTATATCATCTCTGATGTCAAACACCAATGGATATGGGATCATCCATCGCCCATCTGTATGGGTCGAGAAGGTATACGCTAGTCTACTCTGGTATATCGATGCCCCGTCTCGATACACCCATGACTAGGGACCTTGAAGGATGTACTTATGGACTACCATGTCCCCACTAGTATGATCCGCATCATAGTCCAGGTAGTCAAGTACTCATCCTAAGGGCTTTACCAACATGTAACATAGAGACAATCAGTGTACACGTTAAGGTAAAGGGCAACCAGATAGCATACTATCATGTCGAACAAGAAAGTCCTCCCTATATATGTCCAAGCATCCACTACAATATACATCCTATGTATAGTAATGGCCTCTAGGGCATACATATAACTAACAATCTTCCACTTGCACTAGGGCCATCTGATGGCAGTGGTTGTAGTATCTCATACTCAACCATCCCATAAAAGTCTCTCTCTGGGAAAAGGCCTTTGTGAGTGGATCCGCCGTGTTGTCCTCTTAGTTTGCTCTCCTAACCTCGATCCCCTGGAGATCAACCATCTCCATGATCAGGTGACACTGCCTTAGAATATGTCTGGATCACTGATGGGACGGACGTTCCTTGGCTTAAGCCACAACTCCATTGTCACACAATGGGAGGAACTAAGTTCATCTCATGAACTAGTATACATCCAGACTGCCTCTTTGGTAGCATCTTAAGTAGCGATGTATCCTGCCTTTATCGTCTAGTAAGCCACGGTATTTAGCTTGGAACTCTTCTAACATACCGTCCCTTTACTGAGGGTAAAGACAAAGCCTGTGACTGACATTCAGTCGTCCTTATCACCCTGGAATCTTTCTAGTGATTCTCCCCAGGATCAACTGATACCATCTCACTATAACTAGTGAGTATCCTAACATCCAATTAGATCTATCTTATAGATCCAAAATCCAGGATTTAGTAGGTATCACTTTGATCCTATATGGAGAATCTTTGTGATAAGCGGAGATTGACCGAGCGTAGCATAGGAAACTCCCTTCTTATCAAGAGTATGTCATCCACGTACTCTACGAGGATCACCACCATACTCTCTACTACCTTTTTGTATATACAAGGTTCATCTACCATTTTGATGAAGTCAAACTCTTTGACTACCACATCAAAATAGACGTTCCAACTCCGCGATGCCGGCTTTATCACATAAAACATCTTGCACACGTTTCCGCTGCTCCCACTGTCTACGAAGCCCTCTGGCTGTGTACTTACAGACGTTCTCTTCTAAAACATCATTTTAGAAAAGCAGTCATGACACCCAACCGCCAGATATCGTAGTCATGGTATGTAGCCGTGGCAAGTAGGATCCGGATGGACTTAAGCATAGGCACTGGAAAAGGTTTCATCATTATCCACGCCTGGTCGATGACGAAAACCTTTAACAAGTCTAGTTTTGAAAGTCTCAACTTTTCCATCTACACCAAGTAATCTTCTCAAGATATACTTGCTCCTGATGGGGATTTAACCCTTCAGATAAAGCAACCAAAGTCCATACTTTGTTGGTGTATAAGGATTCCATCTCAGATCGCTAAGCACCCAGCCATTCTTACAGAGTCCCTACTCTCGATGGCCTGCTCGAAACTAGTTGGGTCATCATCTCATGATGCAATCCTCGCTCCCACTGTCATAGAGAAACCGAAGTATCTCTCAGGCGGGTGAGGAACCTTACTAGATCGGCGGAGAGGCTGAGGTTCGTTGGTAACTATTGAATCCTTTGGTTCTTTCAAATCATCAGCAGCAGTTTGTATAGCTGGAACATTTCCAGTTGTACATAACAGACCTTGCCTCGAGCTTGTCCGGATTTTGCTTTTAGACATAGGCCGGACAACCCCAAATCTTAACTTGCTTAAGAGATAGGCTCTTCCCATACCATATCTTATATGGAGTGGTAGGCACTGATTTGATTCGAACCTCATTCAATAGGTATGCAGCTTCTCAAGTGCATAACCCCCAAAAGGAAACAGGTAACTCAGTAGTACTCATCATAGAGCACACCTTATCATATAGGGTGTGATTGCTCCGCCCCGATATACCATCGTGCTATGATGTATTCGGAGGAGTAATGCCGAGAGAGAATATCATTCTCCTTTAGAATAGTCCAGGAATTCTATACACAAGTATTCTTCTCTTTGATCTCATCAAAGGACATAATACTTATACCCTCATTTTGGTTCTCTACTTCTAACTTATATTCCGTGAATATCTCAAAAGGTTCGGACTTGTGTTTCAACAGGAACATATGTCTGAATCTTGAGAGATCATCAGAGAATGTAATGATGTACAAAGAACCGGTCTTGGCATGTGTAGACAGGGGACCTTTATACATCAACATGTATCATCCCAAGAGTTCACCAACTCTTTCTCTGTTTCCAGTAAACGGAGCTATGGTCATCTTATCTTTGTGACATGACCGGCAAGTTTCACAAGATGTAAATTCAAACTGATTTAAATATGCATCTATATGTAACTTCAGCTAGTCGGGTCGCATTGATATGACCTAGTCTACAATACCTCAAGAAGAATTCGTTCATTTCTGAACTCTTCCTCTTGTGTGTGTTTTGTATACTATGAACTGTAGTTTGATTTAGAACATTAATGCTTTTAGATAACGTGCCTGAACCGATCAACTTTTGATATAGGAAATGTTCAAAACATTATCCAACAATACAAAATTTTATCATTTCTTTACTAATAAAGAGACTGATATGATTTTGTATATCAGGTTCGGTATCTAATAACATTCGTTTAGAATCAATGTATTTAGAATACTGGGTGACAGTGACCAATAGACTTGGCTGCAACACTTGCCCCGTTTTCTGTCTCATGAAACTTATCACCCGTTCTCAGTTCTCTACCTTTCTGTAGCCCTATGTAACAGATTACATATCTGGGATCCTGATCCGGTATCAAATACCCAGGACGTAGAGGACATTGAGAAACAGTTTTTTGTAATGAACACACCCGAAGATGATGCATCAGCATGCACTTTCTTCGTTTGGGCGGCACGGGAATCCTGGTAATCCCCTATTTCTTGCTCGGTCTTATAACAATTATAAGTTGGAGCGGGACCAACGTTCCCCAGCTCAGTATATCAAGCGGGTTCGGTCAATATATCCGTTTTATTATCTTGATTAAGGCGTGACATGGTCGCTACCTGGAGAGAGAGAGAAGAAAACACTCAGCATGCGCTCTTGCAAGAATAGATTGGTTATTATTTTATCTAATCAGGATGGCTCCCACTGTTTTTATCAAATCTTCCTTCAAACCCTAAAAGGAAAGACTAGCCGGGATTAATTACACGCTACAAGTTCGCCAATCTTTCAGCCAGGCCAGTGTCGGTACTTTGAGGGAGGTCCCCCGTGCTTTCGCACGAACCTAATTAATGTAAACCTCGTTTTCCCAGAGGCGTAACCCCGTTGACACCTTTCTAGACACCTACTTAATCGGCTAATTGTAATGTGTAAAACTCGTCCAGGAGTAACTCTTACTCGCAGCGGGTATCGGGATCCAACTATCTCATAGAAGATATGCAATCTCATTGCAAATTTCAACATTTGAAATTCCCGATAAGATTTTGCCCCTAGCGTGCTATGACCTTGACGCATGCCAAACAACCCATAGTCCGCTAGTCAAGTTCAACCCGTACATTTCTTGATTGAATTAAACCCACCCGCACGACCCTTGACGCATGCCAAATAACGCCGTACGAATACCCTAATCCAATCGCATCGTATGCTAGCAGATAAGCACTAGTTAGCTACCGTACACTACGCCTTGATGCATGCCAAACTACCGCAGCACAAATACTAACTAGTACTTATCTGAAATGACGGAGGGCTACGACAGGTTTTTCTGAAAACCTATTGCGTAATGAACTTGATATCGTTGTAGCATCAAATGATTTTGAAATGGAGTGTTTTTGAGGCTTTTTCTAGTTTTGCTAAAGGGGTCACTCCTGGTGAAGGGATCGTCGGCCGTTTCCTCGTCGAATGAGGTGCGGGATATATCATATATATCACTGTGCAAAGCAGAAACTATAGAAGCAATCAAAAAACAAACCGAGGGTTGTAGCATCTGCCAGTTATTGCTAAAGGAGTCACTCCCGGAAAAGGGATCTCGGTCCTTTCCTCATCGAATAAGGTGCAGGATATATCATATATACCGCTGTGCAAAGCAAGAACTGTAGCTACCTGTTTTATTTAGAAATTCGATTCCACAACATCTTAGGTTTCTTTTTCTTTCATTAATCATATTAATGAAGTCCCATCATTTAAGTACCTAAACATCACAGATAAATACGACGTACACTTATGCCATCCGCATTCGCCTCGATGTCCCCTCGTGCACCGTTAGGTTAGGTAACTAACGACAGAGCGGGGCAGGGCTAGCACGGGTGTAAAACATAAGTAACGTCTATATAATATATCATATATACTATATACTGTATCTATCATAGAACATCACATGATCACATCACAGATATCGCAGCAGAAGAATCATATGAAACATTGGATATACTAGGACGTCCGTGTTTTCAATACGAGCCAGTATAAAACACGGATTCCACGGTCGCGATAAATAGCTAAACCCACACCCCTAGACCCCTACGAGAGTGGCAAGCAACCCTACCAATTCTAGAGTTAGGAGACCCGGACTCGACTCCTCGAGTTGGTCTCCCACTGGACTCCAGAACCCGGTTACTTGTGCTCCCCTCCTTGGGTCTATCCTAGTGCGGAAAAGTAAATAATATACAATGGGTGACATCTTCCGCAACCTGGAAGTGTCCCAATAAAAGAATATTACATACAAGTTTTTACATGAATGAAAATGAAAAACACTCATCTCACATAAAACCCCCCCGGCTATTCAAACACGACGATCCAATATAACATATCCAGAAACACATAACATCACATGTCATCAACGTAAGTAAATATGTCCATCCCAATTGTCGTTGACATATAGCAACGAAACCGGCGATATCACATATTACACTTACGGTCGCAGAAAAGAAAGTGTAAAACTACAACAGTTGGAATTCGCAACCTCTTTAGACATCGCATGCCTAATCAAATGAATTACTTAGACATCGCATGCCTAACAATTATAAATCCCGCATTTTAGTCTCAAAATCGAAAACACTTTTCAATACCAAGTCGGGCAATTCAACAAGATTCCCGACATCCTGATCGAATGCTCGTCGCAAACTTTAGTAGACGGCCGCACCCCCGATACCGTCGACGAAGTGCACCAAGGCGGAACACCGCTACCGCGAGCACCCGAACGGATGCTTTCGGCGACGGGGTTCTCCTACAGTCACTTGGTCAGGGCTAATGGGTGTAGTTGTCTATTAAGTTTATCCGGCGAGTATCCGCGTACGCTACGTGATTGCGACGGACTTTTGATCACATCAAAATTCCGTGGCAACCGATCAAGTGAGACTAAACTGCTATGTTTATAACATTCATTCAGTTATCTCATAACTACTTGTGGATTCCAAATATTGTATCACATTCCGGATAAATAGAAAATGTTAAACTTTCCGATCGAACAATCGAACACCCAAGTTTTCCCGAAACAGCTCAACACATGAAATAAGTTTAAAAAACATTCACTTCGTGCCTCAGTACCAACGGTCCAGCCGTAGAAGGGTCAAGCCAACGCCTCACATGTGGCACGCCGTACTGCCCCAAACCCTAAGGTTCAAAGGGCAGTTCAAGACGGTCACATAATCGAGTTAAGATTTGTTGTCTTCTAGAGGGACCATCGCGTTACTTGCACTACTTAGAACGTCATTAAACTACGGAAAGATCCAACACTTGGAAATTTCCCAACAGGGGAAAAATTGGGTATTTATATCCGGTCGAACTTTTCAAGATTTTCTAAAATTATCCGGAAAAACACAGACGAAGTTAAACTTCCCGATCGAAACACCGAGTCCCCAATACAACCCAGAAAACTCAATTCTTGAGTAGAAGTTAAAAATTCCCAGAAAATACAGCACTTGAAGTTAGGAATTACTGTGCAAATTTCAAATGCTGAAGTGACTATATGGCCGCGGAACCGCCGCACGAGCCATGCTCGTGCCGCGGTTCCGCCGCGCTTTGGTAGAATCAGGAGCACATGCTTCACAGTAATTCATTAAAAAGCCTGCTGATTTTTCTGCATATTTTTAATTCTAAAAAATCCTCGATTTCAAAAAATGTACAGAGAAAGGTTTCGGATTAGGGTTTCGGGTTCGTTCGGGTTTCTAATTTCGTCTACTCATCGCCTAAGGCTCTAGCTAGGCTCTGATACCACTGAAGGGTTCCTAGGCACTATAATGAGGTCTCACAAGGCATCAACCATGCCAAATTCAAATTTTTCATATGCCTACAAACCCTAATACGGATCGTTGACTAGAGATTAGGCGATACAACGAGCTAGTTAACAACTTAACTGCTAAGTAAATGGAAATACAACCTTTGTAGATCCGGTCCTCCACCTCTCTAGCTCCGTGATGACGTCCCTCCGCTGTACCCATCGGAATCCTAGACTCTCGCGGTGGTTTCATCGGAGAAAAGATCGGGCTAGGTCGTCGACTTCGATGCCGAAGATGATCTACGTCGAGGCAACTCAAGATCAAGCTCCAACTTCACCAAGCCATGAAACTTGTGAAGAAAACACCCTATACTACTTGGCAAGTGGTAGAGAATGAAGAAATAGGAAGTGGGTTCACTTTAGAATTGGATTTCTCACTCTTTTTCTCATGTTGCCATTGATGGTAGCAAAGGTTTTCTTCATCTTGAAGAAGGAAAAGAAGAAAAGAATATGATGATAATTATAAAATCACTTGGTTAATTATATTAAATCAAGTGATCTTATCATATAGCAACCATGGTTAAGTGTAGAGAATAAATTAGGGTTAGGTGAATGGTTAAGTTTAGGAAAGAAACAAAATGGTCAAGTTTTCAACACTTCATGAAGTTTCAACAAAAGAACAAAATAAGCCACCATTCTATTTATCTTTCCAAAATGAATAAATAAATAAATGAATAAGTAAATAAACAAAACCCTAACCATTAACATAACCATGGTTTAATCATACACACAAACTTTCATGTATCATCAAACATGATACAATCAAGTGCACAAAAGTATATCACATATACAATGTGCACATCAAGTGAGAAAATCCTTTTTAAGTGAACAAATATTAGTTATTGTAAAGTAATATATCTAATATATAATTATACATTAAATCATTAAATCAATACTTGATTTAACGATCCGGTCATATCGCATATAACCAACTAATATCAATAGCAACAACTTATCGAATCAACGCTTGATCCGATAACCCGGCTATATCGCATATAACTGATCAATGTCACAAATCGCGAGAATCGAATACAGTATCACATACTGGTATTATTCTCGGTCCCGCACATATCTCATATGCGCTCCTATTTCATTTCGCTTGAGCCAGGAAACCTCTGTGTAGGACTCTGAATATTCGTCAATACGCCGGCAGCAGGTGATGATCATATCAAACACCCACAAGCCGCAAGCGGTCTGCTAAACGTAACGGCCACCCGGGTATTGAGCGATCAGAAGATCGATGAGCAAGCCCGCTCACACTCCTGTGAATCCAACCAGTAACACTTACCGTACAGTCCGGTCTCGTCGTCTGATATGTCGCATATCTTGCGTAGGGGTGGTAAACGTCAGACCCCAATAGCTCGATAAGTCGTGTCGATATGAGGTCTATAACAGTTCGAGAAACTACAGGTAACACTTACCAGTAAATCTCAGCAACCCTGGCCAGGGATTTCCGGTTATAGCCAATCGAACACAGCGCAACATCAACTCCCTATACCGGGAGAGATGAATCCCCTCCTATCGCTCATTGCCTCCATGTGATTCGGGACTGTACCCAAAAACCACCGTTTTGCGTGCCCTCTTGGACGTGGTAAGGTGGAAATCAAAGCACAGTGGGAATTACACAAGACTCTATGACGATCTCGGGTCAACAGACTACTCTGTACCAGTGTCACCAGAGAACTGCCATCTGACGTAAGGTATAATACCATCTGGGAGTTCTCGGCGAGTCCGTCCAGTGTACCCAGTCTCCACTGAGCACCCGTATATCATCTCTGATGTCAAACACCAATGGATATAGGATCATCCATCGTCCATCTGTATGGGTCGAGAAGGTATACGCTAGTCTACTCTGGTATATCGATGCCCCGTCTCGATACACCTACGACTAGGGACCTTGAAGGATGTACTTATGGACTACCATGTCCCCACTAGTATGATCCGCATCATAGTCCAGGTAGTCAAGTAATGACCTAAGGGCTTTACCAACATGTAACAGAGAGACAATCAGTGTACACGTTAAGGTAAATGGCAACCAGATAGCATACTATCATGTCGAGCAAGAAAGTCCTCCCTATATATGTCCAAGCATCCACTACAATATACATCCTATGTATAGTAATGGCCTCTAGGGCATACATATAACTAACAGCGCATACCTTCTGGAGTGTGATAACATGAGTGGATTCCGTCACGTTATCATGCGATGAGAGTTGGATCCCGATTCCCACTGATGAGTTAGTTTACTCTTCGGGTGATCCCGATTGATTCTTCTTTCAGGTTTGGAGGAGAATTTGACAGTACAGTGGATTGTTTACTGATTAGATAAAGTGATAACCATTTTGATCTAGATTAGAGTGCACGCAGAGTGTTTTTTTTCTCTCTCTCTTTGGCAGCGACTTTTGACCGACCCTAGACTATGACTCAGTGACCAAGTTGACCGAACCTTCTTAAAATACTGGCTTTTGGATTGTCTATGTTGCATAAGTCATTGCCACTCCTTCTTTTACCCTTTGCATTTCTCAGAACACCCCGTATTACTACGGACATCCACTTCCATTGGATAGATCCATCGTATGGTTACATACGAACTCGAAGGGACTTCTTCGAGGATGGATCCAGGTTCAGGAGAAATAGAATTGGTTTATTCAGTTGTCTTTTATTATCACCTTCTCTCAGGTTGCGAGGGCTCCTTGGTTTAGGAGAGTACACCTATTACGCTTATTGGATAGTCTTCTTCCAAACCATAGGCAGGTGCCGAAAGGTAGGGAATGAAGAAAACCAATTAGCCTAAGTAGGGTATACAGAAGGTAATATGTAAAGACAAAATAAAGGGATTAGAAAGAGGGCAAAGTAAATTGCGACTGCTATCATTCACGACCAAACCGCGTACTTCATCGCCACTCCTATTTCACCTTTGCTTTTTTCCCCAGTTCGAGAGAAATAGAATAAGGTATTATTCAGTTGTCTTTTATTATCACCTTCTCTCAGGTTGCGAGTACTCCTAGGTTTAGGAGAGTACACCTATTACGCTTATTGGATAGTCTTCTTCCAAACCATAGGCTGGTGCCGAACGGTAGGGAAGGAAGAAAACCATTTAGCCTAACGATGATGTACAGAAGGTAACGACTAAAGATAAATAAAGGGATTTGGACAGATGGCAAAGAAATATACGGTTACATTCATGAATTGGATTATGGAAGAGGCAATACTAGGAATACCAGGATACCCCTACGAAACATTTTCATGTTTCAGTGTATTGTTAAAGGAAAACTGATTTCCCGATTAGATACTTACTTCAGGATATGTATTTACCAGGTTTCATTCTCATATCTGTATGGTTTTACAGATGATGAGTGGGAGTAAGTTATTGGGAATTAGGTGATCATCCTCATTATATCGGAATTCGTTGTAATTGGTGATATTTGAAGAAGTCGCCTGAGTTTTTTGCCGTACGACATGTATTTGGTTTTCAGTATCCGTTGTTGTGCACCAATTTCAAAATGATATATCTGTACATTTATTTTTATAAAGTGAGATATAACTTTTTGAAATTATGTCCTTGACATTTACCTATATCAGTTGACGATTGGGTATGGAGTATTGAACAACGGAGTAGTTCTTAACCATAAGTACAGTTTTCAACCTATGATGCACAGGTTTTGAGTTATTCAACTCAGCGGATTTATACAGAGTATTGTATGTTGTCCAGTGTCCATCAGGACAAAAGGGTTGGTACTCGTACTATGTTCTGTTTACTTGTGACTTCTCTAGTTTTTAGACAAGTGTTTCGTAGAAATACAATGTCTAAGTTTTGAGAAGTTGTGGGTATAGGAATAAAGTAGAGAACCAGATGTCGCAAGTATCGGGATTTTTCAAAGAGATCGAAGATGTAGATTCTTGTGATTGGTATTCAAGTAATGGTTTTGAGAAACTTGTTTCTCTTTCAGGTTACTCATAATTGGATGGATTCCTAAGTTGAGTAATGCTGATTAGCCTCTCTCCATTAAGTTGATATGCACTGGAGACAGCTGCATGATTTGAATCTGGTTCCAATTAAATAAGTGCCAAAATTTCTATATTGGATATAGAATGGTTCATATCTTAACGATGTTAAGGTACGGGGAGTTGTCCAGCTTATGCTTAAAACCGGACTCTGGATAACTCAAGGCACGTTTCTGTAATGGCTGATTGTGGGTTGACCCGGGCTATGTCGAGGGTTGACTTTCTACCATATGGAAAATTAATAGTGATATTGTTCTTGACTCGCCACAGTTTTAGTAAAATGGATTTTTTCAGAAAACAGTAGTGAGAGTATGGTAGAACTGAAAGTGATTCCAGAACCGCAAACGATTAAGGAAAATTTAATGGGACCTAAAGATTCAATCAGATTTAACATTCCAATAGCCACTCCGCAGATATGGTGGGTAAGCTCAGACACCCGAGAGGTACTCCGGTAGCCTCAAGGATGGTGACTGGGAGGTTCTTGTTTACCCAGACCTGACACTACTGTTGTTCCAGACTATGAGACCCGGCAGGAGGTTAAGTATAACGTCGTTCTAAACTAGCTTTAGAAGTGCACGTATATATTATTCTGTCAGAGGGTTGTTGTGGTCAGTAGGAGCAGCGAAAGCATAGTGGGCAAGTAGCTTATGTCTATTTATAGACTAGAGCAGTTATAGCGGAGATAGATCATCTAATTTTGATGTGACAGTCATGGGTTTGACTCCATCAGAATAAGGGATGGATCTGTTAAGAATGTAGTAGGGTGTGATATCCTGGTATTTGGATGACATACACAGAGTAGAAAGTAAAATTCCTATACTACGATCGGTTGTACTGTGGTCGTCACACAGTTGTTTCTCCAGACAGGATATGGATATAATATCAGACATTCTGGTTTCTAGATCTATGGTTTTAGATCTAGATTTGGGTAGTTTCCCAATGTGGGTACTTTGACAGTATTCTAATAGTTTTTAGAATAGATGACTCCTGGCATGGTGGTGTACCTGCAGGTGATCGAGTCACCCTCTCTAAAGGTGTCTTACAGACTAAAGGGGAGAGGGATGTGCATGATTGGCAGATCACTTGCTTAGGTAATTGAGTCAATCGTGAGATGTCAAGTACCACACCAGATGTTTTTGCACTAGATGCGATAAGTTTATATTAATCCAATCCTGAAGAAACATAGGGAAGCAGTTTTAGAATATAAGTGGATGTTCTACGGATTTGATGACGGCAGCCTCCTTAGGAGACGGTTATCATTCTAGGCTTCAAAGGTGACATGGATGACACAGTGATTGTCAAAGTTATAGTTTTCCTTCTGACGAGGGACAGTATTATGAACAGGTGGTCCAAGAGGATACTGTGGGAGGCATGGTGCAGGATACTGATTAGGTTCAGTTGACGATACAGTCTAAGAAGTTTGGATTTGGAGTTCATTTATAAACTAGATCCCATCAGATATCCAGACATATTCTAAGACAGGTATTACTCGATTCGGGAGATGGCTTTCTCCGCGAACTTGAGATTAAGAGAGACATAAAAAAGAACATCAGGGCGGATCCACGCACTGAGGCTATTTCTCGAACACAAGAGTTTTACAAACGGGCTTTGTGAGACTGATTAGTAGAGGAATTGGGTGTTCGGTATCACACGGGCTGTGAGTATGCGACATCGCAATAATTAGCCTTAAGTGCAAGTGGGAGATTGTTGGATATAGTGCCCTCAAAATCAATTATTGGATCGCAGGTACGTGATAACAATGATTGAGGAGGACCTATACCAGTAGCACAGTCTTACGCGAGATGATAGTATGCTATCTGGTTTGCCTTTATCAGTCGTGTATAGGTTCAGGTGACTGATCGCTATTACACGTTGATAGAGCCCTTAGGATCTTGCTTGACTACCAACAGTATGATGGCGATCATATATATGAGAGTTGGGTAGTCTATAAGCACATCCTTAATTGTGGTCCCTAGTCGTGGGAGTACCGAGACAGGGCATCGATACTCCGGAGTAGACTAGTGTATACAGTCGAGACCCCGACGAGAGGCAGTGGCCGGTCTCACAAGCCACTGGTATCAGTTGGATCACCGAAGATGTATACAGGTGCTCATTGGGTTATGAGTACACCGGACAGGACTCGCCAGGAACCTGCTAGTTGGTATTATACCTATCGTCAGATAGCAGTTCCCTGGTGACATGTGTACAGGTTAGTTCATCGACCTGAGGTCGTCATTTGTCTCGTGTGAGTTCCCACTGTGCTTTGATTTCTACCCTACCACGGCTCAAAGGAGTCGTGCAAACAGGTCTTTTTTGGGTATAGTCCCGAGCCATATGGAGGCAGGTGAGCGGATCGACAGGGGATTCGTCTCTCCCAATATTGGGGGTGAGATCGTGCTGTGTCTAGGAAAGCCATTACACCAAGTCCTTGGCCAAGGCAGGTGAGAATTACTGGTAGGTACTCCAGTAGTTTCTCAGGGTGTTCAGGGCTTGTCTCCGACACGACTTATACTGCTTTTGGGGGTCTGACGTTACCGGCCCCGTAGGCCCGATATGCGATACTCATAGACGAACGGACCGGACTGTATGTATATTATCACTGTTAGGCTCAGTAGGGTTTCAGGATGAGTTCGCTCATCAGCTACCCTTGAGGTCAGTACATAGGCACTCGTTACGCACTGCTAGTGCCACTGACGTGCTTGTGGTTAAACCCACTGCCAGGGTACTGACGAGTCATTAGAGTCCCCCACAAATAGTTTCCCAAGTTCAGGCGAAACGTTGTAGAGGCCGTATGGTTTTATGGCAGGGTTCGGAAAATGCACGTGCGTTTACGCACGTGTCATATTTCGGGCAGATTATACTGGTGGGCTTTGGTTTAAGCCGGATCCATGTATTATACTTTGTAGATATAATATCTTTGTCTCAGTTGCATTTGTATTCGGTCGTAATACAAATGCGGGTATGTTTATACAGTTACGGGGTTATCCTGAAACTCGTTTCGGGATCGCTTTTCGAAGTTGCCAGTTTTCTATCACCTGTCTTAAACATTCGGTTTAATGTGGATTTATCTTTTCTTCACTTAGGTGAGTCATGAGGGTGTGTCATGTGGATTTATCTCTACTTCATCTTGGTCATCTCTTTTAGCAGACTTGATGACCGAGTTGCCTCGATTCAGAGGCGGGAGCCCGTTTAAAAATCCGTAGATGTGGTGCCACCTCGACGAGGAGCCAAGAGATCGGAGCAGCCGCAACGGAGCGTGGGATGATGGCTAAAGACTGAAGGACTCGGATCGTTCGGTATAGCCTTTCTACCCACTTTGTAGTTTGTTAGTTTAGCGTTAATGGCAAGATCCGGGTTATAGTATGCGATAGCGCCAGTTATAAAAGTTTTTGTTCCGTGTTTGGCGTCAGATTGACTGCCGGGGCGCTACCGTAGACTTATAAAGCCAGAATACGCACTTGGAGAATTTTGCGAATAGATGGTGCTCCCTCAAAGTCTGCAGTGTGATCCGCAGGTGCTGCTCGTGCTCCTCTCGGCTCTGGGAATACACCAAAATATCGTCAATGAATACGATGACGAACAAATCAAGATACGGCCTGAAAATACGGTTCATCAAGTCCATAAATGCAGCTGGGGCATTGGTGAGTCCGAACGACGTCACCAAAAACTCATAATGGCCATAACACGTGCGGAAAGCTGTCCTCGGTATATCCTTCTATCGAACCCGCAACTGATGGTATCCTGATCGCAAGTCGATCTTCGAAAAATATCCTGCACCCTTAAGCTGGCCGAACAAGTCGTCGATGCGTGGCAAAGGATATCTGTTCCGCACGGTAACCCGGTTCAGCTGGCGGTAGTCGATACACATACGTAAATTGCTGTCCTTCTTCTTGACAAACAGGACCGGAGCACTCTAAGGAGACACACTGGGTCGAATAAGTCCCTTATCCAGCAAATCTTGCAACTGACCCTTCAACTCACTAAGCTCCGCCGGGGCCATCCGATAAGGCGGTATAGAAATAGGCCCCGTGCCGGGAATCAAATCAATGCAGAAAACAATATCGCGCTCAGGCGGTAGCCCAGGAAGCTCATCAGGGAAAACATCAGGGAACTCACAAACAATCGGAACCTGGTCCAACGGAACATCTGTAGCTCTAGTATCGCAAACATAGGCTAGAAATCCCTGACATCCCTTCCTCAACAGCTGTCCAGCGCGAAGAGAAGAAATCAAACTGCGAGGGGCGGCACCACGGCCCCCCCGCACAACAAAAGCCGACTCGCCGGGAAAACAAAATCTAACTGTCTTCTCGCGGCAGTCCACAGACGTATAGCACGTGGCTAACCAATCCATGCCCAAAAGAACGTCGAAGTCCAACATCTCAAGAAGGATCAAGTTGACAGGCAACACTCTTTCGCCAATACGGGATCGGAACACGTGTCTAGCAACAAACGACTCGCCTACAGGAGTGGTCACAACAAGCGGCTGATCAAGCAAACCGGACTCTCTACCCAAACTCGGCACGAAGTGTGTGGAAACGTACGAGTGCGTGGATCCGGGATCAAACAACACGTGTGCGTCAACAGAATATACTGATAGGGTACCTGAGACCACTGCATTGGATGCTTGCGTGTCCTGATGCGTCAAAGCGAAAACTCGTGCCTGTCTTCCACCTGTAACTGGCGGTCCTCTACTAGCAACTGGCTGTACTCTGCCGGCAGCTGGTTGTCCTCTGCCTCGGCCACCTCGGCCTCTATGAGTAAACCCTCCGTGACCACGGCCTCTCTGTGCATGAGTCTGGCACGGAGCAACAGTAGGTACAATAGGAAACGCCCTCTGGGTGGGGAAGGTGGAAGTGTGACATGTGGTACTGCTGGCTCCCTCCGGCGTATCTCGGTACAATCTCTGATGCGATGACGGGGACTACCACACCCAAAGCATCCACACGACGACTGCTGACCCTCCTGGGGATAAGAGCTAAACATCTGACTTCGCCCCGAGTCTCTGCTACATGTACGATGTCTACCACGGCGTCCGAATGGGAGTCTCCGTGCTGCTGTATCTGTACGAACCCTCTTCGGCCCTTGAACTACCGAAGTCTCTGCAAGGCGCTCCTCGACTAATAGGGCTGCGTCTACGGCTGCTGCATATGTCTCGCAATGCTGCGCGTTGATCGCGAGGAACAGTGGGGTAAGTAAGCCTCGAACAAATCTCTTGACTCGCATCTCCTCAATAGCCACTAGGTATGGGGCATAAACAGATAGCTCGGTGAATAGTACACCGTACTTTGCCACTGTCATCTCTGGCGTCTGGCGTAAAGACTCGAACCTGCGTGCTCGAGCATCCCTGACACTCTGGGGAAAGAAACGGGCTAGAAATACCGTCACAAACTCGGTCCAGGTCATAGGAGGAAGACCGGCTGCCCTGCCCTTCTCGATCGATTCACACCATTTCTGCGCAAGACCTTCCAGGCGAAAGATCGCGAACTCTACCCATCTCACATCTGAGCATCTAAGTGAACGACATATCCGGGCCATCCTATCAATAAAAGACTATGGGTCTTCAGCTGCATCAGTGCCTGTGAAGACCGGAAGCTTCAGCCTCATGAACTCTGATTGCGATACTGTAATAACCTTCGTGGCTGCAGGGGCAACTGTCTGGACTGTAGGTACCATCGCGGTCCCCATGACGGGTGGAACTACCTCTGGTCGCTGCGCTCGAAGTGTCTCGACTAACGACCCTATCAACTGGCGCATCTCCTGCATACCAGCCCCTAGCATGGCGATCTGATCTGTCGTAGGAAGAACAGTCTGCTCTCGTATAACGGGTGTACTACCCGGGTCAGTCCTCGTCTCGGACGAGTCAACTTGAATCTCGGCTCTCGTGGCCGCTCTCTGCGCCATCGTAGTCTTTGGCGGCATAATGGCTGAAAAGAAAGTAGGATTCGATAAGGATACGGAAATCGAATCACAAGAATGTATACCATCATGATGGAATTCCACTCAATAAGTTCAAAGGTCGCTTAGGCGGAGTACCGTGTCGTGAGTATGCCGCGGAACATACGCACGCTACGCCACTCTGCTTCAGCTACCTACTCCATTATACCAGGGTCATCTTACGCTCCGAAGGTAAAACCTACGCTCTGATACGAACTTTGTCACGACCCAAAGTTCGGCCCGTGACCGGCACCTAACCACGTAATGTCTACAGGCGTAACGCGACTAAGTAAGCCGAAACCCAGAAACCAAACCATTTAAAGTAATGAGTGTGAAAACATTTGATAGAAACATTTGTTAAAACGTTTAGAAAACCTTAAGTAATTTAGTAAAATTCTTTAAACTTCAAGTTATTATCTTAAATATTTTGGCAGCATTTCCTTTGTAAAAACTAGCCCCGAAATCGGGTACAAGGCAATATATGAGTAAAATGATATACAATAAGAATAAAGCATCCCAAGAGGGTGCAATCACGCCCAACGGTGGAAACAATCACCACGATAATAATATACGACGCCGTAGCGAAGAATGAGCAAAAATAAGTGAAGACAACATGAAATATAAAACTGCATAAATAAAGTCGGCTCACAACGAGCTCGACACCAGAGTACAAATAATATACATCGTCTTCACAACTGGTCTCTAAGTCAATACATAAGTAGTAGATGGAGAGTACTAGATACAACAGTGTATACAACTGGAAAAAAGATAGATACCGCACAAAAACCCACCTATCGGCAAAAGGGCTCACGCGCCAACTGCAGTGGTATCTGTATCAAAAGATGCAAGAAAGCAGCCTGCCGCGACTACTTTACAACCTGCAAACACTGTGGCACAACGGGGGTGAGTTGCCAACTTGTGAATAGTAGATAACATATAAAGGTAATCGCGAGTATGCACGTGCTGCGATACTCTAATCTATACCAACAGATAACATCTATATGATGAGCTAGATGAGCAATAATCATGCAACACGTGCGATTTAATAACATCTCTATATGATGAGCAGGGTATGCAATAATCGTGCATAGCATGTGCAATCTAATAACATCTATATAGGATGAGCAGGGTATGCAATAATTATGCATAGCAAGTGTACTCTATCAGGTACTACAGATATAGGATGAGATGTATAACACTGAATGCTGAGCATGGGAATAAATAACATCTACACGGAATGTCAACGTGGAAAATAACCGATGTCCATCAATACACCCAAATCCCGGTAAAACTCAGGCGCCGTCATCTAATCGGCCCTCAAATTCTGTAAACCTCATGGAATCGTGAGTGCCCAACATCGGTACTCGAAATATCATAAAATAGTCGTGTCCAGCATCGACACGCAAATCCTCAAGTATCGGGCTCCGTCAGTCCGGATCGTCCCACGGGCTCCGTCTGCGGAATCGTCCCTCGGCCCCGGCAGTACGGGTCGTCCCGTATCCATCTCTCAGCTCTGGTCAGTATCCACCGGATGACCTCCAGGTCCAACAATCACCGGTAGGTAGTAGTCCCTTCGCCGGGCTCATCGTCTAACAATACGAGTCTTCTTGCCTCGGGATACCATACCTGGTCCACCATGTACCCGCAATCGGTGGCTACCGCTCCTCGAATCGGGTATACTCACACAAGCTCTCTGGAACCGAGAAAACTCAAGGTGGATGCACTGAAATATCATATCAAGAGAAACCGGATTTTTAAAACAGTGCGTATTTTCTTGAAATAATACCACGGTTCTCAAATCCAGAATCCCATAAATCCAAACTCAATGCGTAAATCCATACAATGTGTCGTATGACACTAAGAGTAAAAAGAGAAAGTCGCTCTTTTAAAAGAATCCAGTTTTGAAAATATCTCATGCGGTCCCTATTTTCTCGAAATCAAGTCAATATCATCCATGTATGTAACATATGTATGTATGTAGGTATGGCTATGCAAATGGATATATACGCGAATATGAGTGTAGCACTACTATGAAAATACAGTGCGCAAGTATGACAATCATCAATGATGCTGTGATCAAGACGATATATAATTCGTAGCAATCCTATAGTGCGAGTGTCATGGCAGTCACTAATGGTGTGAGTGTAACATACAAATAGTGCTCGTGCAGCTTGAACCGTTAGTGACAGTGCAGTGTTCTAAAACTACCATTTCTATATGCAATAAGGAAGGTATGCTACAATAGCACATATAAACATCTACGACTAAATATCCTAACACGTCCTGACGCTTAACGCCATACGGGCGATTTCCCCATAGATATTAAATCTACTCACCTGGTCGCGTGCTAAGCGTAGCCGACCACCTGTTTCCCCTTTTTTGCGGCGTCTGACGTACCCGCCTGCGAACATAGAATTTACACAAAGAATCCATATATAAGCAAAATCCTACAAAACACGATATCGAAATCAAACGAGAAACTCGCGTCGCGAACTAAACGCGCGTGTGTCCGATACGCTGAAACGTGTGTATACGCGTCTAAAACTACCCTAACACGTCACGACATGCTGGAACACAGAACCCACTCACGTATCACGCGTGTCGCGCAAACTAAACGTATAGGAAAAACGATATTTGGCTCCAGATTTTGACTCGGGTGAAAACTCAAAAAGTTGCATATGCCAAAACACTAGAATATGCAGCAAACTACCCTAGACAAAACCCTAACACCTAGCTCCCCTATCTAGCCGCAAATTGCGGCCAGAACGATTAAATCGGCGGCCATAAGGTGGGTAGGGGGTCTCGTCCTCTGGTGGTGTGATCAAGGTCTAAAAAGTATGCTATAGTTAACTCAGATTTTATCTGAAACCACCGGGTCAACAGCAGATCACAGAAAGGCCAAGTTTTGCTTTAAAACGCTAAATTTTGCACTAAATGAAACCCTATGGTATTTTAGTAAAATCTGGGGTTAAACTAGGTTTACTTGGCCCTAATAACACTTAACTAAGTTAATCTAACCTTCAATATCACCACTTGGCCAAAACTTCACACAACTCACCATTTTAGCACTAAAACGCACATTTAACACTAATCGAAGCTAATAATACATAAGTTTAGCAAGATAGGAAGTTGGTCTCAGATTTTATACCTCACTTGACCCTAGGTGCAAGGAGGAGGAGAATAAGGAGAAGAAGAAGAGCCGTTGTTGCTGCTGCTGCCTGCTACAGCTATTGCTGTCTAGAGCTGCTGCTGCTGTGCTGATGCTGCTGGTGCTGCTGCTGTTGATGCTGGTGCTGCTGCTGTGCTGATGCTGCTGGTGCTGCTGCTGTTGATGCTGGTGCTGCTGCTAATGTTGTTGATGCTGCTGCTGCTGCTTCTGCTGCTGCTGAGGCTGGTGTTGTGTATGTGTGAGAGTTAGAGAGAGAAGTGAGAAAGAGTTAATGAAAAAAGAAATGAGAGAATAGATAGTCAAGCCCCCTCCTCTCTCTCTCTCTTCATTAAATGTAGGCATGGCTCAAGCCATGATGCCCATTCTCTCTCTCTCTCTCTCTCAGTCAACCCAAAACTAATCATTTTCCATTAAAAAAAACAATTACCCAAAACACTTAAATAAAAATTCAAATTGGCTTTACAAAATGGTTAGGCCACCATGGTTGCTAATCATGGTCTAACCCTAAATTTAACCCTAGTTTACATGCACAAGGGTGTGCAAGGCTAAATAAATTCTAATAAAATATTCATTAATTTTGATAAAATATTTGAAAATCGATTTGGTAAACTTTTTATTTAAAAACCATACTTTAGAGTATAATTAGCCACTAATCATATCCTAAGGTGTTACAAGAATCAAACCAGATAGCATACTATCGTATTGAGCAAGACTGTTATTATATCTGTGTATATCCCAAGCTTCCAAAATGTAATATACAATCCAGTACTATACAATAATAGCCTCTAGGGTATATATCACTAACAATCTCCCACTTGCACTAAGGCCATGCATTGGCATATCCCAGACCTACCATCTCGAATAGCCTCTCGAAGTGCCTCTGAGGATGGCCTTTGTGAGTGGATCTGTAGTATTGTTCTCCGTGTCTACTCTCCGTTCCTCGATCTCCCGGCGATCCACGATCTTCCTGATCAGGTGATACCGCCTCAAGATATGTCTGGACTTCTGATGGGACCTTGGTTCCTTCGCTAAAGCTATATCCCCGTTGTTGTCACAATACAAAGGTATTGGATCAACAGTGGACGAAACCACCTAAAGTTATGTAATGAACTTCTTCATCTAGACTGCTTCTTTAGCAGCGTCACATGCAATGATATATTCTGCCTCCATCGTCGAGTCAGCAACGGTATCCTGCTTGGAGCTCTTCTAACATACCGCCCTTCCATTGAGGTTAAAGACATAACCTGATATGGATTTGGAGTCATCCTTGTCACTCTGAAAGCTGGAGTCAGCAAAGGCCTCGATATGGATGTCTTTACTGCCGTACACCAAGAGCATCTCTTTAGTCCTTCTCAGGTACTTGAGAATGATCTTAATTGCTATCCAGTGCTTCTCCCCAGGGTTTGACTGATACCTGCTTACCACGCTCAGTGCGTAAGCAACATCTGGTTTGGTACACAACATCGCATACATTATAGATCCTACCGCAGAAGCGTAGGGTATAATACTCATGCGATCCCTTTTCAAATCAGTCTTGGGAGACATCTCTTTGGAGAGGGTGATCCCGTGACAAGCCGGTAGATTACCGCGCTTGGAATCTTCCATACTAAATCTTTTCAGTATGGTGTCGATGTACCTGGACTATGAAACTCCCAACATCCTCTTAGACCTATCACAATAGATCTGGATCCCTAGAATGTAGGAGGCATCACAC
Source organism: Agapanthus africanus (assembly GCA_030015575.1). Classification (NCBI taxonomy): domain Eukaryota; kingdom Viridiplantae; phylum Streptophyta; class Magnoliopsida; order Asparagales; family Amaryllidaceae; genus Agapanthus; species Agapanthus africanus. The sequence continues at coordinate 326,976,732 of CM057346.1, read as the reverse complement.
CGGTCTTTCATGGAGAACCTTTGTGACTAGAACTCTTTGACTGATTGTAGTATAAGAATGCCATTTTCTATCAGAAGAATGTCATCCATGTACAATACGAGGAATACTACAGTTCTTGCGACAATCTTACTATAAATACATGGTTCATCTGGGTTTTTGATAAAGTCAAATTCTTTGACAGTCTCATCAAAGCAGATGTTCCAACTCCACAATGCCTGCTTTAATCCATAAATGGATTTAAACAACTTGCACACTCTTCTGCTGCTCCCACTCTCTATGAAAGCCTCTGGCTGATCCATATAAACACACTCTTCCAAATTTCCATTCAGAAAAACGGTCTTTACGTCCATCTGCCAAATTTCATAATCATAAAAGGCAGCAATGGCAAGTAGGATCCGAATGGATTTAAGCATAGCCACTGGAGAAAAGGTTTCATCATAGTCCAAGTCAGGTCTTTGACGAAAACCTTTTGCTACAAGTCTAGCCTTATAGGTTTCAACATGTCCATCTGCATCAATCTTCTTTCTGAAGATCCATTTGCAGCCTACGAGTTTTAGCCCTTGAGGCACAATGTCTAAAGTCTAAACTTTGTTAGTGTACACGGATTCCATTTCGGTCCGCATTGCATCCAGCCTTTTTTTACCGAGTCTCTACACGTAATGGCCTGCTGAAAACTAGTTGGCTCATCATCATCGATGATGCAATCCTCTCTATCCCCGTTTATGAGAAAACTGTAGTATCTCTCTGGCGGATGAAACTGCCTACTAGATCTGCGGAGTAGCACAGGGATGTCCGGTTCGTTTGAAACTTCTGGTTCCACCATGCTTTCAGTAACAGTTTGTGGTTCTGGAATTTCTCTGTAACATTTCTAAAATATAAAATATTATTTTTGGAAATTTAATATTAAAAAAATATATTTCGCGAAAACTACCCGATTTGCGAAATTGGGATTTTCGTAAAGTGGTATAAGTGTATACCAATATTTGGAAATTTATCGGAGAATAAAATGATTTATTTATTTTAATGATATTTATCGGATTTTTGGGTAAAATCCGTATTTTCACATTTTCCATGACTTGTGCACATGTCATATGCATGTGTGCATGTGTGTGTTTGTGAGTTAGTGAGAAAAGGAAAAAGAAAAGAATGCAAAGAGAAAGCAAAGGAAATAAAGGGTTTGAGTGTGAATGGAATAGTTTTAGATGCCATGGTTAAAATGAGAGTAAAACAAGAATATATATTTTGTAGGAGGTGAGTGTAGGAGAGATTTTTTGTGTAGAGAGTGAGGCTAAGAGAGAGAGAGAGAGAAAGACTTAGCTGCCCAATTTCCTTCACCCTTCCATTATTACTTCATCTTCATCATCTCCATCACTTTCTCACTACCCCATTGCTACATCTCCAATTCTTCACCAAAACCCTATACCCCCTTCATTAAAAACATGCACCCCTTCATCCTCAACACATTAGACCTTGCAAGTTTGAATTTTGATGACTTGGGCAACTCAAGAAGGTTCTTTGGGTGCAAGAAAGGTAACCCGTACACTTTTAGTTAAGTATTTGTTATATATATCCAAGTTTAGTTAGAAATCGGTATAAATACGTTATATGATCTTGGAAAATTATAAATTGCTGTTAAATGATAAATTGAGGTGTAGTCAGTGTTTACTTGACCTTAGAGAGTGTTTTACTGGCCAATACCTGGGACATAAACCCAAAATACGAACTTTGAAAGTGGCCAATATCGTATTTTGTGTGATTTGTGTTGGGATTTTGTAATCTGCTATCACCCGGAGGACCTGAAAAATATTTAGCAAACACAGAGAGATGTGCAGGAAACCAGGAACCTACCGTAGAAACCCGTGCCCATGTCCCCGTGTTCTGGCAGCAAATTTATTCGTTTTGGCCACAATTTGCGGCCAAGTTGGGGTGGAATGTGATGAATTTTGTACAATGGCTTCCTTATCCTATATCTAGAGCAACCTGTTATTGCAAATTGGCTAATTTGACCTGAACCAAAATCTGGGAGCACATTGAGGTGTTTTTGGGCTATGTTTCCGTATTTTGGAATTCTTAGTTTTAGTATTTGATATTGTATTGGGTCGTTGGATATTTGTACGTCAACGACGAGGGTTGTTTGGTTGTTTTTGCATGCGTAGGCTATATGTTCTAACTTATGAGCGCACCGTATGCCGTATTGATTTTCAGACATTGATTTTAATGATATTGCGATATGTGTTGATATTGTAGGTACCTTCGCGTGGATTCCGAGAAGACGAAGCACATCGACTACGGCTAAGCAAGGAGTTTAGCAGGTGAGTAGATTTATATCTACGGCCGAAGTCGGGTGGATCGTGTATAGTACCTCCGCAAACATTGATATGGAATATCGTTTGATTGTTATATCCTGTTAAATGATATACGACGGACATGACTGTAGGATTTACAAACGATAATATGATAGAAGTTGATGGTAATGGACATATTGACTTATGAAATTATAATATGATAAATGAACCATGATAGGTACGTAGTGAAAGAGATCAAGTGTGACGTTTATATTATTGTGATGCGAGATATTAATGTGATGAGCGAGTATACGATGTGATATGATGACTCAGTGTGATATGTTTTTTTTTTGGATTCGAGTCGATATGAGATTGTTGATACCTTTATAGGTCCCTTGATATGAGTTTGACATGGATGCGACCTGAGAGATAGGTATATTTATATGGATAATGTTTTGCATATTGAGTGATATGCCGTACGAGACTTAGATCCGTAACACCGATGATGTATAGGTTGATAGGATCCCTATTTGTTTAATGCCGCAGTACGTTAGATTACCGTACGTAATGAGTTTTACTTGTTGATTTATCCATACCCTTGTTTAGAGGATGCCGTACGATGGATTGTATCGTACGTGATGTTGTGAGGCTGGATGCCGATTGATAGATTCATCGACTCGGATATATATTGTAGACACGTATACCTTATAACTTTTAGCCGATGATGTACTTTATGCTACGATCATGTTATTCTCATTGCATTAAATATACTTGTGCTAGTACACCTACACCATTATCGATGATGCGTATGTTGCACATACACAGGTTTGACGGCTCACACACTTCATCATCGATAATTGCTATGTCACTACACAGTAGAATTGCTACATCATGCTATGATATATTTGCTATGTTCATATCACTGTTCCACATTGCATGAGATATACGGATATGCTTACATCCTGTTAAATGTTGCATACCTTGCTACAGCTACATGCACATCATGCATACATACTGACATGTACACCCACATATCTTGCTATAGCTGCATATTATAGGGTTCCTAGGCACTCTCAAGAGGTCTCACAAGGCATCAACCATGCCAATTTCAAAAATTACGGGTGCCGAGAAACCCTAATACGGATCGTTGGCTAGAAGTCTAGGCGAAAAATGCAACTAGTAAACTAATTAACTAAGTGAACGGAAATACAACCTTTGTAGATCTGGTCCTCCACCTCCATAGCTCCGCAATGAAGTCCTCTCTGCTGTCCAAATCGAACCATGACTCTAGCATCGGCTTCAACGGAGAAAAAGCGGGCTAGGTCATCGACGACGATGCCGAAGATGATCTACGTCGAGGCATCACTAGATCAAGCTCCACCTTCACCAAGCCATGAAAACTTGTGAAGGAAACACCCTATACTACTTGGCAAGAGGTAGAGGATGAAGAAATAGGAAATGGGTTCACTTTAGAATTGGATTTCTCACTCATTTTCATCAATCACCATTGATGGAATCAAGGTTCTTCATCTTAAAGAAGAAGAAGAAGGAGATGATAATATTATGATAAGTATTATGTAAAATGAATAATAAAATCAATACTTATCATATGCTAACCTTAGTTAGGTGTAGAGAATAGACTAGGGTTAAGTGGAATGGTTAGGGTTAAGCATGAGACAAAATGGTCACTAAGTCAAAGCTTCATGAAGCTTCATAATACAAACAAAGTTAGCAACCATTTTTCTCTTTATGCTTTTCATTTTCCATAAAGAATAAATCAATAAATAAATGAATAAGAAAATGAAAGGAAAACCCTAACCATTACACAACCATGGTTTAATCTTTACACATGCTCAAGTTAGCATGTATCATCAAACATGATAGAAACTTGTGTACAAAAGTATATCACATATACAATGTGCACAATCCAAGTGAGAAAATCCTTTTAAACTGAACCGATACTAGTTAATGCAAAGTAATATATCAAATATATAATTATGCATTAAATCATTAAATCAACACTTGATTCAATGATCCGGTCATATCGTATATATAACCGACTAATATCAACAGTAACAACTTATCGAATCAACACTTGATCCGATAACCCGGCTATATCGCATATAACCGATCAATGTCACCTTTCGCGAGAATCGAATACAGTATCACATACTGGTATAATTCTCGATCCCGCACATATCTCATATGCGCTCCTATTTCGTTTCGCTTGAGCCAGGAAACCTCTGTGTAGGACTCTAAAGACTCGTCAATACGCCGGCAGCAGATGATGATCATATCAAACACCCACAAGCCGCAAGCGGTCTGCTAAACGTAACGGCCACCCGGGTATTGAGCGATCAGAAGATCGACGAGCAAGCCCGCTCACACTCCAGTGAATCCAACCAGTAACACTACCGTACAGTCCGGTCTGATCGTCTGATATGTCGCATATCTCGTCTAGGGGTGGTAAACGTCAGACCCCAATAGCTCGATAAGTCGTGTCGATATGAGGTCTATAACAGTTCGAGAAACTACTGGTAACACTTACCGGTAAATCTCAGCAACCCTGGCCAGGGATTTCCGGTTATAGCTAATCGAACACAGCGCAACATCAACTCCCTATACCGGGAGAGACGAATCCCCTCCTATCGCTCATTGCCTCCATGTGATTCGGGACTGTACCCAAAAACCACCGTTTTGCACGCCCTCTTGGACATGGTAAGGTGGAAATCAAAGCACAGTGGGAACCACACAAGACTCTATGACGATCTCGGGTCAACAGACTACTCTGTACCAGTGTCACCAGAGAACTGCCATCTGACGTAAGGTATAATACCATCTGGAAGTTCTCGGCGAGTCCGTCCAGTGTACCCAGTCTCTACTGAGCACCCGTATATCTCCTCTGATGTCAAACACCAATGGATATGGGATCATCCATCGCCCATCTGTATGGGTCGAGAAGGTACACGCTAGTCTACTCTGGTATATCGATGCCCCGTTTCGATATACCCACGACTAGGGACTTTGAAGGATGTACTTATGGACTACCATGTCCCCACTAGTATGATCCGCATCATAGTCCAGGTAGTCAAGTACACATCCTAAGGGCTTTACTAACATGTAACAGAGAGACAAGCAGTATACACGTTAAGGTAAAGAGTAACCAGATAGCATACTATCATGTCGAGCAAGAAAGTCCTCCCTATATATGTTCAAGCATCCACTACAATATACATCCAATGTACAGTAATGGCCTCTAGGGCATACATATAACTAACACATATACCCCTAAGTTGTATTGTTTTGACATGTGATATTGAGACGTTGCTTATTGTGCTATTGTGCTTATGAGATGCATCATACATACCTGCTTACATGTAGATACACTTATCTTGCTATAGTTACATGTACACCTCATATGATGCTGCACTTGATTTCGGTGGATTTGGGAACCACATGATATATTTTAAGCGCTGGATTTCTTTAAAAGAGCAGTTTTCCCTTAATATGCTCATATTGCTGTTTTATGTTGCATATATCAGTTTTTATGGATTTACGCATTGAGATATGGATTTCATGTGATTTATGGATTTGAGAACCGTGGGGGTGTTTCAAGAAAACTATGTATTGTTTGAAAACTAGGTTTCTCTTGATATGATAATTCAGTGTGTCCACCATGAGATTTTTCGGTTCTGAGATTTGTGATATATACCCGATGCGAAGAGTGTAGTGGGCCGTGTGCGGGTACATGGTGGAGCCCGGTATGGTTCCCCTCGGCAAAAAGTTCGCAGATGATAGGCGATGAGCCTGGAAGGCTGGGCAAATACCTACCGGTGATAGTATTTGGACTTGACGGTTATCGTGGGGATACCGACGGGAGTGATGTACAGACATGACATCAGGGCCAGTCATGGGGACGGCGCCTGAGGCATGAGGATTTACTTGTCGATGCTAGACATGGGTTTCATGATATTTCGAGTGTCGAGGTTAGACACTCGGGTTTCCATGATTTTGTTGTGTCGCGAGGGACACACGTAGTTTTGTATCCTCATATTTACCTGCATATACTTTTATGATATTTACATGCATTGATTATATTGTGGATGAGATCCACTGCATACATGCATTGATTATATTGTTGGACGAGATCCACTGTATACATGTATTGATTATATTGTTGGACGAGATCCTCTGCATACATGCATTGATTATATTGTTGGACGATATCCACTTGCTGATAGGCATTTATTATGTGTTGGCACATATGCAGATACGGTCACCCTAGATATCATAGTATTATCTTTATGATATAGTTGATCTAGGAATCGTCGTTTATTTCGATATCTACCTGGTGATGTTTTTCTATTCACGAGTTGGCAACTCACCCCCGTTGTGCCACAGTTCTTGCAGGTTGACCGCATGGATCAGTTGCGGCATTACTGGCACACAGCTCTTTTCGGGTGACTTTCTTGTGGTAGGTGGTACATGTTGGATCGTACCCCTCTTGTATTCATTATTCATATTGTATTTAGTCACTCTAGTTTTTGTATATGTTGCAGACTTAGAAGACTTGTAGCTGCGAGACTTGAGCGATGGGTTTTATGTTTGCTTTTGGGGTTGATGTCTTGCTTTACTTTTCCTTGTGTGGATCTTCGCCGTTGGGCGGCGTCTACTTGTTTTTATACTTGTGGTGGTTGTTTCCACCGTTGGGCGTGATTTGCTCCCGTTTGGGGATGCTTTATTATTTTCTGTGTTGTACCCGTTTTCGGGGTTAGTTTTTACAAAGGAGGTGCTGCCCAAATTTTCAAAAGACAAAACATGATTTATTGTATCTTTATTTCTTAAAAAGGTTTAGATTTCTGGGTTTCAGCTTACTTGATTTACGTTACGCCTGTAGACGCCGCGTGATTTAAGTGCTAGTCGCGAGCTAATATTTTGGGTCGTGACAAAGTTGGTATCAGAGCGCTTGGTTTAACCTTAGTTCGAGTTTAGGTTTGACTATATGGGGTCTAGGGCGTATATATTTTGAAACCTAGGCTTGACCTTACGGAACTTAGACTTGAACAAGGGGGCGTTAGACCTGAACATTCGTTTCATAGGCTGATCCTGATTGATGGATTAGGTAGTTTGAGTAGAGTGACGTACCGTACATATGTTTCGTGGCATATTTACGATACGATACTCCACTTATGTGACCTTAGGATGTACATATCTTGAGACTTGTGATTCTCTTCGTTTCCTTGATTTTTACGTCTATTTGAGATCCTTGATTCTATTCGATTATATGATCATACTTTCACTAATTTCGTTCCTCCTTATGATCATATATTTATTCTGGATCTGTTGTTTCATTTCATCACTTTGATCTTTTTCGTCAATACTTGATTGAGGTTTCTGTCACCATGGTTTGAGTGCAGTTTGAGCTGTTGCTTGTGATGCGGTCAGGGCGAGCTCATCGTGGACGAGGACTGACCATCGTGTTTTCTGCTGACATGGGAACGTATCGATGTAGTGTGGTATTGTGACCTCTCGTTTGAGACTAGTGTACGGTTTTGTACCGGATGATCGGGCCATTGTTAGAGGCTGCCTGCTGTGACAGGACTGTTGATGTACAACATACCTCAGAGATTTGTGATGGCATCTACCTACTGACAGATGACTCAGCTGTTGCTGAGATTGATGTGATGTCTCTTCCATAACTTACGAGCTGAGATTGCTGGAGCTTCCAGGCAGAGATGCGACAGGTGATAGCTAGTCTATCTTGAGTTGAGAGACGGAAGTGATTCGTCAAATTTGATGCGTCGACGTAGGCCCTGTTGAGTTGAAGATTTCCAGTGTGGAGAGTTTTACTCAGATCTAGAGTAGATCGATCAAGAGATGATGTTGTTCGTGTTCCGATGTGAGATCGGTAAGCTGACCAGTTTCAGACAGAGGACCTCACCCAGATGTGTTATGAGTTGATCGAGAAACGGATGAGTATTGTGTATTCCTCGAATTGTTGGGACGAGTTCCCGAGGACGTGTTCGGCTAAAGATCTTCTACAGAGTGGTGAAGATACCGAGTTTGTGATTTCGAGTCCGTGCGAGAGATTCCGGATTGATTGTCGCTAAGAACAATTGCAGTATGCAGATTGCATGACACGATGTCAAAGTGGACGATAATAAAGACGAGTGGAACAAGAGGTTCGTGCGAGATGCTGACGAGCTGTTGTTACTCCCCGTCGAGATTAGAGATCTGATACGTATGCAGAGGTATTGGGATACGGCCAGTTCCCGAGAAAATGTTGTGCTGAGAACGCAGATGTCCAGAAAGTGAGAAAAGATTTGTAAGTGTGCCAGCCTCCGTATAGTTCGGTATAGGCAAGATCAGAAGAGACCTTGAGCCAGTTCCTTCCAGGACACTACTGCGATGAGTTTGCACCGAGGATCAGTGGGTCACACGTATTCAGAGGGCCAGAGGCCGATGCCAGTGACGTGTTGCTTTATGAGTGATCATACTAATTGGCCGAGAGATGACATGAGGAGTGCCAGAGCGGAATCGTTTCTGTTAGCACACCTAACCGGACAGATGAGCCGATAGAGTGCAAGATTGGTAAGCTACAGAGAAATAAGGACCTAGAGACAGAAGATGCCAGACTGTGAGCAGGAGGCAAGCGGATATTCTTGCTCTGCCAGTTTGGGCGCACCGACTTTTTTCGATATTATAGGAAGTGTGTCTCAATGTCATTTGTTGCGATTTGCGTTTGCGATCCGAGAATCACGCTTATATCGCTTGGATTTGAGTTTTGATAATTAAGTTTCAAGATATTGTTTCGTGCACCATGGCTGCACCTACTGGGTATTTACATTTTTGTGCATAGTTATTGCACTTGATATATTTTATACACCGTAGTGTTGATGTTGATCTTGTGCCTTGGCTACACGTATTTATGATTTCGTGGATTTCATATGGTTGATTTGATATGTGTGTGTGGTACGCACTCGATTTGATTTTTGCACTCGGTATAGCTCATATGTGCTTGTAGTACATTGATACATGTTCTGTGCACGCAGTTGCACACGTTTATGATTTTTTACACCTTGGTACACTCGGTGTAGTTTTCATACGCATTTGAGTTATTGATGATATTCCGTGCACTAGATGCACAGGATTTGATATTTCGTGCACTGGATGCACAGGATTTGTATTTCGTGCACTGGATACACCCAAGTTGTATTTTTGAGCATTTGTTTGCACCGGATGCGTATTTCGTGCATTGGTTGCACTAGATATATACTTCGTACATTGGTTGCACCCGTTTTATGTTTTTGAGCATTCATTTTTCCAGATTTGTGTTTTCGTGCGCGCGTGTACTTGATGTTCGTTTTCATGCATGCTACTGCACTTGATGCTTATTACGGACCTGACGCGCTTGGATTGGATTTTGCGCATATTAGGCGCTTGGTATTGGATTTCGTGCATGTTGGATGTACTTGATTTCGATTTTATTTGTGCATGACGGATGCACTAGATTTGGATTTTCGCGTATGTTGGGCGCATGATATGAGATGTGATTTGTGCACACCGGATGCACTCATTGCGATTTTTGTTCGTGCATGATAGTTGCACTGGATTGAGATTTTCGTGCACTATAAATGCACTAGATGTTGTTGTCGTGCACACCTGTTGCACTGGACAGATGTTTTCGTGCACATAGTTTTGCTTTTGTGCATATTGTGTCACTTGTTTTGGATTTGAATTCCGTGTGCACCAGACGTACGTAATTGTTGGTACGCCTTTTAAAGCTGATTTTGCTTTTGAGCACTTTGTTTTCTTGATGTGGCCCTATGCTTTGTAATATCCTAACAGGACTGATCCGAGGACAGTACCTGTGTACCTTGCATGCATAAAAAGTTTACCAAGAGGTTTTTAAAAAGGAGCTATAATCTCGCTATTTCTTACGTGTCGGCGAGTGACACGAACGTTTACTAAGGAAAACCTTTTGGGATATTTCAAAAAGGCGGAACGTATATTTAAGCAAAACATATATGCTGGTATATTATTTCCTTACAAATGAGCGTCCGTCACTTGTACCGTGAGCTACGCATAGCACAGCGATTTGAGAAAGATTTGGCATGAGTTATTCAGTTTTAAAAATGGTTTTTTTCAAGGATGCGTACTATATATGTATTATAGAATTTGGTTAGTGCATATGGGATTTAGGTAGTGGATTTCGAGATCTGTATCTCCATTGTGACTCCGATGATATGCGTGCAAGTCCGATAATTTGCGTGACACTTGAAGGAGTTCAGTTTTGAGTTTCGTACTCATTTTCCGGCGCACAGGATGCACTGTGGTATTTCTGTATCTTCCGTGATTTCGAAGCCCCATTAATTTAAGCTGATATTGAAATGTTTTAATATGTGGGGAGTTAAATTTAAATTCGGGTACCGAATTTATTTAAGGGGGGAAGATTGTAACATTTCTGAAATATAAAATATTATTTTTGGAAATTTAATATTAAAATAATATATTTCGTGAAAACTACCCGATTTGCGAAATTGGGATTTTCGTAAAGTGGTATAAGTGTATACCAATATTTGGAAATTTATTGGAGAATAAAATGATTTATTTATTTTAATGATATTTATCGGATTTTTGGGTAAAATCCGTATTTTCACATTTTCTGTGACTTGTGCACATGTCATGTGCATGTGTGTGTTTGTAAGTTAGTGAGAAAAGAGAAAAGAAAAGAATGCAAAGAGAAAGCAAAGGAAATAAAGGGTTTGAGTGTGAATGGAATAGTTTTAGATGCCATGGTTAAAATGAGAGTAAAACAAGAATAGATATTTTGTAGGAGGTGAGTGTAGGAGAGATTTTTTGTGTAGAGAATGAGGCTAAGAGAGAGAGAGAGGAAGACTTGGCTGCCCTATTTCCTTCACCCCTCCATTATTACTTCATCTTCAACATCTCCATCACTTCATCACTACCCCATTGCCACATCTCCAATCCTTCACCAAAACCCTATACCCCTTCATTAAAAACATGCACCCGTTCATCCACAACATATTAGAACTTGCAAGTTTGAATTTTGAAGACTTAGGCAACTCAAGAAGGTTCTTTGGGTGCAAGAAAGGTAACCCATACACTTTTAGTTAAGTATTTGTTATATATATCCTAGTTTAGTTAGAAATCGGTATAACTAGGTTATGTGATCTTGGAAAATTATAAGTTGATGTTAAATGATAAGTTGGGGTGTAGTGAGTGTTTACTTGACCTTAGAGAGTGTTTTACTGGCCAATACCTAGGACATAAACCCAAAATACGAACTTTTAAAGTAGCCGATATCGTATTTTGTGTGATTTGTGTTGGGATTTTGTAATCTGCTATGACCCGGAGGACCTGAAAAATATTTACCGAACACAGAGAGACGTGCAGGCAACCAGGAACCTACCCTAGAAACCCGAGCCCATTTCCCCTTGTTCTGGCCGCAAATTTATTCGTTTTGGCCGCAATTTGCGGCCAAGTTGGGGTGGAATGTGATGAATTTTGTACAGTGGCTTCCTTATCCTATATCTAGAGCAATCTGTTATGTAAAATTGGCTAATTTGACCTGAACCAAAATCTGGGAGCACATTGAGGTGTTTTTGGGCTATGTTTCCGTATTTTGGAACCCTTAGTTTTAGTATTTGATATTGTATTGGGTCGTTGGATGTTTGTACGTCAACGACGAGAGTTGTTTGGTTGTTTTTGCTTGCGTAGGCTATAGGTTCTAACCTATGAGCGCACCGTATGCCGTATTGGTTTTTGGACATTGATTTTAAAGGTATTGCGATATGTGTTGATATTGTAGGTACATTCGCGTAGATTCCGAGAAGACGAAGCACATCAACTATGGCTAAGCAAGGAGTTTAGCAGGTGAGTAGATTTATATCTACGAGAGAAGTCGGGTGGATGGCGTATAGTACCCCCACAAACATTGATATGGAATATCGTTTGATTGTTATATCCTGATAAATGATATGCGACGGACATGACTGTAGGATTTACAAACGATAATATGATAGAAGTTGATGCTAATGGACATATTGACTTATGAAATTATGATATGATAAGTGAATCATGATAGGTACGCAGTGAAAGAGATCAAGTGTGATGTTTATATTATTGTGATGAGAGATATTAATGTGATGAACGAGTATACGATGTGATATGATGTAACGTTTCAGAAATCGTTTTGCGAATTTTTTCCGTTTTAGGGCAAAATTGTCGGTATTTTCCGTTTTAACCCGATTTCGATCAAACGTCCGTAGAAACTTGCCGGCACCTATTTTAGCTAAAATAAAGCTTGTGCGCGAACTTTGGGGGTATTTGTAAGGTTTTGGTTCAGATAGAATTTTTCCCAAATAAAATATTATTTTAGCCGGTAAAGTATGCACGTAAATCGGAAAATTTCTTCTAAATGAAAATTCTTGGAAATCATCACTACAATTATTTTAGAACCTTCTTTTTAAATATCTAGATTTTTATGGTCAAATGATTTAATTTTTTTTAAAGAAAAAGAAAAAGAAAGAAAGATGGCAAAATGCATTTAATGAAGCATATATTGTTTTTTTACTAGAACTTTCTTCACAAAAATTCACAAAAACACCCCCCACACCCTCATGGCCGGCCACTTCTTGTTCTTGGCTGCCCTTTTCTTTTCTCACTCCCTTTTCATCATTTCTTGCACAAATAAATCATGAAAAATCCAAATAAAATCACAAAAATTCAAATATAATAATTTTCCTTCATTTCCTTAACCCTAAACCATGCTTGGTTCTCCATGAAGTCTTGATTTTGGAGGCTAATCGTGGTTTTCTTGTTGCAAGTTTTTGAATCATTTGGAGGTATAAAATTCTAACCCTAATCTCTAATTGTTAAGTTTATATCTTTATGCTAGCTTAATTAGATGTTAATTTAAACTTTAAATTTCATGTTTTAAAATTCTAGAAATGGTTTTAGAAATTCAAGTTAAGTTTAAAACATGATTTAAGTGTTTAATGTTTTATTGAAGTGTTAATTTGTGATTAGGAAAATCTTAGCCTAGTAGAAAATGTTAATTGTTGTTAATGAATACTTTGTTTAATTATGCAATTTCGCTTACTAGGTTTTTGCTAAAATTTATTTAGCAAGTGTTAAAAATTTAGAAATGGTTTAGATAGATTAGTTAAGCTATTATAAGGTGTTTGTAATCGCTAGATATGTGTTAGCTTGAAACTAATGCGAAATATTGCGATAAGTTGCTTACTAGGTTTCGGGGTTTTTCCGACGTGGGTTCGATTGGTCGTTGCGAGGTTATATCTATTTTATTCCTCGTAATTGTTAGTGTTGTGTTGTGCGATCGGGACAATCGGGGTCTAGACTTGGTGTTTTGTAGTTTAGCGACCCCAGTTAGGGTTTTTGGCCGATGTCGTGTGCGATAGATGCGCTAAGCACGCAGTGTAATTTTCCGGGCGTTTTCATCGCGTTTCGTTGTCTTTTCGTCATTATAGGATGTTTTGCTTATGTGTTGTGTTTGTGAAACTTTAGGTTCGCAGGCGGGGACTACAGATACTGCTACAAAGGGAAAACAGGTGGTAGGATTCGCCTAGCTTGGAGCGTTGGTGAGTAGATTTAACATCTACAGGGGAATCGTCCGCATGTCGTTATGCGTCTGGGCTAGAGATATTATTTCTGTCGCATATTCTATGTCATATTTAGAATTGCGTATTTATCCTATTACTTAAATATTGTTGTGCTTGAACTAGTATTCTTAGGACACTGCACATATTATTGACGATTCATGTTGCACGAGCACTGATTGTATGCTACACACCGTCAATAATTGCCATGTCACGCACAACCCACTTATAGATATGATATTGCTTGGTTAGGGACATTGAGACTTTGATTCATATTTCTTTACGCATTGACTTATAGCATACATGTATACCTACATGCTTACACATATGCTCTGACATACTTACATGCTAGTTACCTGTATACCTATAGAGTATTGTACCATTAGTGATAGGTACATGCACACTTTATGACATAGCTACAGGTATACCTTGCACACCTATTTCACTTATACCCAGGGGGTATACTACATCATTACTTATAGGTAGATACATATATCTTGCTATACCTTTATGTTTTCACATACATTTGGTTATAGCTACATGTTTACCTTTACCTGATGTTATTTTAGAATTGGAGAAAATTAGGAACCGCATTATATTTATATTAACTTGTTGCAGTTAATTAGCGGCTTTTCCTTTATATGCTTACATTTCCGTTTATGTTGCATATATTATATTCATGGATTTTCGCATTGTGATATGGATTTTTCATGATGTTTTCTGGATTTGGGGACCGTGGGAGTTCATGAAATTATGCATTATTTGAAAAACCCGGTTTCCCTTGATTTGATATTTCAGCAGCCACCATGAGATTTATCGGTTCTGATATATATATACCCCACGCGAGGAAAGGAGGGGTCCATGTGCGGGTACATGGTGGGGCCTGGAGGTACCCGGGGCAAGAATTTCGTGGAGCTAGACGATGAGTTAGTGGAGGGACCATACCATCCGGTGACATTACCAATGACTCAGCGGTTATCATGGGGATACCGACGGGAGTCATGTACGTATAGATACGTCGAGAGGCAAGGGTCAGAGCTAGGCACTCGAGCTTTTGGCATAGCGTTTGATACGTACCTATCAGGGTGCCAGTCGTGGTGACAGCACCTGATAGACCTGCATTTCTGTGTCGATGCTTGACACATTGGTTTCATGATATTTCTTTTTACTCCTTTGTATATATAACAGGGGTTTAGGCCGCTGTTATATAAGCCCTTACACCAATATTAGTAGAATGGGACGCTAATATATGTGTATTGACATTAAATTATATACATCATCATATTTATTCATGCAAATATATTTAAGATGTTAGATTTTTACTTGATAATTTGATTTGGGATATAAGTGATTCATTTGATATTGGATACAGGATATTTATGAGATTGCTGATTTGTACATTCAGGATATATGAGATTTATTCGATATTGTACATTCAGGATTTGTGAGACTTATATGATATGAGAGCCAATTTGGGGGCTGATTTGAGGAATTGGGATTTGGATTTGTCTTGATGGATTGTGATCCTACCACGATATCAGGATTCCGTGGAAATGACATATTTCATTCCATACTCCACATTTATTGTTTATGCACTGTTTCATGTATTAGTAGTACCTGTTAGAGTACCTTTCATGACTGTTGCATATACATACCTTGATTTATATGCATTGCTTTATGTATTAGTTGTACCTGCTAGTGTACCTTTCATGATTATTGCATTCATATGACTTTTTATTGCTATTAATTGCACATGTTAGATTCACGCTGTACGTGCATACTTGCGATTACCTGCATATGTTATTTACTATTCACGAGTTGGCAACTCACCCCCGTTGTGCCACAGTTTGTTGCAGGGTGTTCCCCAGAGTAGTCGAGGCAGGCTATTCTTTTATCATCTTTTGCTACGAATACCGCATCAGCTCACAGTATGCAGTTTGCTTAGGTGGGTTTTGTGGTTATTCGTTTGTTGTATTGTATATTCGTTGTATCCTTGTACTCTCCATCTACTATATTTTCTTGTTGACTTAGAGACTTGGTGAAGACGATATTGTATATTATTTGTGACTTGTTGTCTTTTATACAATTTCCTTTCTATCGTCTTTTATTTCTTCGCTACGGCGTCGTATATTTGTTGTGGTGGTTGTTTTCCGCCTTTGGGCGTGTATTTGCTCCCGTTTGGGGATGCTTTATTTTATATTTATGTTGTACCCATTTTTGGGGCTAGATTTTACAAAGGAGGTGCTGCCAAAATTTTAAAGGAAATAAAGTTGGACTTTTAAAGAATTTGGGTTGTGATTTCAAAGACTTTTAAACAATGTTTCTTAACTTTTCTTGTCTTTTAATGATTTAGATTTCTGGGTTTTGGATTTCTTTTACTGCGTTACGCCTGTAGACGTTGCGTAGTATTAGGGCCGTCACGTACCAATTTCGGGTCGTGACATATGATGACTTAGTGTGATATGTCTTTTTTTTGGATTCGAGTCGATATGAGATTGTTGATACCTTTGTAGGTCCCCTGATACGAGTTTGACATGGATGTGACCTGAGAGATAGGTATATTTATATGGATAATATTTTGCATATTGAGAGATATGCCGTACGAGACTTAGATCCGTATCCACGATGATGTATAGGTTGATAGGATCCCTATTTGTTTAATGCCGCAGTACGTTAGATTACCGTACGCGATGAGTTTTACTTGTTGATTTATCCATACACTTGTTTAGAGGATGCCGTACGATGGATTGTACCGTACGTGATGTTGTGAGGCTGGATGCCGATTGATAGATTCACTGACTCGGATATATATTGTAGACACGTATACCTTATAACTTTTAGCTGATGATGTATTTTATGCTACGATCATGTTATTCTCATTGCATTAAATATACCTGTGCTAGTACACCTACACCATTATCGATGATGCGTATGTTGCACATACACAGGTTTGCCGGCTCACACACTTCATCATCGATAATTGCTATGTCACTACACAGTAGAATTGCTACATCATGCTATGAGATATTTGCTATGTTCATATCACTGTTCCACGTTGCATGAGATATACGGATATGCTTACATCCTGTTAAATGTTGCATACCTTGCTACAGCTACATGCACATCATTCATACATACTGACATATACACCCACATATCTTGCTATAGCTGCATATACCCCTAAGTAGTATTGTTTTGACATGTGATATTGAGACGTTGCTTATTGTGCTATTGTGCTTATGAGATGCATCATACATACCTGCTTACATGTAGATACACTTATCTTGCTATAGTTACATGTACACTTCATATGATACTGCACTTGGTTTCGGAGGATTTGAGAACCGCGTGATATATTTTAAAAGCTGAATTTCATTAAAAGAGAGGTTTTCCCTTAATATGCTCATATTGCTGTTTTATGTTGCATATATCGGTTTTCATGGATTTACGCATTGAGATATGGATTTCATGTGATTTATGGATTTGAAAACTGTGGGGGTATTTCAAGAAAACAATGTATTGTTTGAAAACCCGGTTTCTATTGATATGATATTTCAGTGCGTCCATCATGAGATTTCTCGGTTCTGAGATTTGTGATATATACCCGATGTGAGGAGTGTAGTAGGCCGTCTGCGGGTATATGGTGGAGCCCGGTATGGTTCCTCTCGGCAAGAAGTTCGCAGATGATAGACGATGAGCCTGGAAGGCTGGGCAAGTACCTACCGGTGATAGTATTTAGACTCGGCTGTTATCGTAGGGATATCGACTGGAGTGATGTACAGACATGACATCAGGGCCAGTCGTGGGGACGGTGCCTGAGGCATGAGGATTTATGTGTCGATGCTAGACACGGGTTTCATGATGTTTCGAGTGTCGAGGTTAGACACTCAAGTTTCCATGATTTTGTTGTGTCACGAGGGACACACGTTATTTTATATTCTTATATTTACCTGCATATGCTTTTATGATATTTACATGCATTAATTATATTATGGACGAGATCCACTGCATACATGCATTGATTATATAGTTGGACGAGATCCACTGCATACATGCATTGATTATATTGGTGGACGAGATCCACTGCATACATGCATTGATTATATTGGTGGACGAGATCCATTGCATACATGCATTGATTATATTGGTGGACGAGATCCACTGCATACATAGGGATTTATTATATGTTGGCACATATGCAGATACGGTCACCCTAGATATCATAGTATTACCTTTATGATATAGTGGACCTAAGAATCGTTGTTTATTTCTATTTCTACCTGGTGATGTTTTTCTATTCATGAGTTGGCAACTCACCCCCGTTGTGCCACGGTTCTTGCAGGTTGACCGCATGGATCTGTTGCGGCATCGCTGGCACACAGCTGTTTTCGGGTGACTTGCTTGTGGTAGGTGGTACATGTTGGATTGTGCCCCTCTTGTATTCATTATTCAAATTGTATCTAGTCACTCCATCAATTCAGAAACTATTTTTTGTATATGTTGCAGACTTAGAAAACTTATAGTTGCGAGACTTGAGCGAAGGGTTTTATGTTCGCTTTTGGGGTTGATGTCTTGCTTTACTTTTCCTTGTGTGGATCTTCGCCGTTGGGCGTCGTATACTTGTTTTTATACCTGTGGTGGTTGTTTCCGCCGTTGGGCATGATTTGCTCCCGTTTGGGGATGCTTTATTATTTTCTGTATTGTACCGTTTTCGGGGTTAGTTTTTACAAAGGAGGTGCTACCCAAATTTTCAAAAGACAAAACATGATTTATTGTATCATTATTTCTTTAAAAGGTTTAGATTTCTGGGTTTCAGCTTACTTGATTTACGTTACGCCTGTAGACGTCGCATGATTTAAGTGCTGGTCACGAGCTAATATTTTGGGTCGTGACATTCTTCTAGTTCTATTGCGCTCCCACTTATTTCTTTTCCAAGAAATTGAGTCTCCAGAAAGTGGGCAAGCCGAGAAACAAAAACCTTTTGTTCCTCTGCATAATAGAAAAGATACTCTCTGGAGTTCTTTGGGTATCGCACAAAGTTACACAGTACTAATCGTGCCATGATCTTGTCCGCATGCTGTTTTTTGACAAAAACTGGACATCCCCATATCTTAAGATACTTGAGATAAGGTTTCTTCCCACTCCACATTTCATATAGGGTGGTAGGCACCGACTTAGTAGGAACCTTGTTTAAAAAATATGCAGCAGATTCTAGTGCATAACCCTAGAAGGATCGCGGTAACTCGGCATTACTCATCATGGAACGTACCATATCCAATAAGGTGCGGTTCTGTCTTTCCGATATACCATTGTGATGAGGTGTGTATGGAGAAGTAAGCTAAGAGAGAATTTCATTCTCTGTTAATTAATCTAGGAACTCGGCACTTAAGTATTCACCGCCTCGATCGGATCGAAGTGTCTTGATACATTTGCCTGTTTGTTTTTCCACTTCATTTGTATTCTTGGAATTTTTCAAAGGCTTCGGATTTATGTTTCATCAAGAATACATGTCCATACCTTGAGAAATCATCCGTAAAAGTAATGAAGTATGAATAACCACTTCTTCCATATGTAGTCATTGGACCACACGTCGCTGTGTATGAGTGCCAAGAGCTCGGTGGCTCTTACTCCGTGTTCTGTGAACAGAGTCTTTGTCAACTTTCCTTTGAGACATGATTGACAAGTTGCATAAGACAGATATTCAAACGGATCCAAATATTCCTTTTTATGTAACTTCGTTTACCGTGTTTCATTGATGTGACCTACTCTACAATACCATAAGAAAGCTTGATTTAATTCTGAAGACATTCTTTTAAGTGTGTTCTGGACATTGAAAATATGGTGTTGATTTAATACGTATATACCGTTGTCTAATGTACCGGACCCAATCAAATCACGATTAAGGTGGATATTTACAATATCGCTTACAAATGTAAAATCATAACCTTCTTTAGAAAGTAGAGATACAGAGATGATATTACATGTCAAACTAAGTACACAAAAACAGTTATGCAAAATCAAAATGTGTCCACTTGTCAAACCTAGGTGATATTCCCCTACGTGTAAGTATTTCTTAGCACCACTACTAGGTTTCTAGAGGTATCAAGTATGCTATTTAAAAAAAATTAGTGGGCTAAGCTATACTAAGCTAGAATCGAAATAGAGAATTATGGTTTCTAAGCATGTAAAAAACTATAGACTAAGTGAATAAAGAATACAACCTTTGTAAACCGGTCCTTCACTTCTAAAGCTCCATGTAGTTGTCCCTTAGGTCCAAGTAGTGCTCCCTAGAAATCTTCTTAGGCTCCACTTGGTGAAAGGAACGAGCTTGCTTCGTCGTCTTCGAGGCCGAAGATGATCCACCTTGAGGAATCTCTAACTCACGCTACCTCTTCACTAGCTAAGGAATTAATGTAGCAAACAACCTACAATAATGGGCTAGATGAGAGTAGGTTGATGAAGTAGGAATTTTGCTCACTTTAGAATTCTCTCTTTTTCTTTTTCACTCTAAGAAAAGCAAGAGAGCCAAGATTGAGATGAATAAGATGAACAAGTAGTGAACTAGTATTGAACCATGGGTAAAAATAAATATCTCATAGATATTATGTAGAGAGTTAACCATGGCTAAAGATAATGGTTGGGTAATAAAATATCTAGAGTAAAACAAAATTAGTAGAATTAGTCAAGGCCTCTATACGCTTCCACAGGCATCTAAGCCATGCTAATTTCCACCTCATTTTGATTTTACTCTAAATAAACAATTACCCTAATTATCTTTAGTTTGGTGTGAGTCTCATACACCCATGTCCAATGTATCCTCCACCATGACTCAATAGTATATGTAACATAACATATATATATATATATACAAATATATATATATATATATACAAATATATATATATATATATACAAATATATATATATATATATATATATCACATAAATATATATTAATACATATATTAATATATATCACATATATATCAAATGTATTATAAAGAGAAGAAATTCTTTAGTGAGCTAATATTAGTTAATACATATTAATATACAAATATACAAATATATATCAAATTATTAAATAAACACTTGATTTAATAATCCGGCTATATCATATATAACCGACTAATATCATGTATATCAATTTATCGAATCAATGCTTGATTCAATAACCCGGTTATATCACATATAACCGACCGATATAATATATATGGCGAGATTAGAATACGGTATCACATACATGTATTTAATCAAGGTCTCGTACATATCACATATGTGCCCTACCTCATTTCGCTTGACCTAGGAAACCTCTCTGTGGTACTCTAAAGACTTATCAATACGCCAGTAGTAGGTAACGATCACATCAATCACCCACAAGCCGTCAGCGGTACTAGCTGGACGTAACGGCTACCCAGGTGTTGAGCGAATTGAAGATCAACAAGGAAGCTGGTCCAAACCCCCATGAAGTTTATAAGTTGTTGGAGATAGTGCCCTCAGAGTCAATTATTGGATCACAGGCACGTGATTGCAATGATTGAGGGAGGACCTATTCCGGTAAGACAGTCTTACTCAAGATGATAGTATGCTATCTTGTTTATCTTTATCATCGTGTACTGCTTTAGGTGACCTTACAGGTCGCTATTACACGTTGATAGAGCCCCTAGGATTCATGCTTGACTGCCAGCAGTATGAGGGCGATCATATACGTGGGAGCTGGTAGTCTATAAGCACATCCTTAAAAGTCCCTAGTCGTGGGAGTTTCGAGACAGGGCATCGATACTCCAGAGTAGACTAGTGTATACAGTCGAGACCCCGACGAGGGGCGGTGGCCGGTCTCACAAGCCACTGGTGTCAGTTGGTTCACCTAAGATGTATACAGGTGCTCATTGGGTTATGAGTACACCGGACAGGACTCGCCGGGAACATGCTAGTTGGTCTTATACCTGACGTCAGATAGCAGTTCCCTGGTGACATGTGTACAGGTTAGTTCATCGACCTGAGGATCGTCATTTGTCTCGTGCGAGTTCCCACTGTACTTTGATTACTACCCTACCACGCTCAAAGGAGACGTGCAAACAGGTTTTAGTTGGGTACAGTCCCGAGCTACATGGAGGCAGTGAGTGGATCTTCAGGGGTTCGTCTCTCCCGGTATTGGGGGTGAGGTCGCGCTGTGTCTAGGAGAGCCAGTACATGAAAGTCCTTGGCCAAGGTAAGAGATTTACTGGTAGGTATTCCAGTAGTATCTCAGGGTGTTCTGGGCTACACTTCGACATGACTTGTACCGCTTTTGGGGGTCTGACTTTTACCAACCCCCTAGGCCCGCCATGCGATGCTCATAGACGAATGGACCGGACTGTACGGATATTGTCACTGATAGGCTCAGTAGGATGTCAGGATGAGTTCGCTCATCGACGTCCCTTTTGCTCAATACCTGATAGCCCGTTACGTATAGGCTAATACCTCTGACATGTTAGTGGTTAAATCCACAACCAAGATGTTGACGAGTCTTTAGAGTCCCCCACAGACCAGTTTCTCAAGTTTCGGGCGAAACGCTGTAGAGGCCGTATGGAGATATGGCAGGGTTCGATCAGATACGTGCGGTATTGCACGGACCAGGATCGGACGGTTAATACTAGCGAGCTTTGGTTTAAGCCGGATCCTAGTATTGTACAGTGTAGATTTTGTCTCATTGCATTTGTATTTCGGTCGGAATACAAATGCGGGTGTGTATACACAGTAGCGGGGTTTTCCTGTAATTTATTACGGGATCAGTTTTTGGAATTGCCAGTTTGTTTTCCGTTTCGGCTATATTTCTTTGTATCTTTCATTGGCCGAAAATTGGTGGAGGAGGGCTTATTTGTATTTGTGCAAATAAGCATTTGTGGAGGGCGGTATTTGCATATCCTTGCTTCATGATGGTTGCACCATCTCTTGACTTTCTTCTTCATGATGGCTTGACTTTGGGTGTGATGATTGGTTGATGGAGTGTGGGTTTGGGTTTTTGATCATTTCTTTGCATGATAGACTTTTCTCTCTCTCTCCTTTGCATTATTCTTGTGAGACTCTCCCTCATTCTCCCACTCTCTTCTCCTCACCTTGTCATGGCCGGCCAGGCCAAGTTTGGGGCTGCCCATGAATTTTTGGTGGGGACTTTTGGCTCTCTCATGCTTGCAAAAATCCCCAAGTTCACCACAAAATTCTATATCTCATTTCCTCCACCAAAAGGCAACTTCCTACAACCCCAAAAGAGACATAGTTCTCTACACTACATTCTACAGCAAACCTTGGGCAAGTCGACTCGCCAACTTCGTGCCCGAGTTGCCTCGGTCCAGAGGTGGGAGCCCGTAAAAGAAGCCGACGACGTGGTGCCCTTCCGGCGAGGAGGTGGAGACCAGACATTCCGCGGGAGATCGGGACGACGACGAGAAGACCGGAGGACACGGATGACGGCCGGGGCTAGGACTAGTTTAATGGCACGATCCGGGATTTTAGTGCGCGGTGGTGCCGGTTCAAAAGTTTAAAGTAAATCATCGCTTCCGCATTTTGGCCTTGGGATGACGGCCGGGGCGCCGCCGTGCACTTACAGTGGTATCAGAGCCAGGCCATTAACCTAGTCTAGCTTGATCTAATGTGTTTACATTTCCGATCGAACAAAATTCCAAAACCGCATTTTCAAAAGCATCAGGTTTCTGTCGAAATTTTTTTGGCTCCAAAAAAATTTCAGGTTATTTCAGAATACTGTGCATGGAATTCTAAGCACTCTGTGAGAATTTGGTCGCGTGATCTCACTATACCACAGCGGAACCGCAGCCAAACCCATGCTTGGGCCGCGGTTCCGCTGCCATTTAGCCTCTTCACTGGACCAATTTTTTACAGAGGGTCTTGGACAGGGAAATTGGGGGTTTTGGCATATTCTTTTTGGGCCCAGAATTTCTTTAAGTGCTACAGTAGTGCTTGGGGGCCCACTTGGTAAAATTTGATCGATCGAATATTTTAAACACATTAGTTCACAGTATTTACATTATATCTGCGACCGTGAATGCCACTTGATCGGTAAATCCTGTCTAACTGCTATAGCCCGGTTAGACGGATTTGCGAACGTGACATTCACGTTGATGTTCTGTGATTTTGCTGTGATGTTGCGGATCGGTCGTGGGGGATAGCCTGGATGCAATGGTAGTACAGATTTGGTTTTTGTTGTATTATGTACATTTGATATTGCGGGGCGAGCGTCCGACATGTGGACTGCTGTCACTGCCTGTTTGTATATTATTCTTTTGGGGCACGACCAAGTTGCGGTCGATGTACCCGTTGTATGTATATTTTACTTTCTGTACTAGGATTACCCCAATCTGGGGTGCACGGATAGCCGGTTCTAGAGGGCAACGAGCTCGCATCTCATGGCACTGAGACGGAGGGGGCTTCATTCTAGAATTGGCGGGCTATTCGCCGCACTCGTAGGGGGTACAGGTTGACCCAGGAGGGGTGCCCAAGTTACCGGATTCCGTGAAGTGCTGGGTGGTCCATTCACGTTGCTGAAGGGGGCTGCCTCGCTTCAGGTTTTGGCGGGTAACTTGCCGCGCCCGTAGGGGTCTAGGATTTCATTGCACGGGCTATCCACACGACCAGGGGAACGTCGGGTTTCAGCGGCTCTATGAAACCCGGGGATCCCAAATATCTGTATTGTTATGTGATGCTGTACATTTCTGTGATGTTGCATTTTATCATGCCTTGAGCGAAATATTATATATTGATATATATACTACTAGATGTTGTATATGTTTTGCATCCGCGCTAGTCCAGTCCCCGCTCTGTCGTTAGTTAGCTAACCTAACGGGTAATGACGGGACCCAGTGGCGAATGCGGATGGCATATACGTACGTCATTATTTTCGTTCTTTATTGGTGTGATCAATTGATGGGACTGCATTGATTCGGATCAATGCAAGCTAAACAAACCTAATCTGATGTTGTTGGAACACTTTTACAAAAAAAGCTGTTATTGCAAGGACGTTCACTTTTGTTTTGCATCGTGGTATTCAGTTGGAATATCCTGCTCCTCAGTCGACGAGACAAGGGCCGAGATCCCTTCACCGGGAGTGACCCCTTGGACAGAAGTTTGCGTCAGGGCAATAACTTCACTATAGTCGTTTACTTTTGCTTTGCATCGTGGTATTCAGTTGGAATATCCTGCACCTCATTCTACGGGGAAAGAGCCGAGATCCCTTCACCGGGAGTGACCTCTTTAGCAAAGGTTTTCGTCACTATATTTTTATAAAGCTATCCGGTTCCTTCAACGATATCAAGTTCATTGCGTTAAAGGTTTTCGCCAGAAACCATTCGTAGCCCTCCATCGTTTCATATGGACAGTCAATAGTATTCAAGCTGTGTTTGTTGGCCATAGTCAAGGCACAGTGTTTGGTAGCTATTGGGTGTTCATATGTAGCATAGATAGATGCGTTGGTTTGGGACAGTTACGCCTTGTTGGCCCTAGTCAAGGGCTTGTACGGATGGGTTCAAATCAACCTGGATAATGACGGGTAGAACTTGACATGTGACTTATGATTTGTTGGCCTTAGTCAAGGTCATAAGAGCATGGGGCAAAAATCCACATCGGGAGTTTCTAAAGAAACTGAAACTTGCCAGATATGCGCATACCTTCTGGAGTGTGATGACGTGAGCGGATTCCGTCACGTTATCATGCGATGATAGTTGGATCCCGATTCCCACTGATGAGTTGGTTTACTCCTCGGGTGATCCCGACTAATTCTTCTTTCAGGTTTGGAGGAGAATTTGACGGTACAGTGGGAGGTTTCCAGATTAGATAAATTGGTAACCATTCTGATCTAGGTTAGAGTGCACGCCGAGTGTTTCTTTTCTCTCTCTCTTTGGTAGCGACCATTGACCCGACCCTAAGACTATGACTCAGTGACCAAAATTAACCGAACCTTCTTAAACACTGGCTTTTGGATTGTCAGAGTTGCAAACCTCATTGCCACTCCTACTTTTACCCTTTTCTCTAGGACACCCCGTATTATTACGAACGTCCCCTTCCATTGGACAAAACCATCGTATGGTTATATACGAACTCGAAGGAATTTATTCGAGGATGGTTTCCGGTTCTGGAGAAAACGAATAGGACTATTCAGTTGTCTTTTCCTTACCTTCTCTCAGGTTGCGAGTACTCCTTGGTTTAGGAGATAGTACACCTATTACGCAAATTGGATAGTCTTCTTCCAAACCTTAGGCTGGTGCCGAACGGTAGGGAATGAAGAAAACCAATTAGCATAACGAAGGTGTACAGAAGGTATTAAGTAAAGACATATCAAGGGATTAGTAAGAGGGCAAAGTAAATTGCGACTGATATTCACGACCAAACCAAATATTTCTTCGCCAATCCTAAATCACCTTTGTATTTCTCCAGGACAATACCTGGTAGCCCGTTACGTATAGGCTAATACCTCTGACGTGCTAGTGGTTAAATCCATAACCACGGTGTTGACGAGTCTTTAGAGTCCCCCACAGACCAGTTTCTCAAGTTTCGGGTGAAACGCTGTAGAGGCCGTATGGAGATATGGCAGGGTTCGATCAGATACGTGCGGTATTACACGGATCAGGATCGGACGGTTAATACTAGCGGGCTTTGGTTTAAGCCGGATCCTAGTATTGTACAGTGTAGATTTTGTCTCATTGCATTTGTATTTCGGTCGGAATACAAATGCGGGTGTGTATACACAGTAGCGGGGTTTTCCTGTAATTTATTACGAGATCAGTTTTTGGAGTTGCCAGTTTATTTTCCGTTTCGGCCATATTTCTTTGTATCTTTCATTGGCCGAAGATTGGTGGAGGAGGGCTTATTTGCATTTGTGCAAATAAGCATTTGTGGAGGGTGGTATTTGCATATCCTTGCTTCATGATGGTTGCACCATCTCTTGACTTTCTTCTTCATGATGGCTTGACTTTGGGTGTGATGATTGGTTGATGGGGTGTGGGTTTGGGTTTGTGATCATTTCTTTGCATGATAG
Organism: Agapanthus africanus; assembly: GCA_030015575.1. Taxonomy (NCBI): domain Eukaryota; kingdom Viridiplantae; phylum Streptophyta; class Magnoliopsida; order Asparagales; family Amaryllidaceae; genus Agapanthus; species Agapanthus africanus. Next base: position 326,949,781 of record CM057346.1, on the reverse strand, counting down.
CCTTTTCTCTCTCTCTCCTTTGCATTATTCTTGTGAGACTCTCCCTCATTCTCCCACTCTCTTCTCCTCACCTTGTCATGGCCGTCCAGGCCAAGTTTGGGTCTGCCCATGAATTTTTGGTGGGGACTTTTGGCTCTCTCATGCTTGCAAAAATCCCCAAGTTCACCACAAAATTCTATATCTCATTTCCTCCACCAAAAGGCAACTTCCTACAACCCCAAAAGAGACATAGTTCTCTACACTACATTCTACAGCAAACCTTGGGCACGTCGACTCGCCAACTTCGTGCCCGAGTTGCCTCGGTCCAGAGGTGGGAGCCCGTAAAAGAAGCCGGCGACGTGGTGCCCTTCCGGCGAGGAGGTGGAGACCGGACATTCCGCGGGAGATCGGGACGACGACGAGAAGACCGGAGGACACGGATCGCTCGGTATATCTCTCTACCCCCTCTCTTGTTAGCTAGGACTAGTTTAATGGCACGATCCGGGTTTATAGTGCGCGGTGGTGCCGGTTCAAAAAGTTAAAGAAAAGCATCGCTTCCGCATTCCGGTGTCGGATTGACGGCCGGGGCGCCGCCGTGCACTTACAGAAGTAACACTACCGTACAGTCCGGTCTCTTCATCTGATATGTCGCATATCGAGTTTGGGGGTGGATACGTCAGATCCCAGTAACTTGATAAGTCATGCCAATTTATGGCTTATAACGGTCGAGAAACTACTGATAACACTTACCGGTAAATCTCATCATCTCTGGCCAGAGACTTACTGTTATAGCCAATTGAGCATAGCGCAACATCAACTCCTAATACCGGGAAAGACGAAACCCCTCTTATTGCTCATCGCCTCCATGTGACTCAGGACTGTACCCAAAATTCACCTGTTTGCACGACTCCATTGAGCTGTAGTACGGAGGAAATCAAAGCACAGTGGGAACCACACAAGACTCTATGAGGATCTCGGGTCTACAGACTAACCTGTACCAGTGTCACCAGAGAACTGCTATCTGACGATAGGTATAATACCATCTAGGAGTTCTCGGCGAGACCTGTTCGGTGTACACATTCTCTAATGAGCACTTATGTACAATCTGTAGGGTTCCTATCGACGGCAGCAAGGTTTCGGGAGGTATCGTCCATGCCATTTAAAATTTTTTGCCGTTTCAAGGAACTCTAAACTAGAATCGTTAACTAGAAAATAATACGTAAACTAATATAAACCATTTACATCTAAGTGAAATAGAAATACAACCTTTGTAGATCAGTCCTTCACTTCAAAAGCTCCTTGTAGAAGTCCCTTCGCTGCTATCATCGTGCTCCCGGACTTTTGGACGGCACCATGAGAAGAACGCAACGGTCTTGCTTGAAGTCTTCGAGGCCGAAGATGATCTACATCGAGTGGATACAAACTCAAGCTGCTACTTCACAAAAGTGAAGCAAACATCATATTCTAAAGTGCTAATCTAGTAGAGGATGGTGAAATAAGAAGTGGGCACACTTTAGAATTTCTTTTCTCACAATATTTCCTCACTTGGATCAGACCCTAGAAACCTTTTTCTTTTGGAGGAAGAAGATGAAGAAAGAAGAAGATAATGAAATTGATCCAAAGTGAGATAAGTAACCAAGGGTGAGTGGATATCATATACTAACTCATGTAGAGACATAACCATGGCTAATTATAGTGGTTAGGTTAATAAATATCCTAAGTAAAACAAAATGGGTGGACTTTGTCAAAGCACTAACAAGCTTCTACAAGCTTCATGCTTTCAACAACTTTTCCACTAATTTTGTATTTACTTTGAATATTAAAACCCCATCATTATAATTATTATGGTGTATTTCTTATACACCCATGTAGTGTGTATCAACAACCACGACACACACAAAAACAATGCACATCAATATATATCACATATATATTACATGTACATACAAGTGAGAAAAGAATGCTTAAGTGAGCTAATATTAGTTAATGTAAATTTGTATATCAAATATACAATTATACACTAAATTATTAAATCAACACTTAATTTAATAATCCGGTTATATCATATATAACCGACTAACACTAAATGTACCAACTTATCGAATCAACACTTGATTCGATAACCCGGCTATATCACATATAACCGACCGATACAAAAGTCGCGAGAATAGAATACGGTATCGCATATACGCATTATTCTCGGTCCCGCACATATCACATATGCGCTCCTATTTCGTTTTGCCTGAGCCAGTAAAACCTCTATGTAGGACTCTAAAGACTCGTCAATACGCCGGCAGTGGGTGATGATCACATCAAGCACCCACAAGCCGTCAGCGGTACTAGCTGGACGTAACGGCTACCCGGGTATTGAGCGATCAGAAGATCAACAAGCAAGCCCACTCCAACTCCTGCAAAAGCCTGACAGTAACACTACCGTACAGTCCCGTCTCCTCGTCTGATATGTCGTATATCAAGTCTAGGGGTGGTAAACGTCAGACCCCAATAACTGATAAGTCATGCCGATACGAGGCTCATAATGGGTCGAGAAACTACTGGTAACACTTACCAGTAAATCTCTAAAACAGCCTTGGCCAGGAACTTCCCTGTTATGGCCAATCGAGCACAGCGAAGCATTAACCCCCAATACCGGGAGAGACGAAACCCCTCCTATCGCTCATTACCTCCATGTGACTCGGGACTGTATCCAAAAACCACGCCCACTTGGACGTGGTAAGGTGGAAAATCAAAGCACAGTAGGAATCACACAAGACTCTATGATGATCTCGGGTCTACAAACTAACCTGCACCAGTGTCATCAGAGAACTGCCATCTGACGTGAGGTATAATACCATCTGGGAGTTCTCGGCGAGTCCGTCCAGTGTACCCAGTCTCCACTGAGCACCCGTATATCATTTCTGATGTCAAACACCAATGGATATGGGATCATCCATCGCCCATCTATATGGGTCGAGAACGTATACGCTAGTCTACTCTGGTATATCTATGTCCTGTCTCGATACACCCATGACTAGGGACCTTAAAGGATGTACTTATTGACTACCATGGCCCCACTAGTATGATCTGCATCATAGTCCTGGTATTCAAGTACGCATCCTAAGGGCTTTACCAACATGTAACAGAGAGACAATCAGTGTACACGTTAAGGTAAAGAGCAACCAGATAGCATACTATCATGTCGAGCAAGAAAGTCTTCCCTATATATGTCCAAGCATCCACTACAATATACATCTCATGTATAGTAATGGCCTCTAGGGCATACATATAACTAACAATCTTACACTTGCACTAGGGCCATCTGATAGCAGTGGTTGTAGTATCACCTACTCAACCATCCCATTAAAGTCTCTTTCTGGGAAAAGACCTTTGTGAGTGGATCCGCCGTGTTGTCCACTGAGTCTATTCTCCTAACCTCGATCCCCTGGAGATCAACCATCTCCATGATCAGGTGATACTGCCTTAGAATATGTCTGGATCACTGATAGGACGGGCGTTCCTAGGCATAAGCCACAACCCCATTGTCACACAATGGTAGGAACGAAGTTCATCTCATGAACTAATATACACCCAGACTGCCTCTTTGGTAGCATCTTTGGTAGCGATGTATCTAGCCTTTATCGTCTAGTATGCCACGGTATCTAGCTTGGAACTCTTCCAACATACCGTCCCTTCCACTGAGGGTAAAGACAATGCCTGTGACTGACATTCAGTCGACCTTATCACTCTGGAAGCTATCCAGTGATTCTCCCCAGGATCGATTGATACCATCTCACTACTCCTTAGTGAGAATCCTAACATCCACTTAGATCTATCACATAGATCCAAAAACCCTGGATTTATGAGGTATCACCTTGATCCTATATGGAGAATCCTTGTGATAAGAGGAGATTGACCGAGTGCAGCACAGGAAACTCTTTTCCTATCATGAGTATGTCATCCACGTACAATACGAGGATCACCACCATACTCCCTGCTACTTTTTTGTATATACAAGGTTCATCTACCATTTTGATGAAGTCAAACGCTTTGACTACCACATCAAAACAGATGTTCCAACTCCGCGATGCCTGCTTCAACCCGTAAAGCAACTTGCACACGTTTCCGCTGCTCCCACTGTCTACAAAGCCCTCTGGCTGTGTACTTATAGACGCCTTCTTCCAAATCACTATTTAGAACAGCAGTCATAACACCCAAACGCCAGATATCGTAGTCATGGTATGTAGCAATGGCAAGTAAGATCCGGATGGGCTTAAGCATAGCCATTGGAGAAAAGGTTTCATTATTAAACCACACCTGATCGATGACGAGAACCTTTTACAACAAGTCTAGCTTTGAAAGTCTCAACTTTTCCATCTACACCAAGTAATCTTCTCAAGATATACTTGCTCCTGATGGGGATTTAACCCTTCAGATAAAGCAACCAAAGTCCATACTTTGTTGGTGTATATGGATTCCATCTCAGATCGCATAGCATCCAGCCATTCTTACAGAGTCCCCACTCTTGATGGCCTGCTCGAAACTAGTTGGGTCATCATCTTATGATGCAATCCTCGCTCCCACTGTCATAGAGAAACCAAAGTATCTCTCAGGTGGGTGAGGAACCCTACCAGATCGGCGGAGAGGCTGAGGTTCGTTGGGAGCTATTGAATCCTTCGGTTCTACCAAATCATCAGCTGTAGTTTGTATAGCCGGAACTCCTTTCAGTTCTACCTCATGACAACAAATTTGTTTCCTAAATAAATTCCTTTTGAAAAAATGTGGCCATGCCGAGAAATAAAACACCTTTTATTCCTCGGTGCGGTAGAAGATATTCCCTTGCGAATGCTTGGGATATCCAACAAACTTCCACAGAACTGACCTTTGCCTCGAGCTTGTCCGTATTTTTCTTTCTAGACATAGGCCAAACAACCCCAAATCTTAACTTGCTTAAGAGATGGGCTCTTCCCATACCATATCGCATATGGAGTGGTAGGCACCTGATTTGGTTGGAACGCCATTCAATAGGTATACAGCTTCACAAGTGCATAACCCCCAAAAGGAAATAGGCAACTCAGTAATACTCATCATAGAGCGCACCATATCTCATATGGTGCAATTGCTCCGCCCCGATACACCGTTGTGCTGTGGTGTATTCGGAGGAGTAATGCTGAGAGAGAATCTCATTCTCCTTTAGAATAGTCCAGGAATTCCGTGCACAAGTATTCTCCTCCATGATCACATCAAAGGACATAATACTTATGCCTGTTTTGGTTCTCTACTTTTGACTTATATTCATTGAGTTTCTCAAAAGCTTCAGCCTTGTATTTCAACAGGAACATATGTCTGAATCATTAGAGATCATCGGTGAATGTAATGAAGTAGAAAGAACCAGTCCTGGCATGTGTAGACAGAGGACTTACATACATCATCATGTATCAATCCCAAGAGTTTACCAACTCTTTCTCTATTTCCATTAAACGGAGCTATGGTCATTTTATCTTTATGACATGACTGGCAAGTTTCACAAGATGTAAATTCAAACTGATTTAAATATGCATCTTAATGTAACTTAGCTAGTCGGGTGACATTGACATGACCTAGTCTACAATGCCTCAAGAAGGATTCGTTCATTTCTGAACTCTTCCTCTTGTGTGTGTTCTATACGTTAAGAACTGTGGTTTGATTTAGAACGTATATGCTTTTAGATAACGCGCCTGATCCGATCAACTCTTGATATAGGAAATGTTCAAAACATTATCCAACAATACAAAATTATATCCTTCTTTACTAAATAAAGAAACTAATATGATGTTGTATATCAGGTTCAGTATCTAATAACATTCGTTCAGAATCAATGTATTTGGTAATACAGGGCGATAACTGCCAACATCTTGGCTGCAACAATTTCACTGTTTCCAACTCTTGAAACTTATCATCCGTTCTCAGTTCTCTACCTGTCTGTAGCCCATGTAACAGATTACATATGTGGGATCCTTATCCGGTATCCCTTACCCAGGACGTAGAGGATACTGAGAAACAGTTCTCGGTAATGAACACACCCGAAGAAGATGCATCATCATGCACTTTCTTCGTTTGGGTGGCACGGGAATCCTGGTAATCCGCTATTTCCTGCTCGGTCTTATAACAATTATAAGTTGGAGCGAGACCAACGTTCCCCAGCACAGTATAACAAGCGGGTCCGGTCAATACATCCATATTATTATCTTGATTAAGGCGTGACACGGTCGCTACCGGGAGAGAGAGAAGAAAACACTCTGCGTGCGCTCTTGCAAGATCAGATTGGTTATTATTTTATCTAATCAGGACGGCTCCTACTGCTTTTATCAAATCTTCCTTCAAACCCTAAAAGGAAGGACTAGCTGGGAATAATTACACCCTATAAATTCACCAATCTTTCAGCCAGGCCAGTGCCGGTACTTTGAGGGAGGTTCCCCGTGCTTTCTCACGGACCTAATTAAAATAAACCTTATTTTCCTAGGGGCATAACCCCATTGACACCTTTCTAGACACCTACTTGATCGGCTAATTGTAATATGTAAAACTCTCTCAGGAGTAACAATTACTCGCAGTGGGTATCGGGATCCAACTATCTCATAGAAGGTATGCAATCTCATTGCAAATTTCAACACTTCAAATTCCCGATAATTTTGCCCCTAGCACTCTATGACCTTGACGAAGGTCAACAAACCATAGGCTACTAGTCAAGTTCAACCCGTCATTTCTTGATTGAATCAAACCCACCCGCACGATCCTTGACGGAGGTCAACAAGGTCGTACGACTACCCTAATCCAATCAGCATCATATGCATAAGCAGATAAATACTAGTCAGCTACCGCACACCATGCCTTGACGGAGGTGAAGCAAACATCATATACTCAAGCTACTACTTCACAAAAGTGAAGCAAACATCATATACTAAAGTGCTAATCTAGTAGAGGATGGTGAAATAAGAAGTGGGCACACTTTAGAATTTCTTTTCTCACAATATTTCCTCACTTGGATCAGACCCTAGAAACCTTTTTCTTTTGGAGGAAGAAGATGAAGAAAGAAGAAGATAATGAAATTGATCCAAAGTGAGATAAGTAACCAAGGGTGAGTGGGTATCATATACTAACTCATGTAGAGACATAACCATGGCTAATTATAGTGGTTAGGTTAATAAATATCCTAAGTAAAACAAAATGGGTGGACTTTGTCAAAGCACTCACAAGCTTCATGCTTTCAACAACTTTTCCACTAATTTTGTATTTACTTTGAATATTAAAACCCCATCATTATAATTATTATGGTGTATTTCTTATACACCCATGTAGTGTGTATCAACAACCACGACACACACAAAAACAATGCACATCAATATATATCACATATATATTACATGTACATACAAGTGAGAAAAGAATGCTTAAGTGAGCTAATATTAGTTAATGTAAATTTGTATATCAAATATACAATTATACACTAAATTATTAAATCAACACTTGATTTAATAATCCGGTTATATCACATATAACCGACTAACACTAAATGTATCAACTTATCGAATCAACACTTGATTCGATAACCCGGCTATATCATATATAACCGACCGATACAAAAGTCGCGAGAATAGAATACGGTGTATAACCGGCGAATAGAATACGGTATCCTATACATGCATTATTCTCGGTCCCGCACATATCACATATGTGCTCCTATTTCGTATGTAGGACTCTAAAGACTCGTCAATACGCCGGCAGTGGGTGATGATCACATCAAGCACCCACAAGCCGTCAGCGGTACTAGCTGGACGTAACGGCTACCCGGGTATTGAGCGATCAGAAGATCAACAAGAAAGCCCGCTCCAACTCCTGCAAAATCCTGACAGTAACACAACCGTACAGTCTGGTCTCTTCGTCTGATATGTCGCATATCAAGTCTAGGGGTGGTAAACATCAGACCCCAATAACCGATAAGTCATGCCGATACGAGCCTCATAACGGGTCGAGAAACTACTGGTAACGCTTACCAGTAAATCTCTAAAACAGCCCTGGCCAGGGACTTCCCTGTTATGGCCAATCGAGCATAGCGCAACATCGACCCCCAATACCAGGAGAGACGAAACCCCTCTTATCGCTCATTGCCTCCATGTGACTCGGGATTGTACCCAAAAACCACCGTTTTGCATGCCCTCTTGGACGTGGTAAGGTCGAAATCAAAGCACAGTGGGAATCACATAAGACTCTATGACGATCTTGGGTCTACAGACTAACCTGTATCAGTGTCACTAGAGAACTGTCATCTGACGTGAAGTATAATACCATCTGGGAGTTCTCGTCGAGTCCGTCCAGTGTACCCAGTCTCCACTGAGCACCCATATATTATCTCTGATGTCAAACACCAATGGATATGGGATCATCCATCACCCATCTATATGGGTCGAGAAGGTATACGCTAGTCTACTCTGGTATATCGATGCCCCGTCTCGATACACCCACGACTAGGGACCTTAAAGGATGTACTTATGGACTATCATGGCCCCACTAGTATGATCTCCATCATAGTCCTGGTAGTCAAGTACACATCCTAAGTGATTTACCAACATGTAACAGAGAGACAATCAGTGTACACGTTAAGGTAAAGAGTAACCAGATAGCATACTATCATGTCGAGCAAGAAAGTCCTCCCTATATATGTCCAAGCATCCACTACAATATACATCTCATGTATAGTAATGGCCTCTAGGGCATACATATAACTAACACAATCTTTAATGTCAAACACCAATGGATGTGGGATCATCTATCGCCCCCTACATGGTCAAGAAACGTACACACTAGTCTACTCTAGAATATCGATGCCCTGTCTCGATAATCTCTCGACTAGGAACAATTAAAGGATGACTACCCAAGCCCCACTAGTATGATATGCATCATAATCCTGATAGTCAAGCTAACATCCTAAGAGCTTTATCAACATGTATCGGAGAGACGGTATAATAATACTTGTATACATGTTAAGATAAGGAGCAACCAGATAGCATACTATCATGTCGGGCAAGAAAGTCCTCTATATATATGTCCAAGAATCCACTATAATATACAATAATATAGAATAATGGCCTTTAGGGCATACATATGACTAACAATCTCCCACTTGCACTAAAGCCGGTTGTTGTAGTATCTCATACCCAACATCCCAAAAAATCTCTCAAATTGTGTCTGGAGAAGGGCCTTCATGAGTGCATCCACCGTGTTATTCTTCGTGTCAACTCTTCTGACTTCGATCTTCCGGCGATCAGCTATGTCCCGGATCAGGTGATACCGCCTAAGAATATGTCTGGATCGCTGATGGGATCAGGGTTCCTTAGCCAGAGCCACAGCTCCATTGTTATCACAATACAAAGGTATTGGATGCTCAATGGATGGAACCATACCAGGTTCAGCAATGAACTTCTTCATCCAGACAGCTTCTTTGGCAGCGATGTATTTAGCCTCCATCGTCGAGTCTGCTACAGTATCTTTCTTGGAACTCTTCCAACATACTGCCCCTCCATTGAGGGTAAAGACAAAACCCGAGACCGACTTACTGTCGTCCTTATCACTCTTGAAGCTCGAATCGGTAAAGGACTCCACCTGGAGTTCACCGTTTCCATACACCAAGAACATTTCTTTGTCCTTCTCAAATACTTAAGAATGTTCTTCACAGTTGTCCAGTGCTTCTTCCCAGGACCAAATTGATACCAACTTACTACACTAAGTGTGTAAGCTACATCTGGTTTGGTACAAAACATCGCATACATGATAGACCCGACTGCCGAAGCATAGGATATCTCTTGCATGCGAGCCCTCCCCAAATCAGTCTTGGGAGACATCTCTTTGGAGAGAGTGATTCCTGAGCATGTGGTTAAATTTCCATGCTTTGAATCTTCCATACTAAACCTCTTTAGTATGTTGTCAATGTACCTGTATTGGGACAATCCCAACATCCGCTTAGATCTATCTCTATAGATCGTAATCCCCAGGATATAAGAGGCATCACCTAGATCTTTCATGGAGAACCTTTGTGATAAGAAGAGCTTGACCGAGTGTAGCATAGGAACATCATTTCTTATCAAGAGTATGTCATCCACGTACAATACGAGAAAGACAACCTTACTCTCTACTACCTTCTTGTATATACAAGGTTCATCTACGTTTTTGATAAAGTCAAACTCTTTGATTGCCACATCAAACGGATGTTCCAGCTCTGCTATGCCTGCTTCAATCCGTAGATTGATTTAAGCAGTTTGCACACCTTTCCGCTGCTCCCACCATCTACGAAGCCTTCTGGCTGTGTCATCTACACGCTCTCTTCTAAATCACCATTTAGAAAAGCGGGCTTGACGTCCACCTGCCAAATTTTGTAGTCATGGTATGAAGCAATGGCAAGTATGATCTTGATGGACTTGAGCATAGACTCTAGAGAAAAGGTTTCATCATAATCGACACCTGGTCGTTGACGAAAACCTTTTGCAACAAGTCTAGCCTTGAAGGTCTCAACCTTTCCATCTATACCAAGTTTCTTCTTAAAGATCCATTTTCTCCCAATGGGTTTTACCCCTTCAGGAGCAACTTCCAAAGTCCATACTTTGTTGGTGTACATGGATTCCATCTCAGATCGCAGTGCATCCAGCCATTTCACAGAGTCCCCACTTGTGATGGCCTGCTCGAAACTAGTTGGGTCATCATCTTCCATGATGCAATCTTCAGTCCCACCATCTATGAGAAAACCGTAGTAGCTCTCAAGTGGATGATGAACCCTACTAGATCTGCGGAGTGGCTGAGGTTCGTTGGAGACTATTGAATCCTCTGGTTCTACCAAATCATCGGCTATAATTTGTGTAGATGGAACTTCTTCCAGTTCTACCTCATTACCACTAATTTCTTTCATAAGAAATTCCTTTTCCAAAAAGGTGGCATGTCGAGAAACAAACACCTTTTGTTCCTCAGTATGGTAGAAGATATACCGTTGCGAATACTTGGGATATCCTACAAACTTACACAGAACTGATCTTGCCTCGAGTTTGTCCGGATTTTGCGTTTTAACGTAAGCCGGACAGCCCCATATCTTAGTAAAATTAAGACATGGTCTCTTCCCTTTTCATATCTCATATAGAGTGGTCGGTACAGATTTGGTGGAAACTAGATTCAATAGGTATGCGGCGGTTTCAAGCGCATAACTCCAAAAGGAAATAGGTAACTCAATAGTACTCATCATAGAGCGCACCATATCTAATAGGGTGCGGTTTCTCCGCTCCGATACACCATTGTGCTGTGGTGTATACGGAGGAGTAAGCTGAGATAGAATCCCATTCTCTTTTAAAAAATCCAGGAACTCCGTGCTTAAGTATTTCCCTCCTCGATCAGATCGAAAGACTAAATACTTTTACCCGTTTGGTTCTCTACTTCGTACTTATATTCCTTGAATTTCTTAAAAGCTTCAGATTTGTGTTTCAACAGGAAAACATGTCCGAATCTTGAGAGATTATCGATGAATGAAATAAAGTAAGAGGAACCATTCCTGGCATGTGTAGACATAGGACCGCATACATCACTATGTATCAGTCCCAAGAGTTCAGTAGCTCTTTCTCCGTGTCCAGTACACGGAGTTTTGGTCATTTTTCCTTTGAGAAATGACTGGCAAGTTTTATAAGATGTAAATTCGAACGGATTCAAATATCCATCTTTCTGCAACTTGGCTAACCTTGTCGCATTGATATGACCGAGTTTACAATGCCACGAGTAGACTTCGTTCATTTCTGAACTTTTCCTCTTGTGTGTGTTCTGTATACTTAGAACCGTAGTTTGATTCAGAATGTATATACAGTTATACAACGTACCTGTTCCCGCCAAAATTTTCGGCCAAGAGCTATTTGTTCCCTTATAAAAAAATGGGATGAGGGAAAGTTCCTCACCAAAACAGCCCATGTGTTTAACACGTGAGTGCCTGTATGCAATGCATATAGGCACAGTAATTAAAACAATTGGTAGGCTAAAACAGCTCACCTGTTTAACACGTGAGGGCACTTCCCTACGTAGAATTAAATTCTACTCAACAAGGAACCGTTGGATCTAAGATCCAACGATAATCATCTGGAAGAATAAAATTCTATCATAGGAAAAAAAAATTCCTAATCTTGTTAAACTAACAAGATATTCATATGATAAGAATAAAACTCTATGTTGAACTAACGAGATAGAATTAAATTCTAAATAAAAGGATCAACACCTTATTTGGAAAATATTTCCTTAAATCTTTCTGAACAAGAAAGATTACTCTCTGTAAAATAGAGTAACGTTGGATTAAAAAAACCAATGGTGATTAAAAATCACCTATCTGCAGAATAAATTATGTATGGGAAAATATTTCCCTAATCTTGTTAAAAACAAGAAAGATATTTTCTGTAAAACAGAAGTCCTTGGATCAAAAATCCAACTGTGGGTAAAATCCACAAATCAATTAAAGATCTCTCAATGAGAGATTTCTTTAACTAAATCAACAAACCTGCCCCTACTATATAAAGGACCCCAGACTTCAAGTCTTGTACAGAGAAACCCCCCATAAGCTTCAAACTTAAAAAAAAGCAAGCAAGAAGAAAGCTTTAAGAGGGAAGAAAGATGAATACCTCTCTTCGAGTTAAATAAAAATAATAGAGATCAGAATATCTCATCCGCATATCCAAGAGTTTAACCCTTATAAAAGAACTTAGTTCTTTCTCTGGATCTGAGATCCATGAGACAAGTCTCCCACAAATGAGAATTTAATTCTTATAGGGATGGACTTGTTCTTAGGGATCAAAGATCCAGAAAAGAACAGAGAATTGAACTCTTCAGATTAGAATATACGAAGAAAACCTAGCGTCCAAGCGCCTCACGTGTCCCTCACGTGGGCGCTGCTCAATAAAGAGCGCTTAGCACTCAATGGTTGGTGCTCAGCGCCAAGCGGCTCACGTGTCCCTTATGTGGGCGCTGCTCGATAAAGTGTGCTTAACACTCAATGGTTGGTGCTCAGCGCCAAGAGCCTCACGTAGGCGCTGCCCAATAAAGAGTGCTTAGCAGTCAATGGTTGGCGCTCAGCGCCAAGCGCCTCACGTGTCCCTCATGTCGACGCTGCCCAATAAAGAATGCTTAGCACTCAATGTTTGGAGCTCAGCGCCAAGCGCCTTATGTGCTCCTCACGTGGGCACCATAAAGACTGTTTAATGCTCCATAAAAACAAAAAAAAGGGAAAGTAAAGTAAAATATGAGCGTCAGAACCCATATAAATGCTCAACATTGTTAGCACAGAAAAGTGACTGAGCCCAAGAAAGCGTTTAACACATTATTCGAATGAAATGACAAAGACTAGGTGGGCTGAGTCCAAGTTGACCAAATCCCTAATTTAGATCAACCGAGCCCATGTGCTCATCATTTTCCAAATTGGTCTTAGTCCCAAACACGACTAATGATCTTCTGACGGATATTCTTCCCACATCTCTCCTCAATCTGGAAATTGGTTCAAGGGTACATCTCCTCACAACTCTGATACATGTCGTTGTAATTCTTCAACGTCTTCAGAGACGTGGCGATTCCCGACAACTAACAACTCTTTGGTGCATTTCCTAACCGATAGGCACATTAAAATACGGACCAAAACGTCCTTAAACTAAACCCTCACCCCAAAAAATGGTGATCTATGGACCGCAATGTCCTTAAACTAACAACGGACTATAACGTCCTTAAACTAAAACAATAGAGCCCAAATGCTCTTTTGTTGGATCTGAATGATCTTAAAAACCTTGTTAATTAGATCTTAGTCTAAAATTGGACTAATGTATCATTAACAAACATTTAAGTTGATCTTAATCTCAAACAAGATTAACGATCCTTAAATCAAACCAAACCCAAATCTAAGAATATACGGATTTGGACTAATCCACGTCCTACGGGCGACGACACAAATTAGTCTCCGTATAACAATCCATGGGCAACCAAAAATAAAACAAACACACACGACACGAAGTGAACTTCTGGAGCAGGAGAAAGTGGTTACCGCGATGCGGTAACGTAATTAACTGCAGGGGCTTGCGCCTGCAGGGAAGAGCGTCCCCACAATCAAAAACCCCTCGCAAACGAGGGGGAATCTGACAAATTCTGCTACAACGGCCGCATCCATCCAGACCTCCGATACATGGTGCCATAAATCAACTTGGCATCTTCGGAGAGGTGGACAGATAAATCCAAATAGCATCTGCCCCCAAATTCAGGCACGACGATCCATCCCGGTTTTTCCCCGTTTTCGGCGGTAAATAGTACCAAACCCAATCAACACTTGATTTAGGAAAAATGTTCATAACATTATCCTGTAATACAAAATTATATCCTTCTTTATGTAATAATGAAACTGATATAATATTGCATAAGATGTTTGGTATGAAATAACAGTCGTTCAGAATCAATGTATTACCATTTGGTAATACAAGATGATAATCGCCAGCTGCTTTGGCTACAATAATTGCGCCATTCCCTACTACTAGTTATTTATCACCCTTTCCCACTTCTTTACATCTTCTTAACCCATGTAACATATTACATACGTGGGATCCTGATCTGGTATCCAATACCCAGGACGTAGAGCATACTGAGAAACAGTTCTCGGTTACGAACACACCCGAAGAAGATGCATCATCATGCTCTTTCTTCGTTCGGGTGGTATGGGAATCCTGATATTCCCTTGTTCCTTGCTCAGACTTATGAAAATCATAAGATAGAGCGGAACCAACGTTCCCCAGCCAAATATAATAAATGGGTTCGGTCAATACATCCATATTATTATCTTGATTAAGGCCTGACATGGTCGCTACGAGGAGAGAGAGAGAAGAAAACACTGCGAGCGCTCTTGCAAGATTATGTTCGTTATTATTTTATCTAATCAGGATGGCTCCCACTATTTTTATCAAATCTTTTTTCAAACCCTAAAAGGTAAGACTAGCCGGGATTAATTACACCCTACAAGTTCGCCAATCGTTCAGCCAGGCAGGTATTGGTACTCCGAGGGAGTCTCCCCATGCTTTCGCATAGAACTAATTGAATAACCTCGTTTCCGCAGGGGCATAACCCCGTTAACACCTTTCTTAGACACCTACTGGATTAGCTAATTGTAAAGTGGAAAACTCTCCCCGGAGTAACTCTTACTCGCAGTGGGTATCGGGATCCAACTATCTCATAGAAGGTATGCGATCTCATTGCAAATTTTCAACACTTGAAATTTCCAATATCTGTTTTTACCCCTAGCGACTTATGACCTTAACTATAGTCAACAAATCATAAGCGCTAGTTAAGTTCAAACCGTCATTTCTTGATTAATTAGACCCACTCATATGACCCTTAACTATGGTCGACAAAGTCATATAGATATCCTAATTAATCGCATCATATGCTGTATAAGAAGACATCACTTAGTTACCATACACTACGCCTTAACTATGATCAACAAACGTAGCACGAATACTAAGTACTCTACTTCTTAAACTGACGGAAGGATACAGATGGTTTTGATGAAAACCTTTAATGTTTTGAACTTGATATCGTTGTAGAACCAAATAATTTAAAAAAGGAGTGGTTAAGCTCTGCATTTTGAAACTTGCTTTTTCATAAAAAAGGCCGAGTGGGTTTCAAATTTGATTCTACAACACTTTTGGTTTATTTTCTTTCCATTAATCTCATTAATGAAGTCCCATCGTTTATGTTTCCTAAACATCACAGATAAAGAAACGAAAATACAACGTACGCTTATGCCATCCGCATTCGCCACGGGGCACCGTCATTCACCGTTAGGTTACTTAACTACCAGCAGAGCGGGAGCTGGACTAGCACGGGTGCAAAACATAAGCAACGTTTATTATATATCATATATATAATATTTAGCATTCGTCTCACGCAGTTATATGATCTCATCACAGAACATTGCAGCAGAAGTCAACACATGAAATATAGGATATGCTAGGGGGTCCGTGTTTTAAATTAAGCCAGTAATAAAAAGCATGGATTCCACAGTCGTGATGAATAGCCGAACCCATATCCCTAGACCCCTATGAGAGCGGCAAGAAACCCTGCCAATTCTAGAGTTAGGAGACCCGGTCTCGACTCCTCGAGATGGTCTCCCTCTGGACTCTAGAACCCGGTTACTTGTGCTCCCCGCCTTGGGTCTATCCTAATGTGGAAAAATAAATAGTATACATCAATGGTGACATCATCCTCAACCCGGAAGTGTCCCAATAAAAGAATATTACATACAATTTTTACATGAAAGAAAATAGAAACACTCTCATCTCACGCAAAAAATCCCGGCTATTCAAACACGACGATCCAATACAACATATTACAGCAACACATAATATCACATGTCATCAACGTAAGTAAATATGCGTATCCTAAAAGTCATTGACGCATACCAACGAAGTCGGCGATACACCACATATTACACTTACTGTCGCAGAAAAGAAATAAAAACTACAATAATTAGAATCCGCAGCACCTTAGACATCATAAACCCGGAATATCTCATACTTCGGATTTCATGCCTAACATAATAAACCTTGCATTTTAGTCTCAAATCGAAAACACTTTTCAATAACTTAGTCGGGTAATTCAACAAGATTCTCGACCACCTGATCGAATGCTCGTTGGGAACTTTAGTAGATTGCTGCACCCTCGATGCCGTCAACGAAGTGCACTTAGGTGGAACACCGTAGCCACGAGCACTTGACCGGATGCTTTTGGCAACGTGGTTCTCCTACAGTCACTTGGTCGGTGCTATGGGGCATGGATATCTAGTAGTGTTTTCTGGCGACTATTCGCGTACTATACGAGATCGCGACAGTGTTTTGATCCGAATCGAAACTCCGTGGCAATCGATCAAAAGAGACTAAATTGCTAGATTTACAGAAAACTAACTAGTTTTCACAAAACTAATTATTGTGGATTCTAAATATTGTATCACATATCAGATAAATCTAGACGATGTTAAACATTTCGATCGATATCTCAAACACCCACAAATCACAGAGATCTCAACACTTGAGACTCATTAAAAATACCCAGAAAGTGCCAAATGCCACAATGGAGCAGCACAAGAAATAAGAACCATCAACTCACAAAGATTGCAGCTGAACCGCGGCCAAACCAAGGGTTTGGTGGCGGTTCCATGGCGGTATGGTGGAGATATGGTCTCATACTTCTTGGGGCTCCATAATATTACCTGCACGATTTTATGAATATTTTTAATCTATAAAATATCAAATTTTGAAAAAATGGACAGAAACTATGATTTTGTGGTTTCGAAAATTCTGATCGAACACTTTAACGTCGTTTAGACCAAACCTAATACTCTAGCTCAGCTCTGATACCATGCAAGTCAGGAAGCTACCCCATCCAATGGGGTCGTCGTGGCACCTACAGGTCCCTCAGCAGCTACTTTTTACGCATGCCCCCTCGCGAGGAATACTACCCGCCGGAACACCTTCCGGTCTCGGGAAACCGTAGGGGTAAGAGCCTATACTTCGCCACACTGTCACACAATGAGAACCCCCATAGGTCGACATCAATGCCTAGTAGCTCCGATACCATGTAAGTATTTCTTAGCACCACTACTAGGTTTCTAGAGGCATCAAGTATGCTATTTAAAAAACATTTAGTGGGCTAAGCTATACTAACCTAGAATCGAACTAGAGAATTAGGGTTTCTAAGCATGTAAACAACTTTACACTAAGTGAATAGAGAATACAAGCTTTGTAGACCGGTCATTCACTTCTAAAGCTCCATGTAGTAGTCCCTTAGCTCCAAGTAGTGCTCCTTAGAACTCTTCTTAGGCTCCACTTGGTGAAAGAAACGAGCTTGCTTCGTCGTCTACGAGGCCGAAGATGATCCATCTTGAGGAATCTCTAACTCAAGCTACCTCTTCACTAATTAAGGAATTAGTGAAGCAAACAACCTACACTAATGGGCTAAATGAGTGTAGGTTGATGATGTTGTTAGTTATGTATATGCCCTAGAGGCCATTGTTGTACATATGATGTATATTATAATGAATGCTTGGATATATATAGAGAAAACTTTCTTGCTCGTCATGATAGTATGCTATTTGGTTTCACGTTATCTTAACATGTTGATTTGTATTAGTTTACTGTCTTGCTCTCACATGTTGATAAAGCCTTTAGGATATGTACTCGACTACTAGGACTACGATGAGATCATACTAGTGGGGCCACGGTAGTCGATGAGGACATCCTATAACTGTTCCTAGTCGAGAGTGTATCGAGACAGGGCATCGATACACCAGAGTAGACTAGCGTATACGCATCTTGACCCATATGATGGGCGATGGATGATCCCATATCTATCGGTGTTTGACTTCAAAGATGGTGTACGGGTGCTCAGTGGAGACTGGGTACACTGGACGGACTTGCCGAGAACTCCCAGATGGTATTATACCTCACGTCAGATGGCAGTTCTCTGGTGACACTGGTACAGGTTAGTCTGTAGACCCGAGATCGTCATAGAGTCTTGTGTGATTCCCACTTGTGCTTTGATTTCCAACATACCACGTCTAAGAGGGCGTGCAAAACGGTGGCTTTTGGGTACAGTCCCGAATCGTATGGAGGCAATGAACGATAGGAGGGGTTTCGTCTCTCCCGGTATAGGGAGTTGATGTTGTGCTGTGTTCGATTGGCTATAACTGGAAGTCCCTGGCCAGGGCAGATATTGAGTACTACTGGTAAGTGTTATCAGTAGGTTCTCGACCTGTTATGAGTCTCACATCGACACGACTTATCGGTTACTGGGGTCTGATGTTTACCACCCCTAAACTAGATATGCAACATATTAGACGAAGAGACCGGACTGTACGGTAGTGTTACTGAATGGATTCACAGGAGAATGTACAGGCTTGCTTGTTGATCTTCTGATCGCTCAATACCTGGATGGCTGTTACGTTTAGCTGACCGCTTGCAGCTTGTGGGTGTTTGATATGATCATCAGTTGCTGCCGGCGTATTGACAATTCTTTAGAGTCCTACACCGAGGTTTCTTGACTCAGGCAAAACGGAGTATGAGCACATATGTGATATGTGCAGGACCGAGGATAATACGATATGAGATACCATATTCTATTCTCGCGATATTAGATATCAGCCCGGTATATGTGATATCGCCGGGTCATCTGATCAAGTGTTGATTCGATGAACTGATACAGTATATATTAGTCAGTTATTTGAGAAATAGCCGGATTGTCGGATCAAGTGTTGATTCGATAATTTAATTTATAATTATATATGTGATATATTACATTACATTATCTAATATTGGCTTGCTTTATTGATTCATTTTCTCACCGGGTAATATATTGATATATATGCAATATATGTTAATTGTATTATTTTCTTTTGTTACAAAAATATATTATATATATGATATATAATATTGTAACAAGTTATGTTTACAAATGCAACATGATTAGTAGAGATTAAACATGGTTAGGGTTTGATTTGGGTTAGTATTTTCTTGAAGCTTCTAGAAGCTTTTGTTTTGTTTTAAGCTAAGATATTATGTGTTGATATTTTGAAGATATTAGTTAACCCAACCCAAACCCTTAACCCTAGTAAACTCTCTACATGAGTTAATGCTTCATATTATTAACTCAAGGTTCATTTGTAAGCATAGTAACTTTTCATTATTCATCACAAAAAAAATCATCTTCTTCTTCCTTCATGAAAGCTTTCTAGCTTTTGGTTTTGTGATGGATTAGTGTGAGATCTTGAAAATAAAAGAGAGCATAATTCCTACTTCATCATCCTCATCTAATCTAGCCAATTAGATTAGGGTGTTCACTTCATTAATACTTGATTAGTGAGTGAGAGCTTGAGTTAAAGAAATTTCAAGGTAGATCATCTTAGAAAAGGAAGACTTCAAGTAAGCATGGATCATTCGGGTTGTGGAGCTTCTCTTGAGTCCGGGAGATCATGGATCGCGGCGAAGGGACTACTACTCGGAGCTTATGAAGTGAAGGAGCGGACTACAAAGGTTGTAATCCCTCTCTCTTAGATGTAAAGATATTTACTTGCATGTTTAAACCCTAATTATCTAGCAAAGATCCTCGCTTTAGGTTGTTCGGCACATCTAAATTTTAAATCGTGCATGGTTGATGCCTTATAGACCCTTGTGACAGTGCCTAGTAATCCTACAGTGGTATCAGAGCCAAGCTAGAGCATTAGGCAACATGTATACGAAGTTAAAAGTCCGATCGAACCCCGAAACGTCGGTTTTGAACCCCTCTCTGGAAATTTTTTAAAATGTTGATTTTTTCTGTATTAAAAATACTCAGAAAATTAAGCAGGGAATTCTAAGGATTACTGTGAAAAACGACATCCTAATTCCCTTAAAGCGCCGCGGAACTGCGGCAATACCATGCCTTGGGCGGCGGTTCCGCTGCGGTACAGGGGTATTAGGGTTAGCTTTTTCCACAGTAACATCCGTAGGTACTTTTGCATACTTCTGGGAATTTTTAATTCTACTCAAGTGTTGAGTTTTCTGGAGATCTTTTGTATTCGTTGATTCGATCGGAAAGTTTAACTTCGTTTAAGTGTTTTCCGGATAATTTAGAACGTGTTAAAATGTTCGAACGAATATCAATAACTCACTTTTTCCAGACACGAAAAACTTTCAAGTGTTGAATTTTTCTTGAGTTCAAAACTTTCGGAAAAACATGCAAGCATATCTGTGGACCCTCTAGAAGAACGTAACTTTAACTCGATTATGTGACCGTCAAAACTTCCACTGAACCTTTGGGTTTGTAGTAGTTTGGCGTTGCCACATGTGAGGCGTTGGTTTGACCCTTTTACGGCTGGTTCACTGGAGCTGTGACATGTTCTGGGATTTTTGAACTCCACTCAAGTGTTGAGCTATTTGGGAATTCTTGGGTGTTTGATTATTCGATCGGAAAGTTTAACTTTGTCTATTTATCTGGAATGTGATACAATATGTGGAATTCATATAGTTAGGCATGAAATGCGAAGTATGTGATATTTCGGATTTATGATGTTTAAAGTAATTGTGGATTCCAAATGTTGTAGTTTTACACTTTCTTTTCTGTGACCGTAAGCGTAGTATGTGCTGTATCGCCGGCTTCGTTGCTATACATCAACGACGGTCGGGATACGCATACTTGCTTACGTCGATGATATGAGATATTATGTGTTGCTGTGATATGGAATATTGGATCATCGTGTTTTGAATAGCCGGGGGTTTATGTGAGATGTGGGTTTTTATTTTCATTCATGTAAAATTCATTTGTATGTAATATTCTTTTATTGGGGCACTTCCGGGATGAGGATGATGTCACCATTGTATATTATTTACTTCTCCACATTAGGTAGACCCGAGGAGGGGAGCACAAGTAACCGGGTTCTAGGGTACAGTGGGAGGCCATCTCGAGGAGTCGAGACCGGGTCTCCTAACCCTAGAATTAGCAGAGTTGCTTGTCGCTCTCGTTCGGGGTCTAAGGATGTGGGTTTGGCTATTCATCGCGACCGTGGAATCCGTGTTTTATACAGGCTCGATGTAAAACACGGACGTCCTAGTATATCCAATATTTCATATGTTATCTTCTGCTGTAATGTTCTGTGATGAGATCATATTACTGCCTGAGACGAATGCTTATACTATATATATATGTTGATATATAAATATTACAGCTTTCGTTTCTTCTGTGATGCTTAGGAAGCATAACTGATGGGATTTATTGATGAGATTAATAAAAGAAAAGAAACCTAAAAGAAGTTGTAGAATCAAAACTTTATAAAAAGTGTAGCTACAGTTTTGCTTTGCATAGCGGTATATATGATATACCCTGCACCTTATTCGATGAGGAAAGAGCCGAGATCCCTTCATCGGGAGTGACCTCTTTAGCAAAAACTGGCAGATGCTACAAAACTCGCGGTTTAGTTTTTGACTGTTTCTATAGTTTTGCTTTGCACAGCGGTATATATGATATACCTTGCACCTTATTCGACGAGAAAAGAGCCGAGATCCCCTCACCGGGAGTGACCTCTTTAGCGATACTGGAAAACCCTCAAAGACACTCCTTTTTCAAAATCACTTGTTTTTACAACGATATCAAGTTCATTACGCAATAGGTTTTCTGAAAAACCTGTCGTAGCCCTCCGTCATTTCAGATAAATACTACTTAGTATTCGTACTACGTTTGTTGATTATATTAAGGCGTAGTGTGCGGTAGCTATTTAGTGCTTATCTGTTAAAACATAAGATGTGATTGGATTAGGATGTAGGGTTCCTAGGCACGCTAATGAGGTCTCACAAAGCATCAACTATGCCAATTTCAAATTTTTCATGTGCCTACAAACCCTAATACGGATCGTTAACTAGAGAATAGGCGAAAACTAGAACCAGTAAACTGCTTTACTAATAAGTGAACGGAAATACAACCTTTGTAGATCCGGTCCTCCACCTCCATAGCTCCGTGATGAAGTCCCTCCGCTGTACCCATCGGATCCCGGACTCTCACGGTGGTTTCATCGAAGAAATGATCGGGCTAGGTCGTCGACTTCGATGCCGAAGATAATCTACGTCGAGGCAACACAAGATCAAGCTCCAACTTCACCAAGCCATGAAACTTGTGAAGAAAACACCCTATACTACTTGGCAAGTGGTAGAGGATGAAGAAATAGGAAGTGGGTTCACTTTAGAATTGGATTTCTCATTCTTTTTCTCAAGTTGCAATTAATGGTAGCAAGCATTCTTCTTTGTTGAAGAAGAAGAAGAAGGAGAAAGAATATGATAAGTATATCTAAAATAGAAAACAAAAATGATACTTATCATAATTGCAACCATAGTTAGGTGTAGAGAATAAACTAAGGTTAGGATGAATGGTTAGGGTTAAGCATGAAACAAAAATGGTGGACTAATTCAAAGCTTCATGAAGCTTCAACTAGAAAACAAATCAAGCCACCATTTCTCTTTATCTTTCCAAAATGAATAAATAAATGAATAAGTAAATAAAATCAAAACCCTAACCATTACATAACCATGGTTTAATCTAAACATACACCCAAACATTCATGTATCATCAAACATGATACAATCAAGTGCACAAAAATATATCACATATACAATGTGCACATCAAGTGAGAAAATCCATTTTAAGTGAACAAATACTAGTTAATGTAAAGTAATATATCAAATATATAATTATACATTAAATCATTAAATCAACACTTGATTTAACGATCCGGTCATATCGCATGTGACCGACTAATATCCAATGTATCGGCTTATCGAATCAATCCTCGATTCGATAACTAGGTTATATCGCATACAACCAATCGATACATTCATCGCGAGAATAGAATACGGTATCACATACACGCATTATTCTCGGTCCCGCACATATCTCATATGCGCTCCTATTTCGTTTCGCTTGAGCCAGGAAACCTCTGTGTAGGACTCTAAAGACTCGTCAATACGCAGGCAGCAGGTGATGATCATCAAACACCCACAAGCCGCAAGCGGTCTGCTAAACGTAACGGCCACCCGGGTATTGAGCGATCAGAAGATCGACGAGCAAGCCCGCTCACACTCCTGTGAATCCAACCAGTAACACTTACCGTACAGTCCGGTCTCGTCGTCTGATATGTCGCATATCTCGCCTAGGGGTGGTAAACGTCAGACCCCAATAGCTCGATAAGTCGTGTCGATATGAGGTCTATAACAGTTCGAGAAACTACAGGTAACACTTACCAGTAAATCTCAGCAACCCTGGCCAGGGATTTCCGGTTATAGCCAATCGAACACAGCGCAACATCAACTCGCTATACCGGAAGAGACGAATCCCCTCCTATCGCTCATTGCCTCCATGTGATTCGGGACTGTACCCAAAAAACCACCGTTTTGCACGCCCTCTTGGACGTGGTAAGGTGGAAATCAAAGCACAGTGGGAATCACACAAGACTCTATGACGATCTCGGGTCAACAGACTACTCTGTACCAGTGTCACCAGAGAACTGCCATCTGACGTAAGGTATAATACCATCTGGGAGTTCTCGGCGAGTCCGTCCAGTGTACCCAGTCTCCACTGAGCACCCGTATATCATCTCCGATGTCAAACACCAATGGATATGGGATCATCCATCGCCCATCTGTATGGGTCGAGAAGGTATACGCTAGTCTACTCTGGTATATCGATGCCCCGTCTCGATACACCCACGACTAGGGACCTTGAAGGATGTACTTATGGACTACCATGTCCCCACTAGTATGATCCGCATCATAGTCCAGGTAGTCAAGTACACATCCTAAGGGCTTTACCAACATGTAACAGAGAGACAATCAGTGTACACGTTAAGGTAAAGAGCAACCAGATAGCATACTATCATGTCGAGCAAGAAAGTCCTACCTATATATGTCCAAGCATCCACTACAATATACATCCTATGTATAGTAATGGCCTCTAGGGCATACATATAACTAACAATCTCCCACTTGCACTAGGGCCATCTGATAGCAGTGGTTGTAGTATCTCATACTCAACCATCCCATAAAAGTCTCTCTCTGGGAAAAGGCCTTTGTGAGTGGATCCGCCGTGTTGTCCTCTGAGTCAACTCTCCTTACCTCGATCACTCTGGAGATCAACCATCTCCATGATCAGGTGACACTGCCTTAGAATATGTCTGGATCACTGATGGGACGGACGTTCCTTGGCATAAGCCACAACTCCATTGTCTCACAATGGTAGGAACGAAGTTCATCTCATGAACTAATATACACCCAGACTGCCTCTTTGGTAGCATCTTAAGTAGCGATGTATCCAGCTTTTATCGTCTAGTATGCCACGGTATCTAGCTTGGAACTCTTCCAACATACCGTCCCTTTACTAAGGGTAAAGACAATGCCTGTGACTGACATTCAGTCGTCCTTATCACCCTGGAACACTTCCAGTGATTCTCCTCTGGATCAATTGATATCATCTCACTCCAACTAGTGAGAATCCTAATATCCATTTAGATCTATCTCATAGATCCAAAACCCAGGATTTAGTAGGTATCACTTTGATCCTATATGGAGAATCATTGTGATAAGCGGAGATTGATCGAGCTTAGCATAGGAAACTTCTTCCCTGTCAAGAGTATGTCTTCCACGTACTCTACGAGGATTGCAACCATACTCCCTACTACCTTTTTGTTTATACAAGGTTCATCTACCATTTTGATGATGTCAAACTCTTTGACTAATCCATCAAAACAGATGTTCCAACTCAGCGATGCCTGCTTTATCACATAAAGCATTTTGTACACGTTTCCGCTGCTCCCACTGTCTACGAAGCCCTCTGGCTGTGTACTTACAGACGCTCTCTTCTAAAACATCATTTTAGAAAAGCAGTCATGACACCCAACCGCCAGATATCGTAGTCATGGTATGTAGCCGTGGCAATTAGGATCTGGATGGACTTAAGCATAGCCACTGAAAAAGGTTTCATCATTATCCACGCCTGGTCGATGATGAAAACCTTTAACATGTCTAGCTTTGAAAGTCTCAACTTTTCCATCTACACCAAGTAATCTTCTCAAGATATACTTGCTCCTGATAGGGATTTAACCCTTCAGATATAGCAACCAAAGTCCATACTTTGTTGGTGTACATGGATTCCATCTCAGATCGCTAAGCATCCAGCCATTCTTACAGAGTCCCTACTCTCGATGGCCTGCTCGAAACTAGTTGGGTCATCATCTCATGATTCAATCCTCGCTCCCACTGACATAGAGAAACCGAAGTTGTTGGAGATAGTGCCCTCAGAGTCAATTATTGGATCACAGGCACGTGATTGCAATGATTGAGGGAGGACCTATCCCGGTAGGACAGTCTTACTCAAGATGATAGTATGCTATCTGGTTTATCTTTATCATCGTGTACTACTTTAGGTGAGCTTACGAGTCGCTATTACACGTTGATAGAGCCCCTAGGATTCTTGCTTGACTACCAGCAGTATGAGGGCGATCATATACGTGAGAGCTGGAGTCTATAAGCACATCCTTAAAAGGTCCCTAGTCGTGGGAGTTTCGAGACTGGGCATCGATACTCCATTAGTAGACTAATGTATACAGTCGAGATCCCGACGGGGGGCGGTGGCCGGTCTCACAAGCCATTGGTGTCGGTTGGATCACCTAAGATGTATACAGGTGCTCATTGGGTTATGAGTACACCGGACAGGACTTGCCGGGAACCTGCTAGTTGGGATTATACCAGACGTCAGATAGCAGTTCCCAGGTGACATGTGTACAAGTTCATCGACCTGAGATCGTCATTTGTCTCGTGTGAGTTCCCACTGTGCTTTGATTACTACCCTACCACGGCTCAAAGGAGTCGTGCAAACAGGTTTTAGTTGGGTACAGTCCCGAGCCACATGGAGGCAGTGAGCAGATCTGCAGGGGTTCGTCTCTCCCGGTATTGGGGGTGAGGTCGTGCTGTGTCTAGGAGAGTCATTACACAAAGCCCTCGGCCGAGGCAGGAGATTTACTGGTAGGTATTCCACTAGTATCTCAGGGTGTTCTGGGCTTCACCCCGACACGACTTGTACCGCTTTTGGGGGTCTGACTTTTACCAACCCCCTAGGCCCGCCATGCGATACTCATAGATGAACGGACCGGACTGTACGGATATTGTCACTGACAGGCTCAGTAGGGTGTCAGGATGAGTTCGCTCATCAACGTCCCTTTTGGTCAATAGCTGGTAGCCCGTCACGTATGGCTAATACCTCTGACGTGTTAGTGGTTAAATCCACAGCCATAGTATTGACGAGTCTTAAGAGTCCACCACACTCAGTTACTCAAGTTTCGGGCGAAACGCTGTAGAGTCCGTATGGAGATATGGCAGGGTTCGATCAGATACGTGCGGTATTGCACGGATCGTGATCGGACGGTTTTTACTAGCCGGCTTTGGTTTAAGCCGGATCCTAGTTAGACAGTGTAGATTTTGTCTCTTTACATTTGTGTTCAGTGGGAATACAAATGCGGGCATGTATATGCAGTCGCGGGGTTTTCCTGTAATTTATTACGGGATCAGTTTTCTGTAGTTGCCAGTTTGCTTTCCGTTTCGGCCAGTTTTCATTTGTTCCTTCCGACCGGACTTTATGGTGGAGGGGGTTATTTGCAAGTTTGCAAATAACTCTTTGTGGAGGTGTTATTTGTGAAATGGGAGATTATGAAAGCATCTTTTGATACCATTCTTTTCTATCATCATTTCTTGCTTTATTGTGATTAGAATTTGATTTGATATTGTTATCATGGTTTTGGGTGTGGTCACCTTTATTCTTCTCCTACACTCACCTCCCTCATGGATTATGCTTTTTCTCTACCATTTCCTTGAGAGGGGCCGGCCACACTTGAGGGGAGAGGATGAGAGAGGTTCATTTGGATGAGGGAAATTATTCATCTCTCATTTTTCTCTTGCTACACAATTTCTAGCTCTCTCCAAAGTTCTTCATACCTCCATCATATTATGGCAACTACACTAAACCCCAAAGAGACATGGATTCTACACTTGTCTACAGCAAACCTTGGACGCGTCGGCTAGCCAACTTCGCGCCCGAGTTGCCTCGGTCCAGAGGTGGGAGCCCGTAAAAGAATCCGGCTATGTGGTGCCCTTTTCGACGAGGAGGTGACGGACGAGGATTCCGCGGGAGATCGGAGTGGAGACGAAGACCGGAGGACACGGATCGCTCGGTATAGCTTTACCCTATTCTCTTGATAGCTAGGATAAGGTTAATGGTTTCGATCCGGGTTTTATTGTCCGCGGTAGCGCCAGTTTAAAAGTTAAGAAAATTTTTGATTCCGCATTTTGGCCTCGAGTAGAAGGCCGGGACGCTGCCGTGGAGCAGCATGGTATCAGAGCCACGCCATTAACCTTGCCTAGCTTGTTCTAGTGTGTTTACATCTTCGATCGAACAAAATTCCAAAAACCCGCGTTTTCAAATACACAGTTTCTGTCGAAATTTTTTTGGCTCCAAAAATTTTTCAGGGTGTTGAAGAATACTGTCCATGGAAATACAAGCAATCTGTGAAAATTTGGTCGCAAGATCTCACCAAACCGCCGCGGAACCGCGGCCAAAACCATGCTTGGGCCGCGGTTCCGCCGCGCTTTTGACTTGTCAACGCACCAAATTTTTGCAGTGGGCTTTTGGGCTGGAAATAGGGGTTTTGGTATATTCTTTTTGGGCCCAGATTTTCTTTATGTGCTACAGTAATGCTTGGGGGCCCACTTGATAAAATTTGTTCGATCGGATATTTTAAACACGCTAGTTCACAGTATTTACATTATATCTGCGACCGTGAATGTCACTCGATCGGTAAATCCAGTCTATCTGCTATAGCCCTTTTAGACGGATTTGCGAACGTGACATTCACGTTGATGTTCTATGTCGTGCTGTGATTGTTGCGGATCGGTCGTGGGGATAGCCTGGTTGCAGTGGTAGTACAGTTTTGTTTTATATGTACATTTGATATTACGGGGCGAGCGTCCGACATGTGGACTGCCGTCACTGCCTGTTTGTATTATTCTTTTGGGGCACGACCAGGTTGCGGTCGATGTACTCGTTGTATGTATTTTTTACTTTCTGTACTAGGTTTGCCCCGCCGAGGGGTGCACGGATAGCCGAGTTCTAGAGGTCAACGAGTCCGCATCTCATGGCATTGAGACGGAGGGGGCTTTACTCTAGAATTGGCGGGCTATTCGCCGCACTCGGAGGGGGTACAGGTTGACCCACGAGGGGTGCCCAAGTTGCCGGATTCCGTGAAGTGCTGGGTGGTCCATTCACGTTGCTGAAGGGGGCTGCCTCGCTTCAGGTTTTGGCCGGTGACTTGCCGCGTCCGTAGGGGTCTAGGATTTTCATTGCACAGGCTATCCACACGACCAGGGGAACGTCGGGTTTCAGTAGCGGCTCTATGAAACCCGGGGATCCCAGATATCTGTATTGTTCTGTGATGCTGGTTACATTTCTGTGATATTGCATTTTATCACGCCTTGAGCGAAAATTATATATTATATATATACTAGTAGATGTTGTATATGTTTTGCATCCGCGCTAGTCCAGTCCCCGCTCTGTCGTTAGTTAAGTAACCTAACGGGTGATGACGGGACCCAGTGGCGAATGCGGATGGCATATACGTACATCATTATTTTCGTTCTTTATTGGTGTGATCAATTGATGGGACTGCGTTGATTCGGATCAATGCAAGATAAACAAACCTATTCCGATGTTTTTGGAACACTTTTTCAAAAAGCTGTTATTGCAAGGATGTTCTCTTTTGTTTTGCACAGTGGTATTCGGTTATGAATATCCAGCACCTCAGTCGACGAGGCAAGGGCCGAGATCCCTTCACCGGGAGTGACCCCTTGGACAGAATTTTGCGTCAGGGCAATAATTTCACTATAGCCGATTACTTTTTGCTTTGCATCGTGGTATTCAGTTGGAATATCCTGCATCTCATTCTACGGGGAAAGAGCCGAGATCCCTTCACCGGGAGTGACCTCTTTAGCAAAGGGTTTTCGCCACTATATTTTTATAAAAAACTATGAAGTTCTTTCAACAATATCAAGTTCATTACGTTAAAGGTTTTTCGCCAAAAACCAGCCGTAGCCCTCCGTCATTTCTTACGGGTATTGTTTAGTATTCATGCTGCGTTTGTTGACTCCGTCAAGGCGTAGTGTACGGTAGCTAAGTGGTACTTGTTTGTTGCATAAAAGGGATTGGTTAGGACAGTCGTGCGGCCTTGTTGACTCCGTCAAGGGCATGTACGGGTGGGTTTAATGTAATCCAGATAATGACGGGTTGAACTTGACTAGGACTCTTTGATTTGTTGACTCCGTCAAGGTCACTTGAGTCCTAGGGGTAAAAATCACATCGGGAGTTTCTAAAGAAACTGAAACTTGCCAGGCATGCGCATACCTTCTGGAGTGTGGTGACGTGAGTGGATTCCGTCACGGTGTCATGCGATGATAGTTGGATCCTGATTCCCACTGATGAGTTGGTTTACTCCTCGGGTGATCCCGACTAATTCTTCTTTCAGGTTTGGGGAAGAATTTGACGTTACAGTGGGAGGTTTCCTGATTAGATAAAGTGATAACCATTCTGATCTAGGTTAGAATGCACGCTGAGTGTTTCTTTTCTCTCTCTCTTTGGCAGGGACCATTGACCCGACCCTAGACTATGACTCAGTGGCCAAGTTAACCGGACCTTCTTTAAACACTGGCTTTTGGATTGTCAGAGTTGCAAACCTCATTGCCACTCCTACTTTTACCCTTTTCTCCAGGACACCCCGTATTACTACGAACGTCCACTTCCATTGGACAAAACCATCGTATGGTTATATACGAACTCGAAGGAATTCGAGGATGGTTTCCGGTTCTGGAGAAAACGAATAGGACTATTCAGTTGTCTTTTCCTTTTACCTTCTCTCAGGTTGCGAGTACTCCTTGGTTTAGGAGAAAGTACATCTATTACGCAAATTGGATAGTCTTCTTCCAGACCTTAGGCTGGTGCCGACCGGTAAGGAATGAAGAAAACCAATTAGCTTAAACGGTGTACAGAAGGTATTAAGTTAAGACAAAGAAAGGGATTAGTAAGAGGGCAAAGTAAATTGCGACTGCTATTCATGACCAAACCAAGTATTTCTTCGCCAATCCTAAATCATCTTTGTATTTCTCCAGGACACTCCATATCACTACGAAGATCCCAAGTTTATTGGATAATCCATCGTATGGTTATATACGAACTCGAAAGGAACTTGTTCCAGTTCGGGGATGGATCCTGGTTCAAGAGAAATAGGAATAAGGTTCATTCGGTTGTCTTTTATCTTCACCTTCTCTCGCATTGCGAGTGCTCCTGGGATTTGGATAATACACCCATTATGCTTATTGGATAGTCTTCTTCCAAACCATAGGCTGGTGCCGAACGGTAGGGAAGGAAGAAAACTATTTGGCCTAAAGGGGTGTACAGAAGGTAATGACTAAAGACATATAAAGGGATTTGGAGAGGTGGTAAAGAATTATACGGTTATAGTTGTGAATCTGGATAATGGAAGAGGCATTACTAGGAATACCGGGATACCCCATCGAAACATTTCAATGTTTCAGTTCCACTGTGTACTGTTAAAAGAAAACTGATTTCCCAATTAGACACTTGCTCCAGGGTATGTATTTACCAGGTTTGATTCTCACATCTGTATGGTTTTACAGATGATGAGTGGGAGTAAGTTATTGGGAATTAGGTGATCATCCTCATTATATCGGGATTCGTTGTAATTGATGATATTTGAGAAAGTCACCTGGGTTGTTTGCCGGTCGGCAAATATTTGGTTTTGAATATCCGTTGTTATGCACCAA
This sequence comes from Agapanthus africanus, assembly GCA_030015575.1. Classification (NCBI taxonomy): domain Eukaryota; kingdom Viridiplantae; phylum Streptophyta; class Magnoliopsida; order Asparagales; family Amaryllidaceae; genus Agapanthus; species Agapanthus africanus. The sequence goes on along the minus strand of CM057346.1, from coordinate 326,918,339 downwards.
TTTCAAATTGATATATCTGTACGTCTATTTTTATAGAGTGAGATATACTTTTTTGAAATTATGTCTATGACATTTACCTATATCAGTGGATGGTTAGGTAAGGAGCATTAAACAGCGGTGTAATTCTTCTTAACCATAAGTACAGTTTTCAACCTACGACACACAGTGAATGAGTCATTTGACTCAAGGGACTTATACAGAGTTTTGTGTATTGTCCAGTGTCCATTAGGACAGAGGGGTAGGTACTCATACTATATTCGGTTTACTTATGACTTCTCTAGTTTTAGACAGGTGTTTCGTAGAAACACAAGGTCCAAGTTTTGAGAAGTTATAGGTATATGAATAAAGTAAAGAACCAGGTGTTGCAAGTATCGGGATTCTTCAAGATAATCGAAGATGTAGATACTTGTGTATGGTATTCAGATGATAGTAATGATTAAGAGAACTAGCTTCTCTTTCAGATTACTCATAATTGGAAGTACTCCTAAGTTGAGTAACGCTGATCGGCCTCTCTTCCATTTAGTTGACATGCACTGGAGACAGTTACATGATTTGAATCTGGTTCAATTAAATCGGTGCCTCTGTTTCTATATTGGATATAGAACAGTTCATATCTTGACATTGTTAAGATACGGGGAGTTGTCCGGCTTATGCTTAAAACCAGACTCTGGATAACTCAAGGCACGTTTCTGTAATGGCTGTTTGTGGGTTGACCCGGGCTATGACGAGGGTTGACTTTCTATCATCTGCAAGATCAATAGTGATATTGTTCTTAACTCGCCACAGTTTTAACAAAAAAGGATTTTTTCAGAAAACAGTAGTGGGAGTATGGTAAAACTGGAAGTGATTCCAGAACCGCAAACGATTACTGAAGATTTGATAAGAACCTAAAGATTCAATCTGATTGACATTCCATTGGCCACTCCACAGATATGGTGGGTAACCTCAGGCGCTCGAGAGGTACTTCGGTATGCTCAAGGACGGTGGCAGGGAGGTTCTTGTTTACCCAGACTTGCCATTGCTGTTGTTCCAGACTTTGAGACCCGGCAGGAGGAAGAGTATAGCGTCGTTCTAAACTAGCTTTAGAAGTGCACGTCTATATGACTCTGCCAGAGGGTTGTCGTAGTTAGTGGGAGCAGCGGAAGCATTGGTGGACATCAGGCTTATGTCTATTTATAGACTTAAGCAGATATAGCGGAGATAGATCATCTATTTCTGATGTGACAGTCATAGGTTTGACTTCATCAAAATAGGGGATGGAACTGTTAAGAAGGTAGTAGGGTGTGATGTCCTGGTATTTGGATGACATACACAGAGTAGGAAGTGATATTCCTATACTACGATCGGTTATACTTTGGTTGTCACACAGTAGTTTCTCCACAAAGGACTTGGATATTATATTATACATTCTGGTTACTGGATCTATGGTTTTAGATCTAGATTTGGGTGGTTTCCCAATCTGGGTACTTTGACAGCATTCTATGAGTATTTAGAATGGACGACTCCTGGCACGGTAGTGTACCTGCAGGTGATGGAGTCACCCTCTCTAAAGGTGTCTTACAGACTAAAAGGGGGAGGGATACGCATGATTGGCAGATCACTTGCTTAAGCAATTGAGTCAATCATGAGATGTCAAGTACCACACCAGATGTTGTTCTTGCAGTAGATGCAATAAGTTGATATTAATCCAATCCTGGAGAAACAATCGGAAGCAGCTTTAGAACATAAGTGAATATTCTAGGGATTTGATAACGGCAGCCTCCTTTAGGAAACGGTTATCATTCCAGGCTTCCAAGGTGACCTGGATGGCAGAGTGGCTATCAGAGTTATAGTTTTCCCTCTGACGAAGGGCAGTATTTTGCACAGGTGGTCCAGGTGGATACTGAGGGAAAGGCATGGCGCAGGATATTGATTAAGTTCAGTTGACGATACAGTCTAAGAAGTTTGGATTTGGAGTTCATTTATGAGCTAGGTCCCATCAGACATCCAGACACATTCTAAGACAGGTATTGCTCATTTCGGGAGATACTTTTCTCCGCGAACTTGAGATATAGAGAGACATAGAAAGAAACATCACAGCGGATCCACTCACTGAGGCTATTCCTCGAACGCAATAGTTTCGCAAACGAGCTTTGTGAGACTGACTAGTAGAGGAGTTGGGTGTTCGGTATCACACGGGCTGTGAGTATGCGACATCGCAATAGTTAGCCTTGAGTGCAAGTGGGAGATTGTTGGAGATAGTGCCCTCAGAGTCAATTATTGGATCACAGGCACGTGATTGCAATGATTGAGGGAGGACCTATCCCGGTAGGACAGTCTTACTCAAGATGATAGTATGCTATCTGGTTTATCTTTATCATCGTGTACTGCTTTAGGTGACCTTACGAGTCTCTATTACACGTTGATAGAGCCCCTAGGATTCTTGCTTGACTACCAGCAGTATGAGGGCGATCATATACGTGAGAGCTGGAGTCTATAAGCACATCCTTAAAAGGTCCCTAGTCATGTGAGTTTTGAGACTGGGCATCGATACTCCATTAGTAGACTAGTGTATACAGTCGAGACCCTGACGAGGGGCGGTGGCCGGTCTCACAAGCCATTGGTGTCAGTTGGATCACCTAAGATGTATATCTCGCCTAGGGGTGGAAAACGTCAGACCCCAATAGCTCGATAAGTCGTGTCGATATGAGGTCTATAACAGTTCGAGAAACTACAGGTAACACTTACCAGTAAATCTCAGCAACCCTGGCCAGGGATTTCCGGTTATAGCCAATCGAACACAGTGCAACATCAACTCCCTATACCGGGAGAGACGAATCCCCTCCTATCGCTCATTGCCTCCATGTGATTCGGGACTGTACCCAAAAAACCACTGTTTTGCATGCCCTCTTGGACGTGGTAAGGTGGAAATCAAAGCACAGTGGGAATCACACAAGACTCTATGACGATCTCGGATCAACAGACTACTCTGTACGAGTGTCACCAGAGAACTGCCATCTGACGTAAGGTATAATACCATCTGGGAGTTCTCGGCGAGTCCGTCCAGTGTACCCAGTCTCCACTGAGCACCCGTATATCATCTCCGATGTCAAACACCAATGGATATGGGATCATCCATCGCCCATCTGTATGGGTCGAGAAGGTATACGCTAGACTACTCTGGTATATCGATGCCCCGTCTCGATACACCCATGACTAGGGACCTTGAAGGATGTACTTATGGACTACCATGTCCCCACTAGTATGATCCGCATCATAGTCCAGGTAGTCAAGTACACATCCTAAGGGCTTTACCAACATGTAACAGAGAGACAATCAGTGTACACGTTAAGGTAAAGAGCAACCAGATAGCATACTATCATGTCGAGCAAGAAAGTCCTACCTATATATGTCCAAGCATCCACTACAATATACATCCTATGTATAGTAATGGCCTCTAGGGCATACATATAACTAACAATCTCCCATTTGCACTAGGGCCATCTGATAGCAGTGGTTGTAGTATCTCATACTCAACCATCCCATAAAAGTCTCTCTCTGGAAAAAGGCCTTTGTGAGTGGATACGCCGTGTTGTCCTCTGAGTCAACTCTCCTAACCTCGATCACTCTGGAGATCAACCATCTCCATGATCAGGTGACACTGCCTTAGAATATGTCTGGATCACTGATGGGACGGACGTTCCTTGGCATAAGCCACAACTCCATTGTCTCACAATGGTAGGAACGAAGTTCATCTCATGAACTAATATACACCCAGACTGCCTCTTGGGTAGCATCTTAAGTAGCGATGTATCCAGCCTTTATCGTCTAGTATGCCACGGTATCTAGCTTGGAACTCTTCCAACATACCGTCCCTTTACTAAGGGTAAAGACAATGCCTGTGACTGATATTCAGTCGTCCTTATCACCCTGGAACACTTCCAGTGATTCTCCTCTGGATCAATTGATACCATCTCACTCCAACTAATGAGAATCCTAACATCCATTTAGATCTATCTCATAGATCCAAAACCCAGGATTTAATAGGTATCACTTTGATCCTATGTGGAGAATCATTGTGATAAGCGGAGATTGATCGAGCGTAGCATAGGAAACTTCTTCCCTATCAAGAGTATGTCTTCCACGTACTCTACGAGGATCGTCACCATACTCCCTACTACCTTTTTGTTTATACAAGGTTCATCTACCATTTTGATGATGTCAAACTCTTTGACTAATCCATCAAAACAGATGTTCCAACTCCGCGATGCCTGCTTTATCACATAAAGCATCTTGTACATGTTTCCGCTGCTCTTACTGTCTACGAAGCCCTCTGGCTGTGTACTTACAGACGCTCTGTTCTAAAACATCATTTTAGAAAAGCAGTCATGACACCCAACCGCCAGATATCGTAGTCATGGTATGTAGCCGTGGAAAGTAGGATCTGGATGGACTTAAGCATAGCCACTGAAAAAGGTTTCATCATTATCCACGCCTGGTCGATGATGAAAACCTTTAACATGTCTAGCTTTGAAAGTCTCAACTTTTCCATCTACACCAAGTAATCTTCTCAAGATATACTTTCTCCTGATGGGGATTTAACCCTTCAGATATAGCAACCAAAGTCCATACTTTGTTGGTGTACATGGATTCCATCTCAGATCGCTAAGCATCCAGCCATTCTTACAGAGTCCCTACTCTCGATGGCCTACTCGAAACTAGTTGGGTCATCATCTCATGATGCAATCCTCGCTCCCACTGACATAGAGAAACCGAAGTTGTTGGAGATAGTGCCCTCAGAGTCAATTATTGGATCACAGGCATGTGATTGCAATGATTGAGGGAGGACCTATCCCGGTAGGACAGTCTTACTCAAGATGATAGTATGCTATCTGGTTTATCTTTATCATCGTGTACTGCTTTAGGTGACCTTACGAGTCGCTATTACACGTTGATAGAGCCCCTAGGATTCTTGCTTGACTACCAGCAGTATGAGGGCGATCATATACGTGAGAGCTGGAGTCTATAAGCACATCCTTAAAAGGTCCCTAGTCGTGGGAGTTTCGAGTCTGGGCATCAATACTCCATTAGTAGACTAGTGTATACAGTCGAGACCCCGACGAAGGGCGGTGGCCGGTCTCACAAGCCATTGGTGTCGGTTGGATCACCTAAGATGTATACAGGTGCTCATTGGGTTATGAGTACACCGGACAGGACTCGCCGGGAACCTGCTAGTTGGGATTATACCAGACGTCAGATAGCAGTTCCCAGGTGACATGTGTACAGGTTAGTTCATCGACCTGAGATCGTCATTTGTCGCGTGTGAGTTTCCACTGTGCTTTGATTACTACCCTACCACGGCTCAAAGGAGTCGTGCAAACAGGTTTTAGTTGGGTACAGTCCCGAGCCACATGGAGGCAGTGAGCGGATCTGCAGGGGTTCGTCTCTCCCGGTATTGGGGGTGAGGTCGTGCTGTGTCTAGGAGAGCCATTACACAAAGCCCTCGGTCGAGGCAGGAGATTTACTGGTAGGTATTCCAGTAGTATCTTAGGGTGTTCTGGGCTTCACTCCGACACGACTTGTACCGCTTTTGGGGGTCTGACTTTTACCAACCCCCTATGCCCGCCATGCGATACTCATAGACGAACGGACCGGACTGTATGGATATTGTCACTGACAGGCTCAGTAGGGTGTCAGGATGAGTTCGCTCATCGACGTCTCTTTTGGTCAATAGCTGGTAGCCCGTCACGTATGGCTAATACCTCTGACGTGCTAGTGGTTAAATCCACAGCCATAGTATTGACGAGTCTTTAGAGTCCACCACACTCAGTTACTCAAGTTTCGGGCGAAACGCTGTAGAGGCCGTATGGAGATATGGCAGGGTTCGATCAGATACGTGCGGTATTGCACGGGTCGTGATTGGACGGTTTTTACTAGCCGGCTTTGGTTTAAGCCGGATCCTAGTATTAGACAGTGTAGATTTTGTCTCTTTGCATTTGTGTTCAGTGGGAATACAAATGCGGGCATGTATATGCAGTCGCGGGGTTTTCCTGTAATTTATTACGGGATCAGTTTTCTGTAGTTGCCAGTTTGCTTTCCGTTCCGGCCAGTTTTCATTTGTTCCTTCCGGCCGGACTTTATGGTGGAGGGGGTTATTTGCAAGTCTGCAAATAACTCTTTGTGGAGGTGTTATTTGTGAAATGGGAGATTATGAAAGCATCTTTTGATACCATTCTTTTCTATCATCATTTCTTGCTTTATTGTGATTAGAATTTGATTTGATATTGTTATCATGGTTTTGGGTGTGGTCACCTTTATTCTTCTCCTACACTCACCTCCCTCATGGATTATGCTTTTTCTCCACCATTTCCTTGAGAGGGGCCGGCCACACTTGAGGGGAGAGGATGAGAGAGGTTCATTTGGATGAGGGAAATTATTCATCTCTCATTTTTCTCTTGCTACACAAATTCTAGCTCTCTCCAAAGTTCTTCATACCTCCATCATATTATGGCAACTACACTAAACCCCAAAGAGACATGGATTCTACACTTGTCTACAGCAAACCTTGGACGCGTCGGCTAGCCAACTTCGCGCCCGAGTTGCCTCGGTCCAGAGGTGGGAGCCCATAAAAGAATCCGGCTACGTGGTGCCCTTTTCGACGAGGAGGTGACGGACGAGGATTCTGCGGGAGATCGGAGTGGAGACGAAGACCGGAGGACACGGATCGCTCGGTATAGCTTCTACCCCATTCTCTTGATAGCTAGGATAAGGTTAATGGTTTCGATCCGGGTTTTATTGTCCGCGGTAGCGCCAGTTTAAAAGTTAAGAAAATTTTTGATTCCGCATTTTGGCCTCGAGTAGAAGGCCGGGGCGCTGCCGTGGCACAACAGAAGTATCTCTCAGGCGGATGAGGAACCCTACTAGATCGGCGGAGAGGCTGAGGTTCGTTGGAATCTACTGAATGTTTTGGTTCTACCAAATTATCTGCTGTAGTTTGTATAGCTGAAAGCTTTCCAGTTCTATATAACAGACCTTGCCTCGATCTTGTCCGGATTTTGCTTTTCAGACATAGGCCGGACAACTCCAAATTTTAACTAACTTAAGATATGGGCTCTTCCCTTTCCATATCACATATGAAGCGGTAGGCAACTGATTTGATTGGAACCCTATTCAATAGATATGTAACTTCATAAGTGCATAACTCCCAAAAGGAAATAGGTAACTCAGTAGTACTCATCATAGAGCACACCATATCACATAGGGTGCTATTGCTCCGCCCCGATATACCATCGTGCTATGGTGTATACGGAGGAGTAATGCTGAGAGAGAATCTCATTCTCCTTTAGAATAGTTCAGGAATTCCATGCACAAGTATTCTCCTCCTTGATTACATCAAAGGACATAATACTTATACCCGTATTGGTTCTCTACTTCTAACTTATATTCCGTGAATATCTCAAAAGGTTTGGACTTGTGTTTCAACAGGAACATATGTCTGAATCTTGAGAGATCATCAGAGAATGTAATGAAGTACAAAGAACCGGTCTTGGCATGTGTAGACAGGGGACCTACATACATCATCATGTATCAGGCCCAAGAGTTTACTAACTCTTTCTCTGTTTCCAATAAACAGAGCTATGGTCATCTTATCTTTATGACATGACTGGTAAGTTTCACAAGATGTAAATTCAAACTGATTTAAATATGCATCTAAATGTAACTTCAGCCAGTCGGGTCGCATTGATATGACCTAGTCTACAATACCTTAAGAAGGATTCGTTCATATCTGAACTCTTCCTCTTGTGTGTGTTCTGTATACTAAGAACTGTAGTTTGATTTAGAACATCAATGCTTTTAGATAACGTGCCTGAACCGATCAACTTTTGATATAGGAAATGTTCAAAACATTATCCAACAATACAAAATTATATCCTTTCTTTACTAATAAAGAGACTGATATAATTTTGTATATCAGGTTCGGTATCTAATAACATTCGTTCAGAATCAATGTATTGGTAATACAGGGTGACAGTGACCGACAGACTTGGCTGCAACACTTGCCCCGTTTTCTGTCTCATGAAACTTATCACCCGTTCTCAGTTCTTTACCTATCTGTAGCCCCTGTAACAAATTACATACTCATATCCAGGACGTAAAGAATACTGAGAAACGGTTCTGTATAATGAACACACCCGAAGATGATGCATCAGTATGCACTTTCTTCGTTTGGGCGGCACGGGAATTCTGGTAATCCCCTATTTCCTGCTCTGTCTTATAACAATTATAAGTTGGAGCGGGACCATCGTTCCCCAACTCAGTATAACAAGCGGGTTCGGTCAAATATCCGTATTATTATCTTGATTAAGGCGTGATATGGTCGCTACCTGGAGAGAGAGAGAAGAAAACACTCAGCGTGCGCTCTTGCAAGATCAGATTGGTTATTATTTTATCTAATCAGGATGGCTCCCACTGTTTTTATCAAATCTTCCTTCAAACCCTAAAAGGAAAGACTAGCCGGGATTAATTACACACTACAAGTTCGCCAATCTTTCAGCCAGGCCAGTGTCGGTACTTTGAGGGAGGTCCCCCGTACTTTCGCACGAACCTAATTAATGTAAACCTCGTTTTCCCAAAGGCGTAACCCCGTTGACACCTTTCTAGACACCTACTTGATCGGCTAATTGTAATGTGTAAAACTCTCCCAGGAGTAACTCTTACTCGCAGTGGGTATCGGGATCCAACTATCTTATAGAAGGTATGCAATCTCATTGCAAATTTCAACACTTGAAATTCCTGATAATTTTGCCCCTAGCGTCCTATGACCTTGACGGAGGCCAAACTACCCATAGTCCGCTAGTCAAGTTCAACCCGTCATTTCCTGATTGAATTAAACCCACTCGCACGACCCTTGACGAAGGCCAAACAACGCCGTACGAATACCCTAATCCAATCGCATCATATGCTAGCAGATAAGCACTAGTTAGCTACCGAACACTACGCCTTGACGGAGGCCAAACTACTGCAGCACGAATACTAACTATTACTTATCTAAAATGACGGAGGGCTACGACAGGTTTTTCTGAAAACCTATTGCGTAATGAACTTGATATCGTTGTAGAACCAAATGATTTTAAAATGGAGTGTTTTTTAGGCTTTTCTAGTTTTGCTAAAGGGGTCACTCCCGGTGAAGGGATCGTCGGCCCTTTCCTCGTCGAATGAGGTGCGGGATATATTGTTGGAGATAGTGCCCTCAGAGTCAATTATTGGATCACAGGCACGTGATTGCAATGATTGAGGGAGGACCTGTTCTAGTAGGACAGTCTTACTCGAGATGATAGTATGCTATCTGGTTTATCTTTATCATCGTGTACTACTTTAGGTGACCTTACGAGTCGCTATTACACATTGATAGAGCCCCTAGGATTCTTGCTTGACTTCCAGCAGTATGAGGGCGATCATATACGTGAGAGCTGGAGTCTATAAGCACATCCTTAAAAGGTCCCTAGTTGTGGGAGTTTCGAGAAAGGGCATCGATTCTCCAGAGTAGACTAGTGTATACAGTCGAGACCCCGACGAGGGGCGGTGGCCGGTCTCACAAGCCACTGGTGTCAGTTGGTTCACCTAAGATGTATACAGGTGCTCATTGGGTTATGAGTACACCGGACAGGACTCGCCGGGAACCTGCTAGTTGGTATTATACCTGACGTCAGATAGCAGTTCCCTGGTGACATGTGTACAGGTTAGTTCATCGACCTGAGATCGTCATTTGTCTCGTGTGAGTTCCCACTGTGCTTTGATTACTACCCTACCACGCTCAAAGGAGACGTGCAAACAGGTTTTAGTTAGGTACAGTCCCGAGCCACATGGAGGCAGTAAGCGGATCTGCAGGGGTTCGTTTCTCCCGGTATTGGGGATGAGGTCGCGCTGTGTCTAGGAGAGCCAGTACATGAAAAGTCCTTAGCCAAGGCAGGGGATTTACTGGTAGGTATTCCAGTAGTATCTCAGGGTGTTCTGGGCTACACTCCGACATAACTTGTACCGCTATTGGGGGTCTGACTTTTACCAACCCCCTAGACCCGCCATGCGATGCTCATAGACGAACGGACCGGACTGTACGGATATTGTCACTGACAGGCTCAGTAGGGTGTCAGGATGAGTTCGCTCATCGACGTCCCTTTTGGTCAATACCTGGTAGCCCGTCACGTATTGGCTTATACCTCTGACATGCTAGTGGTTAAATCCACAGCCATAGTATTGACGAGTCTTTAGAGTCCACCACACACAGTTACTCAGGTTTCGGGCGAAACGCTGTAGAGGCCGTATGGAGATATGGCAGGGTTCGATCAGATACGTGCGGTATTGCACGGATCGTGATCGGACGGATTTTACTAGCCGGCTTTGGCTTAAGCCGGATCCTAGTATTAGATAGTGTAGTTTTGTCTCTTTGCATTTGTGTTCAGTGGGAATACAAATGCGGGCATGTATATGCAGTAGCGGGGTTTTCCTGTAATTTATTACGGGATCAGTTTTCTGAAGTTGCCGGTTTGCATTCCGTTCCGGCCGGTTTTCCTTTGTTCCTTCACGGCCGGACTTTTCGATGGAGGGGGTTATTTGCATGTTTACAAATAACATATTGTGGAGGGGGTTTCTTGCATTTGTGGCTTCTTTCATCATGAGATGCTTTATACATCATTTCTTTGTGATTAGAGTTGATCTTGATTTAGATTTGACCTTGTTATCATTACCTTTTTGGATGTGGTCACCCTTTGCTTTTACTACCATCACCTCCCTTCATGATTTTGTTATTCATTCCCTCCACCATTTCATTTTGGGGATGAGGGGCCGGCCACTTGAAATGAGGGGAGGGTTTTCATTTTGGATGAGGGAAATTTGATCATCTCAATTTGCATGTTACACAAATTCTTCAACCTCACTCCAAAGTCCATTCTTGATTCCTCCATCCTCCATGGCAACTAAACCCTAAAGAGACAAAGACTCTACACTAGCCTACAGCAAATCTTGGACGCGTCGGCTAGCCAACTTCGCGCTCGAGTTGTCTCGGTCCAGAGGTGGGAGCCCATAAAAGAGATCGGCTACGTGGTGCCCTTTCCGACGAGGACGTGACGGACGGAGATTCCGCAGGAGATCGGAGTGGAGACGAAGACCGAAGGACACGGATCGCTTGGTATACATCTCTACTCTTATTTTAGTTTGCTAGTTGCTAGGTTAATGGCCCGATCCGGGATAAAAGTGCGCGGTGGTGCCGGTTTGGTAGTTTGCAAAATTTTTGTTTCCGCGTTTCCGGCGTCGGATCGACGGCTGGGGCGCCGCCGCGAACTTACATTGGTATCAGAGCCATGCTATTAACCATGCCTAGCTTGCTCTAGTATGTTTAGAACTCGATCGAACAAAAATCCCCAAAAACCGTATTTTCCAATGCATCGTGTTTCTGTCGAAATTTTTTCTGCTCCAAAAATTTTTCAGGTTGTTGCAGAGACACGTGTAGGCAATTATAAGCATTCTGAGAAAATTTGGTGGCGTGATGTCACCATTCCACCGTGGAACCGCGGCCAAACCCACGCATTGGCCGCGGTTCCGCCGCCATTTTGACTTGTCAACGCACCAAATTTTTCCAGTGGGCTGTTGGGTTGGAAATAGGGGTTTTGGGACATTCTTTTTAGGCCCAGATTTTCTGTAAGTGCTACAGTACTGCTTGGGGCCCACTTGGGTAAATTTGTTCGATCGGATACTTTAAACTTGCGAGTTCACAGTATTTACATTATATCTGCGACAGTGAATGTCACTCGATCGGTAAATCCAGTCTATCTGCTATAGCCCTTTTAGACGGATTTGCGAACGTGACATTCACGTTGATGTTCTGTGTTGTGCTGTGATGTTGCGGATCGGTCGTGGGGATAGCCTGGATGCAATGGTAGTACAGTTTTGTTTTATATGTACATTTGATAGTGCGGGGCAAGCGTCCGACATGTGGACTGCCGTCACTACCTGTTTGTATTATTCTTTTGGGGCACGACCAGGTTGCGGTCGATGTACCCGTTGTATGTATATTTTACTTTCTGTACTAGGATTACCCCGCGGAGGGGTGTACGGATAGCCGGATTCTAGAGGGCAACGAGCCCGCATCTCATGGCATTGAGACGGAGGGGGCTTCACTCTAGAATTGGCGGGCTATTCGCCGCACTCGTAGGGGGTACAGGTTGACTCAGGAGGGGTGCCCAAGTTACCGGATTCCGTGAAGTGCTGGGTGGTCCATTCACGGTGCTGAAGGGGGCTGCCTCGCTTCAGGTTTTGGCGGGTAACTTGCCGCGCCCGTAGGGGTCTAGGATTTCATTGCACAGGCTATCCACACGACCAGGGGAACGTCGGGTTTCAGCGGCTCTGTGAAACCCGGGGATCCCAGATATCTGTATTGTTCTGTGATGCAGTACATTTCTGTGATGTTGCATTTTATCACGCCTTGAGCGAAAATTATATATTATATATATACTAGTAGATGTTGTATATGTTTTGCATCCGCGCTAGTCCAGTCCCCGCTCTATCGATAGTTAGCTAACCTAACGGGTGATGACGAGACCCAGTGGCGAATGCGGATGGCATATACGTACATCATTATTTTCGTTCTTTTGTGGTGTGATCAATTGATAGGACTGCGTTGATTCGGATCAATGCAAGATAAACAAACCTATTTTGTTGTTGTTGGAACATTTTTCAAAAAGCTGTTGTTGCAAGGACGTTCTCTTTTGTTTTGCACAGTGGTATTCAGTTGGAATATCCTGCTCCTCAGTCGACGAGGCAAGGGCCGAGATCCCTTCACCGGGAGTGACCCCTTGAACAAAAGTTTGCGTCAGGGAAATAACTTCACTATAGCCGATTACTTTTGCTTTGCATCGTGGTATTCAGTTGGAATATCCTGCACCTCATTCTACGGGGAAAGAGCCGAGATCCCTTCACCGGGAGTGACCTCTTTAGCAAAGGTTTTCGTCACTATATTTTTTAAAAGCTATCCGTTCCTTCAACAATATCAAGTTCATTACGTTAAAGGTTTTCGCCAGAAACCATTCGTAGCCCTCCGTCGTTTCATATGGATAGTCAATAGTATTCAAGCTGTATTTGTTGGCCATAGTCAAGGCACAGTGTTTGGTAGCTACTGGGTGTTTATATGCTGCATAGATAGATGCGTTGGATTAGGACAGTTGTATAGCCTTGTTGGCCCTAGTCAAGAGCTTATACGGGTGGGTTCAAATCAACCTGGACAATGACGGGTAGAACTTGACATGTGACTTATGATTTGTTGGCCTTAGTCAAGGTCATAAGAGCATGGGGCAAAAATCCACATCGGGAGTTTCAAAAGAACTGAAACTTGCCAGATATGCGCATACCTTCTGGAGTGTGATAGCGTGAGAGGATTCCGTCACGTTATCATGCGATGATAGTTGGATCCCGATTCCCACTGATGAGTTGGTTTACTCCTCGGGTGATCCCGGCTAATTCTTCTTTCAGCTTTGGAGAAGAATTTGACGTTACAGTGGGAGGTTTCCAGATTAGATAAATTGGTAACCATTCTGATCTAGGTTAGAGTGCACGCTGAGTGTTTCTTTTCTCTCTCTCTTCGGCAGCGACTATTGACCCAACCCTAGACTATGACTCAGTGACCAAGTTGACCGAACCTTCTTAAACACTGGCTTTTGAATTGTCAGAGTTGCACACCTCATTGCCACTCCTAATTTTACCCTTTTCTCCAGGACACCCTGTATTACTACGAACGTCCACTTCCATTGGACAAAACCATCGTATGGTTATATACGAACTCGAAGGGATTTATTCGAGGATGGTTTCCGGTTCTGGAGAAAACGGATAGGATTATTCAGTTGTCTTTTCATTTTACCTTCTCTCAAGTTGTGAGTACTCCTTGGTTTAGGAGATAGTACACCTATTACGCAAATTGGATAGTCTTCTTCCAAACCATAGGCAGGTGCCGACCGGTAGGAAATGAAGAAAACCAATTAGCCTAGCGATGGTGTACAGAAGGTATTAAGTTAAGACAAAGCAAGGGATTAGTAAGAGGGCAAAGTAAATTGCGACTGATATTCACGACCAAACTAAATATTTCTTCGCCAATCCTAAATCACCTTTGTATTTCTCCAGGACACTCCGTATCACTACGAAGATCCCAAGTTTATTGGATAATCCATCGTATGGTTATATACGAACTCGAAAAGAACTTGTTCCAGTTCGGGGATGAATCCTGGTTCAGGAGAAATAGGAATAAGGTTCATTCGGTTGTCTTTTATCTTCACCTTCTCTCGCGTTGCGAGTGCTCCTAGGATTAGGACAGTACACCCATTATACTTATTGGATAGTCTTCTTCCAAACCATAGGCTGGTGCCGAACGGTAGGGAAGGAAGAAAACCATTTGGCCTAAAGGGGTGTACAGAAGGTAATGACTAAAGACATAAAAAGGGATTTGGAGAAGTGGCAAAGAATTATGCGGTTACAGTTGTGAATCTGGATAATGGAAGAGGCATTACTAGGAATACCAGGATACCCCATCGAAATATTTTAATGTTTCAGTTTCACTGTGTACTGTTAAAAGAAAACTGATTTCCCAATTAGACACTTGCTCCAGGGTATGTATTTACCAGGTTTGATTCTCACATCTGTATGGTTTTACAGATGATGAGTGGGAGTAAGTTATTGGGAATTGGGTGATTGTCCTCATTATATCGGGATTCGTTGTAATTGGTGATATTTGAGGAAATCACCTGGGTTGTTTGCCGGACGGCAAATATTTGGTTTTGAATATCCGTTGTTATGCACCAATTTCAAATTGATATATCTGTACGTCTATTTTTATAGAGTGAGATATACCTTTTTGAAATTATGTCTATGACATTTACTTATATCAGTGGATGGTTAGGTAAGGAGCATTGAACAGCGGTGTAATTCTTCTTAACCATAAGTACAGTTTTCAACCTACGACACACAGTGAATGAGTTATTAGACTCAAGGGACTTATACAGAGTATTGTATGTTGTCCAGTGTCCATTAGGACAGAGGGGTTGGTCCTCGTACTATATTCTGTTTACTTATGACTTCTCTAGTTCTTAGACATGTGTTTCGTGGAAATGCAAGGTCTAAGTTTTGAGGAGTTATAGGTATAAGAATAAAGTAGAGAACCAGATGTTGCAAGTATCATGATTCTTCAAGGTGATCGAAGATGTAGATACTTATGTATGGTATTCAGTTGATAGTAATGATTAAGAGAACTAGCTTCTCTTTCAGGTTACTCATAATTGGAAGTGCTCCTAAGTTGAGTATCGCTGATCGGCCTCCTTCCATTTACTTGACATGCACTGGAGACAGCTGCATGATTTGAATCTGGTTCAATTAAATCAGTGCCTCTGTTTCTATATTGGATATAGAACAGTTCATATCTTGACATTGTTAAGGTACGGGGAGTTTTCCGGCTTATGCTTAAAACCAGACTCTGGATAACTCAAGGCACGTTTCTGTAATGGCTGTTTGTGGGTTGACCCGGGCTATGACGAGGGTTGACTTTCTACCATCTGGAAGATCAATAGTGATTCCAGAACCGCAAACAGTTTTAATAAAAATGGATTTTTTCAGAAAACAGGAGTGGGAGTATGATAGAACTGGAAGTGATTCCAGAACCGTAAACGATTACTGAAGATTTGATAAGAACCTAAAGATTCAATCTGGTTTGACATTCCATTGGCCACTCCGCAGATATGGTGGGTAACCTCAGGCACCCGAGAGGTACTTCGGTATGCTCAGGGACGGTGGCAGGGAGGTTCTTGTTTACCCAGACTTGCCATTGCTGTTGTTCCAGACTGTGAGACCCGGCAGGAGGATGAGTATAGCGTCGTTCTAAACTGGCTTTAGAAGTGCACGTGTATATGACTCTGCCAGAGGGTTGTTGTAGTCAGTGGGAGCAGTGGGAGTTGGTGGACAGGAGGTTTATGTCTATTTATAGACTAAAGCAGATATAGCGGAGATAGATCATCTATTCCTGATGTGACAGTCATAGGTTTGACTTCATCAGAATAAGTGATGGATCTGTTACGAAAGTAGTAGGGTGTGATGTCCTGGTATTTGATGACATACACAGAGTAGGAAGTGATATTCCTATACTGCGATCGGTTATACTTTGGTTGTCACACAGTAGTTTCTCCACATAGGAATTGGATCTTATATCGTACATTCTGGTTACTAGATCTTTAGATCTAGATTTGGGTGGTTTCCCAATTTGGGTACTTTGACAACATTCTATGAGAATTTAGAATGGACGACTCCTGGCATGGTAGTATGCCTACAGGTGATGGAGTCACCCTCTCTAAAGGTGTCTTACAGACTAAAGGGGAGAGGGATGTGCATGATTGACAGATCACTTGCTTAGGCAATTGAGTTGATCATGAGATGTCAAGTACCACACCAGATGTTGTTCTTGCAGTAGATGCAATAAGTTGATATTGATCCAATCCTGGAGAAACAGTCGGAAGCAGTTTTAGAACATAAGTGGATATTCTAGGGATATGATAACGGCAGCCTCTTTTAGGAGACAGTTATCATTCCAGGCTTCCAAGGTGACCTGGACGGCAGAGTGGCCGTCAGAGTTATAGTTTTCCCTCTATCGAGGGGCAGTATTTTGGACAGGTGGTCCAGGTGGATGCTGAGGGAAGGCATGGCGCAGCATACTGATTAAGTTCAGTTGACGATACAGTCTAAGAAGTTTGGATTTGGAGTTCACGTATGAGCTGGGTCCCATCAGATATCCAAACACATTCTAAGACAGGTATTGCTCATTTCGGGAGATGGCTTTCTCCGCGAACTTGAGATATAGAGAGACATAGAAAGAAACATCAGAGCGGATCCACTCACTGAGGCTATTCCTCGAACGCAATAGTTTCGCAAACGAACTTTGTGAGACTGACTAGTAGAGGAGTTGGGTGTTCGGTATCACACGGGCTGTGAGTATGCGACATCGCAATAATTAGCATTGAGTGCAAGTGGGAGATTGTTGGAGATAGTGCCCTCAGAGTCAATTATTGGATCACAGGCACGTGATTGCAATGATTGAGGGAGGACCTGTCCCAGTAGGACAGTCTTACTCGAGATGATAGTATGCTATCTGGTTTATCTTTATCATCGTGTACTGCTTTAGGTGACCTTACGAGTCGCTATTACACGTTGATAGAGCCCCTAGGATTCTTGCTTGACTTCCAGCAGTATGAGGGCGATCATATACGTGAGAGCTGGAGTTTATAAGCACATCCTTAAAAGGTCCCTAGTCGTGGGAGTTTCGAGACAGGGCATCGATTCTCCAGAGTAGACAAGTGTATACAGTCGAGACCCCGACGAGGGGCGGTGGCCGGTCTCACAAGCCACTGGTGTCAGTTGGTTCACCTAAGATGTATACAGGTGCTCATTGGGTTATAAGTACACCGGACAGGACTCGCCGGGAACCTGCTAGTTGGTATTATACCTGACGTCAAATAGCAGTTCCCTGGTGACATGTGTACAGGTTAGTTCATCAACCTGAGATCGTTATTTGTCTCGTGTGAGTTCGCACTGTGCTTTGATTACTAACCTACCACGCTCAAAAGAGACATGCAAACACGTTTTAGTTGGGTACAGTCCCGAGCCACATGGAAGCAGTGAGCGGATCTGCAGGGGTTCGTCTCTCCCGGTATTGGGGGTGAGGTCGCGCTGTGTCTAGGAGAGCCACTACATGAAAAGTCCTTGGTCAAGGCAGGAGATTTACTGGTAGGTATTCCAGTAGTATCTCAGCGTGTTCTGGGCTACACTCCGACACGACTTGTACCGCTATTGGGGGTCTGACTTTTACCAACCCCCTAGGCCCGCCATGCGATACTTATAGACGAACGGACCGGACTGTACGGATATTGTCACTGACAGGCTCAGTAGGGTGTCAAGATGAGTTCGCTCATCGACGTCCCTTTTGGTCAATACCTGGTAGCCCGTCACGTATTGGCTTATACCTCTGACGTGCTAGTGGTTAAATCCACAGCCATAGTATTGACGAGTCTTTAGAGTCCACCACACACAGTTACTCAGGTTTCGGGCGAAACGCTGTAGAGGCCGTATGGAGATATGGCAGGGTTCGATCAGATACGTGCGGTATTGTACGGATCATGATCGGACGGATTTTACTAGCAGGCTTTGGCTTAAGCCGGATCCTAGTATTAGATAGTGTAGTTTTGTCTCTTTGCATTTGTGTTCAGTGGGAATACAAATGCGGGCATGTATATGCAGTAGCGGGGTTTTCCTGTAATTTATTACAGGATCAGTTTTCTAAAGTTGCCAGTTTGCAGTCCGTTCCGGCCGGTTTTCCTTTGTTCCTTCACGGCTGGACTTTTCGATGGAGGGGGTTATTTGCATGTTTGCAAATAACATATTGTGGAGGGGGTTTCTTGCATTTGTGGCTTCTTTCATCATGAGATGCTTTATACATCATTTCTTTGTGATTAGAGTTGATCTTGATTTAGATTTGACCTTGTTATCATTACCTTTTTGGATGTGGTCACCCTTTGCTTTTACTACCATCACCTCCCTGCATGATTTTGTTATTCATTCCCTCCACCATTTCATTTTGGGGATGAGGGGCCGGCCACTTGAAATGAGGGAGAGGGTTTTCATTTTGGATGAGGGAAATTTGATCATCTCAATTTGCATGTTACACAAATTCTTCAACCTCACTCCAAAGTCCATTCTTGATTCCTCCATCCTCCATGGCAACTAAACCCCAAAGAGACAAAGACTCTACACTAGCCTACAGCAAATCTTGGACGCGTCGGCTAGCCAACTTCGTGCTCGAGTTGCCTCGGTCCAGAGGTGGGAGCCCGTAAAAGAGATCGGCTACGTGGTGCCCTTTCCGACGAGGACGTGACGGACGGAGATTCCGCAGGAGATCGGAGTGGAGAAGAAGACCGAAGGACACGGATCGCTTGGTATACATCTCTACTCTTATTTCAGTTTGCTAGTTGCTAGGTTAATGGCCCGATCCGGGATAAAAGTGCGCGGTGGTGCCGGTTTGCTAGTTTGCAAAATTTTTGTTTCCGCGTTTCCGGTGTCGGATCGACGGCCGGGGCGCCGCCGCGGACTTACATATATCATATATATCACTGTGCAAAGCAGAAACTATAGAAGCTATCAAAAAACAAACCGAGTGTGTAGCATCTGCCAGTTATTGCTAAAGGGGTCACTCCCGGTGAAGGGATCGTCGGCCCTTTCCTCATCGAATAAGGTGCAGGATATATCAAATATACCGCTGTGCAAAGCAAGAACTGTAGCTACCTGTTTTATTTTTGAAATTTGATTCTACAACATCTTTCGGTTTCTTTTACTTTCATTAATCATATTAATGAAGTCCCATCATTAAAGTCACCTAAACATCACAGATAAATACGACGTACACTTATGCCATCCGTGTTCGCCTCGATGTCCCCTCGTGCACCGTTAGGTTAGGTAACTAACGGCAGAGCGGGGCAGGGCTAGCGCGGGTGTAAAACATAAGTAACGTCTATATAATATATCATGTATACTATATACAGTATCCATCATAGAACATATCAAATGATCACATCACAGATATCGCAGCAGAAGAATCATATGAAACATTGGATATACCAGGACGTCCGTGTTTTCAATACGAGCCAGTATAAAACACGGATTCCACGGTCGCGATGAATAGCCAAACCCACACCCCTAGAGCCCTACGAGCGCGGCAAGCAACCCTACCAATTCTAGGGTTAGGAGACCCGGACTCGACTCCTCGAGTTGGTCTCCCACTGGACCCTAGAACCCGGTCACTTGTGCTCCCCTCCTTGGGTCTATCCTAGTGCGGAAAAGTAAATAATATACAAAAGGTGACATCTTCCGCAACCTGGAAGTGCCCCAATAAAAGAATATTACATACAAGTTTTTACATGAATGAAAATGAAAAACACTCATCTCACATAAAAAAAACCCCGGCTATTCAAACACGACGATCCAATATAACATATCCAGCAACACATAACATCACATGTCATCAACGTAAGTAAATATGCCCATCCCAATTATCGTTGACATATAGCAACGAAATCGGCGATATCACATATTACACTTACGGTCACAGAAAAGAAAGTGTAAAACTACAACAGTTGGAATCCGCAACCTGCTTAGACATCGCATGCCTAACCATCTGAATACCTTAGACATCACATGCCTAACAATTATAAACC
Source organism: Agapanthus africanus (assembly GCA_030015575.1). NCBI lineage: Eukaryota > Viridiplantae > Streptophyta > Magnoliopsida > Asparagales > Amaryllidaceae > Agapanthus > Agapanthus africanus. Next base: position 326,898,075 of record CM057346.1, on the reverse strand, counting down.
CCGCATTTTAGTCTCATTATCGAAAACACTTTTCAATATCAAGTCGGGCAATTCAACAAGATTCCCGACATCCTGATCGAATGCTCGTCGCAAACTTTAGTAGGCGGCCGCACCACCGACGCCGTCGACGAAGTGCACCAAGGCGGAACACCGCTGCCGCGAGCACCCGAACGGATGCTTTCGGCGACGGGGTTCTCCTACAGTCACTTGGTCGGGGCTATGGGGCGTGGATGTCTATTAAGTTTACCGGCGAGTATCCGCGTACGCTACGTGATTGCGATGGACTTTTGATCACATCAAAATTCCGTGGCAACCGATCAAGTGAGACTAAACTGCTATGTTTATAACATTCATATTAGTTATCTCATAACTACTTGTGAATTCCAATTATTGTATCACATTCCGGATAAGATAGAAAATGTTAAACTTTCCGATCGAACAATCGAACACCCAAGTTTTCCCGAAACAGCTCAACACATGAAATAAGTTCAAAGACATTCATTTCATGCCTCAGTACCAACGGTCCAGCCGTAGAAGGGTCAAGCCAACGCCTCACATGTGGCACGCCGTACTGCCCCAAACCCTAAGGTTCAAAGGGCAGTTCAAGATGGTTATATAATCGAGTTAAGGTTTGTTGTCTTCTAGAGGGACCATCGCGTTACTTGCACTACTTAGAACGTTTTCAAACTACGGAAAAATCCAACACTTGGAAATTTTCCGGCAGGGAAAAAATTGGGTATTTATATCCGGTCGAACTTTTTAACATATTCTTAAATTACCCGGAAAACACATAGACGAAGTTAAATAAACCGATCGAATCATCGAATCCCCAATACAACCCAGAAAACTCAACTCTTGAGTAGAAGTTAAAATATCCCAGAAAAAACAGCACTAAAATATAGGAATTACTGTGCAAATTTTATGAAGTAATCTGACTGTATAGCCGCGGAACCGCCGCACGAGCCATGCTTGTGCCGCGGTTCCGCCGCGCTTTAGAAGACTCCCTTGGTAATTTTTGCACCGTAATTCTTAGAATTTCCTGCTGAATTTTTTAAGCATTTTTAATCTGGAAAAAACCCAGTTTTGTAAAAATGTACAGAGAGGGGTCATTTTTAGGGTTTCGGGGTTCGATCGGAATTCTAACATCGTCTACACTTCGCCTAAGGCTCTAGCTAGGCTCTAATACCACTGTAGGGTTCCTAGGCACGCTAATGAGGTCTCACAAGGCATCAACCATGTCAATTTCAAATTTTTCATGTGCCTACAAACCCTAATATGGATCGTTAACTAGAGAATAGGCGAAAACTAGAACTAGTAAACTGCTTTACTAATAAGTGAACGGAAATACAACCTTTGTAGATCCGGTCCTCCACCTCCATAGCTCCGTGATGAAGTCCCTCCGCTGTACCCATCGGATCCCGGACTCTCGCGGTGGTTTCATCGAAGAAATGATCGGGCTAGGTCGTCGACTTCGATGCCGAAGATGATCTACGTCGAGGCAACACAAGATCAAGCTCCAACTTCACCAAGCCATGAAACTTGTGAAGAAAACACCCTATAATACTTGGCAAGTGGTAGAGGATGAAGAAATAGGAAGTGGGTTCACTTTAGAATTGGATTTCTCACTCTTTTTCTCAAGTTGCCATTAATGGTAGCAAGCATTCTTCTTTGTTGAAGAAGAAGAAGAAGAAGAAAGAATATGATAAGTATATCTAAAATAGAAAACAAAAATGATACTTATCATAATTGCAACCATAGTTAGGTGTAGAGAATAAACTAAGGTTAGGATGAATGGTTAGGGTTAAGCATGAAACAAAAATGGTGGACTAATTCAAAGCTTCATGAAGCTTCAACTAGAAAACAAATCAAGCCACCATTTCTCTTTATCTTTCCAAAATGAAAAAATAAATAAATAAATGAATAAGTAAATCAAAACCCTAACCATTACATAACCATGGTTTAATCTAAACATACACCCAAACATTCGTGTATCATCAAACATGATACAATCAAGTGCACAAAAATATATCACATATACAATGTGCACATCAAGTGAGAAAATCCATTTTAAGTGAACAAATACTAGTTAATGTAAAGTAATATATCAAATATATAATTATACATTAAATCATTAAATCAACACTTGATTTAACGATCCGGTCATATCGCATGTGACCGACTAATATCCAATGTATCGGCTTATCGAATCAATCCTCGATTCGATAACTAGGTTATATCGCATACAACCAATCGATACATTCATCGCGAGAATAGAATACGGTATCACATACACGCATTATTCTCGGTCCCGCACATATCTCATATGCGCTCCTATTTCGTTTCGCTTGAGCCAGGAAACCTCTGTGTAGGACTCTAAAGACTCGTCAATACGCCGGCGGCAGGTGATGATCATATCAAACACCCACAAGACGCAAGCGGTCTGCTAAACGTAACGGCCACCCGGGTATTGAGCGATCAGAAGATCGACGAGCAAGCCCGCTCACACTCCTGTGAATCCAACCAGTAACACTTACCGTACAGTCCGGTCTCGTCCTCTGACATGTCGCATATCTCGCCTAGGGGTGGTAAACGTCAGACCCCAATAGCTCGATAAGTCGTGTCGATATGAGGTCTATAACAGTTCGAGAAACTACAGGTAACACTTACCAGTAAATCTCAGCAATCCTGGCCAGGGATTTCCGGTTATAGCCAATCGAACACAGCGCAACATCAACTCCCTATACCGGAAGAGACGAATCCCCTCCTATCGCTCATTGCCTCCATTTGATTCGGGACTGTACCCAAAAACCACCGTTTTGCACGCCCTCTTGGACGTGGTAAGGTGGAAATCAAAGCACAGTGGGAATCACACAAGACTCTATGACTATCTCGGGTCAACAAACTACTCTGTACCTGTGTCACCAGAGAATTGCCATCTGACGTAAGGTATAATACCATCTGGGAGTTCTCGGCGAGTCCGTCCAGTATACCCAGTCTCCACTGAGCACCCGTATATCATCTCCGATGTCAAACACCAATGGATATGGGATCTTCCATCGCCCATCTGTATGGGTCGAGAAGGTATACGCTAGTCTACTCTGGTATATCGATGCCCTGTCTCGATACACCCACGACTAGGGACCTTGAAGGATGTACTTATGGACTACCATGTCCCCACTAGTATGATCCGCATCATAGTCCAGGTAGTCAAGTACACATCCTAAGGGCTTTACCAACATGTAACAGAGAGACAATCAGTGTACACGTTAAGGTAAAGAGCAACCAGATAGCATACTATCATGTCGAGCAAGAAAGTCCTACCTATATATGTCCAAGCATCCACTACAATATACATCCTATGTATAGTAATGGCCTCTAGGGCATACATATAACTAACATAGGATAGTTGTACGACTTTGTTGACTATGTTAAGGGTTGTGCAGGTAGGTTTAATTCAATCGGGAAATGACGGGTTGAACTTGGCTAGCAATTATGATTTGTTGACTATGTTAAGGTCATAAGTTGCTAGGGGCAAAAGCATTATTGGGAATTTCATGTGTTGAAATTTGCAATGAGATTGCATACCTACTATGAGATAGTTGGATCCCGATACCCACTGCGAGTAAGAGTTACTCCTGGGAGAATTTTACACAGGACTGGCTGAAAGATTGGCGAACTGGTAAAGGTGTAATTAATCCCGGCTAGTCTTTCCTTTTAGGGTTTGAAGGAAGATTTGATAAAACCAGTGGGAGACATCCTGATTAGATAAGATAATAACCAATCTAATCTTGTAAAAGCATACGCTAAAGTGTTTTCTTCTCTCTCTCTCTCCAGGTAGCGACCATGTCAGGCCATAATCAAGATAATAATATGGATGTATTGACTGAACCCGCTTATTATACTGAGCAGGGGAACGTTGGTCCCGTTCTTTCTTATAAGTGTTATGAGACTGAGCAGGGAATAGGACAATATCTGGATTCTCACGTCGCCCAAACGAAGAACAAGTATGTTGATGCATCTTCTTCGGGTGTGTTAGTTATTGAGAACTGTTTCTCAGTTCACCCTACGTCCTAGGTATTAGATACCGGATCGGGATCCCACATATGTAAATTGTTACGTGGGCTACGTAAAAGTAGAGAACTGGGAAAGGGTGTTCATTCCGTACAAGTAGGGAATGGTACAAATATTGCAGCCAAAGCAGTTGGCGAATATCACCTTGTATTACCAAGTAGTAATACATTGATTCTGAATGAGTGCTATTATATACCGAACATGATGTGCAACATTATATCAGTTTCTTTATTAAGTAAAGAAGGGTATAATTTTGTAATACAGGATAATCTTATGAACATCTTCCTAAATCAAAAGTTGATTGGATCAGGCTCGTTACATAATGGCATATTCATTCTCAATCAAAATACAGTTCTTAATATACAAAACACACACAAGAGGAAGAGTTCAGAAATGAACGAATCCTTCTTGTGGCATTGTAGACTTGGTCATATCAATGCGACACGGCTAACTAAGTTACATAAGGATGGATATTTGAATCCGTTCGAATTATCATCTTATGATACTTGCCATTCATGTCTCAAAGGTAAAATGACCAAAACTCCGTTTAGTAGATACGGAGAAAGAGTTGAGGAACTCTTAGGGCTGGTACATAGTGATGTATGCGGTCCTATGTCTACACATGCCAGGAACGGTTCTTCTTACTTCATTACATTCACTGACAATCTCTCAAGATTCGGACATGTGTTCCTGATGAAACACAAGTCTGAAACTTTTGAGAAATTCAGAGAATATAAGCACGAAGTAGAGAACCAAACGGGCAAAATTATTAAGATCCTTCGATCTGATTGAGGAGGAGAATACTTGAGCAATGAGTTTCTGGACTATCTAAAAGAGAATAGGATTCTCTCTCAGCTTACTCCTCCTTATACACCACAGCACAACGGTGTATCGGAGCGGAGGAATCGCACCCTATTAGATATGGTGCGCTCTATGATGAGCAATGCTGAGTTACCTATTTCCTTCTGGGGATATGCCCTTGAGACAGCGGCATACCTATTGAATCAAGTTCCGTCTAAATCTGTACCTACCACACCATATAAGATATGGAGTGGGAAGAGACCGTATCTTAAACAAGTTAAGATATGGGGTTGTCCGACCGAAGTCAAAAGGCAAAATCCGGACAAACTCGAGGCACGATCAGTTCTTTGCAAGTTTGTGGGATATCCTAAGAATTCCCAAGGATACTTTTTCTACCACGCTGAAGAACAAAAAGTGTTTGTTTCTCAATATGCCACCTTTTTAGAAAAGGAATTTCTTGCAAAAGAAATTAGTGGCAAAGAGGTAGAGCTGGAAGAGGTTCCAGCACCACAAACTACAACTGATGATTTATTGGAACCAGAGGATTCAGTAGCTCCTGACGAACCCCATCCTCTCCGTCGATCTAGCAGGGTTTCTCATCCACCTGAGAGATACTACGGTTTTCTCATCGATGGTGGAAGCGAGGATTGCATCATGGAAGATGATGACCCGACTAGTTTCGAGCAGGCCATCACGAGTGGGGACTCTGTAAAATGGCTGGATGCAATGCGATCTGAGATGGAATCTATGTACACCAACAAAGTATGGACTTTGGAAGTTGCTTTTGAAAGGGTAAAACCCATTGGGAGCAAATGGATCTTTAAAAAGAAACTTGGTGTAGATGGAAAAGTTGAGATTTTCAAAGCTAGACTTGTTGTAAAGGGTTTTCGTCAACGACCAGGTGTGGATTATGACGAAACCTTTTCTCCAGTGGCTATGCTTAAGTCCATCCGGATCTTACTTGCCATTGCTGCATACCATGACTACGAAATCTGGCAGATGGATGTTAAGACCGCCTTTCTAAATGGTGATTTAGAAGAGTGCGTGTACATGACTCAGCCAGAGGGCTTCGTAGATAGTGGGAGCAGCGGAAAGGTGTGCAAGCTGCTTAAATCCATCTATGGGTTAAAGCAAGTATCGCGGAGTTGGAACATCTGCTTTGATGTTGTAGTCAAAGAGTTTGACTTCATCAAAAACGTAGATGAACCTTGTATCTATAAGAAGGTTGCAGAGAGTAAGGTTGTCTTCCTTGTATTGTACGTGGATGACATACTCTTGATAGAAAATGATGTTCCTATGCTGCAATCGGTCAAGCTCTTCTTGTCACAAAGATTCTCAATGAAAGATCTAGGTGATGCCTCATGCATACTGGGAATTATGATCTATAGAGAAAGATCTAAACGGATACTGGGATTGTCCCAATTCAGGTTCATTGACACCATACTAAAGAGGTTTAGTATGGAAGAATCCAAGCGTGGGAACCTACCCACGATCTCTGAAATCACTCTCTCCAAAGAGATGTCTCCCAAGACTGATTTGGAAAGAACTCGCATGCAAAGGATACCCTATGCTTCGGCAGTAGGCTCTATCATGTATGCGATGCTATGTACCAGACCCGATGTAGCATACTCACTAAGTGTAGTGAGTAGGTATCAAGCAGATCCTGGAGAGAGTCACTGGATAGCTGTGAAGAACATTCTCAAGTACTTGAGAAGAACTAAGGAGATGTTCTTGGTGTATGGTAACGGAGAACTCCAGGTGGAGTCCTTTACCGATTCGAGCTTCCAAAGTGATAAGGACGACTGTAAGTCGCACTCGGGGTTTGCCTTTACCCTCAATAGAGGGGCGGTGTGTTGGAAGAGTTCCAAACAGGATACCGTTGCAGACTCGACGATGGAGGCTGAATACATCGCTGCCAACGATGCTGCCAAAGAGGCTACTGGATGAAGAAGTTCATTACTGAACTTGGTATGGTTCCATCCATTGAGCATCCAATACCTTTGTATTGCGATAACAATGGAGCTGTGGCTTTGGCCAAGGAACCCAGGTCCCATCAGAAGTCCAGACATTCTGAGGCGGTATCACCTGATCCGGGAGATAGTTGATCGCCGGGAGATCGAGGTCAGGAGAGTTGATACGAAGGACAACACTACGGATCCACTCACGAAGGCCATTCCCCAGACACAGTTTGAGAGACTCTTCGGGATGTTGGGTATAAGATACTACAACAGCTGGCCTTAGTGCAAGTGGGAGATTGTTAGTTATGTATATGCCCTAGAGGCCATTGTTGTACATATGATGTATATTATAATGGATGCTTGGATATATATAGAGAGGACTTTCTTGCTCGTCATGATAGTATGCTATTTGGTTTCACTTTATCTTAACATGTTGACTTGTATTAGTTTACTGTCTTGCTCTCACATGTTGATAAAGCCCTTAAGATATGTACTCGACTACCGGGACTATGATGAGATGATACTAGTGGGGCCACGGTAGTCGATGAGTACATCCTATAACTGTTCCTAGTCGAGGGTGTATCGAGACAGGGCATCGATACACCAGAGTAGACTAGCGTATACGCATCTTGACCCATATGATGGGCGATGGATGATCCTATATCCATCGGTGTTTGACATCAAAGATGGTTTACGGGTGCTCAGTGGAGACTGGGTACACTGGACGGACTCGCCGAGAACTCCCACATGGTATTATACCTCACGTCAGATGGCAGTTCTCTGGTGACACTGGTACAGGTTAGTCTGTAGACCCGAGATCGTCATAGAGTCTTGTGTGATTCCCACCGTGCTTTGATTTCCATCATACCACGTCTAAGAGGGCATGCAAAACGGTGGCTTTTGGGTACAGTCCCGAATCGCATGGATGCAATGAGCGATAAGAGGGGTTTCGTCTCTCCCGGTATAGGGAGTTGATGTTGTGCTGTATTCGATTGGCTATAACTGGAAGTCCCTGGCCAGGGCGGATATTGAGTACTACTAGTAAGTGTTATTAGTAGGTTCTCGACCTGTTATGAGCCTCACATCGACACGACTTATCAGTTATTGGGGTCTGACGTTTACCACCCCTAGACCGGATATGCAACATATTAGACGAAGAGACCGGACTGTACGGTAGTGTTACTGAATGGATTCACAGGAGAATGTACAGGCTTGCTTGTTGATCTTCTGATCGCTCAATACTTGGGTGGCTGTTACGTTTAGCTGACCGCTTGCAGCTTGTGGGTGTTTGATATGATCATCACCTGCTGCCGGCGTATTGACGATTCTTTAGAGTCCTACACAGAGGTTTCTTGACTCAGGCAAAACGGAGTAAGAGCACATATGTGATATGTGCAGGACCGAGGATAATACGATATGAGATACCGTATTCTATTCTCGCGATATTAGATATCAGCCGGGTATATGTGATATAGCCGGGTCATCGGATCAAGTGTTGATTCGGTGAACTGATACAGTATATATTAATCGGTTATTTGAGAAATAGCCGGATTGTCGGATCAAGTGTTGATTCGATAATTTAATGTATAATTATATATGTGATATATTACATTACATTATCTAATATTGGCTCGCTTTATTGATTCATTTTCTCACCGGGTAATACATTGATATATATGCGATATATGTTAATTGTATTATTTTCTTTTGTTACAAAAATATATTATATATGTGATATATAATATTGTAACAAGTTATGTTTACAAATGCAACATGATTAGTAGAGATTAAACATGGTTAGGGTTTAATTTGGGTTAGTATTTTCTTGAAGCTTCTAAAAGCTTTTGTTTTGTTTTAAGCTAAGATATTATGTGTTTATATTTTGAAGATATTATTTAACCCAACCCAAACCCTTAACCCTAGTAAACTCTCTACATGAGTTAATGCTTCATATTATTAACTCAAGGTTCATTTGTAAGCATAGTAACTTTTCATTATTCATCACAAAAGAAATCATCTTCTTCTTCCTTCATGAAAGCTTTCTAGCTTTTGGTTTTGTGATGGATTAGTGTGAGATCTTGAAAATAAAAGAGAGCATAATTCCTACTTCATCATCCTCATCTAATCTAGCCAATTAGATTATGGTGTTCACTTCATTAATACTTGATTAATGAGTGAGAGCTTGAGTTAAAGAAATTTCAAGGTAGATCATCTTAGAAAAGGAAGACTTCAAGCAAGCATGAATCATTCGGGTTGTGGAGCTTCTCTTGAATCCGGAAGATCATGGATCGCGGCGAAGGGACTACTACTCGGAGCTTATGAAGCGAAGGAGCGGACTACAAAGGTTGTAATCCCTCTCTCTTAGATGTAAAGATATTTACTTGCATGTTTAAACCCTAATTATCTAGCAAAGATCCTCGCTTTAGCTTGTTCGGCATGTCTAAATTTTAAATCGGGCATGGTTGATTCCTTATAGACCCTTGTGACAGTGCCTATTAACCCTACAGAAGTAAGAATTTTGCTCACTTTAGAATTCTCTTTCTCTTCTTCTTTTTCACTCCAAGAAAAGCTAGAGAGCCAAGTGTGAGATGAAGAAGATGAACAAGTAGTGAACTAGTATTGAACCATGGGTGAGAATAAATATCTCATAGATATTATGTAGAGAGTAAACCATGGCTAAAGATAATGGTTGGGTTATAAAATATCTAGAGTAAAACAAAATTAGTGGAATTAGTCAAGGCTTCTACATGCTTCCACAAGCATCTAAGCCATGCTAATTTCCACCTCATTTTGATTTTACTCTAAATAAACAATTACCCTAATTATCTTTAGTTTGGTATGAGTCTCATACACCCATGTCCAATGTATCATCCACCATGACTCAATAGTATATGTAATATATATTTATGTGATATATATTAATATATGTATTAATATATATATATATATATATATATAGACATATATATCACATAAATATATATTAATACATATATTAATATATATCAAATGTATTATAAAGAGAAGAAATTCTTTAGTGAGCTGATATTAGTTAATATATATTAATATATCAAATATACAAATATATATACCAAATTATTAAATCAACACTTGATTTAATAATCTGGCTATATCATATATAACTGACTAATATCATGTATATCAATTTATTGAATCAACACTTGATTCAATAACCTGGTTACATCACATATAACCGACCGATATAATATATATCGCGAGATTAGAATACGGTATTACATATACGTATTTAATCAAGGTCCCCCACATATCACATGTGTGCCCTACTTCGTTTCGCTTGAGTTAGGAAACCTCTGCGTGGGACTCTAAAAACTCATCAATACGCCAGCAGTAGATAATGATCACATCAGTCCCCCACAAGTCATCAGCGGTACTAGATGGACATAACGGCTACCCATGTATTAAGCGAATAGAAGATCAACAAGCAAGCTTATCCAAACCCCCATGAAACCTATAAGTAACACTACCATACAGTCCGGTCTCTTCGTTTAATATGTCGCATATCGAGTCTGGGGGTGGATAAGTTAGACCCCAGTAACTTGATAAGTCATGCCGATGTATGGCTTATAATGGTTGAGAAACTACTGATAATACTTACCAGTAAATCTCATCAGCCCTAGCCAGGGACTTACTGTTATAACCAATCGAGCATAGTGCAACATCAACTCCCAATACCGGGAGAGACGAAATCCCTCCTATTGCTCATTGCCACCATGTGACTCAGGACTGTACCCAAAATCCACCTGTTTGCATGACTCCATTGAGTAGTGGTAGGGAGGAAATCAAAGCACGGTGGGAACCACACAAGACTCTATGACGATCTCGGGTCTACAGACTAACCTGTACCAATATCACCAGAGAACTGCTATCTAACGATAGGTATAGTACCATCTAGGAGTTCTCGGCGAGACCTGTTTAGTGTACACATTCTCTAATGAGCACATGTGTACAATCTTTAATGTCAAACACCAATGGATGTGGGATCATCAATTGCCCCATACAGGGTCAAGAACCGTACACACTAGTCTACTCTGGAATATCGATGCCCTGTCTCGATACTCTCTCGACTAGGAACAATTAAAGGATGTGGTTATGGACTACCCAAGCCTCACTAGTATGATCTGCATCATAGACCTGATAGTCAAGCTAACATCCTAAGGGCTTTATCAACATGTATCGGAGAGACGGTATAATAATACTAGTATACATGTTAAGATAAAGAGCAACCAGATAGCATACTATCATGTCGAGCAAGAAAGTCCTCTATATATATGTCCAAGCATCCACTATAATATATAATAATGGCCTCTAGGGCATACATATGACTAACACTACGGACATAGCATCCACGCTCGCTCTGTTAGCAACCATGAGGGTCATATCACCTGCCTTCATAACTCTACGGTTTCTCAGAGCCTGCAATGAATTACAGATATGAGATCCTGAACCGGTATCCAATACCCAGGAAGTAGAGTTGATTGACAAACAGTTTTCAATCATAAACATACCTGAAGCCGAAGCCACAACTTACTTCGAATCCTGGTTCTGGTCTTTCTAGGCCCTGCAGTCCTTCTAACAATGGCCTTTCCTTTGACAATAGAAGCATTCATCTTTCCCTACCGTCGGCCCCCTAACTTTTGCCATGCCCTTCCCCTGTACCTTATTGACAGCTCCTTTCGGCTTGGTGGAGGGCTTCTTCTTCTTCCCCTTGGCTTTCGCCTTGGATCTAGAAGAGGAAGGTTCCCCAATAAGCAGAGCGAGTGTCTTCCTAGTTTTCTTTAGGGTGCCCTCTGCACTCCTCAATATGTTGAGGAGTTCTGGAAGTGTAACTTTCTTATCTTGAATATTGAAATTCAAGATAAACTAGGCATAGGTAGAAGGGAGTGACTGTAGAATCAAGTCTGTATAGAACTCGTTCTCCAACATGGTCCCAAGGTCCGCGAGCTCTTCAATATAGCCAATCATCTTAAGGACATGGTCCCTTAAAGATGACCCTATAGCCAACCTCATCTGAAACAATCTTCAAGGTCTCGTATCTTGCGATACGAGATTGCTCTTCAAATAAATCCTTGGTATGGAGGAAGATGTAAGTTAAGTCTATCTTCTCATGCCGCCTCTGGTGTTCATTATCCATTGAGACCAGCACGAGGCACTTAGCTTTCGCACTGTCTAATTCCCATGTCTTACGAATCTCAATATCCCTGACGGTGGAATCTGGACCTGGGACGGTGGGGGCTTCGGTAGTAAGAAGGTAGCCCAGCTTGTCATAAATTATAGCCATCTGGACATTCCTTAGCCAATTTTTATAGTTTGGCCCCGTCAATATATTTTTATCTAGCATTAACTTAAACCCGGTCATTTTGGTCGCTGCAATTAGGAGAGAGAGAAGAAACACTCAGCATGATAATCTTGCAAGTTTAGATTGGTTATTAGTTTATCTAAACAGGATAGCTCCCACTGTTTCCTCAAATCCTCTTTCAAACCATAAAAGAAGAATTAGTCGGGATTTATTGCACCTTACAATTCTTGCTTAACCTTTCGGCTAGGCTAGTGTCGGTACTTCTAGGGAGGTTTTCCAACGCTTTCACGAAGTTCCTTAATTACATAACCTCTTTTTCCTGAAGGCGTAGCCCCGCTAACACTGTTCTAGGCACCTACTTGGTTTATAGCATTGATTGTTTAATTGAAAAACTCTCCCGAGGAGTAATAAAACTCACGGTGGGATTGAGATCCAACTATCATTGCGTGACAATTTTGAAGGAATCCTACCAAAATCATCACACTCCAGATGGTATGCAAAACTACCAAGTTTCCATTTCTTTTGAAACTCCCGATTTAGATTTTTGCCCCAAGCGCTCATGACCTTGACAAATGCCAAAATATCATAAGACGCAAGTCAAGTTCTACCCGTCATTGTCTAGGTTAAACTAAACCCATTCGTACAAACCCTTGACGAAGGCCAAAATAGCTGTACGTCTATCCCAGATTAACGCTTCTATCTTTACTACAGATGAATACCCAGCAGCTACCGATCACTATGCCTTGACGAAGATCAAAATACATAGCTTGAATACTACTGAATATCCATCCGAAATGACGGAGGGCTACGGCTGGTTTTGGCGAAAACCGTGAACATAATGAACTTGATATAGTCGAAGGAACCATGATAGCTTTTAAAAAGAGTGGTTTAGGCTCCGCATTTAAAACTTGTTTTTCAAGAAAACCGAGTGGTTTTGAAATTGTTCTAACGATTTCACTTTGGTTTGTTTTCTTTGCATTAAACAATATTAATATTGTTCCATCATTTAATCCTATCATTGCAGAAAGAAACAAAAATAGAACGTACGCTAATACCATCCGCATTCACCACGGGGCCCCATCATGCACCGTTAAGTTACTTAATTAACGGCAGAGCGGGGGCTAGACTAGCGCGGGTGCAAAACATAAGCAACATTTATTATATAATATATATATATATATATATATATATATATATATATATATATATATATATAGCCATTCGTCTCACGCAATAATAGTCATTCCAGATCACAACAACACAGATGAATATATTGGATATACTAGGATATCCGTGTTTCGTTTTAGCCTAGAACTAAAAACGGATTCCACGGTCGTAATGAATAACCAAACCCCACCTTAGACCCCTACGGATGCGGCAAACTACCCGCTAAATTCCCAAAGTGAAGCAACCTCCCTCAAAAAAATGAGTAGGCCACTCAGCACTTCAAGAACCCGGTAGTTTGTTTACCTTGGGATTATCTTAAGTGTAAGAAAAAGTAAATGAAATAATACAACGGTGACTACAACCTCAACCCGAATGTGCCCCGCAAAAGAATATTACATCAATTTACAAATATACATGAATGAAAGAAAATAACACTCTTCTCACATCCCCCCGGCTATTCATTCACGACGATCCAATACTTCATATCCACAAGCCATGAACAAGATACTAGATATGTGTAACCCCCACTAATCAACATATAGCAATTAGTAGACGTTTAGAAACACATATACACTACATAAAAACACAGATTAGCAAGAACATAGAATTTTGATCGATTATAACTTTCCGCGTTTACCCCATGCACAAACCAGTACACAGACAAATCTGGATAAAAGCCAAATATGCCAAAAATCATATTTCCAAGTACATGAACCATAGAAAAAATTGGGAACACATTGGCCATAACTCGGCCGCGGATCCGCGGCCAAATGACCTATTTGGCCGCAATTCTGTGGTCTAGTTGATAGGTTATGTGCTCAAAAATTTTCCTTGGTCCTAAAAAGGCCTGCTCATATTTTTAAGGCCACTGAAATAATTTTTTGAACAAGTATAAAATTCGGACAGCAAGCATATCTCGGAAATGTAATTTCAGGTATTTTCTGTCGATCGAACTTCTAACTACTTGCTAACTATCTAGTTAAGGTTTAAGTAGGCTTTGATACCACTATAAGTCGATGTCGCACACCCCACTCACTTGTGGGGAGGCGGAATACACAAACATCGATTTTTATACTTTGCAACACCGACCTAAACTCCAGGATCTTTTCAGAAACCTGAACTAGTTAAACTACTTGGAGGTTCTAACTACTATGTAAGTTTTTTATACCTTGTTGAATCAAGTCCTTCGAGTCTTGTTCTCCTCTCCTTGAGCTCCTAAGAAGTGTGGATCTAGCTCGGTCGTCGACCTCCTCGTATCGAAGACAATCCACCCGAAAGTCTATGGTTCAAGCTCCAACCTCTGAACCGAGGTAACTAAAGTACATAGTTTGGTAAGCTAGGTAGCTTAGGAGATGTAGAATGTTAATTGGACTATTTAATCTCAAGTGACCCTAGGATTCACAACACATGTGAGGGTTAGGGTCTTGAGGAAGAAGGAGGAGAGGAAAATGGAGAGAGAAAGAAAATATGCAAATGAGCTAAAACTTGTGCAGGTGAAGAATGGCTCATTCTTTTCTCACATGAAGCATGCAATGATTTTCAATAGAAAATTGTAGCCATGCATAAATAGTAAGTCCAAACCAATAAACAAATGAATTAGCCATGCTTCACCCATACCACAAATATCTCCATTTTCCACTTCAATAATCTATTTTCTAAAAATAGATAAATCCAATAATGAGGTGTCCCCTTCTACAAGCATCTCTTGTAAAATTACAAGAATGCCCTCACCGTATATACATACCTGTATTCGTACTGCAAAAATACGAATACGATGAGATAATAACAATCCAATAATATAATACTAGAATCTGGCTTAAACCAAAACCCACTAGTATTATCCGTCAGAACAACATCCATGTAGCCAGTACATGTATATGATCGGAACCCTACACGTAAAACCACACGGCCTCTATATCGTTTTGCCTGAACCAGGGAAACCCTCTATGTGGGACACTAAAGACTCGACAGTACGCTGGCAGTGGGTTTAACCACAAGTCCGTCAGCGGCACTAGTTGTACGTAACGGCTATCTAGGTACCTATCGAAAAGAAGGCCGACGAGCGAACTCATCCAGACCCCTACTTAGCCTATCCGTGACAATCTCTGTACAGTCCGGTCTGTTCATCTAAGATTATCGCATATCGGGCCTAGAGGGTGGTAACCATCAGACCCATAATAGCGCAATCAGTCATGTCGGTGTAGAGCCCAATACACCCTGAGAAACTACTGGTGTACCTACTAGTAAATCTCACTTGCCCTGGCCGGGGACTTTGTGTATTGGCTATCCGTACACAGCGCGATATCAATTCACAATACCAGGAGAGACGAATCCTTTCTATCCACTACTGCCTTTAAGTGCTTCGGGACTGCACCTAACTACTACCTGTTTGCACGACTCATATGAGCCGTGGTAAGGTAGTAATCTAAGTACAGTGGGAACACACTCGAGACGAATAGTGATATCAAATCAACGGATTAACCTGTACTCATGTCACCCGGGAACTGCTAACTGAAGATAGGTATAATACCAACCAGCAGTTCCCATCAAGTCCGTCCAGTGTAACTCATAACCCAATGAGCATATGTATACTATCTCCGGTATCGCATACCAATGGCTGCGTGATAGGCCATCTCCCTTGACTGGGATGAGAAGCGTATACACTAGTCTACTTTAGAGTATCGATGCCCTATCTCGATAATCCTAGACTAGGTACAAGCTTAAGGATGTGCTTATAGACTACCCAGCCCCCACTAGTGTGACTGCCATCACAACGCCGGTAGTCAAGCAAAGATCCTAAGGGCTATATCAATATGTATTAGCAATATGCTAAAAGAAACATATACACATATTAAGATAGAATCAAACCAGATAGCATACTATCATATTGAGCAAGACTGTTATTATATCTGTGTATATCCCAAGCTTCCAAAATATAATATACAATCTACTACTATACAATAATGGCCTCTAGGGCATATATCACTAACAACTACCGCCTGTTTGAATGACTCAGTAGAGCAGTGGTAGGGAGGTAATCAAAGCACAGTGGGAACCACACAAGGCACTATGATGATCTCAGGTCTACAGAGTAACTTGTACAAGTGTCACCAGAGAACTGTTATCTGATGATAGGTATGGTACCATCTAGGAGTTCTCGGCGAGTCTGTTCGGTGTACTCATTCTTCAATGAGCACATGTGTACAATCTTTGATGTCAAACACCAATGGTTGTGGGATAAACCATCGCCCCATACAGGGTCAAGAAACGTACACACTTGTCTTCTCTGGAATATCGATACCCTGTCTCGATACTCCCTCGACTAGGAACACTTCAAGGATGTGCTTGTGGACTACACAAGCCCCATTAATATGATCTACATCATAGTCTTGGTAGTCAAGCAAAACATCCTAAGGGCTTTATCAACATGTATCAGTGAAATAGTAAAGTAGAGCAAATGTACATGTTAAGATAAAGAGTAACAAGGTTGCATACTATCATGTTGAGCAAGAAAGTCCTCTATATATATGTCCAAGCATCCACTATAATATTATAACAATGGCCTCTACGGCATACATATTCCTAACAGCTGGGTGGTCCATAAGCACATCCTTAAACGTCCCTAGTCGAGAGAGTATCGAGACTGGTTATCGATACTCCGGGTTAGACTAGTGTATACTTTTCGAGACCCCGACGAGGGACGGTGGCCGGTCTCACAATCCATTGGTGTTGAGTCACCTAAGATAGTATACAGGTGCTTACTAAAGGTGATTACACCGGACGAACTCACCGAGAACATCTAACTGGTATTATACCTATTGTCAGATAGAAGTTCTCTTGTGGTATAACTACAGGTTAGTCCTTTAACCAGAGATTATCATTTGTCTCGTGTGAGTTACCACTATACTTAGATTACTACCCTACCACTTATCAAAGGAGTTGTGCAAATAGGTTTTAGTTGGGTACAGTTCCGAGCCATATGGAGGCGGTGAACAATCATCAGAGATTCGTCTCTCCCGGTATTGGGAGTCGATGTCGCGCTGTATTAGATCAACTATCACCATAAAATTCTTGGCCAAGGTGGATGAGATTTATTATTGTGATATCAGCAGTTTCTCAGTGGGTGATGAGCTTCAGACCGGCATGACTTATCTGGTTAGTAGGGGCATGACGTTACCACCCCCTAGAACTGATATACATTTATCTCAGACGAAGAGACCGAACTATATGAAGATTGTCACAGACAGGCTCAGTAGGGGTATGGATGAGTTTGCTCGTCGGCCTTCCTTTCGCTCAATACCTGGGTAGCCGTTACGTACAGCTAGTGCCGCTGACGTGCTTGTGGTTAAACCCACTGCCAGCGTATTGACGGGTCTTTAGAGTCCCACATAATAGATTTTCCCAGTTCAGGCAAAATGATGTAGTGGCCGTATATTGATGTTGGATATGTATGCCCTAGAGGCCATTATTGTATATGTATACATGTGGATGTTGGGGATATGTATGTACAGGACATTGTTGCTCAGTTATATAGTACATTATTTCAGTTGTCTTTATTAGGACATGTGTATTTGTTTTTATTGATGTTTTATCCAGCTTGCACATATTGATAAAGACTTGATATAGTAGTATACTATTATGGTTTGACTTTATCTTAACATGGCATATGTTATATTAGATATTGCGGTTATATGTTGATAAAGCCCGTAGGATCTTGCTTGACTACCTGCGTTGTGATGGCGATCATACTTGTGGGAGTAGGGTAGTCCATAAGCACATCCTTAAATGGTCCCTAGTCGCGTGAGTATCAAGACTGTGCATTGATATTCCAGAGTAGTGAATACGTATCTAGACCCCGACGAGGGGCAATGGTTGGTCCCCCGGCCATTGGTCTGATGCACCTAAGATCATATACAGGTGCTCACTTGGTGTGAGTGCACTGGATGGACTTGCGGAGAACTTCCAGATAGTACTATACCTATCGTCAGATGGAAGTTCTCAGATGACATTGTACATGTTAGTCTTCGGACCTAAGATCGTCATTTGTCTCGTGTAAGTTCCCACTGTGTTTTGATCACTACCCTACCACGGCTCTACTGAGTCGTGCAAACAGGTTTTGGTTGGGTACAGTCCCGAGCCACATGGAGGCAGTGAGCGATTGTTGGGGATTCGTCTCTCCCGGTATTGGGAGTCGATATTGCACAGTGTTCGATTGGTCAAGACCATAAGACCTTGGCCAAGACAGCTGGGATTTACTGATAAGTTGATCAGTAGTTTTCCGGATTGGTCCTGAGCCTCATCAGCACGAATTATCGGGTTATTAGAGTCTGATATATACCACCCGCTAGACCCTGTATGCTATACTCTTAGATGAAGAGACCGGACTGTACGGAGATTGTCACGGATAGGCTCAGTAGGAGTTCGAACGAGTTTGCTCGTCGGACTTCCATTTCGACAGGTACCTGGATAGTGTTACCCACCCCGGTGCTTAACGGGGAGGCGGAATAGGTAAAAATCAAATTTTCCTCAAAGGAAACATAGACTAACCATGAAGGATCTTTGCTAAACGAAAACTAACAAACTGATACGGAGTCTTAACTACTAGGTTAGAAGGTTATACCTAGTTCTTGAACTCCTTCTTTTCTTGGTGTGGTCCTCCTAGTTGCTAGCTCCTTGGAGTGGTGTAGATGGCTCCTCCTCGTTGTCTTCTCTAGGTCAAAGAACGATCCACCCGAAGGCCTCTACCTTGAGCTTCTACCTCAACAATGAAGTAAGTAGAGTGCTTGGCTTGCTACACTAAGAACCCTAGAGTGAGTAGAGAAGTATTTTGGTGGTTTAGTCTCAAAGCTTTGATTTTCAACACATGAAACACTTAAGCTTTTTGAGAGAGGAAGAGGGAGAGCAAACCATGAGAGAGAAAGATAATGAGAGAATGAGAGAACAAAGCTCTCATATGAGAAATATATGATAATAATAATAATAATTAAGAAAATTGTGATGGTGAGTTGATTTGACCATTATCATTTCATAATTAATGCTAAGCATGCTTCAAAAAAATATCTCATGCTCAACAAAAGAAAATATCTAAGTGAATGTGAGTCAACAAGTCAAATGGTCAATCCAACTCTAACCATGATACAATTATCCTTAATTAAAACTATTAATCATATTCCTCCTTCTCATTATGGTTTTGATCAAGTCAATGGTCAAAACCCTAATAAGGTGTCTCCCTCTCCGCTCCTATCAACTGTACATACATACCCGCATCCATGTTCCATAGAAACACGAATACAATGAGACTAGACCAATCCCAAAACAAATACTAGGATCTGGCTTAACCAAAGCCCACTAGTATCAACTGCCCGAACACCAAACGTGCACAAGTGCGCGTATGTGAACGAACCCCGTCGTAAAACCATACGACCTCTACTCTGTTTTGCCCAAAGGCGAACAACCCTCTGTGTGGGACTCTAAAGACTCGACACTACGCTGGTAGTGGGTTTAACCACAGGCCGCAAGCGGTACTAGCTGTACGTAACGGTCCCCAGGTAGATGCCGATAAGAAGACTGATGAGGTGAACCCATCCGAACTGCTACTGAGCCTTAATGTGACAATCTCCATACAGTCCGGTCTGTTCGTCTAAGAGTATCGCATGTCGGCTAGGGGGCGGTAAACGTCAGACCCTTAATAGCGGTACAAGTCATGTCGGAGTGTAGCCCAGAACACCCTGAGAAACTACTGGAAACACTACCAGTAAATCTCGCTTGCCCTGGCCAGGGACTTTGTGTAATGGCTTTCCTAGACACAGTGTGATATCAACCCCCAATACCGGGAGAGACGAGTCCTTTCTAACCGTCACTACCTCCAACTGCTTCAGGACTGCACCCAACTACTACCTGTTTGCACGACTCAATAGAGCCATGGTAGGGTAGTAATCTAAGAGCAGTGGGAACACACTCGAGGCGAAGTGGTAGTGTTAAGTCAACGGACTAAGCTGTACTTATGTCACCTAGGAACTGTTATCTGACGATAGGTATAGTACCAACCAACAGTTCCCAACGAGTCCTGTCCAGTGTACTCATAACCTAATGAGCACCTGCATACTATCTCCAGTACGACGTACTGATGGCTGTGGGACAGACCATCTCCCAAGCTGGGACGAGAAGCGTACACACCAGTCTACTCCGGAGTATTGATGCCCTGTCTCGATAATCCTACGACTGGGGGCCTGTATAAGGATGTGCTTGTAGACTACCCAACCCCCACAAGTGTGACTGCCATCACAACGCTGGTAGTCAAGTAAAGATCCTAAGGGCTCTATCAATATATATTAGCGATTTATCAAAAGAAACATATACACATATTAAGATAGATACAAACCAAGTAGCATACTACCATATTGAGCAAGACTGTTATAAATCTGTGTATATATCCCAATCTTCCAAAATGTAATATACAAACTGGTACTATACAATAATGGGCTCTAGGGCATATCACACTAACAATCTCCCACTTGCACTAAGGCCATGTGCTGCATATCGCAGACCTATCATCTTGACTAGCCTCTCGAACTGCGTCTGAGGAATCACCTTTGTGAATGGATCTGCAGTGTTATCTTCTGTAGCAACCCTCCGAACCTCGATCTCCCGGCGATCAACGATCTCCCTGATCAGGTGATACCGCCTCAAGATGTGTCTGGACTTCTGAAGGGACCTGGGTTCCTTCGCTAAAGCTATAGCCCCATTGTTGTCACGGTACAGAGGTATTGGATGAACAATGGACGAAACCACCTGAAGTGCTGTTAAGAACTTCCTCATCCAGACAGCTTCTTTTGCGGCATCTGAAGCTGCGATATACTCTGCTTCTATTGTCGAGTAAGCAACGGTCTCCTGTTTGGAACTCTTCCAACAGACCGCCCTTCCATTGAGAGTAAAGACATAACCTGACATGGATTTGGAGTCATCCTTGTCACTCTGGAAGCTGGAGTCAGCAAAGCCCTCGATCTGGAGGTCTTTTCCGCCGTAAACCAAGAACATATCCTTAGTCCTTTTTAGGTACTTCAGAATGTTCTTTACCGCTATCCAGTGCTTCTCCCCAGGGTTTAACTGATACCGGCTTACCACACTCAGTGCATAAGCTACATCTGGTCTGGTACAGAACATCGCATACATTATAGAGCCTACCGCAGAAGCGTAAGGTATAATAGACATGCGATCCCTTTCCAAATCAGTCTTGGGAGATATCTCTTTGGAGAGGGTGATTCCGTGACAAGCCAGTAAATTACTGTGCTTTGAATCTTCCATACTGAATCTTTTCAGTATGGTGTCGATGTACCTGGACTGTGAAAGTCCCAACATCCTCTTATATCTATCACGATAGATCTGGATCCCCAGAATGTAAGAGGCATCATCCAGGACTTTCATGGAGAATCTGTGTGACAAGAACCCTTTGACAGATTGTAGTATAGGGATGTCATTTCTTATCAAGAGAATGTCATCCACGTATAAAACGAGGAATACGACAGTTCGCGCTACAATCTTACTATAAATGCATGGTTCATCTGGATTTTTGATAAAGCCAAATTCTTTGACTGTCTCATCAAAACAGATGTTCCAACTCCGCGATGCCTGCTTCAGTCCATAAATGGACTTCAGCAACTTGCACACGTTTCCGCTGCTCCCACTCTGAATGAATCCCTCTGGCTGGTCCATATAGACACACTCCTCTAAATTTCCATTTAGAAAAGCGGTTTTTACGTCCATCTGCCAAATCTCATAATCGTGGAAGGCAGCAATGGCAAGAAGGATTCTAATGGATTTGAGTATAGCCACTGGAGAAAAGGTTTCGTCATAGTCCAAACCATGTCTTTGACGAAAACCCTTTGCAACAAGTCTAGCCTTATAGGTTTCAACCTGTCCATCTACACCAATCTTCTTTTTAAAGATCCATTTGCAGCCTACGGGTTTTACCCCTTCTGGAGCAAAGTCCAAAGTCCATACTTTGTTGGTGTACATGGACTCTATC
The DNA here is from genome assembly GCA_030015575.1 of Agapanthus africanus. NCBI lineage: Eukaryota > Viridiplantae > Streptophyta > Magnoliopsida > Asparagales > Amaryllidaceae > Agapanthus > Agapanthus africanus. The sequence goes on along the minus strand of CM057346.1, from coordinate 326,875,715 downwards.
TCGGTCCGCATTGCATCTAGCCATTTTACTGAGTCGGTGCTCTGAATGGCCCGCTAGAAGTTAGTCGGCTCATCACTATTAATGATGCAATCCTCTCTATCCCTGTCTATGAGAAAGCCGTAGTATCAATCAGGTGGATGAGAAAGCCTACTACTCCTGCGGAGCGGTGCGGAAATGTCCTGTTTTTTTTGAAACTTCTTGTTCCACCAAGCTTTCAGTAATAGCTTGTGGTTCTGGAAGTTCTTCCAGTTCTATTACGCTCCCACTTGTTTCTTTTTCTAAGAACTGATGTTCCAGAAAGTGGGCATGACGAGAAACAAAAACCTTTTGTTCCTCTGCGTAATGAAAAGATACCCCCTGGAGTTCTTTGGGTATCCCACAAACTTACACAGTACTGAGCGTGCCTCGAGTTTGTCCGCATGCTGCTTTTTGACAAAAGCTGGACATCCCCATATCTTCAGATATTGAAGATAGGATTTCTTCCCACTCCACATCTGATATGGTGTGGTAGGCACAGTCTTGATAGGAACCTTGTTTAAAAGATATGCAGCTGATTCTAGTGCATAGCCCCAGAATGATCGCGGTAACTCAGCGTTACTCATCATAGAACGTACCATATCCAATAGGGTTCGGTTTCGTCTCTCCGATACACCGTTGTGTTGTGAAGTGTATGGAGGAGTAAGCTGAGAGAGAATTCCATTCTCTTTTAGGTAATCCAGGAACTCGGCACTTAAGTATTCACCACCTCGATCAGATCTCAGTGTCTTGATACTTTTGCCGGTTTGTTTTTCTACTTCATTCTTATATTCCTCGAATTTCTCAAAGGCCTCAGATTTATGCTTCATTAAGAAGACATATCCATACCTAGAGAAATCGTCTGTAAAAGTAATGAAATATGAAAAACCACTTCTTGCATGTGTAGACATTGGACCACACACGTCGCTGTGTATGAGTCCCAAGAGCTCGCTCGCTCTTACTCCGTGTCCAGTGAACGGAGTCTTTGTCATCTTTCCTTTGAGACATGATTGACAAGTTGCATAAGAATGATATTCGAACGGATCCAAATATCCTTCTTTATGTAACTTAGCTAACCTTGTCTCATTGATGTGACCCAGTCTACAATGCCATAAGAAAGCATGATTTAATTCTGGAAACTTTCTTTTGTGTGTATTCTAGATATTGAAAATCTACGGTTGGTTTAAAACGTATATACCGTTTCTTAATGTACCCGACCCAATCAAAACATGATTAAGGTGAATGTTTACAACATTCCTTACAAATGCAAAATCATAACCTTCTTTAGACATTAAAGATACAGATATGATATTACAAGTCGAACTGGGTACAAAATAACAGTTACGCAAAACCAAAACATGTCCATCCGTCAATCCTAAGTGATAGTCCCCCACGGACTCAGCATCCATGCTTGCTCCGTTTGCAACTCTGAGGGTCATATCACCCGCCTTCAAAACCCTACGGCTTCTCAGTGCCTGTAAAGAATTACAGATATGAGATCCTGATCCGGTATCCAATACCCAGGAAGTAGAGTTGATTGATAGACAGTTTTCAATAACATACACACCTGAAGCCGAAGCCACAACTTGCTTCGGGTCCTGGTTCTTGGCCTTCCAAGCCCTGCAATTTTTCTTCTAGTGTCCTTTCTTGTGACAATAAAAGCATTCTTCCTTCCCCACAATCTATCCCGCTACCTTTTCTTTTCCCTTGGCTTCCACCTTACTAACACCGCCCCTTGGTTTGGTGGGGGCCTTCTTCTTCTTTCCTTTGGCTTTCGTCTTGGACCTAGAAGAGGAAGCTCCTCCAACAAACAAAGCGGGTGTTTTCCTGACTTTCTGCAGGGTGCCCTCTGCATTCCTCAACATGTTGAGGAGTTCCGGAAGTTCAACTTCTTTTCCTTGCATGTTGAAATTCAGGATAAACTGGGCGTAGGTGGAAGGAAGGGACTGGAGAATCAATTCAGTGTAGAGTTCGTTCTCTAACGTGGTCCCGAGGTCCGCGAGCTTCTCAATGTAGCCAATCATCTTAAGCATGTGTTCCGCTACAGATGATCCGACGGCCAACCTCGCTGAAAATAGCTTCTTCGAGGTCTCGTATCTTGCGATACGGGATTGCTCTCCATATAGCTCCTTAGTATGGAGAAATATGGATTCAAGATCCATATTCTCGTGCCTCCTCTGATGTTCATTATCCATAGAGGCAAGCACAAGGCACTTGGCCTTCGCGCTGTTAATCTCCCAGGTCTTACGGATTTCCTTATCCGCGACACTGGATCCTGGACCAGGGACGGCGGGGGTCTTAGTGGTAAGGAGATACCCCAACTTGTCATAAGTGATTGCCATTTTGACATTCCTGAACCAATCTTTATAGTTTGGCCCTGTCAGTATATTTTTATCTAATAGTAACTTAAGGCCCGTCATGATGTTTGGTTGCTGCAATTAGGAGAGAGAGAAGAAATACTTTAGCATGATGCTCTTGCAAGTTCAGAGTGGTTTTTAGTTTGTTTAAACAGGATGGCTTCCACTGTTTCTCGAATTCTTCCTCAAACCATAAAAGAAGAACTAGTCGGGATTGATCTCACCATACAATACTTGCTTAACCGTTCAGCCAGGCCGGTGTCGGTACTTCGAGGGAGGTTTTACGACGCTTTCGCGAAGTTCCTTAATTAAATAACCTCTTTTCCTGTGGGCGTAGCCCCGCTAACACCTTTCTAGACACCTACTTGGTTTATATCATTGAACGTTAAGTGAAAAAATCTCCCGAGGAGTAGCATATACTCACAGTAGGATCGGGATCCAAATATCATTGTGTAATAAAGTTGAAGGAATCCTACCAAAATTATCACACTCTAAATGGTATGCAATACTAGCAAGTTTCAGTTTCTTTAGAAACTCCCGATGTGGATTTTTGCCCCATGCTCTTATGACCATGACGAAGGCCAACATATCATAAGTCGCATGTCAAGTTCTACCCGTCATTATCCCGGTTAATTTGAACCCACCCGTACATACCCTTGACGAAGGCCAAAATAGCAGTACGACTGTCCCAAACTAACGCATCTATCTATGCAACAGATAAATATTCAGCAGCTACCAATCACTATGCCTTGGCGAAGGTCAAAATACATAGCTTGAATACTACTGAATATTTAACTGAAATGACGGAGGGCTACGAATGGTTTTGGCGAAACCGTGAACGTAGTGAACTTGATATAATTGATATAATCGAAGGAACCTGATAGCTTTTAAAAGGAGTGGTTTAAGCTCCGCATTTTAAAAGTTTTCTGTTTTTGAAAAAAAACCGAGTGGTTTTGAAATTGTTCCAACGATTTAGCTTTGGTTTATTTTCTTTGCATTAATATAATGTGTCCCATCAATTAACCCTATCATTGCAGAAAACAACGAAAATATGACGTATGCTTATGCCATCCGCATTCGCCACTAGGTCCCGTCATCACCCGTTAGGTTACTTAACTAACGACAGAGCGGGGACTGGACTAGCGCGGATGCAAAACATAAGCAACGCCTACTAGATATCATATATAGATATAAACATTCATTAGACGCAATGATAGTCATTCCAGATCATAGATGAACACATTGGATATGCTAGGAGTCCGCGTTTCATTCGAGCCTGCAACGAAAGACGGATTACACGGTCGCGATGAATAGCCAAACCCCACCCTAGACCCCTACGGGTGCGGCAAACTACCCGCCAAATACCCGAAGTGAAGCAGCCTCCCTCAACAACGTGAGTAGGCCACTCAGCACTTCAAAGTAGCCGGTAGTTTGTGCACCCCACCTTGGGTCTATACTAGGAGCAAAAACAGTAAAAGAAATAATATACAATGGTGGCTACAAGCTCAACCCGGATGTACGACAATGAAATAATATTACATCAAATTACAAATATTACATTGAATGAAAAATGAAAACCCTCATCTCACATCCCCGGCTATTCATCGCGACGATCCAACAAGTTCATATCCACAAACCAATAGAAACATCACAGAAATGTGCAACCCCAACTAATCGACTTATTGCAATTAAAGAAAGTTTAAAACACATTATACAGAACATGAAACATCAAACAACAATAAACTGCGACTTCAAAACACCCGCCAAATGCTACAGTGAATAATTTTCAGCAAAGTCAAAATTGGAAAAATTAAACAACTCCTGAAGCCCAAGATTTAAGCCAAAAGACCAACTACAAAAATCGAACCAATTCCTCCCTGTACAAACCGGCTTGGCCAGAATTCTGGCTACTGTGGCCAGCCCCCCAGGTGAGGAATTGTTCCAGTTTTGTCTCGTGGCCTTTTTACTGTTCAAAGATGACTCTGTACATGTTTAAATAATTTTCAGAGCTCATAAAAAATCGACAGAAACTCAGATTTTGGGCGTCGTTGTTTTGGGTCGTTTCTTTTTCATAGTTTATCTAGTTGTTTGAACTGTTAGTTTTATGTTTAGCCTGGCTCTGATACCACTGTATGTCTATGTTACCCACCCCGGTGCTTAACGGGGACGCGGAATAGGTAAAAATCAAATTTTCCTTAAAGGAAACATAAACCAACCATGAAGGACCTTTGCTAAACGAAAAATAACAAACTAATACGGAGTTTTAACTACTAGGTTAGATAGTTATACCTAGTTCTTGAACTCCTTCTTTTCTTTTTATGGTCCTCCTTGTTGCTAGCTCCTTGGAGTGGTGTAGATGGCTCCTCCTCGTTGTCTTCTCTAGGTCAAAGTACGATCCATCCGAAGGCCTCTACCTTGAGCTTCTACCTCAACAATGAAGTAACTAGAGTGCTTGGCTTGCTACACTAAGAACCCTAGAGTGAGTAGAGAAGTATTTTGGTGGTTTAGTCTCAAATCTTTGATTTTCAACACATGAAACACTTAAGCTTTTTGAGAGAGGAAGATGGAGAGCAAACCATGAGAGAGAAAGATAATGAGAGAATGAGAGAACAAAGCTCTCATATGAGAAACATATGATGATAATAATAATAATAATAATAATTAAGAAAATTGTGATGGTGAGTTGATTTGACCATTATCATTTCATAATTAATGCTAAGCATGCTTCAAAAAAATATCTCATGCTCAACAAAAGAAAATATCTAATGTAGGGTTGCTAGGCACACGCACAAGGGTCTACGAGGCATCAACCATACCCGATTTAAAATTTAGTCGTGCCGAACAACCCAAAGCCGGATCTTTAAACTAGAGATTAGGCGAAAACTAGCATGTTAAACACTATGTGAGAGGGATTACAACCTTTGTAGATCCGGTCCTTCACTTTATAAGCTCCGTGTTGAGGTCCCTTCGCTGCGATCATCGTGTTCCGGACTCTCGAGAGGCTCCACGAAGAGAAAGATGCAAGCTTGCTTCCGATCTTCGATAACAAAGATGATCTGCCTTGAAGTTTCATTAACACAAGCTCTCACACACTAAATGAAGTGAACACTCTCATCTAAAGGGCAAGGGTAAATGAGGATGATGAAGTAGGATTTTTGCTCTCATTTGTTTTCTTATTCTCACTCATTTTTCATCACAAAATCAAAGCAAGAAAGCATTTCAAGAAGAATTCAAGCAAGAAGAAGATGAATAATGAATTAAATCCTTTTGTGATGCATAATGAAAAGATAATCATGATAAATAATGCAACCATGGTTGACTAAACCTTTGTAGAGATTTAACTAGGGCTAGGGTTTGGGTTCGGTTAAAGCATGAGTCATTTGAAAATATCTTAGCAAAAACAAAAAGAAACCATCTAGAAGCATCAAGAAGCATCAAGAAGGAACTAACCCAAAACAAACCCTAACCTTGTTTAATCTCCACTAAACATGTTGCATTAGTTATCATATCATGTTACAATATTATATATCACATATATAATATTTATTGTAACAAAATTAAATAATACAATTAACATATATCGCATATATCAATGTATTACTCGAGTGAGAAAAAGATTCTTTTAGTGAGCTAATATTAGTTAATGTAATTTAATAAATCATTTATATTATTATACATTAAATTATCGAATCAACACTTGATCCGACAATCCGGCTATATCGCATATAACCGACTAATATCTCATTTACCGATTCATCGAATCAACACTTGATCCGATGACCCGGCTGATATCAAATATCGCGAGAATAGAATACGGTATCACATATCGCATTATCCTCAGTCCTGCACATATCACATATGTGCTCCTACTCCATTTTGCCGGTGCCAAGAAACCTCTGTGTAGGACTCAAAAGAATCGTCAATACGCCGGCAGTAGGTGATGATCATATCAAACACCCACAATCTGCAAGCGGTCAGCTAAACGTAACAGCCATCCAGGTATTGAGCGCTCAGAAGATCAACAAGCATGCATGTACATTCTCCTGTGAATCCAATCAGTAACACACCCGTACAGTCCGGTCTCGTCGTCTGATATGTCGCATATCTCGCCTAGGGGTGGTAAACGTCAGACCCCAGTAGCTTGATAAGTCATGTCGATATGAGGTCTATAACAGTTCGAGAAACTACGGATAACACTTACCAGTAAATCTCAGTAAGCCTGGCCAGGGATTTCCAATTATAGCCAATCGAATACAGCACAACATCAACTCCCTATACCGGGAGAGACTTCCTATCGCTCATTGCCTCCATGTGATTCGGGACTGTACCCAAAAGCCACCTTTTTGCACGTCCTCTTGGACGTGGTATGATGGAAATCAAAGCACAGTGGGAATCACACAAGACTCTATGACGATCTCGGGTCAACAGACTACTCTGTACCAGTGTCACCAGAGAACTGCCATCTGACGTGAGGTATAATACCATCTGGGAGTTCTCGGCGAGTCCGTCCAGTGTACCCTGTCTCTACTGAGCACCCGTACACCATCCTTGATGTCAAACACCGATGGATATGGGATCATCCATCGCCCATCATATGGGTCAAGATGCGTATACGCTAGTCTACTCTGGTGCATCGATGCCCTGTCTCGATACACCCTCGACTAGGAACAGTTATAGGATGTACTCATCGACTACCGTGGCCCCACTAGTATGATCTCATCATAGTCCCAGTAGTCGAGTACATATCCTAAGGGCTTTATCAACATGTAACATAGAGACAACCAGAGTACATGTTAAGATAAAGTACAACCAGATAGCGTACTATCATGTCGAGCAAGAAAGTCCTCCCTATATATGTCCAAGCATCCATTACAATATACATCGTATGTACAGTAATGGCCTCCAGGGCATACATATAACTAACAATCTCCCACTTGCACTAGGGCCATCTGTTGTGGTATCACATACCCAACAATTAGCTGTGGTTGAAGTATCTCATACTCAACCATCCCATAAAAGTCTCTACTGGGAAACAGGCCTTTGTGAGTGGATCCGCGCTGTTGTCCTCTGTGTCTACTCTCCTAATCTCGATCTCCCTGGAGATCAACCATCTCCATGATCAGGTGATACTGCCTAAGAATTATATCTGGATTTTTGATGGGACGGTAGTTTCTTGGCTAAACCCACAACTCCATTGTCATACAATGGTAGGAACGAAGTTCATCTCATGAACTTATATATATATATATATATATATATCCAGACTGCCTCTTTGGTAGCATCCTTGGCAACGATGTATCTTGCCTTTAATCGTCTAGTAAGTCACGGTATCTAGCTTGGAACTCTTCCAACATACCGTCCCTCCACTGAGGGTAAAGACAATGCCTGCGACTGACATTCAGTCGTCCTTATCACTCTGGAACCTTTCCAGTGATTCTCCCCAGGATCGATTGATACCATCTCACTACAACTAGTGAGTAACCTAACATCCAATTAGATCTATCTCATAGATCCAAAACCCAGGATTTAGGAGGTATCACTTTGATCCTATATGGAAAATCCTTGTGATAAGCGGAGATTGACCGAGCGTAGCATAGGAAACTCCTTCCCTAACAAGAGTATGTCATCCACGTACTCTACGAGGATCAATTTTCATACTCTCTACTACCTTTTTGTATATACACGGTTCATCTACCATTTTGATGAAGTCAAACTCTTTGACTACCACATCAAAACAGATGTTCCAACTCCGCGATACCTGCTTTATCCTATAAAGCATCTTGCACACATTTCCGCTGCTCCCACTGTCTACGAAGCCCTCTGGCTGTGTACTTATAGACGCTCTATTCTAAAATATCATTTAGAAAAGCTGTCATGACACCCAACCACCAGATATCGTAGTCATGGTATATAGTAGTGGCAAATAGGATCTGGATGGACTTAAGCATAGGTTTGAAAGTCTCAACTTTTCCATGTACACCAAGTAATCTTCTCAAGATATACTTGCTCCTGATGGGGATTTAACCCTTCAGATAAAACAACCAAAGTCCATACTTTGTTGGTGTATAAGGATTCCATCTCAGATCGCTAAGCATCCAGCCATTCTTATAGAGTCCCACTCCTGATGGCCAGCTCGAAACTAGTTGGGTCATCATCTCATGATGCAATTCTCGCTCCCACTGTCATAGAGAAACCGAAGTATCTCTCAGGTGGGTGAGGAACCCTACTAGATCGGCGGAGAGGCTGAGGTTCGTTGGAAACTATTGAATCCTTTGGTTCTATCAAATCATCTGCTATAGTTTGTATAGCTGGAACTCTTTCCGGTTCTACCTCATGACCACTAATTTTTCCACAAGAAATTCCCTTTCACAAAGGTGGCATGTTGAGAAATAAAACAGCTTTTGTTCCTCGGTTAGGTAGAAGATATTCCCTTGCGAATGCTTGGGATATCCAACAAACTTCTACAGAACTGACTTTGCCTCAAACTTGTCCGGATTATGCTTTTAGACATAGGTTGGACAACCCCAAATCTTAACATACTTAAGATATGGGCTCTTCCTATTCCATATCACATATGAAGTGGTGGGCAACTAATTTGATTGGAACCCTATTCAATAGGTATGCAGCTTCTCAAGTGCATAACTCCCAAAAGGAAAATAGGAAACTCAGTAGTACTCATCGTAGAGCGTACCATATCACATAAGGTGCTATTGCTCCGCCCCGATATACCATCGTGCTATGGTGTATATGGAGGAGTAATGCAGAGAGAGAATCCCATTCTCCTTTAGAATAGTCCAGGAATCCCGTGCTCAAGTATTCTCTTCCCTGATCTTATCAAAGGACATAATACTTATACCCGTTTTTGGTTCTCTACTTCTAACTTATATTCTGTGAATATCTCAAAAGTTTCGGACTTGTGTTTCAACAGGAACATATGCCTGAATCTTGAGAGATCATCAGAGAATGTAATGAAGTACAAAGAACCGGTCTTGGCATGTGTAGGCAGGGGACCTCATACATAAGCATGAATCAATCCCAAGAGTTCACTAACTCTTTCTCTGTTTCCAATAAACAGAGCTGTGGTCATCTTATCTTTGTGACATGACTGGCAAGTTTCATAAGATGTAAATTTAAACTAATTTAAATATGCATCTATGTGTAACTTCAGCTGGTCGGGTCGCATTGATATGACCTAGTCTACAATGCCTCAAGAAGGATTCGTTCATTTCTGAACTCTTCCTCTTGTGTGTGTTCTGTATACTAAGAACTGTAGTTTGATTTAGAACGTTAATACTTTTAGATAACGTGCCTGAACCGATCAACTCTTGATATAGGAAATGTTCAAAACATTATCCAACAATACAAAATTATATCCTTTCTTTACTAATAAAGAGACTGATATGATGTTGTATATCAGGTTCGGTATCTAATAACATTCGTTCAGAATCAATGTATTCTAGTAATACAGGGTGATAGTGACCAACAGACTTGGCTGCAACACTTGCACCGTTTCTATCTCATGAAACTTATCACCCGTTCTCAGTTCTCTACCTATCTGTAGCCCATGTAACAAATTACATATGTGGGATCCTGATCCAGTATCAAATACCCAAGACGTAAAAGACATTGAGAAACAGTTCTCTATAATGAACACACCCGAAGATGATGCATCAACATGCACTTTCTTCGTTTGGGCGGTACGGGAATTCTGGTAATCCCCTATTTGCTGCTCTGTCTTATAACAATTATAAGTTGGAGCGGGACCAACGTTCCCTAGCGCAGTATAACAAGCGGGTTCGGTCAATACATCCGTATTATTATCTTGATTAAGGCGTGACATAATCGTAACCAGGAGAGAGAGAGAAGAAAACACTCAGCGTGCGCTTTTACAAGATTAGATTGGTTATGAATTTATCTAATCAGGATGACTCCCACTGTTTTAGTCAAATCTTCCTTCAAACCCTAAAAGGAAAGACTAGCCGGGATTAATTACACGCTACAAGTTCGATAATCTTTCGGCCAGGCCAGTGTCGGTACTTTGAGAGAGGTTCTCCGTGCTTTCGCACGGACCTAATTAAAGTAAACCTTATTTTCCCAGGGGCTTAACCCTATTAACACCTTTCTAGACACCTACTTGATCGGCTAATTGTAATGTGTAAAACTCTCTCAGGAGTAACTCTTACTCGCAGCGGGTATCGGAATCCAACTATCTCATAGAAGGTATGCAATCTCATTGCAAATTTCAACACTTGAAATTCCCAATAATATTTTACCCCAAGCCTCCTATAACCTTGACAAAGGCCAACAAACCATAGGCTGCTAGTCAAGTTCAACCCGTCATTTCCTGATTGAATTAAACCCACCCGCACGGCCCTTGGCAGGCCAACAAGGTCACACGACTACCCTAATCCAATCTGCATCATATGCATAAGCAGATAAGTACTATTCAGCTACCGCACACTACGCCTTGACAAAGGCCAACAAACGCAGCACGAATAATAAACAGTCCTTATCTGAAATGACGGAGGGCTACGACGGGTTTTTAAGAAAACCCTTTGCGTAATGAACTTGATATCGTTGTAGAATCGAGTGATTTTAAATGGAGTGTTTCTGAGGCCTTTTTAGTTTTGCTAAAGAGGTCACTCCCGGTGAAGGGATCGTTGGCTCTTTCCTCATCGAATAAGGTGCAGGATATTTCACAAATACCACTATGCAAAGCAAGAACTATAGAAGCAATCAAAAGACAGACCGAGTTTGTAGCATCTGCTAGTTTCACTAAAGAGGTCATTCCCGGTGAAGGGATCTCGGCTCTTTCCTTATCGAATAAGGTGCTGGATATTCTACAAGAAACACCGCTATGCAAAGCAAGAACTAGAGCTACTAGTTTTTAAACAAGTTTCTACAACATCTTAGGTTTCTTTTATTTCATTAATCTCATTAATGAAGTCCCATTTTATTATGCTTCACAAGTATCACATTTGAAACGAAATCTGCAATATATCTCATATATATAATATAAACATTCGTCTCAGGCAGTAATATGATCTCATCACAGAACATTGCAGCAGAAGAAACATATATGAAATATTGGATATACTAGGACGTCCGGGTTTTAATACGAGCCTGTATAAAACGCGGATTCCACGGTCGCGATGAATAGCCAAACCCATATCCCTAGACCCCTACGAGAGCGGCAAGCCACACTGCCAATTCTAGGGTTAGGAGACCCGGTCTCGACTCCTCGAGATGGTCTCCCACTGGACCTCAGAACCCGGTTACTTATGCTCCTCGCCTTGGTCTACCTAATGCGGAAAAGTAAATAATATACAATGGTGATATCATCCTCAGCCCGGAAGTGCCCCAATAAAAAAATATTACATACAAATGAATTTTACATGAATGAAAAAGAAAAACTCTCATCTCACATAAAACCCCCGGCTATTCAGAACGCGACGATCCAATATAACATATCATAGCAACACATAGTATCTCATATCATCAACGTAAGTAAGTATGCGTATCCCGATTGTCGTTGATGTATAGCAACGAAGCCGGCAATACACCACATACTATGCTTACAGTCACAGAAAAGAAAGTGTAAAACTACAACAGTTGGAATCCGCAACCACCTTAGAAATCGCATGCCTAACCAAATGAATTCCTTAGACATCGCATGCCTAACAATTATAAACCCCGCATTTTAGTCTCAATATCGAAAACACTTTTTAATATCCAGTCGGGCAATTCAACAAGATTCCCGACAACCTGATCGAATGCTCGTCGCAAACTTTAGTAGACGGCCGCACCCCCGGATGCCGTCGACAAAGTGCACTAAGGCGGAACACCGCTACCGCGAGCACCCAAACGGATGCTTTTGGCGACGGGGTTCTCCTACAGTCACTTGGTCGGGGTTATGGGGCCTGGCTGTTTATTAAGTTTACCCGGCGAGTATTCGCGTACACTACGTGTTTGCGACGGACTTTTGATCACACCAAAATTCCGTGGCAACCGATCATCTGAGACTGAACTGCTAGATTTATAACATTCAAATTAGTTATCTCATAACTATTTGTGGATTCCAAATATTGTATCACATTACAGATAAATAGACAATGTTAAACTTTCCGATCGAATAATCAAACACCCAAGTTTTCCCAAATAGCTCAACACTTGAGCGGAGTTCAAAAATATCCATCACATGCCACAGTACCGATAGTCCAGCCGTAGAAGGGTCAAGCCAACGCCTCACATGTGGCACGCCGTACTGCCGCAAACCATAAGGTTTAGAGGCAGTTCAAGACGGTCACATAATCGAGTTAAGGTTTGTTGTCTTCTAGAGGGTCCACCGAGTTACTTGCATGATTTTCCGGAAGTTTCAAACTCAAGAAAAAATCCAACTTTTGAAAAAATTTCCGACAGGGGAAAAGTGAGTTATTGATATCCGTTCGAACTTTTTAACACGTTCTAAAAAATTATCCGGAAAAATTAAACGAAGTTAAATTATCCGATCGAATCAACGAGTCCCCAATACAACCCAGAAAACTCAACACTTGAGTATAATTAAAAATTCCCAGAAGAATCAGGAAGTTGGTACTGAAGTTACTGTACAAAACACTAACCCTAATTCTACTATTCCGCCGCGGAACCGCCACTCAAGCAAGCTATTGCTGCGGTTCTGCGGCCCTTTAGTGGAATTAAGATGTCGTATTTCACAGTAATTCCTAAAATACCCTGCTGATTTTTTTGAGTATTTTTAATATGAAAAAATCAACAGTTTTACAAAATTTCCAGAGAAGGGTATGTTTTGGGATTTCGGGGTTCGATCGAACTTTAAACTTCGCCCAGACTTCGTCTAAAGCTCTAGCTTGGCTCTGATACTACTGTAGGGTTGCTAGGCACACGCACAAGGGTCTACGGGGTATCAACCATACCCGATTTAAAATTTAGCCGTGCCGAACAACCCAAAGCCGGATCTTTAGACTAGAGATTAGGCGAAAACTAGCATGTTAAACACTTTAACACTAAGTGAGAGCGATTACAACCTTTGTAGATCCGGTCCTTCACTTTATAAGCTCCGTGTTGAGGTCCCTTCGCTGCGATCATCGTGTTTCGGACTCTCGAGAGGCTCCACGAAGAGAAAGATGCAAGCTTGCTTCCGATCTTTGATAACAAAGATGATCCACCTTGAAGTTTCATTAATGCAAGCTCTCACTCACTAAATGAAGTGAACACTCTCATCTAAAGGGCAAGGGTATATGAGGATGATGAATTAGGATTTTTGCTCACATTTGTTTTCTTATTCTCACTCATTTTTCATCACAAAATCAAAGCAAGAAAGCTTTTCATGAAGAACTCAAGAAAGAAGAAGATGAATAATGAATTAAATCCTTTTGTGATGCATAATGAAAAGATAATCATGATAAATAATGCAACCATGGTTGACTAAACCTTTGTAGAGATTTAACTAGGGCTAGGGTTTGGGTTAGGTTAAAGCATGAGTCATTTGAAAATATCTTAGCAAAAACAAAAAGAAACCTTTTAGAAGCATCAAGAAGGAACTAACCCAAAACAAACCCTAACCTTGTTTAATCTCCACTAAACATTTTGCATTAGTTATCATATCATGTTACAATATTATATATCACATATATAATATTTATTTTAACAAAATAAAATAATACAATTAACATATATCGCATATAGATCAATGTATTACTCGAGTGAGAAAAAGAATCTTTTAGTGAGCTAATATTAGTTAATGTAATTTAATATATCATACATATTATTATACATTAAACTATCGAATCAACACTTCATCCGACTGTAGGGTTGCTAGGCACACGCACAAGGGTCTACGAGGTATCAACCATGCCCGATTTAAAATTTAGCCGTGCCGAACAACCCAAAGCCGGATCTTTAAACTAGAGATTAGGCGAAAACAAGCATGTTAAACAATTTAACACTAAGTGAGAGGGATTAAAACCTTTGTAAATCCGATCCTTCACTTCTTAAGCTCCGTGTTGAGGTCCCTTCGCTGCGATCATCGTGTTCCGGACTCTCGAGAGGCTCCACGAAGAGAAAGATGCAAGCTTGCTTCCGATCTTCGATAACAAAGATGATCTACCTTGAAGTTTCATTAACACAAGCTCTCACTCAGTAATGAAGTGAACAATCTCATATAAAGGGCAAGGGTAGATGAGGATGATGAAGTAGGATTTTTGCTCTCATTTATAATCTTTTTCTCACACATAATCATCACTTAGAAAAAGCTAGAAAGTTTTTTCCATGAAGAACTCAAGGAAGAAGAAGATGAATAATTATGAATCATTTTGTGATGAATAATGATAAGATAATAATGATGAATAATGCAACCATGGTCAACTAAACCCTTATAGAGATTTAACTAGGGCTAGAGTTTGGGTTGGGTTAAACGTGAGTCACTTGAAAATATCAAGCATAATATCTTTTCCATGACAAAAGAAAACCTTCTAGAAGGTTCTAAAAATGATTAACCCAAATCAAACCCTAACCATGTTTAATCTCCACTAAACATATTGCATTAATAATCATAACATGTTACAATATTATATATCACATATATAATATTTATTGTAACAAAATAAAATAATACAATTAACATATATCGCATATATATCAATGTATTACCCGAGTGAGAAAAAGAATCTTTTAGTGAGCTAATATTAGTTAATGTAATTTAATATATGATATATATTATTATACATTAAATTATCGAATCAACACTTGATCCGACAATCCGGCTATATCGCATATAACCGACTAATATCTCATTTACCGATTCATCGAATCAACACTTGATCCGATGACCCGGCTGATATCAAATATCGCGAGAATATAATACGGTATCTCATATCGCATTATCCTCGGTCCTGCACATATCACGTATGTGCCCCTACTCCGTTTTGCCTGAGCCAAGAAACCTCTGTGTAGGACTCTAAAGAATCGTCAATACGCCGGCAGTAGGTGATGATCATATCAAACACCCACAAGCTGCAAGCGGTCAGCTAAACGTAACAGTCACCCAGGTATTGAGCGCTCAGAAGATCAACAAGCAAGCCTGTACATTCTCCTGTGAATCCAATCAGTAACACTCCCGTACAGTCCGTTCTCGTCGTCTGATATGTCGCATATCTCGCCTAGGGGTGGTAAACGTCAGACCCCAGTAGCTCGATAAGTCGTGTCGATATGAGATCTATAACAGTTCGAGAAACTACTGATAACACTTACCAGTAAATCTCAGCAACCCTGGCCAGGGATTTCCAGTTATAGCCAATCGAATACAGCACAACATCAACTCTCTATACCGGGAGAGACGAATCCCCTCCTATCGCTCATTGCCTCCATGTGATTCGGGACTGTACCCAAAAGCCACCTTTTTGCACGTCCTCTTGGACGTGGTATGATGGAAATCAAAGCACCGTGGGAATCACACAAGACTCTATGACGATCTTGGGTCAACAGACTACTCTGTACCAGTGTCACCGGAGAACTGCCATCTGACGTGAGGTATAATACCATCTGGGAGTTCTCGGCGAGTCCGTCCAGTGTACCCAGTCTCAATTGAGCCCCCGTACACCATCCTTGATGTCAAACACCGATGGATATGGGATCATCCATCGCCCATCATATGGGTCAAGATGCGTATACGCTAGTCTACTCTGGTGCATCGATGCCCTGTCTCGATACACCCTCGACTAGGAACGGTTATAAGATGTACTCGTCGACTGTCGTGGCCCCACTAATATGATCTCATCATAGTCCCAGTAGTTGAGTACATATCATAAGGGCTTTATCAATATATAACATAGAGACAACTAGAGTACATGTTAAGATAAAGTACAACCAGATAGCGTACTATCATGTCGAGCAAGAAAGTCCTCCCTATATATGTCCAAGCATCCATTACAATATACATCGTATGTACAGTTATGGCCTCTAGGGCATACATATAACTAACAATCTCCCACTTGCACTAGGGCCATCTGTTGTTGTATCACATACCCAACAATTAGCTGTGGTTGAAGTATTTCATACTCAACCATCCCATAAAAGTCTCTACTGGGAAAAAGGCCTTTGTGAGTGGATCTGCGCTGTTGTCCTCTGTGTCTACTCTCTTAATCTCGATCTCCCTGGAGATCAACCATCTCCATGATCAGGTGATACTGCCTAAGAATTATATCTGGATTTCTGATGGGACGGTAGTTTCTTGGCTAAACCCACAACTCCATTGTCATACAATATTAGGAACGAAGTTCATCTCATGAACTTATATATATATATATATATCCAGACTGCCTCTTTGGTAGCATCCTTGGCAACGATGTATCTTGCCTTTAATCGTCTAGTAAGTCACGGTATCTAGCTTGGAACTCTTCCAACATACCGTCCCTCCACTGAGGGTAAAGACAATGCCTGCGACTGACATTCAGTCGTCCTTATCACCCTGGAACCTTTCCAGTAATTCTCCCCAGGATCGATTGATACCATCTCACTACAACTAGTGAGTATCCTAAAATCCAATTAGATCTAACTCATAGATCCAAAACCCAGGATTTAGGAGGTATCACTTTGATCCTATATGGAGAATCCTTGTGATAAGCGGAGATTGACCGAGCGTAGCATAGGAAACTCCTTCCCTAACAAGAGTATGTCATCCACGTACTCTACGAGGATCATCACCATACTCCCTACTACCTTTTTTTATATACAAGGTTCATCTACCATTTTGATGAAGTCAAACTCTTTGACTGCCACATCAAAACAGATGTTCCAACTCCGCGATGCATGCTTTATCACATAAAACATCTTGCACACGTTTCCGCTACTCCCACTGTCTACGAAGCCCTCTGGCTGTGTACTTATAGATGCTCTCTTCTAAAACATCATTTAGAAAAGCAGTCATGACACCCAACCGCCAGATATCGTAGTCATGGTATGTAGCCGTGGCAAATAGGATCTGGATGGATTTTAAGCATAGCTTTAAAAGTCTCAACTTTTCCATATACACCAAGTAATCTTCTCAAGATATATTTGCTCCTGATGGGGATTTAACCCTTCAGATAAAGCAACCAAAGTCCATACTTTGTTGGTGTATAAGGATTCTATCTCAGATCACTGAGCATCCAGCCATTCTTACAGAGTCCTACTCCTGATGGCCAGCTTGAAACTAGTTGGGTCATCATCTCATGATGCAATCCTCGCTCCCACTGTCATAGAGAAACCGAAGTATCTCTCAGGTGGGTGAGAAACCCTACTAGATCGGCGGAGAGGCTGAGGTTCGTTGGAAACTATTAAATCCTTTGGTTCTACCAAATCATCTGTTGTAGTTTGTATAGCTGGAACTGTTTCCAGTTCTACCTCATGACCAATAATTTCTTCACAAGAAATTCCCTTTAACAAAGGTGGCATGCTGAGAAACAAAACATCTTTTGTTCCTCGGTTTGATAGAAGATATTTCCTTGCAAATGCTTGGGATATCCAACAAACTTCCACAGAACTGACTTTGCCTCGAGCTTGTCCGGATTTTGCTTTTCAGGCATAGGCCGGACAACCCCAAATCTTAATACACTTAAGAGATGGGCTCTTTCCATTCCATATCATTTATGAAGTGGTAAGCAACTGATTTGATTGGAACCCTATTCAATAGATATGCAACTTCTCAAGCGCATAATACCCAAAAGAAAATAGGAAACTCAGTAGTACTCATCATAGAGCACACCATATCACATAGGGTGCTATTGCTCCGCCTCGATACACCGAGGTGCTGTGGTGTATTCGGAGGAATAATGCTTAGAGAGAATCTCATTCTCTTTTAGAATAGTCCAGGAATTCTATGCTCAAGTATTCTCCTTCCTGATCTCATCAAAGGATATAATACTTATACCCGTTTATGGTTCTCTACTTCTAACTTATATTCTGTGAATATCTTAAAAGTTTCGGACTTGTGTTTCAACAGGAACATATGTCTGAATCTTAAGAGATCATCAGAGAATGTAATGAAGTACAAAGAACCGATCTTGGCATGTGTAGACAGGGGACCTTCATACATCAGCATGTATCAATCCCAAGAGTTCACTAACTCTTTCTCTGTTTCCAATAAACAGAGCTATGGTCATCTTATCTTTGTGATATGACCGGCAAGTTTCATAAGATGTAAATTCAAACTAATTTAAATATGCATCTAAATGTAACTTGGCTAGTCGGGTCGCATTGATATGACCTAGTCTACAATACCTCAAGAAGGATTCGTTCATTTCTGAACTATTCCTCTTGTGTGTGTTCTGTATAGTAAGAACTGTAGTTTGATTTAGAACGCCAATGCTTTTAGATAACGTGCCTGAACCGATCAACTCTTGATATAGAAAATATTCAAAACATTATCCAACAATACAAAATTATATCCTTTCTTTACTAATAAAGAGACTGATATGATGTTGTATATCAGGTTCGGTATCTAATAACATTCGTTCAGAATCAATGTATTCTGGTAATACAGGGGGATAGTGACCAACAGACTTGGCTGCAACACTTGCACCTTTTCTATCTCATGAAACTTATCACTCGTTCTCAGTTCTCTATCTATCTGTAGCCCATGTAACAAATTACATATGTGGGATCCTGATCCGGTATCAAATACCCAGGACGTAAAGGATACTGAGAAACAGTTCTCTGTAATGAACACACCCGAAGAAGATGCATCAGCATGCACTTTCTTCGTTTGGGCAGCACGGGAATTCTGATAATCCCTATTTCCTGCTCTGTCTTATAACAATTATAAGTTGGAGCGGGACCAACGTTCCCCAGCTCAGTATAACAAGCGGGTTCGGTCAAATACATCCGTATTATTATCTTGATTAAGGCGTGACATAGTCGTAACCAGGAGAGAGAGAGGAGAAAACACTCAGCGTGCGCTTTTACAAGATTAGATTGGTTATTAATTTATCTAATCAGGATGTCTCCCACTGTTTTAGTCAAATCTTCCTTCAAACCCTAAAAGGAAAGACTAGCCGGGATTAATTACACCCTACAAGTTCGCCAATCATTCAGCCAGGCCAGTGCCGGTACTTTGAGGGAGGTTCCCCGTGCTTTCGCACGGACCTAATTAAAGTAAAGCTCATTTTCCCAGGGGCGTAACCCCGTTAACACCTTTCTAGACACCTACTTGATCAGCCAATTGTAATGTGTAAAACTCTCCCAGGAGTAACTCTTACTCGCAGCGGGTATCGGGATCCAACTATCTCATAGAAGGTATGCAATCTCATTGCAAATTTCAACACTTGAAATTCCCAATAATATTTTTCCCCTAGCGTCCTATGACCTTGACGAATGCCAACAAACCATAGGCTACTAGTTAAGTTCAACCCGTCATTTCCCGATTGAATTAAACCCACCCGCACGACCCTTGACGAAAGCCAACAAAGTCGCACGACTACCCTAACTCAATCGCATCATATGCTTATACAGATAAGCATAAATAGCTACCGCACACTACGCCTTGACGAAAGCCAACAAACGTAGTATGAATACTATGAAGTACTTATCTGAAATGACGGAGGGCTACGACAGGTTTTTAAGAAAACCCTTTGCGTAATGAAATTGATATCGTTGTAGAATCGAGTGATTTTAATGGAGTGTTTTTTAGGCTTTTCTAGTTTTGCTAAAGAGGTCACTCCCGGTGAAGAGATCGTCGGCTCTTTCCTCATCGAATAAGGTGCAGGATATTTCACAAATACCGCTGTGCACTGCAAGAACTATAGAAGCAATCAAAAGACAAACCGAGTTTGTAGCATCTGCTAGTTTCACTAAAGAGGTCACTCCCGGTGAAAAGATCTCGGCTCTTTCCTTTTCGAATAAGGTGATGGATGTTCTACAAGGAACACCGCTATGCAAAGCAAGAACTAGAGCTACCTGTTTTTGAGACAAGTTTCTACAATATCTTTAGGTTTCTTTTAGTTTCATTAATCTCATTAATGAAGTCCCATTTTAATTATGCTTCATAAGCATCACATTTGAAACGAAATTTGCAATATAACATATATCTCATATATATAATATAAACATTCGTCTCAGGCAGTAATATGATCTCATCACAGAACATTGCAGCAGAAGAAACATATATGAAATATTGGATATACCAGGAGGTCCGTGTTTTTAATACGAGCCTGTATAAAACAAGGATTCCACGGTCGCGATGAATAGCCAAACCCACATCCCTAGACCCCTACGAGAGCGGCGAGCAACACTGCCAATTCTAGGGTTAGGTGACCCGGTCTCGACTCCTCGAGATGGTCTCCCACTGGACCCTAGAACCCGGTACTTGTGCTCCCCGCCTTGGGTCTACCTAATGCGGAAAAGTAAATAATATACAATGGTGACATCATCCTCAGCCCGGAAGTGCCCCAATAAAAGAATATTACATACAAATGAATTTTACATGAATGAAAATAAAAACCCTCATCTCACATAAAACCCCCGGTTATTCAGAACGTGACGATCCAATATAACATATCACAGCAACACATAATATCTCATATCATCAACGTAAGCAAGTATGCGTATCCCGATTGTCGTTGATGTATAGCAACGAAGCCGGCAATACACCACATACTACGCTTACGGTCACAGAAAAGAAAGTGTAAAACTACAACAGTTGGAAACCGCAACCTCCTTAGAAATCGCATGCCTAACCAAATGAATTCCTTAGATATCGCATGCCTAATAATTATAAACCCCGCATTTCAGTCTCATTATCGAAAACTCTTTTTAATGTCAAGTCGGGCAATTCAACAAGATTCCCGACATCCTGATCGAATGCTCGTCGCAAACTTTAGTAGACGGCCGCACCCCCGGATGCCGTCGACGAAGTGCACTAAGGCGGAACACCGCTGCCGCGAGCACCCGAACGGATGCTTTTGGCGACGGGGTTCTCCTACAGTCACTTGGTAAGGGCTTTGGGGCATGGCTGTCTATTAAGTTTACCCGGCGGGTATCCGCGTACGCTACGTGATTGCGATGGACTTTTGATCACATCAAAATTCCGTGGCAACTGGTCAATTGAGACTGAACTGCTAGATTTATAACATTCAAATTAGTTATCTCATAACTACTTGTGGATTCCAAATATTGTATCACATTCCAGATAAATAGACAGTGTTAAACTTTCCGATCGAATAAACAAACACCCAAGATTTCCCAAATAGCTCAACACTTGAGCGGAGTTCAAAAAATAACCATCACATGCAACAGTACCAATGGTCCAGTCGTAGAAGGGTCAAGCCAACGCCTCACATGTGGCAACGCCGTACTGCCCCAAACCCTAAGGTTCAGAGGCAGTTCAAGACGGTCACATAATCGAGTTTAAGTTTGTTGTCTTCTAGAGGGTCCACCGCGTTACTTGCACGATTTTCCGAAAGTTTCAAACTCGAGAAAAAATCCAACTTTTGAAAATTTTCCGACAGGGGAAAAAGTGAGTTATTGATATCCGTTCGAACTTTTTAACAGGTTTTAAAAATTACCTGGAAAAACTAAACGAAGTTAAATTATCCGATCGAATCAACGAGTCCCCAATACAACCCAGAAAACTCAACACTTGAGTATAATTAAAAATACCCAGAAGCATCAGGAAACACATACGGACGTTACTGTAGAAAATTGAAACTCTAACTCTCAATTCTTGTCGCGGAACCGCCGCCAATACCCCAGTTTGGCCGCGGTAACGCGGCGCTACAGTGGAGTTAGGGTGTCGTTTTTCACATGTCTGCATAGAATTCCCTGTTGATTTTTTAAAGTATTTTTAATATGAAAAAATCAACATTTTTACAAAATTTCCAGAGAAGGGCATGTTTTGGGGTTTCGGGGTTCGATCAGACTTTAAACTTCGCATAGACTTCACCTAAAACTCTAGCTTGACTCTGATACCACTGTAGGGTTGCTAGGCACACGCACAAGGGTCTACGAGGCATCAACCATGCCCGATTTAAAATTTAGCCGTGCCGAACAACCCAAAGCCGGATCTTTAAACTAGAGATTAGGCGAAAACAAGCATGTTAAACACTTTAACACTAAGTGAGAGGGATTACAACCTTTGTAGATCCAGTCCTTCACTTCTTAAGCTTCGTGTTGAGGTCCCTTCACTGCGATCATCGTGTTCCGGACTCTCTGGAGGCTCCACGAAGAGAAAGATGCAAGCTTGCTTCCGATCTTCGATAACAAAGATGATCTACCTTGAAGTTTCATTAACACAAGCTCTCACTCACTAAATGAAGTGAACACTCTCATATAAAAGGCAAGGGTAGATGAGGATGATGAAGTAGGATTTTTTCTCTCATTTATAATCTTTTTCTCACACATAATCATCACTTAGAAAAACCTAGAAAGCTTTTTCCATGAAGAACTCAAGGAAGAAGATGATGAATAATTGTGAATCCTTTTGTGATGAATAATGATAAGATAATAATGATGAATAATGCAACCATGGTCAACTAAACCCTTATAGAGATTTAACTAGGGCTAGGGTTTGGGTTGGGTTAAAGGTGAGTCACTTGAAAATATCAAGCATAATATCTTTTCCATGACAAAAGAAAACCTTCTAGAAGGTTCTAAAAATGATTAACCCAAATCAAACCCTAACCATATTTAATCTCCACTAAACATGTTGCATTAATAATCATAACATGTTACAATATTATATATCACATATATAATATTTATTGTAACAAAATAAAATAATACAATTAACATATATCGCATATATATCAATGTATTACCCGAGTGAGAAAAAGAATCTTTTAGTGAGCTAATATTAGTTAATGTAATTTAATATATGATATATATTATTATACATTAAATTTCGAATCAACACTTGATCCGACAATCCGGCAATATCGCATATAACCGACTAATATCTCATTTACCGATTCATCGAATCGACACTTGATCCGATGACCCGGATGATATTAAATATTGTGAGAATATAATACGGTATCTCAGATCGCATTATCCTCGGTCCTGCACATATCACATATGTTCCCCTACTCCATTTTGCCTGAGTCAAGAAGCCTCTGTGTAGGACTCTAAAGAATCGTCAATACGCCGGCAGTAGGTGATGATCATATCAAACACCCACAAGCAGCAAGCGGTCAGCTAAATGTAACAGCCACCCAGGTATTGAGCGCTCAGAAGATCAACAAGCAAGCCTGTACATTCTCCTGTGAATCCAATCGGTAACACTCCCGTACAGTCCGGTCTTGTCGTCTGATATGTTGCATATCTCGCCTAGGGGTAGTAAACGTCAGACCCCAGTAGCTCGATAAGTCGTGTCGATATGAGGTCTATAACAGTTCGAGAAACTACTGATAACACTTACCAGTAAATCTCAGCAACCTTGGCCAGGGATTTCCAGTCATAGCCAATCGAACACAGCACAACATCAACTCCCTATACCAGGAGAGACGAATCCCCTCCTATCGCTCATTGCCTCCATGTGATTCGGGACTGTACCCAAAAGCCACCTTTTTGCACGCCCTCTTGGACGTGGTATGATGGAAATCAAAGCACAGTGGGAATCACACAAGACTCTATAACGATCTCGGGTCAACAGACTACTCTGTACCAGTGTCACCGGAGAACTGCCATCTGACGTGAGGTATAATACCATCTGGGAGTTCTCGGCGAGTCCGTCCAGTGTACCCAATCTCTACTGAGCACCCATACACCATCCTTGATGTGAAACACCGATGGATATGGGATCATCCATCGCCCATCATATGGGTCAAGATGCGTATACGCTAGTCTACTCTGGTGCATCGATGCCCTGTCTCGATACACCCTCGACTAGGAACAGTTATAGGATGTACTCGTCGACTACCGTGGCCCCACTAGTATGATCTCATCATAGTCCCAGTAGTCGAGTACATATCCTAAGGGTTTTATCAACATGTAACATAGAGACAACCAGAGTACATGTTAAGATAAAATACAACCAGATAGCGTACTATCATGTCGAGCAAGAAAGTCCTCCCTATATATGTCCAAGTATCCATTACAATATACATCGTATATACAGTAATGGCCTCTAGGGCTTACATATAACTAACACCGACAATCCGACTATATCGCATATAACCGACTAATATCTCATTTACCGATTCATCGAATCAACACTTGATCCGATGACCCGGCTGATATCAAATATCGCGAGAATAGAATACGGTATCACATATCGCATTATTCTCGGTCCTGCACATATCACATATGTGCTCCTACTCCGTTTTGCCTGTGCCAAGAAACCTCTATGTGGGACTCTAAAGAATCGTCAATACGCCGGCAGTAGGTGATGATCATATCAAACACCCATAAGCTGCAAGCGGTCAGCTAAACGTAACAGCCACCCAGGTATTGAGCGCTCAAAAGATCAACAAGCAAGCCTGTACATTCTCCTGTGAATCCAATCAGTAACACTCCCGTACAGTCCGGTCTCGTCGTCTGATATGTCGCATATCTCGCCTAGGGGTGGTAAACGTTAGACCCCAGTAGCATGATAAGTCGTGTCGATATGAGGTCTATAACAGTTCGAGAAACTACTGATAACACTTACCAGTAAATCTCAGCAACCCTGGCCAGGGATTTCCAGTTATAGCCAATCGAATACAACAAAACATCAACTCCCTATACCGGGAGAGACGAATCCCCTCCTATTGCTCATTGCCTCCATGTGATTCGGGACTGTACCCAAAAGCCACCTTTTTGTACGCCCTCTTGGACGTGGTATGATGGAAATCAAAGCACAGTGGGAATCACACAAGACTCTATGACGATCTCGGATCAACAGACTACTCTGTACCAGTGTCACCGGAGAACTGCCATCTGACGTGAGGTATAATACCATCTGGGAGTTCTCGGCAAGTCCATCCAGTGTACCCAGTCTCTAGTAAGCACCCGTACACCATTCTTGATGTCAAACACCGATGGATATGGGATCATCCATCGCCCATCATATGGGTCAAGATGCGTATACGCTAGTCTACTCTGGTGCATCGATACCCTGTCTCGATACACTCTCGACTAGGAACAGTTATAGGATGTACTCGTCGACTACCGTGGCCCCACTAGTATGATCTCATCATAGTCCCAGTAGTCGAGTACATATCCTAAGGGCTTTATCAACATGTAACATAGAGACAACCAGAGTACATGTTAAGTAAAGTACAACCAGATAGCGTACTATCATGTCGTGCAAGAAAGTCCTCCCTATATATGTCCAAGCATCCATTACAATATAAATCGTATGTACAGTAATGGCCTCTAGGGCATACATATAACTAACATCTAAGTTAATGTGAGTCAACAAGTCAAATGGTCAATCCAACTCTAACCATGGTATAATTATCCTTAATTAAAACTATTAATCATATTCCTCCTTCTCATTATGGTTTTGATCAAGTCAATGGTCAAAACCCTAATGAGGTGTCTCCCTCTCCGCCCCTGTCAATTGTACATACATACCCACAACCGTGTTCCATAGAAACACGAATACAATGAGACTAGACCAATCCCAAAACAAAAACTAGGATCTGGCTTAAACTAAAGGCCACTAGTATCAACTGTCCGAACACCAAACATGCACAAGTGCACGTATGTGAACAAACCCCCGTCGTAAAACCATACGACCTCTACTCTGTTTTGCCCAAAGGTGAACGACCCTCTGTGTGGGACTCTAAAGACTCGACACTACGCTGGAAGTGGGTTTAACCACAGGCCGCAAGCGGTACTAGCTGTACGTAACAGTCCCTAGGTAGATGCCGATAAGAAGACTGATGATGTGAACCCATCCGAACTCCTACTGAGCCTTAATGTGACAATCTCCGTACAGTCCGGTCTTTTTGTCTAAGTGTATCGCATGTCGGGCCTAGGAGGAGATAAACGTCAGACCCCTAATAGCGGTACAAGTCGTGTCGGAGTGTAGCCTAGAACACCCTGAGAAACTACTGGAAACACTACCAGTAAATCTCGCTTTCCCTGGCCAGGGACTTTGTGTAATGGCTCTCCTAGACACAGCACGATATCAACCCCCAATACCAGGAGAGACGAATCCTGTATAACCGTCACTGCCTCCAAGTGCTTCGGGACTGCACCCAACTACTACCTGTTTGCACGACTCAATAGAGCCATGGTAGGGTAGTAGTCTAAGAGCAGTGGGAACACACTCGAGGCGAAGTGGCAGTGTCAAGTCAACGGACTAAGCTGTACTCATGTCACCTGAGAACTGTTATCTGACGATAGGTATAGTACTAACTGTTGGATATATGTATGCCCTAAGAGGCCATTATATGATAGTGTATGTACTGATGTGTGTGTGTGTGTGTGTGTGTATTCAGAGGACAGTCTTTCTCGACATGATAGTATGCTACCTGGTTTCTCTTTATCATATGTTCACTTGATCATGTTTTTATTCTTTTGATACATGTTGATAAAGCCCTAAGGATATTGGCTTGACTACTGGGATTATGATGTGGATCATACTAGTGGGACACCTGTAGTTTATAAGCATATCCTTGAAATGTTCCAAGTCGTAGGTATATCGAGACAGGGCATCGATATTCCAGTGTAGACTAGCGTATACCATTCTTGTTCCATATGATGGGCGATGGATGATCCCATATCCGTCCGGTGTGGTGACACCAAAGATTGTATACGGGTGCTCAGTGAGACTGGGTACACTGAACAGACTCACCGAGAACTCCTATGTGGTATTATATCATACGTCGAATAGCAGTTCTCAAGTGACACTGGTACAGGTTAGTCTGTAGACCCGAGATCGCCATAGAGTCTTGTGTGTCCTCCAACTGTATCGTGATCTCCACCCTACTACGGCTCTACTGAGTCGTATAAACAGGTGGATTTTGGGTACAGTCCCGAGGCATATGGAGGCAATGAGCGATAGGAGGGGTTTCGTCTCTCCCAGTATTGGGGGTTGATGTTGCGCTGTGCACGATTGGCTATAACAGGAAGTCCCTGGCCAGGGCTGCTGAGATATTACTGATAAGTGTTATCAGAGTTTCTCGATCTGTTGTAGACCATATACCGGCATGACTTATTGAGTTATTGGGGTCGACGATTCCATCCCTAGACTAGATATGCGGCATATCTGACGAAGAGATCGGACTGTACGGTAAGTGTTGCCAGTTGGATTGACGGGAGTTTTGACAGGTTCTCTTGTTCTTCTTCTGATCGCTCAATACCCGGGTAGCTGTTACGTTTAGCTGACCGCTTGCGGCTTGTAGGTGATTGATGTGATCATCACCTACTGCCGGCGTATTGACGAGTCTTAGAGTCCCACATAGGAGTTTCCTGGCTCAGGCGAAACGATGTGTGTACATATGAGATATGTGCAGGAGCTTGATTAAATACGTATATGTGATGCCGTATTTTAATCGGGCGTTTTATATTGGTCAGGTCGTATGAGATATGACCGGTTTATTAAATCAAGTGTTGATTTAATATTGACTTTTATCTCATTTAATTAAACCCTTTCTTTATGATGCATGCATGCATGTATATGTACATGTTGATGTGCATACACACATACATACATGCATTAGTATCATGGTTGATGATACATCAAAGATGGCAATATAAGAAATACATGGAAAGTAAATATATTTATATATATTAGAATGAGAAAAAGAAAATTGATTTTAAATCATTGTTGACTTTTCTTCACTTGACCAAAATTAAACCATGGTTTCTTTTTCATTGGTTATTTTCTTCTCATTCTAAAATATCTAGATATTTTATTAACCATGGTTTCAAAAGAGATATTTATTCTTGATATTTATCCTTCTCTCATTTATCTTTCATGATTATCTTTTCATCCAAAAGAAAAATGAGATAATGGTTGCCATCTTCATCTTCCTCTCTTTAACTCTCTCTTGAGTTTCAAAAGTGAGTGAGGTTAAAAGAAAGAAAGGGTTTTATATGAGAACACAACCATATCATCACACTACACTTGTTTAGCCCTTTGGTGTAGTTTGTATGCTTCATCATCTTTGTGATCTATTGGAGCAAGGAGCTTTGAGCAAAGGAACTCCGGGTGGATCGTCGTGGACGTGGAGGAGGTTCAAGCTAGCTCGTTCAAACCCTAGGAGGTCTACAAAGGTTGTAGTCTCTCCACTTAGTCATAAATTATCTTTAGTATGTGGTACTATAAGTATTACCCTATATTTCTAGTTCGATTCCTAATTAAGTTTGCTTAGCACCTCTTAAAATTTAAATTGTGGCATGTGTGATACTTCCAAACCCTATATGAGTTGACAAGAAAACCCTACAGTGGTATCAGAGCCAAGCTAGAGCTTTAGAGTAACCTAGACGACGTTAAAAACCTCGAACGAACGAAAATCGACGCCCGAAGGGTGCTCTCTGGACATTTTTCAAAAACGTGGATTTTTTCATATTAAAAATACTCAGAAAATCTTGCAGGGTATTTTATGGGCCCACAAGAAGAACGAAGCCCTAACTCGACTATATGACTGCGGAATCGCGGCCAGAATGGTCATTCTACGGCGGTTCCGCGGCGCCGTTGGTGAGGCTTGGACTGTGCCTTCTTGCGCTGGCCCGTATGTACTTGTAGCAGTTTCTGGAAATTTTTAAAACTGCTCAAGTGTTGAGCTTTCTAAGAAGTCTTTGGGTGTTCAATCGTTCGATCGAATGTTTTAACTGCGCCTAGTTTATTAGTATGTGATACAATAAATGGAATCTACAAATTTGTTTGTTGCATGTAAATCTAGCATTTCAGTCTCGGGAATAATCGGAAATCTTGTTGAATTATCCGACTTGTTTTGAAAAGGTGTTTTCACGGGTGAGACCTAAATGCGAGCTTTACATTGTTAGGCATAAAATCTTAGATATGTGATATTCCAGGTTTGTGTTGTCTAAAGGCAGTTACGATTCCAATTGTTGTAGTTTTTCATTTTATTTCTCTGTGACCGTAAGTGTAGTATATGGGGTATCGCTGGTTTCGTTGCTATACATTAATGACAATCAGGGTACGCATATTTACTTACATTGATGATATGTGGTATTATGTGTTGCTGAGATATGATGTGCAGGATTGTCGTGATTGAATAGCCGGGGGTTTTATGTGAGATGAGAGTTTTCTTTTCATTCATGTAAAATTCAATTGTATGTAATATTCTTTTATTTGGGGGCGCTTCCGGCTCTAGGATGATGTCACCAGTGTTGTATATTATTTACTTTTCTGCATTAGGATAGAGCCAAGGAGGGGAGCACAAATG
This sequence comes from Agapanthus africanus, assembly GCA_030015575.1. Taxonomy (NCBI): domain Eukaryota; kingdom Viridiplantae; phylum Streptophyta; class Magnoliopsida; order Asparagales; family Amaryllidaceae; genus Agapanthus; species Agapanthus africanus. The sequence goes on along the minus strand of CM057346.1, from coordinate 326,846,014 downwards.
ACCGGGTTCTAGGGTTCAGTGGGAGGCCATCTCGAGGAGTCGAGATTGGGTCTCCTAAACTCCAGAATTGGTAGGGTCGCTTGCCGCTCTCGTAGGCGTCTAGGGGTGTGGGCTTGGCTATTCATCGCGGCCGTGGAATCTGTATTTTCTATTGATGGCTAAATACAAAATACGGACCTCCTAGATATCCTATAATAAATGTGCTTATTTATATTATGTGATGTGATCATTTAATATATATCTGAGACGAATGCAATATTATATATATGATATATTATAGACATTGCTTATGTTTTGCACTCGCGCTAGCCCCGTCCCGGTATACCGTTAGTTAAGTAACCTAACGGTGCATAACGGGACACAGTGACGAATGCGAGTGACATAAGCGTACGTTATATTTTCGTTTCTTTCTGTGATGGCTTTAGGACTTAAATGATGGGACTACATTAATGAGATTAATGTAAAGATAAATGAACCTAAAAAGATGTTGTTGAATCGGATTTGAAACACACTCGGCCTTTTATGAAAAAGCAAGTTTCAAAATGTGGAGCTTAAGCCACTCCTTTTAAACCCATTGGATTCTACAACGATATCAAGTTCAAAGCGTTAAAAGTTTTCTTAAAAACTATCTGCAGCCCTCCGTCATTTTAGGAAGCAGAGTACTTAGTATTCGTGCTGCGTATTTTGAATTTAGTTAAGGCGCGGTGTACGGTAGCTAAGTGATGTCTTCCTACACTGCATATGATGCAGATTAGTTAGGATATTCATATGATTATGTTGACTTTTAGTTAAGGGTCATGTGGGTGGGTCTAGTTAATCACGAAATGACGAGAAGAACTTGACTAGTACTTATGATATGTTGACCATAGTTAAGGTTATGAGTACTAGGAGTAAAAATAATATCGGGAATTTCAAGAGTAGAAATTTGCGATGAGATTGCATACCTTCTATATGATAGTAGGATGCCGATCCCACTGTGAGCAAAAGTTGCTTCCAGGAGAGTTTTACACTTTACAATTAGCTAACCCATTAGGTGTCTAGAAAGGTGTCAAACGGGGCTACGCCTCTGGGAAGATGAGGTTTATTTTAATTAGGTCCGTACGAAAGCACGGGGAACCTCCCTCAAGTACCGGCACCGGCCTGGCTGAACGGTTAGCGAAGTTGTAGAATGTAATTAATCCCGGATAGTTTTTTTAAAAGGTTTGAAAGAAAATTTGATAAAAACAGTGAGAGACATCGATTAGACAAGATAATAACCAATCTGATCTTTGCAAGAGCTTTCGCTGAGTGTATTCTTTTCTCTCTCTTAATGGCAGATACCAATGACAGGACTCAAGCTTCTACTAGATAAAAATAAACTGAATGGGACCAATTATAAAGACTGGCTGAGGAATCTCAACATTGCCTTGACTTATGATAAGGTATCATATGTCCTCATGGCTTCAACCCCGCCCATCCTAGGTCCTAGACCTTCAATTGTGGATAAGGAAATCCGCAAGACATGGGACACAGACTGTGCCACGGCTAAATGCTTCGCGCTTGCATCGATGGATAACACACATCAGAAGCAGCACGAGAATATGGACTTACAAGCCATATTCCTCCATACAAAAGAGTTGTATGGAGAGCAATCTCGCGTATTACGATACGAAGCATCCAGAAAGCTATTTCAGATGCGAATGGCCCCTGGCACAGCAGTAGGAGACCATGTTCTGAAGATGATAGCTCTCAAAGAAGAGCATGAGGACCTTGGGTGGACAATGGACAATGAGCAATATACGGATATTATTCTGCAGTCCCTCCCCTCCACCTTTGCTCAATTTATAATTAACTTCAACATGCACAACATGGAGAAGGAACTACCTGAACTCTTTAATATGTTAAGGAGTGCAGAGAGCATGCTGAAGTCAGTGAAGACTCCCGTTTTGTATGTTGGGCCATCTTCCTCCTCTCGTCCAAAGGCTAAGGCCAAGGGAAAGATGAGGAAGAAACCCACCAAACCTAAGGGTGGAGTCAAAAAGGTTAAAGGGAAAGACAAGTCCAAGGTTGGGGAATTGGGGAAAGGAGAATGTTTCCACTGCAAAAAGACGGAACACTGGAAGCGGAACTGTACTGAGTACCTTGAACTCAAGAAGAAGCATGGTGATGCTTCAGCTTCAGGTGTGTTAGTAATTGAAAACTGTTTTTCTATTAACTCTGCTTCCTGGGTATTAGATACCAGTTCGGGTTCTCATATTTGCAATTCTGTGCAGGCGTTGAGAAATAGCAGAGTTTTGAAGACATGTGATCATACTCTCCAAGTTGGAAATGGTTCCAATGTAAATGCAGTTTCAGTAGGAGAGTGTCACCTAGGGTTGCCGTCGGGTTGTATATTGGTTTTGAACCCATGTTATTTTGTGCCAAGTATGCTTTGTAATATTATATCCGTTTCTTTGTTAGACAATAAAGGATATCATTTTGCTGTGCAATACAATGTTATGAACATTAGACTTAATCAAGAGTTGATTGGTTGTGGTACACTTAATAACGGGATACACGTTCTTAATCAACACATAGTTTTCAACATTCAACACACAAGTAAAAGAAAATTTTTAGATATAAATGAATCTTTTCTTTGGTATTGTAGACTTGGTCATATTAATGAAACAAGACTAAACAAGCTTCATAAAGATGGATATTTAAATTCTTTTGAGTATAAATCTTATGCAACTTGCCAGTCTTATATCAAAGGTAAACTGACCAAAACTCCGTTTACTGGACACGGAGAAAGAGCTATTAAGCTCCTAGGACTCATACATAGTGATGTATGTAGGCCAATGTCTACATATGCAAGAGGCGGTTTTTCTTACCTCATAACTTTTACTGATGATTTCTCAAGATTCGGTCATGTGTTTCTGATAAAGCATAAGTCTGAAGTTTTCGAGAAATTCAAGGAGTATAAAAATGAAGTAGAAAACCAAACAGGAATGAGAATCAAGATACTTCGATCAGATCGAGGTGGAGAGTACTTAAGTACTGAGTTCTTGGACTTCTTAAAAGAGAATAGGATTCTCTCTCAGCTCACTCCCCCTTACACACCACAGCACAACGGTGTATCAGAGCGGCGGAATCGTACCCTATTAGATATGGTACGATCCATGATAAGTGATTCTGAGTTACCCCTCTCATTTTGGGGGCATGCATTGGAAACTGCAGCTTTTCTGTTAAACAAAGTTCCAACCAAACTGTGTCTACCACTCCATATGAGTATGGCATGGGAAGAGACAATCTCTTAAACGAGTTAAGATTTGGGGTTGTCCGGCTTTTGTCAAAAAGCAGAATCCAGACAAACTCGAGACACGATCGGTCAAATGTATATTTGTGGGATATCCAAAACATTTGTTTGGGTATCTTTTCTACCACAAGGAGGAAAAAAAGGTGTTTGTTTCTCAGTATGCCACATTTTTAGAAAATGAGATTTTTCCAAATGATACTAATGGCAATGTGGTAGATCTAGTGGAGGTTCTGGAAACACATGTTACAAATGACGACTTGGCTGAACCTGATGTTGTAACAGAATCTAATGAACCTCAGCCACTCCGTAGATCTGGTAGGACTTCTCGCCCACCGGAGAGATACTAAAGTTTTCTCATTGATGGTGATAGGGAAGATTGCATCATGGATGATGATGATCCTGCCAGTTTTCATCAAGCTATCACGAGTGGTGACTTTGTGAAATGGCTAGATGCCATGAGATCCGAAATGGAGTCCATGTACACCAACAAAGTATGGACTTTGGAGGATGTACCCTCCGGGATAAAACCTGTAGGCTGCAAATGGATCTTTAAAAGAAAGATCGGTGTAGATGGATAGGTGGAAACCTATAAGGCAAGGTTGGTAGCGAAAGGTTTTCGTCAAAGACCAGGTTTGGACTATGACGAGACTTTCTCTCCGGTAGCCATGCTTAAATCCATTCGGATCCTACTTGCTATTGCTGCTCAGTACGACTATGAAATCTGGCAGATGGACGTTAAAACTGCATTTCTAAATGGTGATTTAGATGAATGCGTTTATATGGATCAGCCAGAGGGCTTCATTGACAGTGGAAGCAGCGGAAAAGCATGTAAGTTACTTAAATACATTTATGGATTAAAGCAGGCATCTCGGAGTTGGAACATCTGTTTTGATGATGTTATCAAAGAGTTTGATTTCATCAAAAATCCATATGAACCTTGTGTTTATAGGAAGACTGTAGGGAAATCTGTCACATTCCTCGTATTGTACGTGGATGGCATACTTCTAATAGGAAATGATATTCCTATGCTACAGTCGGTCAAATCATTCTTATCACAAAGGTTCTCCATGAAAGACCTGGCTAATGCCACGTACATATTGGGCATACGGATCTATAGGGATAGATCCAAACGGTTATTGGGATTGTCCCAAACCAAGTACATCAACACCATCCTAAAGAGGTTTAGTATGGAAGACTCCAAGCGGGGTGACTTACCCGCTTTCCACGGAGTCGCTCTCTCCAAGGACGATTGCCCAAAGTTTGATAAAGAGAGAGCTCGCATGAGCATTATTCCCTATGCTTCGATAGTAGGATCGATAATGTATGCGATGTTATGTACACGCCCTGATGTTGCTTATGCACTTAGTGTAGTAAGCAGCTATCAGTCAAACCCAGGGAAGAATCACTGGACTGCTGTGAAGAACATTCTTACGTACTTGCAAAGGACTAAAGAATTGTTCTTGGTATATGGTGACGGGGATCTCCAAATGGAGACCTTTACCGATTCAAGCTTCCAGAGTGACAAGGATGACGGCAAGTCTATCTCAGGGTTTGCATTTACCCTCAATGGAGGGACGGTAAGTTGGAAGAGTTCCAAACAGGATACTGTTGCAGACTCAACGATGGAAGCTGAGTACATTGCTGCAAATGATGGTGCCAAGGAAGCCGTCTGGATGAGAAAGTTCATTTCGGAGCTAGGAGCAGTTCCAACCATTATTGATCCAATACCTTTGTATTGTGACAATAATGGGGCTATGGCGTTGGCCAAAGATCCCAGGTCCCATCAGAAGTCCAGACTCATCCTGAGGCGATATCATGTGATCCGGGAGATAGTTGATCGCCACGAGATCGAGATTAAGAGAGTAGATACAAAGAACAACACTGCGGATCCATTCACCAAGGCCCTCCCTCAGCCGCAGCATGAGCGACTTTTTGAGATGTTGGGTATGAGATACGCCAATAATTGGCCTTAGTGCAAGTGGGAGATTGTTGGATATATGTATGCCCTAAAAGGCCATTATATGATAGTGTATGTACTGATGTGTGTGTGTGTGTGTATTCAGAGAACAGTCTTGCTCGACATGATAGTATGCTATCTGGTTTCTCTTTATCATATGTTCACTTGATCATGTTTTTATTCTTTTGATACATGTTGATAAAGCCCTAAGGATATTGGCTTGACTACTGGGATTATGATGTGGATCATACTAGTGGGACACCTGTAGTTTATAAGCATATCCTTGAAATGTTCCTAGTCGTAGGTATATCGAGACAGGGCATCGATATTCCAGTGTAGACATGCGTATACCATTCTTGTTCCATATGATGGGCGATGGATGATCCCATATCCGTCCGGTGTGGTGACACCAAAGATTGTATACGGGTGCTCAGTGAGACTGAGTACACTGAACGGACTCACCGAGAACTCCTATGTGGTATTATATCATACGTCGGATAGCAGTTCACAGGTGACACTAGTACAGGTTAGTCTGTAGACCCGAGATCGCCATAGAGTCTTATGTGTCCTCCCACTGTATCTTGATCTCCACCCTACTACGGCTCTACTGAGTCGTACAAACAGGTGGATTTTGGGTACAGTCCCGAGGCATATGGAGGCAATGAGCGATAGGAGGGGTTTCATCTCTCCCAGTATTGGGGGTTGATGTTGCGCTGTGCACGATTGGATATAACAGGAAGTCCCTGGCCAGGGTTGCTGAGATATTACTGATAAGTGTTATCAGTAGTTTCTCGATCTGTTGTAGACCATATACCGGCATGACTTATTGAGTTATTGGGGTCGACGATTCCATCCCTAGACTCGATATGCAGCATATCTGACGAAGAGACAGGACTGTACGGTAAGTGTTGCCAGTTGGATTGACGGGAGTTTTGACAGGTTCTCTTGTTCTTCTTCTGATCGCTCAATAACTGGGTAGCCGTTACGTTTAGCTGACCGCTTGCGGCTTGTAAGTGATTGATGTGATCATCACCTACTGTCGGCGTATTGACAAGTCTTAGAGTCCCACATAGGAGTTTCCTGGCTCAGGCGAAACGATGTGGTGTACATATGAGATATGTGCAAGAGCTTGATTAAATACGTATATGTGATGCCGTATTTTAATCGGGCGTTTTATATTGGTCAGGTCGTATGAGATATGACCGGTTTATTAAATCAAGTGTTGATTTAATATTGACTTTTATCTCATTTAAATAAACCTTTTCTTTATGATGGATGCATGCATGTATATGTACATGTTGATGTGCATACACACATACATACATGCATTAGTATCATGGTTGATGATACATCAAAGATGGCAATATAAGAAATACATGGAAAGTAAATATATTTATATATATTAGAATGAGAAAAAGAAAATTGATTTTAAATCATTGTTGACTTTTCTTCACTTGACCAAAATTAAACCATGGTTTCTTTTTCATTTGTTATTTTCTTCTCATTCTAAAATATCTAGATATTTTATTAACCATGGTTTCAAAAGAGATATTTATTCTTGATATTTATCCTTCTCTCATTTATCTTTCATGATTATCTTTTCATCCAAAAGAAAAATGAGATAATGGTTGCCATCTTCATCTTTCTCTCTCTAGCTCTCTCTTGAGTTTCAAAAGTGAGTGAGGTTAAAAGAAAGAAAGGGTTTTTATATGAGAACACAACCATATCATCACACTACACTTGTTTAGCCCCTTAATGTAGTTTGTTTGCTTCATCATCTTTGTGATCTATTGGAGCAAAGAGCTTTGAGCAAAGGAACTCCGGGTGGATCGTCGTGGACGTGGAGGAGGTTCAAGCTAGCTCGTTCAAATCCTAGGAGCTCTACAAAGGTTGTAGTCTCTCCACTTAGTCATAAATTAACTTTAGTATGTGATACTATAAGTGTTACCCTATATTTCTAGTTCGATTCCTAGTTAAGTTTGCTTAGCACCTCTTAAAATTTAAATTGTGGCATGTGTGATGCTTCCAAACCTTATATGAGGTGATAAGGAAACCCTACAGTTACCAACCAACAGTTCCCGATGAGTCATGTCCAGTGTACTCATAACCTAATGAGCACCTGCATACTATCTCCAGTACGACGTACTGATGACTGTGGGACAGACCATCTCCCAAGCTGGGACGAGAAGCGTACACACCAGTCTACTCCGGAGTATCGATGCCCTGTCTCGATAATCCTAGGACTGGGGACCTGTATAACGATGTGCTTGTTGACTACCCAACCCCCACAAGTGTCACTGCCATCACAACGCTGGTAGTCAAGCAAAGATCCTAAGGGCTCTATCAATATGTATTAGCGATATATCAAAAGAAACATATACACATATTAAGATAGATACAAACCAAGTAGCATGCTACTATATTGAGCAAGACTGTTATAAATCTGTGTATATATCCCAAGCTTCCAAAATGTAATATACAAACTGGTACTATACAATAATGGCCTCTAGGGCATATCACACTAACAGATAGCTGTAACGACCCCAATATTAATATACATCCATATTTTCTTTCTTTAGTAAAATATTGTATTTATTTTTCGTAGTATTTTCTATATATTTTGTTTTTTATAAATATATTATTTTATTATTCCATTTATTTTTCCAAAACACATTTCTTTAAAACTAAATTTTAACTTTTTTCAAATTAAGCATAAGACCTAACCCAGCCCATAACTCAAATCCAATTTCATTTTCAATTTTTTTAATAAAACTATGAGCCCAAAAGCCCACTTTCTTTTCAAGCAACAGCATATATTTATATCTAATTAAATATGTGCATGAACAACCATATAGCACATTGGTTAATTCCTTGTATTGTTATTCCATAAGTTACATTTTCAAATCTTCATTCTTGCAATTATTTTTTTTATCATTTTTATTCTTCTCCTAATCTACAAATGAGACTTTTCATTTCAACTTATTTTTAACTCTCAAAATAATTAGAATGGTTATGGGCCATGATTTATTAGAATTATGGTGGCCATAAACTTTTTTATATCTCACCCCTCTTTCTTTTCATCATCACACATTTCTATCATTTCACATATCCCTCTTCATCTAAATTCCCTGAAGAAGAACATGAAAAAATTCTCAAGAAAGTCCCGCTAGAAACGCGAGGCTATCGGCGGATAGACAAGCCCGGTGACAATACCGGCTTATGTATGTAAGTCCCTTCTCTCTTTCTCTCCCTCCATCTCTTTCTCTCTATCTTTCTCTTGTCATATTTCTAGGAAAAAAAACTTTCCTCATCATATCATAGTCCCTAAATAATTAGTTAAATGGATACATATATAAATAATGAACACACACAAAGACACACATATATAATTTGTAAAGTCATTTTCATTACTCTCAATCCATATGTTATGATTTCTTAGTAACCAATTAGGATTGCATCGTTTGTTGTTGTATTTTATATTACTTTATTTAAAGTTTGTAAAAAAATTAAAGTTAAAAATAAATACCATGGTTTTCTCATTTCTCACATATGACATATCAATATCTTTACTTTTAAAATAATTTTTAGAAATTAATTTTTACTTCTGGAAATTTTATAATATTTACATATGATAGAATATATTATTTTGTATATGCTGTAAAAATTTCAGATCGAATCGCTTAACAGTTTAGGAATTATATTGTTTTTATTCACTGTTCGTAAAATAGAAAACTGCAGTTATCGGTCAACTTCTATGACAAATAACTTGGTATACCGATGTCCAAATTGAGTAAATTCAGTTGTTTTGGATATCTACATCGAATAGTCTATAATTTCTTAGTTTTAAGTTTTTACTGAAAATTGACATAAAATATAGAAAACCGCGATACAATATTAAGCGACGAATCTAAACTGAATCTGTCCTGATTCGCACACTATTTTTCAATAGGACATAACTCGAACTCCCGATGTCCGTTCGTGACAAAATTTAGATGTGTAGATGCATAATTGACAGAACTATAATTTCCTGTATATTATATTACTTAAAAATGCATGAAACAACTCAATATAGGTTTTGCAATATAACATATAGTTGCTGTCCAGAAATCTGAATTTCTGTTTTAAACGATGATGTTAAAATGATTATAACTAGAGCTTCAGAAATCCAAATCGCGCGAATCTTGGTGTTTTGGATAAGTATATCGAAATACCTACAATTTGTAATAATTTTTGTAATCTGAAACATGATAGAAATTAACTCAAACTGCGTTTTAAAAATGTGTGATGGTGCAGAACAGATTCTGATCTGTTTTGCGCGATGATTCGATAACATGTATATCTCCCAAACCGGTAGTCATATTTAGGCGAGACTGAAACTCATGTGTGTATAACACTTAAGGCTATGTTTTCATTTATATTCTGATTTCAAATGACTTGATTAACAAGTTGTACACATCACATATTTATAACATTGTTTTGGACGTTACTTGTATACTTATCTCATATCATGTTCTGTGATTGCTTATTTATGTTTATTTATATGACTTGTGATTAAATCATTACATGCTAAAATTGACTTGATCTTGATACAACTCAATCATGAATACTTGAACTCAATATGTACACTTAAACCAACTTGACTCGAACCATAAATACAATTAGCATGACTTGCACTTGACATGATTACATGAACTCAATCTTGAAAACTTGATATCATATATCACGTTTTGTATTCATAGATTCGATCAAGACTCAAAACATTAATCATAGACTTATATACACGGGGTGTTGGGGTAGTTTGAGTATGAATCCAACAGAATCTCATGAGTCGCATTAATACAAATCACGAATTCACGAATAAGGGCCCGTGTTTCCAAGCCCCTGGATGATAGCCTGTTGGGTTTGGAATACTTCAATAACAATTGAAGTCCCGCTATTTTGGGCCCGTGATTCCTTGCCCCTGGACGATAGCCTTGGGTTCGAGAATACTCTTGAGATTGGTTGATATTCACACTTGAACTGATGTTAGGATATATAACCTTATAGAGACTCCTTAGGACACAGACATCCACTTCATGTTCACTATACATACACTCCACAGTCATGTTATACTTGTTTGCCATACTGATATAGTTGACATACATATTATCATGCATGCTACTATACTTGTTTATATGTTCATGATTTATATCTATGCTATATCATATATCACATTTCACCTAGCATTTCATTTATATACATCACACCATCCTTTTGGGGACTTACCGAGCGTTAGTTCGCTGACGGGCATTCCACCCATCTTTCTTTCTTTCTTGGAATGTTCGTCAGGTGGTATTGAGACAGAGGAGATAGAAACGATCGAAGAGGAGTACAACCGGTTCCCATCACATACGGACGTATAGTTTCATTCGGATTTTCATTTCATTTCACCTTATTTATGTATGCTTCCTTGTTAAGGCTAATCATGTTAAATATCTTGTATTCAGATATTTTGTCTACTATAAATCATGAATGTAATAAATCAGAGTTGGATTTCATTCTTTTGTTTGTTCTTGTTATTTTATGTTGCTTATAGGCGTTTAGCGTATTTATTTTGAGAAACGGCCTTCTCATACTAAATACGTTGCGGGCTTACCACGTCATCGTTTCCATCTACTAGGAAGCGGGGCGTGACAGGTTTTGTTAGCGGCCCATGCAGGTCTGTTCTGCATGAACATCGTTGTAACATTTCAGAAAATATAAAATGTTATTTTTGGAATCTAATATTAAAGTAATATATTTTCCGAAAATTGCCCGATTTGCGAAATTGGGGTTTCGAAAAGAGGTATAAATATATACCAATATTTGTGAAATAATTGGAAATTAAAATGAATTATTCATTTAAAAATATATTTAAAGGATTTGGCATTTTTAAAATTTATTATATACAGTTTTGATAAAAACCCGATTAGTGCACTGCTAGTCGCGATTAGGCCAAATCCATATTTCTACAGTTTTCATGATTAGTGCACCATGACATGTTATATGTAATTTCATTTGTGTTGTGTTGTGTTATGGTTTTATTGTGATGAGAAGAGAAAAGAAAGAAAAAAGGTGTCATGATGACTTGAGGAGAGAGAGAGGGGACATCATGATGAGAGTAAGCATGCTTGGAGAGAGAGGGTGAGAATAATTGAGAGAGAAAGGGGGGCTGCCTCATTGTTATTCTCAACCATTTTCTTCTTCTTCTTCTTCCTCATCTCCCTCCACCTTCTACCCTCATGACCCTTCTCCAATCTTTCATCAAAACCCCATACCCCCTTCACAAAAGATGATCACCTACTCAGCCTCATCGCAATGAACCAAGTAAAGTGGGATTTTGACAACATTAGGACTTCTAGGGTTTTGCTTGGGTGTGATCATGAGGTATATCTCTTTTCATTTAGTGTAGTTTTGCTTTTCCAAGCATTCTAGTTAGTTTAGAATGTGTCTATGGTGTGGGTTGTGAAATTGGAAAATTCAAGAGAGGGCTCAGTGACTTGTGGACTTGTGAGCTGTAGTAAGGGTGTATAAGACCCTAGAGATCAAATTCTGGACCTAGAACAGAGACCATAAACTTAGATTAGTTTCGTGTTGGTTTTGGTTGCTTTTTGTGAGCTTACAGTGAATCTAGAGCAACCCGGGAAATATCTGAGTTTAGCAAACAACTCTAGGGAGCTAATTTGACCAATAGAAGACCACGCTGACCAGACGAGCCCCAACGGAGACACAAGGGCCGAGGAGGCCTGATTTTAAGGCCATGTGGCCAGCCAAATTGTTAGGGTTGGATTCCAGGTTATTCCAGTAGCTCAAATACCCAATATACTACACCTTATACTTGTTTGTTCATCCCAATTTGACCTGAGTCAAAATCTTGGAGCATTTTGGTGTGATTTTGGCTATGTTTTCCGTATTTTGAAATGCTAATTTTTGATATTTGGATTCGTATTTGGTTGTTAGATGTTTGTACATCAACAACAAGGGATGATAGGTTGGTTTTGCATGCGTAGGCTATAGGTTCAAACCTATGAGTGCACCGTGTGCCGTATCGGTCCGTATTCGATTTTAATAGCGATTTCGATAGTGTATTATTGTAGGTACCTTTGCGTCGTTTCCGAGGCGACGGAGCATGGCGTCATCGACTTCTGCAAGCAAGGAGCAAGGTGAGTAGATCTATATCTACGGGGGAAGTCAGGTGGATGGCATATAGCACCCCCGCAAACTTGATGGAAACCGATTTATATATGTTGTTTATGGTTAATGAAACCTTTAATAGAAAACCATAGATAGAGTTAAAAGGTAGTTAGATAACCATATTTGGAACTAAAGGATGGTTAGAAGCGATATGATACGACTAGTATGTGATGACGGGATTGGAGGATGATATTTGATGATATTGCCGTTTAGGGTACTATAAGCCTAGATAGTCGACGTAGATGTTATCCGAACCGTACCTATTTCTAAACTGAAGAATAGTATGCATCTTTTAAATAGATACCTTGAGGGACGTTATGGATTTTCAAATGATATCTTTTCTATAAAAATACCGTAGCCCCTACTTTCAAAATTACGATTCACATCTTTCAAAAAAAACTGTTTGTATGGTTCGGGTGTGTATGTTGATTAGATACGTATGCTTATAGTAAAGGTAGAATGTATTTGTAAAATTGACTTGATGTGGGATATAAATGCGATGAAAAGAATATATGACGTGATATAATGATTTGATGATATGTTAGTATACGGATGCGAGTCGATTGAGATGATTTATACCCTGTCGGTCCACTGATATGAGATTGTTGCGGATGTGACCTGGGACATAGGTATATAGAGATATTTATACATGTTGTGAATCGTGAGTGATAGCCGTACGAGACGTTAGGTCCGTACCCTCCTCGTTTTATAGGTTGATAGGATCCCTGATAGCTTAATGCCGTCGTACGATGATTTTCCGTACCTGATGAGTTTGACTTGATGTTTGATCCATACCCTTGACTAGAGGATGCCGTACGATGGATTATACCGTACGCGATGTCGTAAGGCTAGATGCCGATGGTTAGATTCACCGACTCGGTCGGGATAGATACGTATACCCGTCAATATTTGTATATGATTTACCTTATACTGCATTCATGTTATTCGCATTGCATTACTTATACCTGTGCTAGTACACCTGCACCATTATCGATAATGCGTATGTTACACGTACACAGATTTGCCGGCTTACACACTTCATCATCGATAATTGTCATGTCACTACCCAATAGGATTGCTGCATCATGATATGACTCTTTGCATAAATTACTTGCGTATATACCCACTTGTACATCCATATTGGCGCACATACATATTGTACACTCATACTTGCGTATATACCCACTTGTACATCCATATTGGCGCACATACATATCTTGTGCATCCATGCCTACATACATACACATTGTACATACATAGATGATATTGGCTTTGATTTTGGAGAATTGGGGACCGCATGTTATATTTTAAAAACTGGATCCATTTAAAAGATCGGTTTTCCCTTAATATATCATATCACTATTCCACGTTGCATGGTATTCGGATATGCTTATTTATCATATGTTGTATACAACATGCTTTATGATTATACGCATTGAGATATGTTGTTTTCATAAGATTTCTGGATTTGAGAACCGTGGTTATTTCAAAAGAGAGTATGTATTGTTTTAAAATCCCGGTTTCTCTTGATATGATATTTCAGTGCGTTCACCATGTGTTTTCTCGGTTCTGAGAGTGGCATGTGAAACCCGATTCGAGGAGCGGTAGGCACCGGTTGTGGGTACATGGTGGACCCGGTGAGGTACCCGGGGCAAGAAGACTCGTATTGTTTGACGGTGAGCCTGGCAGGGGAGCACTACCTACCGGTGATAGTATTTGGACTCGACGGTTATTCGGAGGATACCGACCGGAGTAGCGAGATGGATATGAGGTCCGACCAGGGTGTGCGGCGTCTGAGGGCCGATCTGAGAATGCGGCGCCTGAGATATATGGGGATTTACGTGTCGATGTTGGACACTCGGGTTCCATAATTTTAATGTGTCGCGAGGGACACCCGTTGATTTATATCCTCATACTTTCATACATATGCTTTTATGATATTTACATACATTGATTATATGGTTGGACGAGATCCACATGCATACATATATTGAATATATGGTTGGAAGAGATCCACATGCATATATACATTGATTATATGGTTGGACGAGATCCACATGCATACATACATTGATTATATGGTTGGACGAGATCCACATACATACATACATTGATTATATTGTTGGATTATATCCGCATACATATAGGTATTGATTACATTGTTGGCACATATACAGATACGGTCACCCTAGATATCATAGTATTACCTTCATGATATAGTTGACCTAGGAGTCGTTGTTTATTCGATTTCTACTTGTAGATGTTTTTCTACTCACGAGTTGGCAACTCACCCCCGTTGTGCCACAGTTCTTGCAGGTTGACCGCTTGGATCAGTAGCGGCATCGCTGGCACACAGTTGCTTTCGGGTGATTGGTTTGGTAGGTGGGACATTTGTATCGTACCCACTCTTGTATTTATATTTCATATTGTTTCTAATCAACTCCATCAAATCAAACTAGTATTTGTATAAGTAATGAGACTTAGTGAGACTTGTAGTTGCGAGACTTGAGCGATAGGTGTTATGTTCGCCTTCTGGGTTGATTTCTCGCTTTATTCTTTATTTTTTTGTGTTGATCTTCGCCGTTGGGCGTCGTATACTTATATATACTGTCTTGCGTGGTTGTGATCCGCCGTTTGGCGAAGAGCTAGCTCCCATTTGGGGATTCCTTTATTATCTTTATGTATTGTGGTTTTGGATCAAAAAATACAAAGGAGGTGCTGCCCAAATTTTTAAAAGACGAAACACGTTTTCAAACTAGCAAATTTCACTTGCATTTTCATGTTCCTTTTCTATGCATTAAGAAAACTTGATTTCATTATACCTTTATTTCAAAACATCATCTCCTTTATTTTCTTAAAAAGATTTAGATTTCTGGGTTTCAGCTTACTTGAATTACATTACGCCTTTAGACGTTGCGTGATTTACGTGCTGGTCACGAGCTAATATTTCGGGTCGTGACAAAGTTGGTATCGGAACGCTAGGTTTAACCTTGGTTCGAGTTTATGTTTGACTATGCGGAGTCTAAGGCGGGTATGTATTTCGGAACCTAGGCTTGACCTTACGGAACTTAGACTTGAACGGGGGGGGGGGGGTATTAGACCCGAACTTTCGTTTCATAGGCTGATCCTGATTGATGGAGTAGGTAGCTTGAGTAGAGTGACGTACCGTACGTATGTTCCGCGGCATATTTACGATATGATACTCCACATAAGAAACCTTAGGATGCACATATTTTGAGATTGATTCTCTTCATACCCTTGATTATACATCTATTTGAGATCCTCGATTCTATTTGTTTCCATGATCATACTCTCATTAATGTTGTTCCTTCTTATGATCATGTACCCATTCTGGATCTGTCGTTTCCTTTCATGCCGTTGATCTGCTTTCTTCGATACTCGATTGAGGTTCCTGTCACCATGGTTTGAGCACAGATTGAGCTGCTGCTAGTGATGCGGTCAGGGCGAGCTCGTCATGGACGAGAGCTGACTATTGTGTTTTCTGGTGACATGGGAACTGTTCCCTTCCGAATGGCGGCGGAGACGACGTGAAGACGTCTTGCTTTAGATTCGGGGCAGATGCTATATGGTTTTATCCGTCTATCTCTCCGAAGATGCCAAGTTGATTTATGACACCGTGTATCGGAGGTTTAGACGGATGCGGCCGATGTAGCAGACTTCGTCAGATTCTCCCTCGCTAAAGAGGTTTTTGATTATGGGGACACTCTTCCCTGTAGGCGCAAGCCCCTGCAGTTAATTACGCTACCGCATCGCGATAGCCACTTTCTCCTTCTCCAGAATTTCACTTCGTGTCGTGTGTGTTTGTTTTGTTTGTGGTTGTCCGTGGATTGTATACGGAGACTGAGTAATGCCGTCGTCCGTAGGACGTGGATTAGTCCAAATCTGTATTTACTTAGATTTGGGTTTGGTGTTTTTAGTTTAAGGATACGTTAGCCGTATTAAGGCTAAGATCAACTTAAACGTTCGTTAAGGATACGTTAGTCATGTTTGAGACTAAGATCAACTTAACGTGGTGATCCATTTAATATATGGCCGTCGGGACTCATCACCTCTCTGACGTCGTTGAAGGATTACAACGATAGGTGTCAGAAGAGTTCAGAGATGTACCCTTGAACCAAAGTTGATTTGGAGTTTTATAGTCCATTTGAATGTTTAAGGATACGTTAGCCGTGTTTGGGGCTAAGCTCAACTTAAACAGGATTGTTTAGATCCGGCAAAAGAGCATTTGGAGGCTCTATTGTTCCAGTTTAGGGACGTAGTGGTCCATAGGTTGTTTAAGGACGTTGCGGTCCATGTTCCAGTTTAGGGACGTGGTGGTCCATTATTAGTTTAAGGACGTTTCGGTCCAATATTAGTTTAAGGACGTTTCGGTCCATCGCCAGTTTAGGAATGTGGTGGTCCATCATTAGTTTAAGGACGTTTCGGTCCGTCATTAGTTTAAGGACATTTCGGTCCGTCGTTCCCATTTTGGGATGAATATTAGTTTAAGGACGTTTCGATCCGATATTAGTTTAAGGACGTTTCGGTCCACGAGTTTAAGGACCCCGCAGTTCATATTCATGTGTGGTCGTTGGGACCCGTCGCCTCTCTGACGTCGTTGAAGGATTACAACGAGAAGTGTCAGAGGAGTTCGGAGATGTACCCTCGAACCGGAGGTAAATTGATTTAAGAAAGCAATCTTGCTCAGTCAATTTAATTTGAGGACTTACGGCCAAAATTGGGCTAAGTCCAGTTGAAATTGTTCAACATTTTATTTGCTTTTCCATTGCATTTTTATTTGGGCTCTACCCATAAAAGATGCAGAGCATCAATTTGTTTTGGGCTCTGCCCATTTATAAATGATGCAAAGCATCTGCATAGCATTTTTATTATTTTGTTTGGGCTCTGCCTATTTATAAATGATGCAGAGCATCAATTTAATTAGGCCTGCTTGGTCTTTTTGATTTAGGCCTGGCCCTTTAAGAAATGTCTTGCATTTATCAGGCGCTTTGCGCCAGTCAGAGAGCGCAAGCGCTTGTAGTGTTGACACGTGTCGCGCAAGCGCAGCGCGCTGCGCTTGCGCTGCTGACACGTGGCGTACTCTGGTGAGTTGCGCCAATTACAGAGAGCAAAGCTCTATCTCAAAGCGCATAGCGCAAGTAGTTCAGATGCTAACACGTGGCGCTCTCCCAAGAGCGCAACAGCGCAATTTGCAAGTGTAAGGCACTATGATTTAAGAATCTTTTAGATTCAAGAACCAATGGTTCATAAAAGAAGTGCAAAGCACTATTCGTTTCCTTGATCTAATTTAGATCAAAGAAAAAACAAGTTTTTTCTTCTTTTTATTTCAGGAACCAAAGGTTCATAAAAAAGTGCGAAGCACTATTTTTATTTGTTTTTATTGAAGATCATTGATCTTGTTCTTTAGATCAATGATCTATCAGAAGAAATTCTTCTCTTTTAAAGGTTTTTACCTTTTTTCCTCTTGAGATTTCTTCAGAGTTCTCTCTGTTTAAAATTTTTGATTTCTCACCAAATGTTGATCCTTTTGAGTTGAGGTTTGGGGTCCTTTTTATAGTACCCATAAATTAGTTAAATTTGTTAAAGAGATCTTTCTCTGAGTGATTTGGGGAATTTTCCCCACCGTTGGATCTTTGATCCAAGGTCTTCTGTTTTACAGAAGAAAATCTTCTTGTTTTAACAAGAACAGAAAAGATTTCTTTAAAATCTCAATTCTGTTTGGCGCAAATGCTCCAGAGCGTGACACGTGTCGCGCAGCGCATCTGCGCTGACACGTGTCGCACAGCGCAGTGCTTGCGCAACTAAAGCGTTGCTTCTTTTAATTTTAGTTTAACTAGAGCTTTGCTCTGATTAGGCGCGCCTTCTTGGGCGCTGTGTGTAGGGTTCCTAGGCACACACAAGAGGTTCCACAAGGCATCAACCATGCCAATTTCAAATTTTTCCGGTGCCGAGAAACCCTAACTAGATCGTTAACTAGAGATTAGGCGATAACAAATGCGAGCAAACAACTTTACTCTAAAGTGAACGGAAATACAACCTTTGTAGATCCGGTCCTCCACCTCCATAGCTCCGCGTTGACGTCCCTCCGCTGCGATCATCGGATCCTGGACTCTAGCGATGGTTTCGTCGAAGAAATGATCGGGCTAGGTCGTCGACTTTGATGCCGAAGATGATCTACGTCGAGGCAACTCAAACTCAAGCTCCACCTTCACCAAGTCAAGAAACTTGTGAAGAAAACACCCTATACTACATGGCAAGTGGTAGAGGATGAAGAAATAGGAAGTGGGTTCACTTTGGATTTTGATCTCTCACTTCTCCGCCCGATATACCATCGTGCTATGGTGTATACGGCGGAGTAATGCTGAGAGAGAATCTCATTCTCCTTTAGAATAGTCCAGGAATTCCGTGCTCAAGTATTCTCCTCCCTGATCGCATCAAAGGACATAATACTTATACCCTCATTTTGGTTCTCTACTTCTAACTTATATTCCGTGAATATCTCAAAAGGTTCGGACTTGTGTTTCAACAGGAACATATGTCTGAATCTTGAGAGATCATCAGAGAATGTAATGAAGTACAAAGAACCGGTCTTGGCATGTGTAGACAGTGGACCTTTATACATCAACATGTATCATCCCAAGAGTTCACTAACTCTTTCTCTGTTTTCATTAAACGGAGCTATGGTCATCTTTTCTTTGTGACATGACTGGCAAGTTTCACAAGATGTAAATTCAAACTGATTTAAATATGCATCTATATCTAACTTCAGCTAGTCGGGTCGCATTGATATGTCCTAGTCTACAATACCTCAAGAAGGATTCGTTCATTTCTGAACTCTTCCTCTTGTGTGTGTTCTGTATACTAAGAACTGTAATTTGATTTGGAACATCAATGCTTTTAGATAACGTGCCTGAACCGATCAACTTTTGATATAGCAAATGTTCAAAACATTATCCAACAATACAAAATTTTATCATTTCTTTACAAATAAAGAGACTGATATGATTTTGTATATCAGGTTCGGTATCTAATAACATTCGTTCAGAATCAATGTATTTGGAATACAGGGTGACAGTGACCAACAGACTTGGCTGCAACACTTGCACCGTTTTCTGTCTCATGAAACTTATCACCCGTTCTCAGTTCTCTGCCTTTCTGTAGCCCTATGTAACATATTACATATCTGGGATCCTGATCCGGTATCAAATACCCAGGACGTAGAAAATAGAGAAACAGTTCTATATAAAGAACACACCCGAAGTTGATGCATCAGCATGCACTTTCTTCGTTTGGGTGGCACGAGCATACTGGTAATCCCCAATTTCCTGCTCTGTCTTATAACAATTATAAGTTGGAGCGGGACCAACGTTCCCCAGCTCAGTATAACAAGCGGGTTCGGTCAAATATCCGTATTATTATCTTGATTAAGACGTGATATGGTCGCTACCTGGAGAGAGAGAGAAGAAAACACTCAGCGTATGCTCTTGCAAGATTAAATTGGTTATTATTTTATCTAATCAGGATGGCTCCCACTGTTTTTATCAAATCTTCCTTCAAACTCTAAAAGGAAAGACTAGCCGGGATTAATTACACACTACAAGTTCACCAATCTTTCAGCCAGGCCAGTGTCGGTACTTTGAGGGAGGTCCCCCGTGCTTTCGCACGAACCTAATTAATGTAAACCTCGTTTTCCCAGAGGCGTAACCTCGTTAACACCTTTCTAGACACCTACTTGATCGGTTAATTGTAATGTGTAAAACTCTCCCAGGAGTAACTCTTACTCACAGCGGGTATCGGGATCCAACTATCTCATAGAAGGTATGCAATCTCATTGCAAATTTCAACACTTGAAATTCCCGATAATATTTTGCCCCTAGCGTGCTATGACCTTGACGCATGCCAAACAACCCATAGTCCGCTAGTCAAGTTCAACCCGTACATTTCTTGATTGAATTAAACCCACCCGCACGACCCTTGACGCATGCCAAACAACGCCGTACGAATACCCTAATCCAATCGCATCGTATGCTGGCAGATAAGCACTAGTTAGCTACCGTACACTACGCCTTGACGCATGCCAAACTACCGCAGCACGAATACTAACTAGTACTTATCTGAAATGACGGAGGGCTACGACAGGTTTTTCTGAAAACCTATTGCGTAATGAACTTGATATCGTTGTAGAATCAAATGACTTTTAAAATGGAGTGTTTCTGAAGCTTTTCTAGTTTTGCTAAAGGGGTCACTCCCGGTGAAGGGATCGTCGGCCCTTTCCTCGTCGAATGAGGTGCGGGATATATCATATATATATCACTGTGCAAAGCAGAAACTATAGAAGCAATCAAAAGACAAACCGAGGGTTGTAGCATCTGCCAGTTATTGCTAAAGGAGTCACTTCCGGTGAAGGGATCTCGGTCCTTTCCTCATCGAATAAGGTGCAGGATAACCGCTGTGCAAAGCAAGAACTGTAGCTACCTATTTTATTTAGAAATTCGATTCCACAACATCTTAGGTTTCTTTTTCTTTCATTAATCATATTAATGAAGTCCCATCATTTAAGTTACCTAAACATCACAGATAAATACGACATACACTTATGCCATCCGCATTCGCCTCGATGTCCCCTCGTGCACCGTTAGGTTAGGTAACTAACGACAAAGCGGGGCAGGGCTAGCGCGGGTGTAAAACATAAGTAACGTCTATATAATATATCATATATACTATATACAGTATCCATCACAGAACATATCATATGATCACATCACAGATATCGCAGCAGAAGAATCATATGAAACATTAGATATACTAGGACGTCCGAGTTTTCAATACGAGCCAGTATAAAACACGGATTCCACAGTCGTGATGAATAGCCAAACCCACACCCCTAGACCCCTACGAGAGCGGCAAGCAACCCTACCAATTCTGGAGTTAGGAGACCCGGACTCGACTCCTCGAGTTGGTCTCCCACTGGACTCCAGAACCCGGTTACTTGTGCTCTCCTCCTTGGGTCTATCCTAGTGCGGAAAAGTAAATAATATACAAAAGGTGACATCTTCCGCAACCTGGAAGTGCCCCAATAAAAGAATATTACATACAAGTTTTTACATGAATGAAAATGAAAAACACTCATCTCACATAAAAAACCCCGGCTATTCAAACACGACGATCCAATATAACATCTCCAGCAACATAACATCACATGTCATCAACGTAAGTAAATATGCGCATCCCAATTGTCGTTGAAATATAGCAACGAAACCGGCGATATCACATATTACACTTACGGTCATAGAAAAGAAAGTGTAAAACTACAACAGTTGGAATCCGCAACCTCCTTAGATATCGCATGCCTAATCAAATGAATTCCTTAGACATCGCATGCCTAACAATTATAAACCCCGCATTTTAGTCTCATTATCGAAAACTCTTTTCAATGTCAAGTCGGGAAATTCAACAAGATTCCCGGCATTCAGATCGAATGCTCGTCGCAAACTTTAGTAGGCGGCCGCACCCCCGACGCCGTCGACGAAGTGCACCAAGGCGGAACACCGCTGCCGCGAGCACCCGAACGGATGCTTTCGACGACGGGGTTCTCCTACAGTCACTTGGTCGGGGCTATGGGGCGTGGCTGTCTATTAAGTTTACCCGGCGAGTATCCGCGTACGCTACGTGATTGCGACGGACTTTTGATCACATCAAAATTTCGTGGCAACCGATCAAGTGAGACTAAACCACTAGATTTATAACATTCATTCAGTTATCTCATAACTACTTGTGAATTCCAATTATTGTATCACATTCCGGATAAATAGAAAATGTCAAACTTTCCGATCGAACAATCGAACACCCAAGTTTTCCCGAAACAGCTCAACACATGAAAACAAGTTTAAAAACATTCACTTCATGCCTCAGTACCAACGGTCCAGCCGTAGAAGGGTCAAGCCAACGCCTCACATGTGGCACGCCGTACTGCCCCAAACCCTAAGGTTCAAAGGGCAGTTCAAGACGGTCACATAATCGAGTTAAGGTTTGTTGTCTTCTTGAGGGTCCATCGAGTTACTTGCACTACTTAGAACGTCTTTAAACGATGGAAAAATCCAACACTTGGAAATTTCCCAGCAGGGGAAAAAGTGGGTATTTATATCCGGGCGAACTTTTTAACATATTCAAAAATTATCCGGAAAAGCACATAGACAAAGTTTGAAATTTCCGATCGAATCATCGAAGCTCCAAAACACCCCAGAAAACTCAACTCTTGAGTGCAAATTAAAAATTCCCATAAAACTCAGCACCTGAAGAAACAAATTACTGTGCAAAAAATGAAGGATGATCTCATTATATGGCCGCGGAACCGCCGCAGAAGCCAAGCTTCTACCGCGGTTCCGCCGCGCTTTAGCCGTATCTTTTGGTCATTTTTGCACCGTAATTCTTATAACTTCCTGCTGAATTTTTTAAGAATTTTTAATCTGGAAAAACCCCAGTTTTGAAAAAATGTCCAGAGAGGGGTCATGGATTGGCGTTTCGGGTTCGATCGGGTTTCTAACTCCGTCTACGCATCCCTAAGGCTATAGCTAGGCTCTGATACCACTGTAGGGTTCCTAGGCACACACAAGAGGTTCCACAAGGCATCAACCATACCAATTTCAAATTTTTCCGGTGCCGAGAAACCCTAACTAGATCGTTAACTAGAGATTAGGCGATAACAAATGCGAGCAAACAACTTTACTCTAAAGTGAACGGAAATACAACCTTTGTAGATCCGGTCCTCCACCTCCATAGCTCCGCGTTGACGTCCCTCCGCTGCGATCATCGGATCCCGGACTCTAGCGATGGTTTCGTCAAAGAAATGATCGGGCTAGGTCATCGACTTTGATGCCGAAGATGATCTACGTCGAGGCAACTCAAACTCAAGCTCCACCTTCACCAAGTCAAGAAACATGTGAAGAAAACACCCTATACTACATGGCAAGTGGTAAAGAATGAAGAAATAGGAAGTGGGTTCACTTTGGATTTTGATCTCTCACTTGGAATCATCACTTGACATTTTTGTAGAAAGCTTTTTTTTCTCTTCACTTGAAGAAGAAGAAGAAAATGAATTAATTCCCAAAAAGAAAAATGAAGTGATGGTTATCATAATGCAACCATGGGTTAGTGTTAACTCATGTAGAGAATGAACTAGGGTTAAGTAAATGGTTAGGGTTTAGGAACAAAACAAAATGGCATGACTTTTTCAAAGATGCTTTGAAGCTTAGGTCTTATTTTCTTTTTTATTTATTTTTGACAAAACTAAATGGTGGCTTTTTGTTATTTTGGCTTGAAGCTTCAAGAAGCTTCAAAGCATCAACCTAAACCATGGTTTAAAATAAACACACACCCAAGTTTGCATGTATCATCAAACATGATACAATCTTGTGCACAAAAATATATCACATATACAATGTGCACAAACAAGTGAGAAAAACATCTTAAGTGAACCAATATTAGTTAATGTAAAGTAATATATCAAATATATAATTGTACATTAAATCATTAAATCAACACTTGATTTAACGATCCGGTCACATTACATATGACCGACTAATATCCAATGTATCGACTTATCGAATCAATCCTCAATTCGATAACTAGGTTATATCGCATACAACCAATTGATACATTCATCGCGAGAATAGAATAAGGTATCACATACACGCATTATTCTCGGTCCCGCACATATCTCATATGCGCTCCTATTTCGTTTCGCTTGAGCCAGGAAACCTCTGTGTAGGACTCTAAAGACTCGTCAATACGCCGACAGCAAGTGATGATCATATCAAGCACCCACAAGCCGCAAGCGGTCTGCTAAACGTAATGGCCACCCGGGTATTGAGCGATCAGAAGATCGACGAGCAAGCCCGCTCATACTCTTGTGAATCCAACGAGTAACACTTACCGTACAGTCCGGTCTGTTCGTCTGATATGTCGCATATCACGCCTAGGGGGGGTAAACGTCAGACCCCAGTAGCTCGATAAGTCGTGTCGATATGAGGTCTATAACAGTTCGAGAAACTACTGGTAACACTTACCAGTAAATCTCAGCAACCCTGGCCAGGGATTTCCCGTTATAGCCAATCGAACACAGTGCAACATCAACTCCCTATACCGGGAGAGACGAATCCCCTCCTATCGCTCATTGCCTCTATGTGATTCGGGACTGTACCCAAAAGACACCGTTTTGCACGCCCTCTTGGACGTGGTAAGGTGGAAATCAAAGCACGGTGGGAATCACACAAGACTCTATGACGATCTCAGGTCTACAGACTAACCTGTACCAGTGTCACCAGAGAACTGCCATCTGACGTAAGGTATAATACCATCTGGGAGTTCTCGGCGAGTCCGTCCAGTGTACCCAGTCTCCACTGAGCACCCGTATATCATCTCTGATGTCAAACGCCAATGGATATGGGATCATCCATCGCCCATTTGTATGGGTCGAGAAGGTATACGCTAGTCTACTCTGGTATATCGATGCCCCGTCTCGATACACCCATGACTAGGGACCTCGAAGGATGTACTTATGGACTACCATGTCCCCACTAGTATGATCCGCATCATAGTCCAGGTAGTCAAGCACACATCATAAGGGCTTTACCAACATGTAACAGAGAGACAATCGGTATACACGTTAAGGTAAAAGGCAACCAGATAGCATACTATCATGTCGAGCAAGAAAGTCCTCCCTATATCTGTCCAAGCATCCACTACAATATACATCCTATATATAGTAATGGCCTCTAGGGCATACATATAACTAACATTGTGCTGATGCATCAGCGCCTGACACGTGGCGCGTTGCGCGCAGCGCAAAGAATCTGAAGCATTGCTTCATTTATTAAAGTTTAAATTTTCAAAGCAAAGTTTTGCTCTGATTGGGGGAAATGAAGCGTTGCTTCATCTCCTGCCTCGGAATCTGAACAAAGCTTTGCTCTGATTGGGGTAAACAAATGCCCCCCACCGTTGCGCTTACGTGGGGCCAAACGTGAGCGCAACGGTGGCGGAATTCCAACCGTTGCGGCAACTTTGGAAGTTGAAATGGCACTTGATGCCTATAAATAGACCTTTGGTCCTACCCAGATGATTATCATCTTTAAAATTCTCATTTTCAGAAACTTCAGAGCTTTGCTCTTGCCTTCAAAAACTCTCAGAGTTAGATTTTCTTTAAGAGAAACTATTTAAGTAAGAATTAGTCTTAAATTAAATCAATTTTAATTAATAGAGCTTTGCTCTCATAGATCTTTGATCTAAAGAAAATCCTTTTGGGGTTTCACCAAATAGAGCCTTGCTCTCAGGAATCTGTTTCAGGGTTTCTTAACTCATGAACAGAATTTTGCGTTTTTGGCAAAACATAGATCTCTTTGATCTAAAAAAAAATGAACTCTTAAGAGTTCGGATATGGATAATGAGAATTAAAAATGGAGTTTTGTATTTAATGGATTATATCATCTTTTAATAGTAACAATCTTAGAGTTCTCGGGGGATTTATTTAAATTCCCCCTATTAGGATTTTGGTAGTCAGTCCTGTTTGCAGAGCATTGCTCTCGAGAAGTTTAACTCTCTGTGTATATTATTTTTCTTTTTATCGCTAAACTTCCTGTGGTATTTCCTCCAGGCATAATGGCGGTGCGTCTATACAGTTTGCACGAGTTCATCACCTACGACGATATCCGCGCACAGGGCCGTCATCAAAACCAGGAGTTTACGGACGCCCAGTGTGCGGAGGTCATGGGTCGCCTCAACGCAAGCGGTGGTTGGCTGCTTCCTCGTCGTTCAGCTCTCTTGAAGGTCGTGCTGGGAGCAATATGGAGAGCACTTCTGGGGTTTCACGAGGCCCTACCGCTCAATGTGCTGGATGATGCCGAAGACAAGGTGCATTCAGTGTTCCTGACGGGGCTGATCTCGAAAAAACGGCGGGACAGCCTCATCGACATCCTACATCAAATTTTCCAGCAGACGACGATAGTCGCTGCTTATCGAAGGCTTGGAGGGCTTGCCGAGGATCTTGACACACAGGAGCGCGAGAGGCTGCGCACAAGAATAATCAGAAAGGCCAGGAGAACTCTGGATGGCCTTACTTTTGACTTCCTCAATCCATGCCCTGGATCTGAGGTTATTCCATTGTAATAATATTTTTCGTTTATTACTTTTATGATTGTAAGAACTTTTGGCAATATTGATGGAAAAATTTTATCCCAGCTTGTCTCTATTTTTCGTTCTGAATCTTTTGCTTATGTATGAATGAGTGTGTCTCGAACGCCCGATCAGATGTAGATCGGATGCTCTTTCTGTCGCTTTCTTCTTTCTCTTATTATCAGCATGTTGTCACAATTAGCAGATAATAGAGTAAGCACCTTGATTTCTTCACGAGATAGCGATGGCTTAGGCCGCAGGTTTAGATCTGTCGCCCAAGACTTTTCAACTCTATGAGCCATGAGGGTCTCGTAGAGATTTTTCTCCCTACGGATCGAGAGGATCTCGTAGGTGGGTTTTCTCCTTAGGAATCGTGAGGATTCCTAAGTGTGTTTTCTCTTGTAAGTCGTAAGGATCCTATAAGAGAATTTTTCCCTCTTACGAGTCGAGAGGACCCGTAAGCGGTTGTTTCCCTCCTTGTCGAAACTCGACTTTGGAGAGAGACCCGTGAATAGTATGCAAGAGACCGTTTTAGATCGACTTGCAGGGTCCCATTGTTCAGGAAGCAAGTTTTTTAGTCCCTGCTGCCTGAGGCTTCATCTTGCAAGTTGAGAGGAATCGGGAATTTTCCCGCGGAGACACTGATTTCTCTGCGAGCCGACGCGAATCAGGAGGTTCTCGTCAAGGATTGTTTGTTTCCCTGAGTCGAGGTATTTGCTAAGAATTATTTGTTTCCCTAGCGCCAAAGATTATTTGTTTCCCTGGTGTTGAAACGAGTCGAGAATTTCCCACGGAAGCACTGGTTGCTCTGCGAGTCGACGCGGATCAGGAGGCTCTTGTCAAGGATTGTTTGTTTCCCTGAGTCGAGGTATTTGCTAAGGATTATTTGTTTCCCTAGCGCCAAGGATTATTTGTTTCCCTGGTGTTGAAACGAGTCGAGAATTTCCCACGGAGGCACTGGTTGCTCTGTGAGTCGACGCGGATCAGGAGGCCCTTGTCAAAGATTGTTTGTTTCCCTGAGTTGAGGTATTTGCCAAGGATTATTTGTTTCCCTAGCGCCAAGGATTATTTGTTTCTCTGGTGTTGAAACGAATCGAGAATTTCCCACGGAGGCACTGGTTGCTCTGCGAGTCGACGCGGATCAGGAGGCTCTTGTCAAGAATTGTTTGTTTTCCTGAGTTGAGGTATTTGCTAAGGATTATTTGTTTCCCTAGCGCCAAGGATTATTTGTTTCCCTGGTGTTGAAACGAGTCGAGAATTTCCCACGGAGGCACTGGTTGCTCTGCGAGTCGACGCGAATCAGGAAGTTTTTGTCAAGGATTGTTTGTTTCCCTGAGTCGAGGTATTTGCTAAGGATTATTTATTTCCCTAGCGCCAAGGATTATTTGTTTCCTTGGTGTTGAAACGGATCGAGAATTTCCCGCGGAGACACTGGTTTCTCTGCGAGTCGACGCGAATCAGGAGGCTCTCGTCAAGGATGTTTGTCTCCCCGAGTTGAGGGGTTTGCTAAGGATTATTTGTTTCCCTAGCGCCAAGGATTATTTGTTTCCTTGGTGTTGAAACGAGTCGAGAATTTCCCACGGAGATACTTGTTGCTCTGCGAGTCGACGCGCATCAGGAGGCTCTTGTCAAGGATTGTTTGTCTCCCTGAGTTGAGGGGTTTGCCGAAGACGCTGGTTTCTTCGGAGTTGGGATGGACTGTTGAGATTCGACTTCGTTTTCTATTGAAGCCTATTGGGAAGGTATGGTTCCCTCTTCGTTTGCGCCCTTGGATTGTATACAGGGATCGATGTGATCTTAACTGTAGGGCCAAAGTTTTATCATCATTTTTTTTATTTCCACGATGCTCTATCACTTCAGCTTTTATATCGCGAAGGTCGCGATTGCCCCATCATTTCGGCTATTTTTCGCGGTGCCCAATCATTTCGGCTGTTTATCTTATTTTTACTCGCTACTTTTTATTGCAAGTTACCCAATCATTTCGGCTATTTTTTTTTATTTTTACTCGCTGCTTTTTATTGCGAGTTGCCCAATCATTTCGGCTATATATTTTTTTTATTTTTACTCGCTGCTTTTTATTGCGAGTTGCCCAATCATTTCGGCTATTTTGCATGCATACATTTTTACTTGCTACTTTTTATTGCAAGTTGCCCCATCATTTCGGCTATTTCATATGCATATGCGGCCTACTGGCTTTTCGCCGGAAACCTGAAGTTAAACACCGAATTCGGCATCAGCACCGCTACAACTGGGATATT
Source organism: Agapanthus africanus (assembly GCA_030015575.1). Lineage (NCBI taxonomy): Eukaryota > Viridiplantae > Streptophyta > Magnoliopsida > Asparagales > Amaryllidaceae > Agapanthus > Agapanthus africanus. The sequence continues at coordinate 326,817,126 of CM057346.1, read as the reverse complement.
GCCAGGAGCGAATCATCATCTGCCTCTGTCGACGTCGAACAAGGATGGCTTAGCGAACAAGGTTAAGGCCTTGTCGACTAAGGCTTTTGACTTCATGAGCCGTAAGGGTCTCACAAAGGTATTTCTCCCTATAAGTCGTGAGGATCTTGTAGGTGTGTTTTCTTCTTAAGAATCGTGAGGATTCCTAAGTGTTTGTTTCTCTGTAAGTCGTAAGGATCCTACAAGAGGATTTTCTCCTTGTAAATCGAGAGGATTTACAAGGGTCGTTCACTATGCGGATATATCCCCAGTCACGGATGGGACTTGATTAGGGAAATGTTTATTCGCGCCCGTGGATTGTATACAAGGGTCAGTATTGAGCCACTTGTAGGGCATTATCGAAGATTGTGGGGGGTTGCTTAAGCACAGGTTGAGGTCTCTGTAACTTAAGACTTTCAAATCCTATGAGCCGTGAGGGTCCCATAAGAGAGTTCTCCTTACGAGTCGTAAGGATCTCGCAAGTGTATTTTCTCCTTAGGAATCGTGGGGATCCCTAAGTGTGCTGCTCCCTTGTGAGTCGTAAGGATCTCACGCGGGTGGTTTCTCCTTACAAGGTCGACGGGACCCTGTAAGTGTCTTTTAACGAGGTTGCGTCCTTTCGGGTTTTCACAAACACTCGCCAGAAGTCCTGCTGTTTTTACTCACGGAGCCTTTTCAGGTTTTCATCCGTGCCCATTTTGCTTATGGACATACCGTTTTTTTTTATTCTTTTTATTCTTTTTTTTTACGAGGTCACGCCCTTTCGGGTTTTCACGAACACTCGCTGGTAGCCCTGCTGTTTTTACTCACGGAGCCCTTTCGGGTTTTCATCCGTGCCCATTTTGCTTATGGACATACCGTTTTTTTTTATTCTTTTTATTCTTTTCTTTTACGAGGTCGCGCCCTTTCGGGTTTTCACGAACGCTCGCCGGTAGCCCTGCTGTTTTTACTCACGGAGCCCTTTCGGGTTTTCATCCGTGCCCATTTTGCTTATGGACATACCGTTTATATATGTATATATATATATATATATATATATTTTATATATTTTTTTCTTTTATTCATCTCGTCAGCCTGAAGATGCTGTAGTAGTAGTTTAAGGACGTTTCGGTCTGTTGTTAGTTTAAGGACGTCCCGGTCCGTCATTAGTTTAAGGACGTTTCGGTCCGTTTAGGAAAAGGCCAGTCACTGCTTATAGAGTTCGAGCTTAGGACGATAGCGAGCGGACATAGTCGTCGTCATCTATCATTGATCTAGGCTACGGCTCATTAAGCATAGTATTTCTTCAGGAAGCGACCATTTATTGGCCGGAAAGGCCTTTCACCGTGCATATCCATGAGCAGATACACCTTGGTAGACCTTGTCTATGATGTATAGGCCTTCATAGTTCGGCTCGAATTTTCCCCGCTTGGCACGGTTGGGGATCATAGGCCTTTTGACCACTAGCACGGGTTCGCCTTGGCGGAATGTCCTCGGTCGGGTCAATCTTTCATATGAGCGCGTCATCTTCGCTTTATAAGCTTCTAGATTTTGTTGCGCTATGAGCCGTGTTTCTTCAAGGGCATCAAGCTCCTCAAGCCGAAGGTGAGCATTTTCTTCGTCCGTCAGCTTGTAGTGGACTGCCACTCGCAAAGAGTGTAACTCTATCTCGAGGGGGAGTACTGCTTCCGTCCCGAATACCAACGCGTATGGCGTTGTGTTCGTGGCCGTCTTGAACGTGGTTCGATACGCCCAGAGAGCTTCTTGTAGTCTCTCGTACCAGTCTCTCTTATTTCGGGACACCGTCTTTTTCATGATCTTCGTCAGGGTCTTGTTGAAGGCCTCGGCTAGACCATTAGCTCGCGGATTGTAAACTGAAGAATATCTCCAGTCTATATTGTGTTTTTGCGCGAAGTGACTGATCTTGTGGCTTCTGTAAGCTGGTCCGTTATCGGAGATGATTCGTCTTGGCGTTCTAAACCGATATATGACGTGCGTCTTGAAGAAGTGGAGGATATTTTCCGTCTTCACCTCTCTTAAAGGTACTGCTTCTGCCCATTTGGAGAAGTAGTCAGTCGTCGCCAGGATGAAACGATATCCCTTGGACGATGCTGGTTCGATGGGGCCGACTGTGTCGGTTCCCCACATTTCGAACGGCCAGCTAGCCACCGTTGGATATAGTGGATTTGGATGCTGGTGGATGAAGTCCCCATGGATTTGACATGAGTGGCACTGCTTCGCATACTCAAGACAGTCTTGAATCATCGTGGGCCAGTAGTAGCCCATCCGTTTGATCTTCAACTTCATCTTTGGGCCTGCTTGGTGAGAACCGCAGATTCCGTCATGAACTTCCTGGACGACTTTTTTCGCTTCGTCAGGTCCCAAGCATCTCAGCTACAGAGAATCGAATGACCTCTTGTATAGAGTATCATTGACGAAGGCGAAAGACAGAGCTTGTTTCATGAGTTGATGTCTTGTGGACGCTTCTTCAGGCGTTCGGTGGTATCTGAAGTAGTCTGTAAAGACTTCTCTCCAATCCCCAGCCTTTTCCCGGTCTTTTATTTGTAAGGTCGTCTGTTCAGTCGCCCCCTTCTCTTCGGATGATTCCGGAGATATTTCTGCTGGGGCAAGCACCCGACGGCTTTGTACCACGATTCTAACATCATCGAGGTTCTCGTCAGCCAGTTCTTTAGCAAGTTTGGCCAACGCGTTTGCTTTGCTGTTTTCCGCGCGCGGTATGCTTTCCAAAGTATAGGAGGGAATTTGGGTCAACAATTGTTGCACCTTTTCACTGTACTTCACCAACTCCGGTTTGCACGTTTGATAGTCGCCGTTTACTTGACTAACGACCAGTTGAGAATCTCCGTATATGAGGAGGTTTTCAATTCCCATGTCGATGGCGATCTCGAGACCTGCAATCAAGGCTTCATATTCGGCTTCGTTATTCGTCCTCGGCTCTGTTAAGGAGAAGGCGAAGCGCATAATCCCTCCTTGTGGAGTCACGAAGATGAGGCCTACCCCTGACTTGATTATAGGGGTGTTTTGTCTGCGCCTCTTTATGGAAGATGCTCCATCGAAATAGAGTTCCCATCGGGTATCGTTCCCATCGATAGCGTCAAACGCATGTTCGTCTGGCAGATCGCAATTCAGAGGAGAATCGGCAGGTATCGGGTGCTCAGTAAGGAAGTCGACGATGGCCTGGCCTTTCACCGTCTTGAGAGGTTGATACGTTATCGAGAACTCCATCAAGAGCAGAGCCCATTTAGCGAGTCGACCTGTCAATATGGCCTTCGACATCAAATATTTAAGGGGGTCCACCTTCGATATGAGACGAACTTCATGCGCCAATGCATAGTGCCTGAGCTTTGTTATCGCGAAGATCAACGCCAGGCAGTGTTTTTCAATGGGAGAGTAGTTGCTTTTTGCCCCCAGTAGAACTCGACTTAAGTAATAAAGAGCTCTCTCTTTCCCTTGATCATTCTCTTCTGCCCATAATGCGCCTAAAGAACCTTCGAGGGCGGTTGTGTAAAGAATGAGAGGCTTTCCCTTAACCGGAGCAGCCAACACTGGCGGGTTCTGCAGGTACTGTTTAATCTCGTCCAGCGTGCCCTGGCATTTTTGATCCCAGACGAACTGGGTTCCCTTCTTCATCAGGTGACTGTAAGGACGACACTTGCCCGAAAGGTTGGCTATAAATCGCCGTATATACGCGAGCTTCTCTTGGAGAGACCGCAGCTGCTTAAGAGTCCTTGGTGGAGGCATTTCCATAATCGCCTTGATCTTGGACGGATCTATCTCGATACCTCGGTGTTGGACGATGAATCCCAGGAATTTGCCCGAGGAAACCCCGAATGCACACTTGAGAGGGTTCATCTTCAAGTTGTATTGTCGAAGGAGTTGAAACACGGTCTTCAAATGCTTAAGATGTTCTTCGTATGATTTGCTTTTAACCACGAGATCATTGATATAGCATTCGACGATTTCGTGTATAAGGTCATCAAAGATCTGCGTCATGGCTCTCTAATAAGTAGCACCGGCGTTCTTTAAACCGAAGGGCATCACCTTGTAACAAAATATCCCTAGAGGCGTCCTGAAAGCGGTATGCTTTTGGTCTTCGGGATGCATCTTTATCTGGTTATACCCTGACGAGCCATCCATAAAGGAGAAAACCTCATGAGTGGACATGTTGTCTATCATCAGTTCGGTGACTGGCACTAGGAAATTGTCTTTCGGGCAAGCTTTATTGAGATCCCGGAAGTCTACGCATATGCGCACTGTCCCATTTTTCTTCATCACCGGGACGATGTTGGCAATCCATTCAGGGTATTGAACTTCCTGGATAAAGCCAGAGTCGATCAGCTTCTTGACCTCGGCGTTGATACTCATCTCAAGCTCAAGCCGCATTCTTCTTGGTGCCTGTTTGACTGGTTTGACGTCCAGGGATATCGCCAATTTGTGCACAGCAACTTCTGGATCTAGTCCTGGCATCTCGGAATAATTCCATGCGAAGCAATCTTTATGCTGTACAAGGATGTCTTTTAACGCAGCCACTCTTTCTTCAGATAGCAGCTCGCTGATAAATGTCGGTCGCGGATCGTTAGCCATCCCCAACTCAATTTTCTTGAGGTTATCTGCAGTGGTATGTATTCCATCCTCCAGTTCTTTCGGAGCTGGCGGAAACTCTGAGATCACCTCATCATTGCTGTTTTCAAAGCACCAGGAAAGGATGTCCATGTTCTCGGGCTCTTCTTTTAATATTGTTATCATGTGACAAGTGCGAATCCGCTTCCAATCCCAATGTGGAGTTGGTTCTGTTCTTGTGGCTTTGGGTTCGTGCTTCTGTGGCGGCGCTATCTTCCAGTTGTCAGACAGAGCGAACTTGCCGAGCTGGTACTGATCTTCGACCCAATTCTTGAAGGTGAAGCAGTCTTCGAGAGGATGCCCTATTACTCGATGGTAAGAGCAATAATTTGGGTCAGAGGCTTCGCCTGCTTGCTCGGGGTTCTTGGACTCCGGCAGTGTAAGCATTTGATGTTTTAGAGCAAGATCAAGTATCTTCTTCGTCTTCTCCCGAGGAAATGAGTACGCTCGACCCATTTTCTTCATGAGGGATAGATCAATAACGCTCGTCTCCCGTTTGCGGGGCTTCTTAGCCCCGCTTTGTTGCTGTTGAGCGTCTTTTTGGCCTTTCGACTTGTTTCTGCCTCTGCGTCGAGCCTTTTTTATAACAGGTTGACAGGGGGCGACACTTTCATCTTTGACGGCCTGTTGAAGGAGGCGTTGCTTTTTGGCTTTCTCGTAGATGGCCATTTCGCGGTTGTGATCATCTCGGACTTTTTGACCAGCTTCCCTTATAAGCCTGTCCATTTGTTCTTCAAACGACGGACTGGGCACTTTTGCATCAGGAACTTTTACTGGTTCAGGATTAGTGTCCTCCCGTTGCGCATCTGCTTCTTCATTAAAGTCGTGCATGACGTAACAGTCGCGGAGCAGCTCTCATTTCTTGGAGCGAATGTATCCGAGCCCGATCGTCTCCATCCTCCCATTAGGCAGCTTGCGTTGAGTCCCAGGAACGTTCCAGACTTTGTAGTAGAACTTGGCTTTTCGAACGGTCTACTTGAAGGATATCCCCTGGCGTTTCAGCATGTTTTTCAAACCTTCCGTATAATATCTGGGTAGACGGATGGGTTGAACGTCCAGCGTAGGATCTGCGCCATGCCAGATTTCTTTTTCCAGTTTGGTTTCTTCGGAGCGGTAGAATAGAATTGCTTTTTCGCCTTCTCGCCTGGGAGGGATATAGAACGTTCGCAGCTCTTCTACACTGTAGATATCAAGTGCATCCAGTTCTTTACGGTGTTTAGGCGGCACCATAGCAACTTGTAGACTTTTCTCTTCATCGGCGGATGCTTGTATTAAGGGTCGAGCGGGGAATACAGCATGGACCTCATCTTCCGAGTCACTACCAAAGATCAACGTAGGAGCAGGTGGCCCTGGCTTGTTGTATTAGGGCGGATCCGTATACACTATCTTCTCTTCCTCCTCGGTATCACTGCCGAAGACAGGGATGGTAGCATTAGTTTTATTCTCCGGTTTGCGACACCTTTCTGTGTCTTTAAAATTCGGCAAGAAGTATTTGGCATCTTCATATTTGCGAACTTCGTTCACGGAAAACGGATTCAATTCTCCCGTCACGGTATACTCGAGACCATCCCTAAAATATTTCATACACTGATACTGTGTAGAAGGGATGATGTTGTACTCGTGTAACCATGGTCGGCCGAGCAAAGCGTTGTAGCATGTCTTGGCATCTTTGACGTGGAATTTAATGTCCGTGACGAGCAACCCGAAGCGTAGCGTTAGTATCACAGATCCAAGAGTCTTTGATGATTGGGAATCGAACCCGGAGATGGTGATCTTGTCCCGAGCAAGGTGTTGAACGCTCATGCAGATTTCTTTTAACACTCGCACATTGAGTAGGTTAACAGACGACCCGTTATTGATCAGGATTTTGCCTATTTTTATATCATGGCAGTATCCCGAGACGTAGAGAGGGCGATTGTGTTCGCACGTCCCAAGGAGAAGGTCTTCATCGCCAAAAGTAACATCTGCCGTGTGCACGTCCTCCAATTCATCCCTCATTTTTTCTTCGGCCAGGAAAGCTTGGAACTGCTCCGGGTCCTGTAGTGCCTTAATTAACGAATCTCTCGCCTCCTTTGATAGTAAAAGGGCATCAAGAATGCTGAGCTGCGATGGTAGTTTCCTCAGATGCGCTAAGACGTTGTAATCCATCTTATTTTTCTTCGGCGGGTCTTTGGCAGCTAGCTCTTCCATGACTTGGTCATCTAGGGCAATGTCCTCAAAGACCTTTCCTTTCCCTTTATCTTTTTTGTTTGGGGGTCCGAGATTCTTTTCGGACAGCGTCCGATTCCGCAGCCGGATATTTTCGCAGACCTTCGGCTCTTCTTCTTTTCCCGAAGTGGACTCTTTAAAGAGAGGGGCAAGTTTCAGCTCTTCATCAGAATCGCTCCCGAATGTAGGCACTTGTGACCTGCCGGACTAATCTGGCTAATGTTGAACTTGGTAAAATGTTAACCATGCAACAATCGCCAGTAGTTCTTTTAAGCCCTTCGGTCGTATTTCTTCGTTCCCGACGAGTTTTACGTTTCTCCCGCTTGAAATGTTGTCGATGAGCAACATATCCTTGCGACCATCTATCGAAAGCTTTGCACTCTTGAGTGGGATGCGACACCTTCTGATGATATAAGCAATAGGAGGGGTGTATTTCTATTTCACCAGTAATTTTTCCTTCGGAGGATGGTAGCTTCATGCCCATTGATATGGCCTTAGCAAACCTTTTCCTCATCTTGAATTGGATTTTATCCGCAGTGGGTGTACTTCGCTCCAGCGGGAGTATCTCAATTCTTTCGTCAAGGCATTGGCGCTTGGCCCTTTCGAATATGACCGCCTCGCGTTCTCGATCGGCTTTACTTTTTAAGAGAGCTTCATTGAGGAATGCGTCAATTACTTCATCCGATGGCCCCAGAATTTTTGGTTCAGGATCTGCCCCCGGCGTTTCAGTACAAGGAGTCTCTTCATCGTCCATGAACGAATGGGAAATTACATGACAGCTCGCCGCGCATTCTTCAGATTCACCAGATGAACTTTCTCCCTCATCTTCCTCTTGAAAGACATGATCGAGGAACTCTTGGAATGTAATGGGAGTCCGTGCCTTCTGGTTGTATTCCTCCAGCGCGTCAATTTGTTTTTGCAAGTCCGTGCGCCTGTCGCTAGGCTTCACGGGCTTTTTTTATTTCTTTCTCTTCTTCTTCGAAGATTTTGACGGCTGGTTGCGAGTGCTTGAGTCACCACCAGTGGTCTTTGGATTTGTACGTAGCTTCAGCATCCCTTGAATGACCTGCGGTTCCAACGGGTTCTTCCACCTAATCGCTGGACATGTCCGGAGATCGCTTAGCATCCTCTTTGTCTTGGCTGATAGTACAACGTCCCAAGGAGCTTCTTCAACGACGGAGCATGTTTCCCCCGGCGTATTCGTCCCCTTAGATGTGTGGGGCTGCGGGGGATTCACCTTCCATTTGTCCGATAACGCGAATTTGCCCTGTCGGTACTGGTTTTCCAGCCAATTTTTGAAGACGTAGCAATCTTCGATCGGATGTCCCAGTACTCGATGATAAGGACAGTAGTTGGGCTCATTGACATCATTTGGTTGCAACGGACGTTATGGATCCGGCAGATTTATGAGTCGGTTGCGTAACGCCAGCTCGAATAACCTCCTCGTTTTGTCGCGGGGAAAGGAGTAAGAACGTCCCATCCTCTCCTCAAGGGCCACATACGGGCGCATATTATTTTGACGAGCAACCGGCTTCGAGTCGCTCGGTTATTGTTGAGTATTAGGGACAACGATCGCTTTTCCTTTCCCCTTGTCATTTCGGGAGTCCGGCTTTGGGAGAGGGGGTTTATGGCCCATCTGATCCATTTGCGCTAGCTTGTCAATCAAGGCTTGGAAGGTAGTTGGCTTGAAAAACATCATAAATTGTGAGATGGTTGCTTGCGGATCAAGGGTTCCCACAAACATACCCACTGCGGGAGCTTCTTCAATGCGCTGCTCGCACTTCGACCATAAGTTCCGCCACCGTATAGCATATTGAACCCATGTCTCGCCTGGCTTTACCTTGGTGTTAATCAGTGCCGTCATTGGGGTACGTTCACTGGCGCTTGCAAAACGCTGAGTAAACAACAGCTCCATCTCCGCGAAGGTCTTGATAGAGTCGTTCGGGAGCTCAGAGTACCATTCGAACGCCGTATCTGATAAACTTCCAACAAACTAGCGAAGCAAAAGCTTGTCATCACCGCCAGTGTTGCTACAGAGTGCCCTGAACTGGGCAACATGCTGGTAAGGATTGCCCGTCCCCTTATAGACATGGAACTTGGGAATTGTGTAACCCGGCGGGTATTTGATTTGGTCGTACCAACTTGGATATGGCCGCCCCGTTTTTACGACCTGGCCGACTGCTTCAGTCGCATGATGAACCCGTATTTGCTGGGCTATGTACTCGTCCAAATCAGCTTTAGAGATTGTATCCTCTTTAGTCGTTGACAGAGCCGGCGGAGGATTTGATGTCTCTCCCCTATCGTCTCCAAGGACGATCGGGGGCTCTTCAGCCGGAGTATCTTGTTGTATCATCATCCCTATCATGTCTTTGAAGAGGAGGCCCATACGCTGTATGTTGGCTGCTTATTCAGCAGCCTCTTTTTCCTTCTTCTCCAATATTCGACGAAGGAATTCGGCGTCGGTTTCTTCCTCCTGGCGTTCATCCGAGGACGTTTCAGGGTTTTCTTTTGGCCCTGTAAGTGCGTCCATAGCGTTCATCATCTCTTGGAGCTTCTGCTTCTGCTCCTGCGCCTTGGTCACTGATCGCGTAAGCGGTCGATGACCCGTAGATATGCGACTGTCCTCTTTACCAGATGCCACATAGACGGTATGAACTACAATGCCCCCTGACTTAGGGCGTTTGGGTTCACCACCTTTGATATTCGTCATCGGCGCGGCACTTTCTCCGGCCTTCTTCTTTTATGGGCCGTAGAAGTTGAGGGGGCCGTTGCTTTGGGCACCCAAGCAGCCGTCGCCTTTCGTTGCTTGACCAGGGGATTTTCTTCCTGCCGACCTTTCGACTTCTTGTGCTGGCGAGAGAAGTTAGGATCAATGACAGATTCTCGGACTCGTCGCCATGTCTTGTAGATCCTGGAGGACAGCGATTGAGGAGGCTGCTCCGGCTTTTCTGTTTCCACAGCAGTCTCTACCGGTGGAGGAGTTCTCTTGAGCACCGCAGTTGGCAAGTTCCTACGTACCCTATTCAGTAGCTCAAAGCTGTTCCCATTTGGAACAGCAGCATTAACTTCCACCGTTGGTGCTGGTGGAGTTATCCCGGAAAGGGAGTTGCCCCCAGTCTTCCTTATTCGGCGCCAGTGGCGTCGTCGGGCGCGACGAGTCGTCGGTATTGGTTCAGAGACAGAAACAGCCTCTTCTTGCCCCCTGTTCAGGTATGGGGCTGTTGCAGGCGTCAGCCTATTGAACACTGATGTCTGTTGATCAGCAGGAGCAGGAGTGGGGGTTGGGACGGTCAATCTTGTAAAGACCGATCTCTTAGCAGGAGAAGCCGTCTTGACGACTTCAGGAGTAGGTTTGGCTGTTCTTTTTGGAATAATCTTTTCTGGGACTGCAAGCTTCATTGTGGGCCCGCAGGAGTTTTGGCCCAATCTGGAGAAGACCGAGGCACTGGTGTTGGGCGACCCTTTGAGAGGGGCCGCAGTAACTGAAAGTCGATCGAAGACCGACTTCTTAGGAGCTTCTTGTACGGGCACAGGGGTGCTGAAGCTTATTGGCGGAAGCATAGTTCCGAAAAACAACCCCGTGGTGGCTTGAGTAATCTGCTCCACGGGCATGGTGAACAGAGAGGCCGCTTGGGGCCCGTAGGTTATGCCCCCAGTTGAGACCGAACACGAGCTGCAGTTGCAGTTGGAGCACTTTGAACAGGTAGAGGCCATCGTTGCTTCATTTCTGCGCCAGGCAAAAGACCAAATCTTAGTAACTTGAAATCCAAAGGCAACCATTAACAAACCGCGATTCGTTTGCGGATACGACACACGAAGTATAGAGTGGAAAGAGGAAAAGGTCCCACCGGGCGTGCCAGAATCTGTTCCGCTCCGAATGGCGGCGGAGACGACGTGAAGACGTCTGGCCTGAGATTCGGGGCAGATGCTATATGGTTTTATCCGTTTACCTCTCCGAAGATACCAAGTTGATTTATGACACCGTGTATCGGAGGTTTAGACGGATGCGGCCGATGTAGCAGACTTAGTCAGATTCCCCTCCGCTAGAGAGGTTTTTGATTGTGGGGACACTCTTCCCTTCAGGCGCAAGCCCCTGCAGTTAATTACGCTACCGCATCGCGATAGCCACTTTCTCCTTCTCCAGAATTTCACTTCGTGTCGTGTGTGTTTGTTTTGTTTGTGGTTGCCCGTGGATTGTATACGGAGACTGAGTAATGCCGTCGCCCGTAGGACGTGGATTAGTCCAAATCCGTATTTACTTAGATTTGGGTTTGGTGTTTTTAGTTTAGGGATACGTTAGCCGTATTGAGGCTAAGATCAACTTAAACGTTCGTTAAGGATACGTTAGTCATGTTTGAGACTAAGATCAACTTAACGTGGTGATCCATTTAATATATGGCCGTCGGGACTCATCACCTCTCTGACGTCGTTGAAGGATTACAACGATAGGTGTCAGAAGAGTTCAGAGATGTACCCTTAAACCAAAGTTGATTTGGAGTTTTATAGTCCATTTAAATGTTTAAGGATACGTTAGCCGTGTTTGGGGCTAAGCTCAACTTAAACAGGATCGTTTAAATCCGGCAAAAGAGCATTTGGAGGCTCTATTGTTCCAGTTTAGGGACGTAGTGGTCCATAGGTAGTTTAAGGACGTTGCGGTCCATGTTCCAGTTTAGGGACGTGGTGGTCCATGTTCCAGTTTAGGGACGTGGTGGTCCATTATTAGTTTAAGGACGTTTCGGTCCAATATTAGTTTAAGGACGTTTCGGTCCATCGCCAGTTCAGGGATGTGATGGTCCATCATTAGTTTAAGGACGTTTCGGTCCGTCATTAGTTTAAGGACATTTCGGTCCGTCGTTCCCATTTTGGGATGAATATTAGTTTAAGGACGTTTCGGTCCGATATTAGTTTAAGGACGTTTCGGTCCACGAGTTTAAGGACCCCGCAGTCCATATTCATGTGTGGTCGTTGGGACCCGTCGCCTCTCTGACGTCGTTGAAGGATTACAACGAGAAGTGTCAGAGGAGTTCGGAGATGTACCCTCGAACCGGAGGTAAATTGATTTAAGAAAGCAATCTTGCTCAGTCAATTTAATTTGAGGACTTACGGCCAAAATTGGGCTAAGTCCAGTTGAAAATGTTCAACATTTTATTTGCTTTTGCATTGCATTTTTATTTTGGCTCTACCCATAAAAGATGCAGAGCATCAATTTGTTTTGGGCTCTGCCCATTTATAAATGATGCAAAGCATCTGCATAGCATTTTTATCATTTTTTTTGGGCTCTGCCCATTTATAAATGATGCAGAGCATCAATTTAATTAAGCCTGCTTGGTCTTTTTGATTTGGGTCTGGCCCTTTAAGAAATGTCTTGCATTTATCAGGCGCTTTGCGCCAATCAGAGAGCGCAAGCGCTTGTAGTGTTGACACGTGTCGCGCAAGTGCAGTGCGCTGCGCTAGGGCGCTGCGCTTGCGCTGCTGACACGTGGCACACTCTGGTGAGTTGTGCCAATTACAGAGAGCAAAGCTCTATCTCAAAGCGCATAGCGCAAGTAGTTCAGATGCTAACACGTGGCGCTCTCCCAAGAGCGCAACAGCACAATTTGCAAATGCAAGGCACTATGATTTAAGAATCTTTTAGATTCAAGAACCAATGGTTCATAAAAGAAGTGCAAAGCACTATTCGTTTCCTTGATCTAATTTAGATCAAAGAAAAAACAAGTTTTTTCTTCTTTTTATTTCAGGAACCAAAGGTTCATAAAAAAGTGCGAAGCACTATTTTTATTTGTTTTTATTGAAGATCATTGATCTTGTTCTTTAGATCAATGATCTATCAGAAGAAATTCTTCTCTTTTAAAGGTTTTTACCTTTTTTCCTCTTGAGATTTCTTCAGAGTTCTCTCTGTTTAAAATTTTTGATTTCTCACCAAATGTTGATCCTTTTGAGTTGAGGTTTGGGGTCTTTTTTATAGTGCCCATAAATTAGTTAAATTTGTTAAAGAGATCTTTCTCTGAGTGATTTGGGGAATTTTCCCCACCGTTGGATCTTTGATCCAAGGTCTTCTGTTTTACAGAAGAAAATCTTCTTGTTTTAACAAGAACAGAAAAGATTTCTTTAAAATCTCAATTCTGTTTGGCGCAAATGCTCCAGAGCGTGACACGTGTCGCGCAGCGCAAAGCGCAGCGCAACTGTGCTAGCGCATCTGCGCTGACACGTGTCGCGCAGCGCAAAGCGCATCTGCGCTGACACGTGTTGCGCAGCGCAACTGCGTGAGCGCATCTGCGCTGACACGTGTCGCGCAGCGCAGTGCTTGAGCAACTGAAGCGTTGCTTCTTTTAATTTTAGTTTAACTAGAGCTTTGCTCTGATTGGGCGCGCCTTCTTGGGCGCTGTGCTGATGCATCAGCGCCTGACACGTGGCGCGTTGCGCGCAGCGCAAAGAATCTGAAGCGTTGCTTCATTTATTAAAGTTTAAATTTTCAAAGCCAAGCTTTGCTCTGATTGGGGGAAAATGAAGCGTTGCTTCATCTCCTGCCTCGGAATCTGAACAGAGCTTTGCTCTGATTGGGGTAAACAGGAACGTCTCGAGTTAGCATTTGTGTTGTGACCTCCTACCTGAGGCGAGTGTTTGGCTTTGCACCGGATGATCGGGCCATCGACAGAGGCTGCCTGTTGTGAGAGGACTGTTGATCTACAGCATACCTCCGAGATCGTGATGTCGTCTACCGTGCAGACAGATGACCCAGCTGTTGCTGAGATTGATGTGATGTCGCTTCTAGAGCTTACGAGCTGAGATCGCTGGAGCTTCCAGGCAGAAATGCGACAGATGATAGCTAGTCTATCCCGAGTTGAGAGACGAAGGTGATTCGTCAGATTGATGCACCGACGCAGGCCCAGTTGAGTTCAAGATTTCCAGTGTGGAGAGTCTTACTCAGGTCTAGAGAAGACCGATCCAGAGATGACCGCGATGTATCATCCTTTTTGGAGGATTAAGGTATTGTTTAGCATGCGGACGAAGGGTATTTACATGTCGGTTAGGCAAAGCTAAAGAGTTCGAGCGAGTGTCAGAAACCCATTTTTCCCAGTTTTAGTATTCGGAAGAACATGCAGGTAATTCCGTAGACCCTCTAGAAGAATGAAACCCTAACTCGACATGATGACCATGGAACTGCTTTTGAACCTTAGGGTTTGTGGCAGTTTAGCGGTGCCATCAGTGAGGCTTAGGTTTGCCTTTCTACGATTGGTCCGTAGGTACTGTGGTATGTGTTAGTGTATATACCCTAAGGGCCATTATTGTATCATACTAGCTTGTATATTACTTAATGGAAGCTTGGGATATTCACAGTTATAATAACAGTCTTGCTCAACATAGTAGTATGCTACTTGTTTATATTTATCTTAATATGTGTATATGTTTCTTTTAACATATCACGAATATATATTGATAGAGCCCATAGGATCTTTCTTGACTACCAGCGTTGTGATGGCAGTCACACTAGTGGGGGCTGGGTAATCTACAAGCACATCCTTTTTCAGGTCCCTAGTCGTAGGATTATCGAGACAGGGCATCGATACTCCAGAGTAGACTAGTGTGTACGCTTCTCATCCCAGCAGGGGAAATGGTCTGTCCCACAGCCATTAGTACGTTGTACTGGAGATAATATGCAGGTGCTCGTTGGGTTACGGGTACACCGGACAGGACTCGCAGGGAACTGTTGGTCGGTATTATACCCGTCGTCAGTTAACAGTTCCCAGGTGAGATGAGTACAACATAGTCCGCAGACTTGACACTGCTGCTTCGTCTCAAGTGTGTTCCCACTGTTCTTAGATTGCTACCCTACCACGGCTCATAGGAGTCATGCAAACAGGTAGCAGTTGGGTGCAGTCCCGAAGCACTTGGAGGTAGTGGCAGTTAGAAAGGATTTGTCTCTCCCGGTATTGGGAGTTGATATCGTACTGTGTTTGGAGAGCCATTACGCAAAGTCCCTGGCCAGGGCAAACGAGATTTACTGGTAGGATTTCCAGTAGCTTCTCAAGGTGTAATGGGCTTCACTCTGACACGACTTATACCGCTTTTAGGGGACTGACGCTTGCCGCCCTCCTAGGCCCGATATGCGATAGTATTAGACGAACAGACCGGACTGTACGGAGATTGTCACATCAGGCTCAGTAGGAGTTCGGATGGGTTTCCTCATCGGCCTTCTTATCGACATCTACCTAGGGACCGTTACGTACAGCTAGTACCGCTTGCGGCCTGTGGTTAAACCCACTGCCCGCGTAGTGTCGAGTCTTTAGAGTCCTACACAGAGAGTTTCCCTGCTTCAGGCGAAACGATATAGAGGTCGTATGGTTTTACGACCGGGTTTGGACATATACGTGTACTTATGCACGTATGATGTTCGGACAGATTATACTAGCAGGCTTTAGTTTAAGCCAGATTCTAGTATTGGATTATTGGATTTATACAGTCTCAGTATTTCCTTGTTTTTACGGATGGGAGGGGCATTCTCGTAATTAGTCGAGAATCTTCTAGAAGAAAGGTGAGGTGGAGAGCTTATGTGTAATTTGCATTAAATGATTTAGTGACTCATGAGATGATTCATCCAAATGAGTTAATGAAGCATTTATTGCTTAATGACTCATGTGATGATTCATTGATTGTATTAAATGAAGCATGGTTGTAATTATCATATATGATTTATTTGATAATCTTTATGCTTCATATAATATAGAAATGAGTTATTATTCATCTCATTCTCACATACACACTCTCTCTCCTCAAGCTCTCCTCTTTTTCAACCTAACCCTAATCTTCTCATGTGTTGAGATCCTAAAGGTTAGAAAAACTAATTAATCCTTAATACATCTCTATATCCTCTAGGTCACTTGGATTAGCAATCCTAACCACTTAGTTATCTCAAGTGAGAGGTTAAAACTGGAAGAAGGAACTCTCGGGTGGATCTTCTATCACATCGAAGAGGCCGAAGAGGAGGTGAACAACAAGAACAAGAAGGACTAGTATCTTGAGGTATAATCATCTATCATAGTAGTTTAGCACTTCTAGATAGTTGTTAGTTAGGGTTTAGCAAAGATCCGTAAAGTTAGTCGATGTTAACTTAAACAAAATGATTGTTTTACCTATTCCGCCTTCCCGCATCATGTGGGGTGTCTAACGTTGACTTACAGTGGTATCAGAGCCTAACTAAACTATAACTAACATGTTAGCAAAGTCTTTAGAAATTCGATCGCAAAATAATCCCGAAAAAACGTCGATTTGACCAAGTTTCTGCCGGTTTTAAAACGGGGTCTAAAAATTTTTCAGGGACCCTTAAAAATACAAGCAGGGTTTTTAAAGAATTGTGAAGAAATTTGGGATCGTGACTCGACCAAACCGCCGCGGAACCGCCGCCGATCCAAGCGATCCACCGCGGATCCGCGGCCGAATTGACACCGAGTCAACCCAAATTTGCTCAGTTATTCTTCTGTGTTGATGTTGTATTTTCTGGGATATTTTGTTTCTGCTCAGGTTTTATGTGCACAGAGAATTGTTTGGAGTAGATTCATTTGTGTTGCTTGATTGAAATTCTAAGATCTTTGGCTAACTGGATTATATCTGTGTTGTGATTAATGTGTTCGTAAACCTCCCCTAACTGCTAGTATGTCGGTTAGCAGAGTGTTGGATTATATCTGTGTTGTGATTAATGTCTTTAGAACTTGTTGGATTGTCGTGAATGGATAGCCGGGGATGTGAGACGAGTGTTTCTTTCATTCAAATGTAAATTGTAATTCGTTGTAATATTCTTCTGCGGGGCACATCCGGGTTGAGGTTGTAGCCACCGTTGTATTATTTCATTTACTGTTTTCTGCTCCTAGGATAGACCCAAGGTGGGGTGCACAAACTACTGGGTACTTTGAAGTGCTTAGTGGCCTACTCACGTCGTTGAGGGAGACCGCTTCACTTCGGGTACTTGGCGGGTAGTTTGGCGTACCCGTAGGGGTCTAGGGTGGGGTTTTGGCTATTCATCGCGACTATTTAATCCGTCTTTCTTTGCAGGCTCAAAAGGAATGCGGATTCCTAGAATATCCAATATGTTCATCTGTGATCCGGAATGCCTATTATTGCGTCTGACGAATGTACAATATATATATATCATATCTAGTAGGCGTCGTGTAAGACTACGGTAGCGCCCCGGCCGTCTATCCGAGACCAAAATGCGGAAACAAAAACTGTTCTTTAACTAGAAACTGGCGCTATCATATACTTTTTCCCTGGATCGGACCATTAACCTATTACTAGCTAACTAGAGAAAGGGTAGAGAGGCTATACCGAGCGATCCGTGTCCTTCGGTCTTCGGCCACCATCCCAAGCTCCTCGCGGCATCTCCTGTCTTGTTCTCCTCGTCGGAAAGGGCACCATATCGAGAAGTCTTTTTACGGGCTCCCACCTTTGAATCGAGGCAACTCGGACACGAAGTTGGCTAGCCGACGTGTCCAAGATTACTGTAGAATATATGTAGATCACTTTGTCTCTATGGTTTATGAAGTTGCCATTTTGGAGTGGAGAAGAAAACCATCAATGAAAAATGAAGCCTAGGATTTTGTAGTGATCCAAATGATATCAATAATTTCCCCACACCAAAAAGAATCTTTGCTTCTCTCAAAAATGTGGTCGGCCAAGTATATGGAGGGGGGGAAAGGCAAATGAAAAATGTATGATCACAAGAAAATGAGTCACCTCAATATCCAACTCAAATCCCATCTCCATAAAGCAAGTAATGATGAACAAAAAGGAATCAAAAGATACTAGAACCATCATGAACCCTCCACCACAAAAAACACCCTCCATTTTGCTAATTTGCACATTTGCAAGTAAGCCCCTCTATGGAAAATTCAGCCAAGGAAAGAATAAAGAAAAATGGCCAAAACGAAATGCAAACTGGCCACTTCAAAAAGCGATCCCGTAATAAATTACAGGGAAAACCCTGCGACTGTATATACATACCCGCATTTGTATTCGGAATACAAATGCAATGAGACAAAATCTACACTGTACAATACTAGGATCTGGCTTAAACCAAAGCCCGCTAGTATAATCCGTCCGAACCATGACACGTGCACAAGTGCACGCGTATGTTCGAACCCTGCCATAAACCCATACGGCCTCTACAACGTTTCCCCCGAAACTTGAAAAACTGTCTGTGGGGGACTCTAAAGACTCGTCAATACTTTGGCTGTGGATTTAACCACTAGCACGTCAAAGGTATTAGCCGTACGTAACGGGCTATAAGGTATTGACCAAAAGGGAAGTCGATGAGCAAACTCATCCTGACACCTTACGAGCCTGTCAGTGACAATATCCGTACAGTCCGGTCCGTTCGTCTATGAGCATCGCATGTCGGGCCTAGGGGGTTGGTAAAAGTCAGACCCCCAAAAGCGGTACAAGTCATGTCGAGTGTAGCCCAGAACACCCTGAGATTCTACTGTAATACCTACCAGTAAATCTCCTGCCTTGGCCAAGGACTTCGTGTAATGGCTCTCCTAGACACAGCGCGACCTCACCCCCAATACCGGGAGAGACGAACCCCTGCCGATCCGCTCACTGCCTCCATGTGGCTCGGGACTGTACCCAACTAAAACCTGTTTGCACGACTCCTTTGATCCGTGGTAGGATAGTAATCAAAGCACAGTAGGAACTCACACAAGACCAATGACGATCTCAGGTCGATGAACTAACCTGTACACATGTCACCAGGGAACTGCTATCTGACGTCAAGTATAATACCAACTAGCATGTTATCGGCGAGTCCTGTCCGGTGTACTTATAATCCAATGAGCACCTGTATATATCTTAGGTGAACCAACTGACACCAGTGGCTTATGAGACCGGCCACCGCCCCTCGTCAGGGTCTCGACTGTATACACTAATCTACTAATAGAGTATCGATGCCCAGTCTTGAAACTCCCACGACTAGGGACCACTTTAAGGATGTGCTTATAGACTACCCAACTCTCACGTATATGATCGCCATCATACTGCTGGTAGTCAAGCAAGAATCCTATGGGTTCTATCAACGTGTAATAGCGACCTGTGAGGTCGCCTAAAGCAGTACACGATGATAAAGACAAACCATGGTAACATACTATTCTCTATCAACGTGTAATAGTGAACTACAATGTCACCTAAAGCATGTACACGATGATAAAGACAAACCAGATAGTATACAAACCTCTCGAGTAAGACTGTCCTACCGGTATAGGTCCTCCCTCAATCATTGCAATCACGTGCCTGCGATCCAATAATTGACTCTGAGGGCACTATATCCAACAATCTCCCACTTGCACTCAAGGCTAATTATTGCGATGTCGCATACTCACAGCCCGTGTGATACCGAACACCCAACTCCTCTACTAATCAGTCTCACAAAGCTCGTTTGCGAAGCTCTTGCGTTCGAGGAATAGCCTCAGCTAGTGGATCCGCCCTGATGTTTCTTTCTATGTCTCTCTTTATCTCAAATTCGCGGAGAAAGCCATCTCCCGAAATGAGCAATACCTGTCTTAGAATATGTCTAGATATCTGATGGGACCTAGTTCATAAATGAACTCCAAATCCAAACTTCTTAGACTGTATCGTCAATTGAAACCAATCAGTATCCTGTGCCATGCCTCCCTCAGTATCCGCTTGGACCACCTGTCCAAAATACTGCCCCTCGTCAGAGGGAAAACTATAACTCTGACAGCCACTCTGTCATCCAGGTCACCTTGGAAGCCTGGAATGATAACTGTCTCCTAAAAGAGGCTGTTGTTATCATATCCCTAGAACATCCACTTATGTTCTAAAACTGCTTCCGAATGTTTCTCCAGGATAGGATTAATATCAACTTATTGCATCTAGTGCAAAAACAATGTCTGGTGTGGTACTTGACATCTTATGATTGACTCAATTGCCTAAGCAAGTGATCTGCCAACCATGCTCATCCCTCTCCCCTTTATTCTGCAAGACACCTTTAGAGAGGGTGACTCCATCACCTGCAGGTACACTACCGTGCCAGGAGTCGTCCATTCTAAAGATCCTTTAGAATGCTGTCTAAGTACCCTGATTGGAAAATTACCCAGATCTAGATCTAAAAACATAGATCCAGTAACCAGAATGTCTGATATGAAATCCATGTCCTTTGTGGAGAAACCACTGTGTGACAACCAAAGTATAACCGATCGTAGTATAGGAATTTCACTTCCTACTCTGTGTATGTCATCCAAATACCAGGACATCACACCCTACTACCTTCTTAACAGATCCATCCCCTATTCTGATGAAGTCAAACCTATGACTGTCACATCAGAAATAGGTGATCTATCTCCGCTATATCTGCTTTAGTCGATAAATAGACATAAGCTACTTGTCCACCAATACTTCCGCTGCTCCCACTGACTACGACAACTCTCTAGCAGAGTCATATACACGTACGCTTCTAAAGCCAGTTCAGAACGACGCTATACTCATCCTCCTGCCGGGTCTCATAGTCTGGAACAACAGTAATGGCGAGTCTGGGTAAACAAGAACCTCCCTGTCACCGTCCTTGAGGCTACCGGAGTACCTCTCGGGTGCGTGAGGTTACCCACCATATCTGCGGAGTGGCCAATGGAATGTCAAATCAGATTGAATCTTTAGGTTCTTATCAAATTTTCAGTAATCGTTTGCGGTTCTGGAATCACTTCCAGTTCTACCATACTCCCACTACTGTTTTCTGAAAAAATCCATTTTACTAAAACTGTGGCGAGTCAAGAACAATATCACTACTGATCTTCCAGATGGTAGAAAGTCAACCCTCGTCATAGCCCGGGTCAACCCACAAACAGCCATTACAGAAACGTGCCTTGAGTTATCCAGAGTCTGGTTTTAAGCATAAGCCGGACAATTCCCCGTACCTTAACATCGTTAAGATATGAACCGTTCTATATCCAATATAGAAACAGAGGCACTGATTTAATTGGAACCAGATTCAAATCATGCAGCTGTCTCCAGTGCATGTCAACTAAATGGAGAGAGGCCGATCAGCATTACTCAACTTAGGAATACATCCAATTATGAGTAACCTGAAAGAGAAGCAAGTTCTCATAATCATTACTATCAACTGAATACCATACACAAGTATCTACATCTTCGATCACCTTGAAGAATCCCGATACTTGCAACACCTGGTTCTCTACTTTATTCAAATACCTATAACTTCTCAAAATTTAGACCTTGCATTTCTACGAAAAACATGTATAAGAACTAGAGAAGTCGTAAGTAAACAGAATATAGTACGAGTACCAACCCCTCTGTCCTAATGGACACTGGACAACATACAATACTCTGTATAAGTCCCCTGAGTCTAATAACTCATTCGCTGTGTGTCGTAGGTTGAAAACTGTACTTATAGTTAAGAAGAATTATACCGCTGTTTAATACTCCTTACCTAACCATCAACTGATATCGGTAAATGTCATAGACATAATTTCAAAAAGTTATATCTCACTTCATAAAAAATGAACGTACAGATATATTAATTTGAAATTGGTGTATAACAATGGATATTCAAAACCAAATATTTGCCGTCCGGCAAACAACCCGGGTGATTTCCTCAAATATCACCAATTACAACGAATCCCGATATAATGAGGATGATCACCCAATTCCCAATAACTTACTCCCACTCATCATCTATAAAACCATACAGATGTGAGAATCAAACCCGGTAAATACATATCCTGGAGCAAGGACTAATTGGGAAATCAGTTTTCTTTTAACAATACACAGCGAAACTGAAACAAGTAAATGTTTCGAAGGGGTATCCGGGTATTCTAAGTAACGCCTCTTCCATTATCAGATTCACAACTGTAACCGTATATTTCTTTGTCATCTCTCCAAATCCCTTTATATGTCTTTAGTCGTTACCTTCTGTACACCTTCGTTAGGCTAAATGGTTTTCTTCCTTCCCAACCGTTCGGCACCAGCCTATGGTTTGGAAGAAGACTATCCAATAAGCGTAATAGGTGTACTATCCTAATCCTAGGAGCACTCGCAACGCGAGAGAAGGTAAAGATAAAAGACAAATGAATAAACCTTATTCCTATTTCTACTGAATCAGAATCCATCCCCGAACTGGAACAAGTCCCTTCGAGTTCGTATATAACCATATGATGGAGTATCCAATAAACTGTGGATCTTCGTAGTGATACGGAGTGTTCTGGAGAAATACAAAGGTGATGTAGGATTGGCGAAGAAATACTTGGTTTGGTCGTGAATAGCAGTCGCAATTTACTTTACCCTCTTACTAATCCCTTTATTTGTCTTAACCTATTACCTTCTGTACACCATCGTTAGGCTAATTAGTTTTCTTCGTTCCCCACCGTTCGGCACCTGCCTATGGTTTGGAATAAGACTATCCAATAAGCGTAATAGGTGTATTGTCCTTATCCAAGGAGCACTCGAAACCTGAGAGAAGGTAAAAGGAAAAGACAACTGAATAGTCCTATTCGTTTTCTCCAGAACCAGAAACCATCCTCGAATCTGGAACAAGTTCCTTCGAGTTCGTATATAACCATACGATGGTTTTATCCAATAGAAGTGGATGTTCGTAATAATACGGGGTGTTCTGGAGAAAAGGGTAAAAGTAGGAGTGGCAATGAGGTTTGCAACTCAGACAATCCAAAAGCCAGTATTTTAAGAAGGTTCGGTTAACTTGGTCGCTGAGTCATAGTCAAGGGTCGGGCCATGGTCGCTGCCAAAGAGAGAGAGAAAAGAAACACTCAGTGTGCACTCTAACCTAGACCAGAATGGTTATCACTTTATCTAATCAGGAAGCCTCCCACTGTATCCTCAAATTCTCCTCCAAACGTGAAAGAAGAATTAGTCGGGATCACCCGAGGAGTAAACGAACTCATCAGTAGGAATCGGAATCCAACTATCATCGCATGATAACGTGATGGAATCCACTCATGTTATCACACTCCAGAAGGTATGCGCATATCTGGCAAGTTCCAGTTTCTTTAGAAACTCCCGATGTGATTTTTACCCCTTGCTCTTATGACCTTGACGAAGTCCAACATATCATAAGTCACATGTCGAGTTCTACCCGTCATAATCCAGGTTAATTTGAACCCACCCGTACATACCCTTGACGAAGGCCAAAATAGTAGTACGACTGTCCCAAACCAACGCATCTATCTATGCTGCAGAAAAGTAACAAATAGCTACCATACACTATGCCTTGACGAAGGCCAACATACATAGCATGAATACTAAGTGCTACCTTTCTGAAATGACGGAGGGCTACGAATGGTTTTTGGCGAAAAACCTTTAACGTAATGAACTTGATATCGTTGAAGGAACCGGATAGCTTTTTATAAAAATATAGTAGCGAAAACCTTTGCTAAAGAGGTCACTCCCGGTGAAGGGATCTCGACTCTTTCCCCGTAGAATGAGGTGCAGGATATTCCAACTGAATACCACGATGCAAAGCAAAAAGGCAATCGGCTATAGTAAAGTTATTACCCTGACGCAAACTTCTGTCCAAGGGGTCACTCTCGGTGAAGGGATCTCGGCCCTTGCCTCGTCGACTGAGGTGCTGGATATTCATAACCGAATACCACTGTGCAAAACAAAAGAGAACGTCCTTGCAATAACAGCTTTTTGAAAAATGTTCCAACGTCAGAATATGTTTGTTTAGCTTGCATTGATCCGAATCAATGCAATCCCATCAATTGATCACACCAATAAAGAACGAAAATAATGATGTACGTATATGCCATCAGCAATCGCCACTGGGTCCCATCATCACCCGTTAGGTTACTTAACTAACGACAGAGCGGGGACTGGACTAGAGTGGGTGTAAAACATATACAACATCTACTAGTATATATATCAATATATAATAATCGCTCAAGGCGTGATAAAATGCAACATGACAGAAATGTAATAAGCATCACAGAACAATACAGATAATCTGGGATCCCCGGGTTTCATAGAGCCGCTACTGAAACCCGACGTTCCCCTGGTCGTATGGATAGCCTGCGCAATGAAATCCTAGACCTCTACGGGCGCGGCAAGTTACCCGCCAAAACCTGAAGCGAGGCAACCCCCTTCAACAATGTGAATGGACCACCCAGCACTTTACGGAATCTGGTAACTTGTGCACCCCTCCTTGGGTCAACCTGTACCCCCTACGAGTGCGGCGAATAGCCCGCCAATTCTAGAGTGAAGCCCCCTCCGTCTAAAAGCCATGAGATGCGGACCCGTTGCCCTCTAGAACCCGACTATCCGTGCACCCCACCGCAGGGTAATCCTAGTACAGAAAGTAAAATATACAACGGGTATATCGACCTAGCCCGGTCGTGCCCCAAAAGAATAATATACAAACAGGCAGTGACGACAGTCCACATGTCAGATGCTCGCCCTGCAATATTTAATGTACAAATACAACCAAACTGTACTACCATTGCATCCAGGCTATCCATCACGACAAATCTGCAACATCATAGCACAACACTGAATATCAACGTGAATGTCACGTTTGCAAATCCGTCTAAAAGAACTATAGCAATTAGACAGGATTTACCGATCAAATGACATTCACAGTCGCAGATATAATGTAAATACTGTGAACTAACATGTTTAAAATTTTCGATCGACAAAAATTCCCGAAATGGGCCCCAAGCACAATACCCAGTACTCAAATAAATCTGGGCCCAAAATAAAATTACCAGAAACCCTTTTTCCAAGTGAGAGACCTACTGAAGAAATTTGGTGCACTGTGGCTACAGTACGGCGGCGGATCCACGGCCAAAACTTGGGTACGGCCGTGGATCCGCCGCACTACAGTGAAATCAACCCACCAAATTTTCTCAGTTCTCTTAAAAATCCCTGCCTGATTTTCTTCAACACTCCAAATAATTTTTTGACAACAAAAGAAAATCGACAGAAACCGCATGACTTGAAATCGCGGTTTCGGAATTTTCGTTCGATCGAAATTCTAAACACGTTAGAGGAAGCTAGTAAAGGTTAATGGCGTGGCTCTGATACCATGTAAGTCTACGGTAGCGCCCCGGCCGTCTGTCCGAGGCCAAAATGCGGAAACAAAAACTTTTCTTTAACTAGAAACTGGCGCTATCGTATAATTTTTCCCCGGATCGGACCATTAACCTATTACTAGCTAACTAGAGAAAGGTAGAGACGCTATACCGAGCGATCCGTGTCCTTCGGTTTTCGGCCACCATCCCAAGCTCCTCGCGGCATCTCCTGTCTTGTTCTCCTCGTCGGAAAGGGCACCACATCGAGAAGTCTTTTTACGGGCTCCCACCTCTGAACCGAGACAACTCGGACACGAAGTTGGCTAGCCGACGTGTCCAAGATTACTGTAGAATATATGTGGATCACTTTGTCTCTATGGTTTATGAAGTTGCCATTTTGGAGTGGAGAAGAAAACCATCAATGAAAAATGAAGCTTAGGATTTTGTAGTGATCCAAATGATATCAATAATTTCCCCACACCAAAAAGAATCTTTGCTCCTCTCAAAAATGTGGCCGGCCAAGTATATGGAGGAGGGAAAAAAAGCAAATGAAAAATTTATGATAACAAGAAAATAAGTCACCTCAATATCCAACTCAAATCCCATCTCCATAAAGCAAAGTGATGATGAACAAAAAGGAATCAAAAGATGCTAGAACCATCATGAACCCTCCACCACAAAAAACACCCTTCATTTTGCTAATTTGCACATTTGCAAATAAGCCCCTCCATGGAAAATTCAGCCAAGGAAAGAATAAAGAAAAATGGCCAAAACGAAATGCAAACTGGCAACTTCAAAAAGCGATCCAGTAATAAATTACAGGAAAACCCCGCGACTGTATATACATACCCGCATTTGTATTCCGACCGAACACAAATGCAATGAGACAAAATCTACACTGTACAATACTAGGATCCGGCTTAAACCAAAGCCGGCTAGTATAATCCGTCCGAACCATAACACGTGCACAAGTGCACGCGTATGTTCGAACCCTGCCATAAATCCATACGGCCTCTACAACGTTTCGCCCGAAACTTGAGAAACTGTCTGTGGGGGACTCTAAAGACTCGTCAATACTTTGGCTGTGGATTTAACCACTAGCACGTCAGAGGTATTAGCCGTACGTAACGGGCTACCAGGTATTGACCAAAAGGGAAGTCGATGAGCGAACTCATCCTGACACCCTACTGAGCCTGTCAGTGACAATATCCGTACAGTCCGGTCCGTTCATCTATGAGCATCGCATGTCGGGCCTAAGGGGTTAGTAAAAGTCAGACCCCCAAAAGCGGTACAAGTCGTGTCGGAGTGTAGCCCAGAACATCCTGAGATACTACTGGAATACCTACCAGTAAATCTCCTGCCTTGGCCAAGGACTTCGTGTAATGGCTCTCCTAGACACAGCACGACCTCACCCCCAATACCGGGAGAGACGAACCCCTGCCGATCCGCTCACTACCTCCATGTGGCTCGGGACTGTACCCAACTAAAACCTGTTTGCACGACTCCTTTGATCCATGGTAGGGTAGTAATCAAAGCATAGTGGGAACTCTCACAAGACCAATGACGATCTCATGTCGATGAACTAACCTGTACACATGTCACCAGGGAACTGCTATCTGACGTCAAGTATAATACCAACTAGCATGTTCCCGGCGAGTTCTGTCCGGTGTACTCATAATCCAATGAGCACCTGTATACATCTTAGGTGAACCAACTGACACCAGTGGCTTGTGAGACCGGCCACCGTCCCTCGTCGGGGTCTCGACTGTATACACTAGTCTATTAATGGAGTATCGATGCCCAGTCTCGAAACTCCCATGACTAGGGACCACTTTAAGGATGTGTTTATAGACCACCCAACTCTCACGTATATGATCGCCATCATACTGCTGGTAGTCAAGCAAGAATCCTATGGGCTCTATCAACGTGTAATAGCGACCTGTAAGGTCACCTAAGCAGTACACGATGATAAAGACAAACCATGGTAGCATACTATTCTCTATCAACGTGTAATAGTGAACTACAATGTCACCTAAAGCATGTACACGATGATAAAGACAAACCAGATAGTATACAAACCTCTCGAGTAAGACTGTCCTACCGGTATAGGTCCTCCCTCAATCATAGCAATCACGTGCCTGCGATCCAATAATTGACTCTGAGGGCACTATATCCAATACGTCACTTATGTTTTGCACCCGCGCTAGCCCAGCCCCCGCTCTGTCGTTAGTTAAGTATCCTAACGGGTGAATGACGGGGCCCAGTAGCGAATGCGGATGGCATAAGAGGACGTTGTATTTTCGTTGTTTTCTGCAATGATAGGTTAATTGATGGGACGCATTATATTAGTGCAAAGAAAATAAACCAAAGTTGAATCGTTGGAACAGTTTAAAAGAAACCACTCGGTTATTTTAAAACAGAAGATATTTTTTTAATTGCGGAGCTTAAACCACTCCTTTTAAAAGCTATCAGGTTCCTTCGATCATATCAAGTTCACTACGTTCACGGTTTCGCCAAAACCATTCGTAGCCCTCCGTCATTTCATTTGGGTATTCAGTAGTATTCAAGCAATGTATTTTGACCAACGCCAAGGCATAGTGTTTGGTAGCTGCTGGGTATTCATTAGTTGCATAAATAGATGAGTTGGTTTGGGACAGTCGTACTGCCATTTGGCCAACGTCAGGGGTATGTACGGATGGGTTCAAATTAAAAAGATAATGATGGGTAGAACTTGACATGTGACTTATGGCATTTTGACCAACACCAAGGTCATAAGAGCATGGGGCAGAATCCACATCAGGAACTTCTAAAGAAACTGAAATTTGTTAAGAGTTGCATACCATTTGGAGTGTGATAATTTTGGTAGGATTCCTTCAGCTTTATCACACGATGATATTTGGATTCCGATTCTACTGTGAGTATATGCTACTCATCAGGAGATTCTTTTACTTAACGATCAATGCTATAAACCAAGTAGGTGTCGAGAAAGGTGTCAGCGGGGCTATGCCCCCAGAGAAAAGAGGTTATTTAATTAAGGAACTTCACGAAAGCGTCGTAAAACCTCCCTGAAAGTACCGACACCAGCCTGGCTGAACGGTTAAGCAAGTATTGTACAGTAAGAATAGTCCTGCCTAGTTCATCCTTTTTGGTTTGAGGAGGGATTCGAGAAACAGTGGGAACCATACTGTTTAGATAAACTAAAAACCACTCTAAACTTGCAAGAGCATCATGCTAAAGTGTTTCCTCTCTCTCTCTTAATTGCAACGACCCAGAACATGACAGGCCTTAAGTTATTATTAGATAAAAATATTATGACAGGGCCAAACTATAAAGATTGGTTCTGGAATGTTAAGATGGTAATTACCTATGACAAATTGGGGTATGTCCTTACTACTAAGGCCCCTGCCGTCCCAGGTCCTGAATCCAGTGTCGCGGATAAGGAAATCCGCAAAACCTAGGAGTTAGACTGCGCGAAGGCCAAGTGCATCGTACTTGCCTCTATGAATAATGAACATCAGAGGAGGCACGAGAATATGGATCTAGAATCCATATTTCTCCACACCAAGGAACTGTATGGAGAGCAATCTCGTATAGCTAGATACGAGACCTCGAAGAACTTGTTTCAGTCGAGGATGGCCGTCGGATCATCTGTAGGGGAACATGTCCTTAAGATGATTGGCTATATTGAAGAGCTCGCAGACCTCGGGACAACATTAGAGAACGAGCTGTATACAGACTTGATTCTCCAGTCCCTTCCTTCCACCTACGCCCAGTTTATCTTGAATTTCAACATTCAAGGTAAAGAAGTTGAACTTCCAGAACTCCTTAACATGTTGAGGAGTGCAGAAGGCACCTTGCAGAAGGCAAGGGAAACACCCACTATGTTTGTTCGTGGTGCTTCCTCTTTCAGGTCCATGGCAAGGGCCAAAGGAAGGAAGAAGAAGGCCGCTACCAAACCGAGAGGTGGTGTTGGTAAGGTGGGAGTCAAGGGAAAGGCAAAAGTTGCGGTCCCCGTAGTGGCAAAGGACGAGTGCTTCCACTGTCGTAGGAAAGGCCATTGGAAGAAAGATTGCAAAGCTTGGATTGCCAAGAACCAGGACCCGAGGCAAGTTGTGGCTTCGGCTTCAGGTGTGTTTGTAATTGAAAATTATCTGTCAATCAACTCTACTTCCTGGGTATTGGATACCGGATCAGGATTTCATATATGCAATTCATTGCAGGCACTGAGAAACCGTAGAGTGCTGAAGGTTGGTGATATGACCCTCCAGGTTGCTAACGGAGCTAGCGTGAATACTTTGTCCGTAGGGGATTATCACCTTGGATTGACGAGTGGACATATTTTGGTTTTGCGCAACTGTTTTTGTGTAACTAGTTTAACGTGTAATATCATATCAGTATCGTTGTTATCAAAAGAAGGTTATGATTTCACGTTTGTAAGCGATGTTGTTAACATCCACCTTAATCACGGTTTGATTTGGTCCGGTATACTAGATAACGGTATATACGTGTTAAACCAATTGCAGATTTTCAATGTCCAGAACACACTAAAAAGAAAGTCTCCAGATATAAATCAGGATTTCTTATGGCATTGTAGACTGGGTCACATCAATGAGACAAGGTTAACTAAGTTGTATAGAGAAGGATATTTGAATCCGTTTAAATATCAATCTTATGCCACTTGTCAATCATGTCTCGAAGGAAAGATGACAAAGACTCCATTCACTGGACATGGAGTAAGAGCGAGCGAGCACTTAGGACTTATACACATCGATGTATGTGGTCCAATGTCTACACATGCAAGAGCTGGTTTTTCATATTTCATTACTTTTACGGATGATTTCTCTAGGTATGGATTCATTTTCTTGATGAAACATAAATCCGAGGCTTTTGAGAAATTCCAAGAATATAAGAATGAAGTAGAAAACCAAACCGGCAAAAGTATCAAGACACTAAGATCTGATCGAGGTGGTGAATACTTAAGTGCCGAGTTCCTGGGTTACCTAAAAGAGAAAGGAATTCTCTCTCAGCTTACTCCTCCATACACTCCACAACATAACGGTGTATCGGAAAGACGGAACCGAACCCTATTGGATATGGTACGTTCCATGATGAGTAATGCTGAGTTACCGCGATCTTTCTGGGGTTATGCACTAGAATCAGCTGCATATCTTTTGAACAGGGTTCCTACCAAGACTGTGCCTACCACACCAGATCAGATATGGAGTAGGAAGAAACCCTATCTTCAGTATCTGAAGATATGGGGATGTCCAGTTTTTGTTAAAAAGCAGCATGCGGACAAACTCGAGGCACGATCAGTACAATGTAAGTTTGTGGGATATCCAAAGAACTCCAAGGGGTATTTTTTCTATTACGCAGAGGAACAAAAGGTTTTTGTTTCTCGTAATGCCCATTTTCTAGAACAGCAGTTTTTAGAAAAGGAAACAAGTGGGAGCGCAATAGAACTGGAAGAAATTCCAGAACCACAAACTACTACTGAAAGTTTGGTAGAGCCAGATGTTCCAGAAGAACGGGACATTCCAGCACCCCTCCGCAGGAGTAGTAGGCTGTCTCATCCGCCTGAGAGATACTACGGTTTTCTCATAGACGGGGATAGAGAGGATTGCGTCATTGATAATGATAAACCTACTAGCTTTCAATAGGCCATCCAGAGTGGCGACTCAGTAAGATGGCTGGATGCAATGCGGACCAAGATGGAGTCCATGTACACCAAAAAAGTATGGACTTTGGAATTTACTCCAGATGGGGTAAAACCCATAAGATGCAAGTAGATCTTCAAGAAAAAGATTGGTGTAGACGGACAGGTGGAAACCTATAAGGCTAGACTTGTTGCAAAGAGTTTTCATCAAAGACCTGGTTTGGAATATGACGAAACTTTTTCTCCAGTGGCTATGCTCAAATCCATTTGGATCCTTCTTGCTGTTGCCGCCTTCCATGATTATGAGATCAGGCAGATGGACGTAAAGATGGCTTTTCTAAATGGTAATTTAGAAGAGTGCGTCTATATGGATCAGCCAGAAAGTTTCAATCAGAGTGGGAGCAGCGGGAAAGTATGCAAGTTGCTTAAGTCCATTTATAGACTAAAGCAGGTATCGCAGAGTTGGAACATCTGTTTTGATGAAACGGTCAAAGAATATGACTTTATCAAAAATCCAGATGAACCATGTATATATAGTAAAATTGTAGCACGAACTGTCGTATTCCTCGTCTTGTACGTGGATGACATTCTCTTGATAGGAAATGACATTCCTATGCAACAATCTGTCAAAGGATTCTTGTCACACAGGTTCTCCATGAAAGACCTGGGTGATGCCTCTTACATTCTGGGGATCCGGATATTTCGTGATAGATCTAAGAGGATGTTGGGACTTTCACAGTCCAGGTATATCAACACTATACTGAAAAGATTCAGTATGGAAGATTCTTAGCGCTGTAATTTGCTGGCTTGTCACGGAATCACCCTCTCTAAAGAAATGTCTCCCAAGACTGATTTCGAAAGGGATCGCATGTCGATTATACCCTACGCTTCTGCAGTAGGCTCTATAATGTATGCTGTTCCCGCCAAAATTTTGGGCTCAAAACCCGCTCCTTATAAAATAATAACAATAAAAATAATAAATAAATTAATAAATAATAATAATAATAAAGGAGAAAATCTCCCTTTCAGAGCAAAACTCTGTTCAAATTCCAAGATGGGAAACGAAGCAAAACTTCTGTTTCCCCCAATCAGAGCAAAACTCTGTTTAAAATTCAAATTTTAATAAATGAAGCAACGCTTCAGCTGACTTGCGCTCTGCGCTGCGCGACACGTGTCAACGCAGTTGCGCCGCGCGACACGTGGCAGCGCAGTTGCGCTGTGCTCTGCGCCACGCGATACGTGGCAGCGCAGTTGCGCTAGCGCAGTTGCGCTGCGCTCTGCGCCGCGCGACACGTGTCAAGCGCAGTTGCGCTGCGCTCTACGCCGCGCGACACGTGTCAAGCGCATATGCAATTGTGCCAATGCCAGCACCAAAACAGAAAAATTCTGGAAAGATCTTTCTCAATCTTGTTAAAAACAAGAAGATTGCCTTCTGTAAAACAGAAGCCCTTGGATCAAAGATCCAACGGTGGGAAAAATCCCCAAATCACTCAGAG
Source organism: Agapanthus africanus (assembly GCA_030015575.1). Lineage (NCBI taxonomy): Eukaryota > Viridiplantae > Streptophyta > Magnoliopsida > Asparagales > Amaryllidaceae > Agapanthus > Agapanthus africanus. The sequence continues at coordinate 326,785,084 of CM057346.1, read as the reverse complement.
AAAGATCTCTTTAAATAATTTAACAAATCAATTGGCACTATATAAAGGCCCCAAGACTTCAAGTCTAAAAACACAGAAACACAGAGAGACACAGAACTCCTAAAAAGAAAGTTTGAGAAGAAATCAGGAAGAAAAGAAAGTAAACCTTTGAAAAGAAGAATTTCTTCTGAAAAGATCAATGATCTAAGAACAAGATCAAGATCTTAAAATAAAAAGAAAAGATCAAATAATAGAGAAAAAAGAAGTAATATACTTCTTTATTAGATCATTTGATCTACACAAAGGTATTGCCTTTTGATGAACCACTGGTTCTGCAATCTTAAAAGATTCTTTTCTTGAATCCAAAATTGGATCAAGATAATAAAACATTGCCCTGCACTTGATAAAACTTGCACTGTTGCGCTCTCGGGTTGGCGCAAGCCACTAGAGAGCGCCACGTGTCAGCTCAAGAACAACTTCCGCTATGCGCTTTTAAAATAGAGCACTGCTCTCTTAAATTGGCACACTGCACCAGAGCGCGCCACGTGTCAGTAGAGCAATAGCGCAGCGCACTGCGCTTGCGCTCACCAGAGCGTGACACGTGTCACCTCCATATGCGCTTGCGCACATTAATTGGCGCAAAGCGCCTGACAGGCCACATGGCCAGTGTCAGATAATTAATGTACTGCATTATTGAAAAGAAGGGCCGAGCCCAATTAAAAAAGGGCCTAACAGGCCTAATAAAATGCTATGCATTGTTTTAAAAAGGGCATAGCCCAAACAAAGGTCTGTCAGACCAAAACAGATGCTGTGCATCATTTAAAAAGGGGGTAGAACCCAAACAAAGGCCTAGCAGGCCAAATGCAAATAAATTGTTGAACATTCTCAACTGGACTTAACCCAATCATGGCCGTAAGTCCTCAAATTAAATTGACTGAGCACGGCTGCTCCCTTAAATCAATTTACATTCGGTTCAAGGGTACATCTCTGAACTCCTCTGACATCTGTCGTTGTAATCCTTCAACGTCGTCAGAGAGGTGATGGGTCCCGATGACTATACATTTCATGGACCACCACGTCCTTAAACTGGCAATGGACCACTATGTCCCTAAACTGTAACGATAGAGCCCAAATGCTCTCTTATCGGATTCAAACGATCCCGTTAAGTTGATCTTAGTCTGGAGATTAGGCTAACGTATCCTTAACAAACGTTTAAGTTGATCTTAGCCTTAAATATGGCTAACGTGTCCATAAACTAATATCCGTCCCCAAAATGGGAATGATGGACCACTATGTCCCTAAACAGGATCAACAGAGCCCAAATGCTCTTTTGTCGAATCTAAACGATCCCGTTTAAGTCGATCTTGGCCTCAAATATGGCTAACGTATCCTTAAACCTTCAAACAGACTTTAGTCCCAAATTGGACTATAGACCCCCCCATCGACTTTGGTTCAAGGGTACATCTCTGAACTCCTCTGACACATGTCGTTGTAATCCTTCAACGACGCAAGAGAGGTGACGGGTCCCGACGGCCATACATGCAATGGACCACCATGTCCCTAAACTGGAACAATCGAGCCCCCAAATGCTCTTTTGTCGGATCTAAACGATCCTGTTAAGTTGATCTTAGTCTCAAATTAGACTAACGTATCCTTAACAAACGTTTAAGTTGATCTTAGCCCTAAATATAGCTAACGTATCCTTAAACCAAAACCCCAAAACCAAATCTAAGAAAATACGGATTTGGACTAATCCACGTCCTACGGGCGACGACATAAATTAGTCTCCGTATACAATCCAAGGGCAACCACAAACAAAACAAACACCCACGACACGAAGTGAAATTCTGGAGAAGGAGAAAGTTGTTACCGCGATGCGGTAGCGTAATTAACTGCAGGGGCTTGCGCCTGCAAGGAAGAGCGTCCCCACAATCAAAAACCCCTCAAGCGAGGGGGAATCTGACGAAGTCTGCTACATCGGCCGCATCCGTCTAAACCTCCAATACACGGTGCCATAAATCAACTTGGCATCTTCGGAGAGGTGGACGGATAAAACCAAATAGCATCTGCCCCGAATCTCAGGCAAGACGCCCATGTCTTGGCCGCCGTTCGGAGGGGAACAGATTCTGGCACGCCCGGTGGGACCTTTTCCTCTTTCCACTCTACACTTCGTGTGTCGTCTTCGCGAACAAATCGCGGTTTGCTGTGGTTGCCTGTGGATTCGAGGTACTAAGATTTGGTGTCTTGCTCCGTGCAGAAAACAGAGGATCGATGGCTTCAAACTGCACTACTTGCAACTGCAACTCTCGCTCCGTCCTTGCTGGAGGAGTGACTTATGGGCCCCAAGCAGCCTCTCTTTTCAAGATGCCAGTGGAGCAGGTAACTCAAGCCACCGCTGGACTATTCTTGGGGACCATGCTCCCACCGATGAGCTTCAATGCCCCAATGACGTTGCAAGAAGCCCCAAAGAAGTCGGTCTTTGATCGACTTACCACTGCCGCGGCCCCTCTCAACGGGTCGCCCAACTTCAATACTTCAGTTTTCAACAGACTGGGCCGGAACATCTACAAGCCCGCGATACCCGAAGCTGCCATCCCAAAGTTGATAGCCATCCCGGCTCAAGCGGACGAAATCATTGGAAAGGCTCCTCCTTCCAAGAAGTCAGTTTTTACAAGGCTGGCTATTCCGGTTTCTGCTCCAGGCGAGGTCCTCAAAGCTGCTTCACCTACCCAGAGGTCTGTCTTTGACAGATTAGACATTGCTTCTCAACGAGTGCAGTCTTCGACAGGTTAGCACCAATAACAGTCTCTCCTCAAAGCAGGGGGCACGAAGAAGTCACCCTTATAGCTGAAACAACTCCATCCGCAAGACACGCTCGACGTCGCCACTGGCGCCGAGTGAGGAAGGCTGGGGGCAACTCCCCCTCTGCGATAACTCCGCCAGCTCCAACGGTGGGGATCGATGCTGCTGTTCCAACCAGGAACAGCTTTGAATTGCTGAACAAGGTGCGCAGAAACTCGTCAACTGCTGTGCTGAAAAGAACTCCTCCACCTATGGAGAAGTCCCCAAAGGCGAAGCTGGAGCAGCTCCCTCAACGGCTATCCTATGAAATTTACAAAGTTTTGCAACGTGTCCAAGAGTTAGTGATCGATCAAGACTATCTCCGCCGACAGAAAAAGATGAAGGTTCAACAGGAGAAGGACTACTCAAAGCCACAGAAAGTGACAGCTGGCTGGATGCCCGCTGCAACGGCTCCCTCAACGTCAATCACTCAAAAGAAAAGGGGGCCACAAAAAGCCCCTGTGAACATGGTGAACCGTAAAAGCGCCGAACACAAACACCCCAGGTCTGGGGGTATAGTGGTGCACACTGTTTATATGGCTTCTGGAAAGGAGGAAAGCCGTGCTTCGACGGGTCACCGACCGCTCACCCGATCCGTGACGAAGGCTCAAGAACAGCAACAGAAGCTTCAAGAGATGATGACTGCGATGGCCACACTTACCGGGCCAAAAGGAAGCTCGGAGGCATCATCAGAACAACGCCATGAGCAAGAAACTGACGCTGACTTCCTACGCAGAGTCCTCGAAAAGAAGGACAAAGAAGCCACAGAGCAAGCGGCTAACATAAAACAAATGGCGCTCTTCTTCCAAGATATGGTAGGGATGATGTTACAGCCGGATTCTCCAGCTGATGACCATCCAATCATTGTTGAAGACGATAGAGGGGAAACATCTAATCCTCCTCCGACTCTTTCAGCAGCCAAGGAAGAAACCATTTCCAAGGCCGCATTGGATGACTATATAGCTCAGCAAATACGAGCTCATCAGGCGAGTGAAGCGGCTGGGCAAATTGTTAGAACCGGACGACCCTATCCGAGCTAGTATGACCAAATCAGTTACCCGCCGGGATATACGATCCCTAAGTTCCACGTATATAAAGGGACAGGGAATCCCCATCAGCATGTCGCTCAATTCAGGGCTCTTTATGGCAACACTGGAGGCGACGACAAACTCCTGCTTCGCCAATTCGTCGGCAGCCTATCGGAGACGGCCTTCGAATGGTATTCGGAGCTACCTGACGACTCAGTCAAAACATTTGCGGAAATGGAGTTGCTGTTTACACAGAGATTTGCAAGCGCCAGCGAGCACACCCCAATCACCGCGTTGATTAATGCCAGGGTAAGGTCAGGTGAAACGTGGGTTCAATACGCAATACGGTGGCGAAACTTATGGTCGAAGTGCGAACAACGCATTGAAGAAGCACCTGCGGTTGGCATGTTCGTGGCCACTCTTGATCCGCAAGCGACCATCTCCCAGTTCATGATGTTTTTTAAGCCGACGACTTTTCAGGCCTTGATAAGCTAGCCCAGATGGATCAAATGGGTCCCAGATCATCTCCTCCAAAGCCGGACTCCCGAAGCGAAAAAGGGAAAGGTAAAACGATCGTCGTCGCCAATACTCAACAACAGCCGAGCAACTCAAAGCCGGTTGTTCGCCAAAACAATGTGCGACCACGCCCATCCCTCGAGGAGAGACTGGGACGTCCTTACTTGTTTCCTCAGAATAAAACAAGGAAACTGTTCGAACTGGCAGTGCGCAACAGACTCATCAATCTGCCGAGTTCAAAATGTCTGTTGCAGCTAGGCGATCTCAATAATCCCAATTATTGCCCTTACCACCAAACGGTAAGTCACCCGATCGAGGATTGTTTCGTCTTTAAGGGATGGATCGAGGATCGGTACCTACAAGGCAAGTTCGCACTGTCTGAAAAGTGGAAAGTAAACCCACCACAGCCGCACACTCCAAAGAAGACAGACACACCGGGGACAGCTTGTTCTTTTGTTGAGGACGAAAACGATGGAGAAGACTCATAGATGAATCCGAAGACTACGTAGAGAGTTGTCGTGTGATCTCTCACTCATTGATAAATGATGAAGAGGCTCCTTGCACCGAAAAACCGAGGGCAGGTCCTGAACCAGAACTTCGGTGGCCGTCGGACGAGATGATCGATGCCTTCCTGAACGAGATTCGTCTGAAAAGTAAAGCCAAACAGGAGTGTGAGATGGCAATATTGGAAAAGGCCAAACGCCGGCGACTGGACGAAAGGGTCGAAACACTCCCACCAGATCAAAATACATCCACTGCGGATAAAAACAAATTCAAGACAAGGAAAAGGTTTGCTAAAGCCATATCAATGGGAATGAAGCTATCACCCTCTGAAGAAAACACTCTCGGTGGAGTAGAGATGCATCCTGATTACTGCCTATATCATCAGAAGATCGCACATCCCACTGAAGACTGCGACTCCTTTAAGTGTTGGTGGCAAGGGTATGTCGCTCACAGGCAACACTTCAATAGGACAAAGCGTGAAGCTCGTAGACAGTGAAAAAATACGATAGATGAGCATAAAAGAGTTGCCGGCAATTGTCATAGGGATGATCCCTAGGGATTACGAGTTCTCACCTTCGGGAGCGATTCCGACGAAAAAGTAGCCCTCGGCCCTCTCTTCAAGGAGTTCATCTCTGAAGGATTGAGGAGTTGCGAGAACATTCGGCCATGCAATTGCACGATACTTAGAGAGAATCTCGGACCCACAAACAAGGGATCGAGCAAAAAGGATAAAGGAAAGGAGAAAATGGCCTTCGTCGCCAGCGCTCAACAACAATCAAGTGACCCTAGACCGGATGTTCGCCAAAGCAATAAGCGGCAACCCCTCCATGAAAAGTTGAAACGTTCTTACTCATTTCCCCAGGATGAAACAAGGAGACTGTTCGAGCTAGCAGTGTGCAACGGCCTTATTACTCTACCGGAGCCGAAACAACGACTACAACTGAATGATGTCAACAATCCTAATTACTGCCCTTACCACCAAGTATTGGTCCATCCGATCGAAAACTGCTACGTTTTCAAAAACTGGGTTGAAGAGCAATACCAACAGGGCAAGTTCGCGTTGTCCGACAGCTGGAAGGTGAGCCCGCCACAACCACATGCTCCGAGAAGGGTGGACACACCGGGGGCATCATGCTCAGTCATAGAGAAAGCCCCACGGACCGAAACGTCCTTAAACTAATAACGGACCACTACGTCCTAAAACTAGCCGACGACCGAAATGTCTTTAAACTACTACCGCAGCATCATCAGGCTGACAAGATTAAAATAATAATAATAATAATAATAATAATAATAATAATAATAATAATAAACAAAAGAACGGTATGTCCATAAGCAAAATGGGCACGCATGAAAACCCGAAAGGGCTCCGTGAGTAAAAACAGCAGGGCTACCGGCGAGTGTTCGTGAAAACCTGAAAGGGCGTGACCTTGTTAAAAAAAAGAGGAATAAAAAAATAATAATAAATAAATAAAAAGAACGGTATGTCCATAAGCAAAGTGGGCACGGATGAAAACCTGAAAGGGCTCCATGAGTAAAAACAGCAGGGCTACCGGCGAGTGTTTGTGAAAACCCGAAAGGGCGCAACCTCGTTAAGAGACACTTGCAGGGTCCTCTCGACCTTGTAAGGAGAAACCACCCGCGTGAGATCCTTACGACTCACAGGGAAGCAACACACTTAGGGATCCTCACGATTCCTAAGAAGAAATTACACTTGCGAGATCCTCACGACTCGTAAGGAGAACTCTCTTATGGAACCCTCATGGCTCATAAGATTTGAAAGTCTTAAGTTATAGAGACCTGAACCTGTTCTTAAGCAACCCCCACAACCTCCGATATTGCCCTACAAGCGGCTCAATACTGACCCTTGTATACAATCCACGGGCGCAAATAAACATTTCCCTAACCAAGTCCCACCCGTGACTGGGGATATGTCCATGCGGTGAACAACCTTTGTAAGTCCTCTCGACTTATAAGGAGAAAACCCTTTTGTAAGATCCTTACGACTTACAGGGAAATATACACTTAGGAATCCTCACGATTCCTAAGGAGAAAACACACCTACGAGATCCTCACGACTTGTAGGGAGAAATACCTTTGTGAGACCCTTACGGCTCATGAAGTCAAAAGCCTTAGTCAACGGGATCCTAACCCTGTTCGCTAAGCCACCTTTGTTCAACGTCGACAGAGGCAAATGATGATTCACTCCTGGAAATGTCCCAGTTGTAGCGATGCTGATGCCTAAACCGGTATCAAATTCCAAGTCCTTTCATGGCAAATGATGATTCGCTCCTGGCAATATTCCAGTTGTAATGATACTGATGTTGAGATTGGCGTCAGATTCCAAGTTCCACACTCGCGATAAAAAAAACAGTGAGCCATACATGCATACGAAATAGCCGAAAGGATGGGGCAACTTGCAATAAAAATCAGCAAGTAGAAATGTATGCATGCGAAATAGCCGAAATGATTGGGCAACTCGCAATAAAATACGGCGAGTAAAAATAAAATAAATAGCCGAAATGATTGGGCACCGCGAAAAATAGCCGAAATGGTTGGGCAATTGCGACCTTCGCAATATAAAAGCTGAAATGATAGAGCATCGCGGAAAAAATAAAAAAAAATGATGATGAAAGAATGAAACTTTTTTCCCTACAGGTGAGATCACATCGATCCCTGTATACAATCCAGGGGCACGAACAAAGAGGGAACCATACTTTCCCAATAGGCTCCATCAGAAAGCAAAGCCAAATCTCGACGGTTCATAGACAACCTAGAGACAACCTCGATATCTGTCGCAATATTGCAGACACAATATCAACAAACGAAGCAAAAGAAGATCCCTAGCTTCAGGGTCTCGATGTCGATATCGACAACTTAGAGATCACCAACGGCATTTCTCCTCATTCCAACCAGATGCAGACATGACGTCAGCAACCGACCTCAGAGTCGCAAAGAAACGGAGCCACGGCATAGTCCCTAGTTCCAAATCTTAACGGCAACATCTACAGCCTAAGAATCAGCAACGGCATTCCTTTGCAGTCCAGCAGGATGCAGATGCAACGTCAACAAGAGACCCCATGGTCGAAACAATGAGGAGTGACGGCAAAATCCCAACTCCACCTCAGCATTCGTCTCGTTACAGCAGACGCAATGTCAACAACGACGTTCCTTCGCAGTCCAGTAGGATGCAGATGCAACGTCAACAAGAGACCCCATGGTCGAAACAATGCGGAGTGACGACAAAATCCCAACTCCACCTCAGCATTCGTCTCGTTACAGCAGACGCAATGTCAACAACGACGCTCCTTCGTAGTCCAGCAGGATGTAGATGCAACGTCAATAAAAGACCCCATGGTCAGTAAAGCGGAGTGACGGCAAAATCCCAGCTCCACCTCAGCATTCGTCTCGATACAGCAGACGCAATGTCAACAACAGTATCCTTCCTTCGACAGGATTCGGACACACCAAAGCAAACGAAGCAAAGGCCAAATTCCTAGCTTCAACGTCTTGACGGTAACTCATATAAAACCGGAAAGACAATCAGAGATCATCTCACACCAGCATGGAGTGATCACCGCCTCGACGTTCGTCTCGATACACCGGACGAGATGTCACTACAGCGTTCTTCCTCCAACAGGGCTCAGACGCGACAATCAAACAACGGAGCCACGGCAAAATCCCTAGTCCCAAACCTCGACGGTTCACCAGCAACCTAGAGACAACCACCACATTCGTCTCGATACAGCAGACGCGATACCAGCAAACGAAGCAAAGGCCAAATTCCTAGCTTCAAAGTCTTAACGGCAAGTCGTATAAAGCCTGAAAGACAACCGGAGATCATCTCACACCAGTGCGGAATGGTCAACACCTCGACGTTCGTCTCGACACAGCAGACGCAACATCATCAAACAGCGGAGCCACGGAAAAATCCCTAGTTTCAAATCTCGACGGTTCACTAGCAACCTAGAAACAACTGCGACATTCGTCTCGATACAGCGGACGTAATGCCAACAAACGAAGCAAAGGCCAAATTCCTAGCTTCAGAGTCTTGACGGCAACTCATATAAAACCTGAAAGACTATCGGAGATCATCTCACACCAGCGCGGAGTAGTTATGACTCATCGGGGCTCTCCAAAATGAGCCTAACCTCAAGTAAAAAAGCGGCATGGCAAAATTCCTAACGCTTGCTCTTCCGACGGTCAAACTGCCAAGGAGAATTGCTTGAAGACGTCTTGTCCAGCCCCCGAAGGGATCAAAGACACGGTAGTCGCAGGGCTACTCGAACAGCACGATTGTCTATCGAGGAATATATCAGCCACAGTGATGATACGACGGGCAAAACCTTACTACCACAGACCCTAACGGACCTCTGTTGTAAAGAGCAGAGGTTAACTGTGACGTTAGGATATGCTTGCGAGAACTGCTCGATTCGTCTCGACTCATGAGGAAATTGATGTCTTTACGAGAACTTCTCGACTCGTGAGATAAAGCCTTAGGCAGTAGAGATTAAGAACCTGTTTCCTAAGCACTGGGACCCTGCAAGTCGGCCCAAAACGGTCTCTTGCACACTATCCACGGGTCTCACTCTCCAAAGTCGAATCTCGACAAGGAGGGAAACAACCGCTTACGGGTCCTCTCGACTCGTAAGAAGGAAAATTCTCTTATAAGATCCTTACGACTTATAAGAGAAAACGCATTTAGGAATCCTCACGATTCCTAAGGAGAAAATACACCTATGAGATCCTCTCGATCCGTAGGGAGAAAAGTCTTTGTGAGACCCTCACGGCTCATAAAATTGAAAAGTCTTAGGCTACAAGGACCCTAAACTTGTCTCCTAAGCCCTCAATTCTATGGCTACTCATAACTTTGCACTACTTCACCCACGTACATACTTACGTGGGCAAATTAGTGGGGGGCATTTGTTCCCGCCAAAATTTTGGGCTCAAAACCCGCTCCTTATAAAATAATAACAATAAAAATAAATAAATAAATAAATAAATAAATAAAGGAGAAAATCTCCCTTTCAGAGCAAAGCTCTGTTCAAATTCCAAGGTGGGAAATGAAGCAACGCTTCTGTTTCCTCCAATCAAAGCAATGCTCTGTTTAAAATTCAAACTTTAATAAATGAAGCAACGCTTCAGCTGACTTGCGCTCTGCGCTGCGCGACACGTGTCAGCGCAGTTGCGCTGCGCCGTGAGACACGTGTCAGCGCAGTTGCGCTGCGCTCTGCGCCGCGCGACACGTGTCAAGCGCAGTTGCGCTGCGCTCTGCGCCGCGCGACACGTGTCAAGCGCAGATGCATTTGCGCCAATGCCAGCACCAAAACAGAAAAATTCTGGAAAGATCTTTCTCAATCTTGTTAAAAACAAGAAGATTGCCTTCTGTAAAACAGAAGCCCTTGGATTAAAAGATCCAACGGTGGGAAAAATCCCCAAATCACTCAGAGAAAGATCTCTTTAAATAATTTAACAAATCAATTGGCACTATATAAAGGCCCCTAGACTTCAAGTCTAAAAACACAGAAACACAGAGAGACACAGAACTCCTAAAAAGAAAGTTTGAGAAGAAATCAAGAAGAAAAGAAGGTAAACCTTTGAAAAGAAGAATTTCTTCTGAAAAAATCAATGATCTAGAACAAGATCAAGATCTTAAAATAAAAAGAAAATATCAAATAATATATAAAAAAAGAAGTAATATACTTCTTTATTAGATCATTTGATCTACGCAAAGGCATTGCCATTTGATGAACCACTGGTTCTGGAATCTTAAAAGATTCTTTTCTTGAATCCAAAATTGGATCAAGATAATAAAACAGTGCTCTGCACTTGATAAAACTTGCACTGTTGCGTTCTCGGGTTGGCGCAAGCCACCAGAGAGCGCCACGTTAAAATAGAGCACCGCTCTCTTAAATTGGCGCACTGCACCAGAGTGCGCCACGTGTCAGCAGCGCAATAGCGCAGCGCACTGCGCTTGCGCTCACCAGAGCGTGACACGTGTCACCTCCACATGCGCTTGCGCTCATTAATTGGCGCAAAGCGCCTGACAGGCCACATGGCCAGTGTCAGATAATTAATGCACTGCATTATTGAAAAGAAGGGCCGAGCCCAATTAAAAAAGGGCCTAACAGGCCTATTAAAATGCTATGAATTGTTTTAAAAAGGGCAGAGCCCAAACAAAGGTCTGTCAGACCAAAACAGATTCTGTGCATCATTTAAAAAGGGGGCAAGAACCCAAACAAAGGCCTAGCAGGCCAAATGCAAATAAATTGTTGAACATTCTCAACTGGACTTAACCCAATCATGGCCGTAAGTCCTCAAATTAAATTGACTGAGCACGGCTGCTCCCATAAATCAATTTACATCCGGTTCAAGGGTACATCTCTGAACTCCTCTGACATCTGTCGTTGTAATCCTTCAACGTCGTCAGAGAGATGATGGGTCCCGATGACCATACATTCCATGGACCACCACGTCCTTAAACTGGCAATGGACCACTATGTCCCTAAACTGGAACGATAGAGCCTAAATGCTCTCTTATCGGATTCAAACGATCCCGTTAAGTTGATCTTAGTCTGGAGATTAGGCTAGCGTATCCTTAACAAACGTTTAAGTTGATCTTAGCCTCAAATATGGCTAACGTGTCCTTAAACTAATATCCGTCCCCAAAATGGGAATGATGGACCACTATGTCCCTAAACTGGAACAACAGAGCCCAAATGCTCTTTTGTCGAATCTAAACGATCCCGTTTAAGTCGATCTTGGCCTCAAATATGGCTAACGTATCCTTAAACCTTCAAACAGACTTTAGTCCCAAATTGGACTATAGACCCCCCAATCGACTTTGGTTCAAGGGTACATCTCTGAACTCCTCTGACACCTGTCGTTGTAATCCTTCAACGACGTTAGAGAGGTGACGGGTCCCGACGGCCATACATGCAATGGACCACCATGTCCCTAAACTGGAACAATCGAGCCCCCAAATGCTCTTTTGTCGGATCTAAACGATCCCGTTAAGTTGATCTTAGTCTCAAATTAGACTAACGTATCCTTAACAAACGTTTAAGTTGATCTTAGCCCCAAATATGGCTAACGTATCCTTAAACCAAAACCCCAAAACCAAATCTAAGAAAATACGGATTTGGACTAATCCACGTCCTACGGGCGATGACATAAATTAGTCTTCGTATACAATCCAAGGGCAACCACAAACAAAAAAAACACCCACGACACGAAGTGAAATTCTGGAGAAGGAGAAAGTTGTTACCGCGATGCGGTAGCGTAATTAACTGCAGGGGCTTGCGCCTGCAAGGAAGAGCGTCCCCACAATCAAAAACCCCTCAAGCGAGGGGGAATCTGATGAAGTCTGCTACATCGGCCGCATCCGTCTAAACCTCCGATACACGGTGCCATAAATCAACTTGGCATCTTCGGAGAGGTGGACGGATAAAACCAAATAGCATCTGCCCCGAATCTCAGGCAAAACGTCCATGTCTTGGCCGCCGTTCGGAGGGGAACATATGCGATGTTGTGCACCAGACCAGATGTAGCTTACGCACTGAGCGTGGTAAGCCGGTATCAGTCAGACCCAGGGGAGAAGCACTAGATAGCAGTAAAGAACATTCTCAAGTACCTAAGAAGGACTAAGGATATGTTCTTGGTTTACGGCGGAAAAGACCTCAAGATCGGGGCTTTTGCTGACTCCAGCTTCCAGAGTGACAAGGATGACTCCAAATCCATGTCAGGTTATGTCTTTACCCTCAATGGAGGGGCAGTATGCTGGAAGAGTTCCAAGCAGGACACCGTTGCTGACTCGACGATGGAAGCGGAGTATATCGCTGCTTGCGATGCCGCAAAAGAAGCAGTCTGGATGAAGAAGTTCCTCACAGAACTTCAGGTGGTTCCATCCATTGTTGATCCAATACCTCTGTATTGTGACAACAACGGGGCTATAGCTTTAGCAAAGGAACCCAGGTCCCATCAGAAGTCCAGAACATCTTAAGGCGGTATCACCTGATCAGGGAGATCATAAATCGCCGGGAGATCGAGGTACGGAGAGTTGCTACAAAGGAGAACACCGTAGATCCATTCACAAAGGCCTTACCTCAGACACAGTTCGAGAGGCTGTTCGAGATGATAGGTCTTCGGTACGCCAGTACATGGCCCTAGTGCAAGTGGGAGATTGTTAGTGTATATGCCCTAGGGGCCATTATTGTATACTAGCTTGTATATTACTTAATGGAAGCTTGAGATATTCACAGTTATAATAACAGTCTTGCTCAACATAGCAGTATGCTACTTGGTTTATATCTATCTTAATATGTGTATATGTTTCTTTTAGCATATCACGAATATATATTGATAGAGCCCATAAGATCTTGCTTGACTACCAGCGTTGTGATGGCAGTCACACTAGTGGGGGCTGGGTAGTCTACAAGCACATCCTTTTTCAGGTCCCTAGTCATAGGATTATCGAGACAGGGCATCGATACTCCATAGTAGACTAGTGTGTACGCTTCTCATCCCAGCAGGGGAAATGGTCTGTCCCACAGCCATTAGTACGTTGTACTGGAGATAGTATGCAGGTGCTCGTTGGGTTACGGGTACACCGGAAAAGACTCGCAGGGAACTGTTGGTTGGTATTATACCCGTCGTCAGTTAACAGTTCCCAGGTGACATGAGTACAGCATAGTCCGCAGACTTGACACTGTTGCTTCGTCTCGAGTGTGTTCCCATTGTTCTTAGATTGCTACCCTACCACGACTCAAAGGAGTCATGCAAACAGGTAGCAGTTGGGTGTAGTCCCGAAGCACTTGGAGGCAGTGGCAATTAGAAAGGATTCGTCTCTCCCGGTATTGGGAGTTGATATCGCACTGTGTTTGGAGAGCCATTACGCAAAGTCCCTGGCCAGGGCAAACGAGATTTACTGGTATGATTTCCAATAGCTTCTCAAGGTGTAATGGGCTTCACTCCGACACGACTTATAACGCTTTTAGGGGACTGACGCTTGCGGCCCCTAGGCCCGATATGCGATAGTATTAGACGAACAGACCGGACTGTACGGTGATTGTCACATCAGGCTCAGTAAGAGTTCGGATGGGTTTCCTCATCGGCCTTCTTATCGACATCTACCTGCGGACCGTTACGTACAGCTAGTACCGCTTGCGGCCTATGGTTAAACCCACTGCCAGCGTAGTGTCGAGTCTTTAGAGTCCCATACAGAGAGTTTCCCTACTTCAGGCGAAACGATATAGAGGTCGTATGGTTTTACGACAGGGTTCGGACATATACGTGTACTTGTGCACGTATGATGTTCGGACAGATTATACTAGCAGGCTTTAGTTTAAGACAGATTCTAGTATTGGATTATTGGATTTATACAGTCTCAGTATTTCCGCGTTTTTACGGATGGGAGGGGCATTCTCGTAATTAGTCGAGAAGCTTCTGGAAGAAAGGTGAGGTGGAGAGCTTATGTGTAATTTGCATTAAATGATTTAGTGACTCATGAGATGATTCATCCAAATGAGTTAATGAAGCATTTATTGCTTAATGACTCATGTGATGATTCATTGATTGTATTAAATGAAGCATGCTTGTAATTATCATATATGATTTATTTGATAATCTTTATGCTTCATATAATATAGAAATGAGTTATTATTCATCTCATTCTCACATACACACTCTCTCTCCTCAAGCTCTCCTCTTCTTAAACCTAACCCTAATCCTCTCATGTGTTGAGATCCCAAGGGTTAGAAAGACTAATTAATCTTTAATCCATCTCTATATCCTCTAGGTCACTTGGATTAGCAATCCTAGCCACTTAGTTACCTCAAGTGAGAGGTTAAAGCTTGGAGAAGGAACTCTCGGGTGGATCTTCTATCACATCGAGGAGGCCGACGAGGAGGTGAACAACAAGAACAAGAAGGACTAGTATCTTGAGGTATAATCATCTATCACAGTAGTTTAGCACTTCTAGATAGTTGTTAGTTAGGGTTTAGCAAAGATCCGTAAAGTTAGTCGATGTTAACTTAAACAAAATGATTGTTTTACCTATTCCGCCTCCTCGCATCATGTGGGGTGTCTAACGTTGACTTACAGTATGTACCAGATATTATTAGACTATGCTCAGGTATTGAGTTTTCGGGAAATTATGGGAATTTGATGAATCAATCGAAACGTTTAACGTCGTCCGGATATCATGTGATAAGGGACCAGTAAGCTGACCAGCTTCGGATAGAGGACCTCATCCAGATGCGTTGTGAGTTGATCGAGAACGGACGAGTATTGAGTATTCCTCCGATAGTTGGGACGAGTTCCCGAGGACGTGTTCGGCCAGATATCTTCTACAGAGTGATGAAGATACCGAGTTCGTGACTTCGAGTCCGTGTGAGAGACTCCAGATTGACCGTGGCCGAGAACAGTTGCAGGGCGCAGATAGCATGGCGTGACATCATAGTGGACGATGATACAGACGAGTGGAACCAGAGGTTCGTGCGAGACGCTGACGGGCTGTTGTTACTCCCCGTCGAGATTAGAGATCTGATATGCATACAGAGTCATTGGGATACAGCCAATTCCCGAGGAAATGTTGTGCTCAGAACGCAGATGTCCAGAAAGCGAGAAAAGATTATGTAAGAGTACCAGCCTCCGTACAGTTTGGCATAGGCGAGATCGGAAGAGACCTTGAGCTGGATTCCTTCCAGGACTCTGCTGCAATGAGATTTGCACCTAGGATCAGTTGTGTCATGTGTATTCAGAGAGCCAGAGGCCGACGCCAGTGACGTACTGCCTTACGAGTGGTCGTGATATTGGCTGAGAGATGACCAGAGAAGTGCCAGAGCGGAATCGTTTCCGTTAGCACACCCGATCGGGCCGAAGAGCCGATGGATTGCGAGATTGGTGAATCCACAGAGAAATGATGACCCAGAGACAGAAGATGGCAGACCGTGAGCAGGAGGCAAGCGGATGTTCTTGTTCTGCCGATTTTAGGTGCACCGACATTTTTCGACATTGTAGGAGATGTACCTCAGTGTCATTTGTTGTGATTTACGTTTGTGATCCGAGTATCACGCTTAAATTGCTTGGATTTGAGTTTTGATGATTGAGTTTCATGATATTGTTTTCGTGCACCATGGCTGCACCTACTGGGTATTTACATTTTGTGCATGGTTATTACACTTGAGATATGTTTTTTTATATACACCATTGTGTTGGCTTATGATTTGTGCATATCTATTGCACTTGATATTGATTTTGTGCCTTGGTTGCACATGTTTATGATTTCGTGGATCCCATACAGTTGATTTGATTTTGTGCGTGTAGTACGCGCTCGATTTGAATTTTGCACTCGGTATAGCTTATATGTGCTTGCAGTGCATTGATATGTGCTTTATGCATGCATTTGCACACGTTCATGATTTTATACACTTTGGTACACTCGGTGTTGCTGTTTACGCATTTGAGTTATTGATTGATATTTTGTGCATTTGATGCACCAGATTTGTATTTATGCATTTATGCACTGTATTTATATTTCGTGCACTGGATGCACCGGATTTGTGTTTCGTGCATTAGTTGCACTAGATTTTCTTTTTGTGCATTTGTTGCACTGGATTTCTGTTTTTGTGCATTGGTTGCGCCAGTTCGGTATTTTGTGCATTGGT
The DNA here is from genome assembly GCA_030015575.1 of Agapanthus africanus. Taxonomy (NCBI): domain Eukaryota; kingdom Viridiplantae; phylum Streptophyta; class Magnoliopsida; order Asparagales; family Amaryllidaceae; genus Agapanthus; species Agapanthus africanus. The sequence continues at coordinate 326,768,550 of CM057346.1, read as the reverse complement.
TGCACTAGATTTATACTCCGTACCGATTTATGTTTTTGAGGCTTTGTGTTATCCGATTTGTGTTTTCATGCGCGTTGGCACTTGCCGTTCATTTTCGCGCATGCAACTGCACTATATGCTTTTACAGACCCGGCGTGCTTTGGTTGGATTTTTGCGCATATTAGGTGCTTGATTTTGGATTTTTGTGCGCATCGGATGCACTTGAGTGAGATTTTTATTCATGCATGTCGGATGCCCTTGATTTAGATTTTATTCGTGCATGATTGGATGCACTTGATTTAGATTTCTTTCGTGCATGATGGATACACCTGATTTGGATTTTCGCGCATGTTGGGCGCATGATATGAGATGTGATTTTGTGCACACCGGATGCACTCGATTTGGGATTTTTATTCGTGCACATTAGTTGCACTGGATTGAGATTTTCGTGCACTCTAGGTGCACTTGATACTATTGTCATGCACACCCGTTGCACTGGACAGATGCTTTCGTGCACACCCGTTGCACTTAGTTTTGGCTTTTCTGCATATCGTAGCACCTGTATTTGGATTTGATTTCCGTGCGCACCAGACACATATGATTATTGGATAAGCTTTTTGAGACTGATTTTGCTTTTGAGCACCTTGTTTTCATGATGGGTACTATGTTATGTAGTAGCCGAACGGGACTGATCTGAGGACAGTACCCGAGTATTTTGCATGCATTGAAGTTTAACCAGAGGTTTTCAAAAGGAGCTATAGTCTCTCTATTTCTTACGTGTCTGTGAGCGACACGAACGTGTACAAAAAGAAAACCTTTTGGGATGTTTTAGAAACGACGAAACGTATAATTTGCAAAACATATATTATTATCTTACAAGTAAGTGTCCGTCGCTTATGTCGTGAGTTACTTATAACGCGGCGATTCAGAAAAGATTTTGCATGTATTTTATTCAAATTTTGGAGTTTATCAAGGATGCGTACTATATACATATTATAGTATTTTGACTAGTGTATGTTGGATTTCAGTATTGGATTTCGAGATCTGTATCTCCACTGTAACTCCGAGGATATGCGTGCAAATTCGATGATTTGCGTGACACTTGACGGAGTTCGATTTTGAGTTTATACTCGTTTTCAGGCGCATGCGATGCGTGGTGCTATTTCTGTATCTTCCATGATTTCGGAACCCTGTTGATCTGAGTTGATTATTGAAATGTTTTGGTATTTGGGGGTTTAAATTTAAATTCGGGGAACGAATTTATTTAAGGGGGGAAGACTGTAACATTTCAAAAAATATAAAATGTCTTTTTTGGAATTTAATATTAAAATAATATATATCCCGAGAATTGTCCGATTTGCGAAATTTGGGTTTTCGAAAAGAGGTATAAATATATACCAATATTTGTGAAATAATTGGAAATTAAAATGAATTATTCATTTAAAAATATATTTAAAGGATTTGGCATTTTTAAAATTTATTTTATGCAGTTTTGATAAAAACCCGATTAGTGCACTGCTAGTCGCGATTAGGCCAAATCCGTATTTCTACAGTTTTCATGGTTAGTACACCATGACATGTTACATGTAATTTCATTTGTGTTGTGTTATGTTATGGTTTTATTGTGATGAGAAGAGAAAAGAAAGGAAAAAAGTGTCATGATGACTTGAGGAGAGAGAGGGGACATCATGATGAGAGTAAGCATGCTTGGAGAGAGAGAGTGAGAATAATTCAGATAGAGAGGGGGGCTGCCTCATTGTTATTCTCCACCATTTTCTTCTTCTTCTTCTTCCTCATCTCCCTCCACCTTCTACCCTCATGACCCATCTCCAATCTTTCATCAAAACCCCATACCCCCTTCACAAAAGATGATCACCTCCTCACCCTCATCGCAATGAACCAAGCAAAGTGGGATTTTGACAACATTAGGACTTCTAGGGTTTTCCTTGGGTGTAACCATGAGGTATATCTCTTTTCGTTTAGTGTAGTTTTGCTTTTCCTAGCATTCTAGTTAGTTTAGAATGTGTTTATGGTGTGGGTTGTGAAATTGGAAAATTCAAGAGAGGGCTTGGTGACTTGTGGACTTGTGAGCTGTAGTAAGGGTGTATAAGACCCTAGAGATCAAATTCTGGACCTAGAACAGAGACCATAAACTTAGATTAGTTTCGTATCGGTTTTGGTTGCTTTTTGTGAGCCTACAGTGAATCTGGAGCAACCCAGGGAATATCTGAGTTTAGCAAACAACTCTAGGGACCAAATTTGACCAATAGAAGACCACCCTGACCAGACGAGCCCCAACGGAGACACAAGGGCCGAGGAGGCCGGATTTTAAGGCCATGTCGCCGGACAAATTGTTAGGGTTGGGTTCCAGGTTGTTCCAGTTGCTCAAATACCCCATATACTACACCATATACTTGTTTGTTCATCCCAATTTGACCTGAGTCAAAATCTAAGAGCATTTTAGTGTGATTTTGGATATGTTTTCCATATTTTGAAATGTTAATTTTTGATATTTGGATTCGTAATTGGTTGTTAGATGTTTGTACATTAACAACAAGGGATGATAGGTTGGTTTTGCATGCGTAGGCTATAGGTTCAAACCTATGAGCGCGCCGTGTGCCGTATCGGTTTTCTGTATTCGATTTTAATAGCGATTTCGATTGTGTATTATTGTAGGTACCTTGGCGTGGTTTTCGAGGCGACGGAGCATGGCGTCATCGACTTCTGCAAGCAAGGAGTAAGGTGAGTAGATCTATATCTACGGGGAAGTCGGGTGGATGGCGTATAGTACCCCCGCAAACTTGATGGAAACCGATTTATATATGTAGTTTATGGTTAATGAAACCTTTAATAGAAAACTATAGATAGAGTTAAAAGGTAGTTAGAGAACCATATTTGGAACTAAAGGATAGTTAGAAGCGATATGATACGACTAGTATGTGATGACGGGATTGGAGGATGATATTTGATGATATTGCTGTTTAGGGTACTATAAGCCTAGATAGTCGACGTAGATGTGTCATCCGAACCGTACCTATTTCTAAACTGAAGAATCGTATGCATCTTTTAAACAGATAACTTGAGGGACGTTGCGGATTTTCAAATGATATCTTTTCTTTAAAAACATCGTAGCCCCTACTTTCAAAACTACGAGTCGCATGTTTCAAAAAAAAACTGTTTTTATGGTTCGGGTGTGTATGTTAGATTAGATACGTATGCTTATAATAAAGGTAGAATGTATTTGTAAAATTGACTTGATATGGGATATAAATGCGATGAAAAGAATATATGACGTGATATGTTGATTTGATGATCTGTTGGTATACGGATGCGAGTCGATTAAGATGATTTATACCCTGCCGGTCCACTGATATGAGATTGTTGCGGATGTAACCTGGGACATAGGTATATAGAGATATTTATATATATTGTGAATCGTGAGTGATAGCCGTACGAGACGTTAGGTCCGTATCCTCCTCGTCTTATAGGTTGATAGGATCCCTGATAGCTTAATGCTGCCGTACAACGATTTTCCGTACCTGATGAGTTTGACTTGATGTTTGATCTATACCCTTGACTAGAGGATGCGGTACGTTGGATTATACCGTACGCGATGTCGTAAGTCTAGATGCCGATAGTTAGATTCACCGACTCGGTCAGGATAGATACGTATACCCGTCAGCATTTGTATATGATTTACCTTATGCTGCATTCATGTTATTCGCATTGCATTACTTATACCTGTGCTAGTATACTTGAACCATTATCGATGATGCGTATGTTACACGTATACAGATTTGCCGGCTCACACACTTCATCATCGATAATTTCCATGTCACTACACAGTAGGATTGCTGCATCATGATATGACTCTTTGCATAAATTACTTGCGTATATACCCACTTGTACATTCATATTCACGCACATACATATTGTACACTCATACTTGCGTATATACCCACTTGTACATCCATATTGGCGCACATACATATCTTGTGCATCCATGCCTACGTAAATACACATTGTACATATATAGATGATGTTGGCTTTGATTTTGGAGAATTGGGGACCACATGTTATATTTTAAAAACTAGATCCATTTAAAAGAGCAGTTTTCCCTTAATATGTCATATCACTGTTCCATGTTGCATGATATTCGGATATGCTTACATTTTTATCATATGTCGTATACTGCATGCTTTACGATTATACGCATTGAGATGTGTTGTTTTCATGAGATTTCTGGATTTGAGAACCGTGGTTATTTCAAAAGAGAGTATGTATTGCCCGGTTTCTCTTGATATGATATTTCAGTGCGTCCACCATGTGTTTTCTTAGTTCTGAGAGTGGCATGTGAAACCCGATTCGAGAAGCGATCGACACTGTCTGCGGGTACATGGTTGTAACGTTTTGAAAATAAATAAATAAATCCTTTAGGTGGATTTTCTGATAATCGGTAAAATAAATCGTATTTCCCGTAAAACTTGACTACAATTATTTTTCATTATATACTTAAATACGCCTATTTTAACTGTATAATTGCTAGTATTTGGTATTTATTTAGTCACTTATAAATTATTAGTTTACTTAAATATTTTCCCAAGTTAATTAATTTAAATATTATTATAAGCTTTCAACTATACCTTAAATTAGTGAAAATTACAATTAACATTGGCCAAATGTGAACCAGGACAATTTAGAATCAAGTTTGTAACATGCCCTTCTCTTCTTAAGTTGTCTCCAAGTTTCTAGTGATTTCTAGGATAATTAAATTAGAAAATGATATAAAATAAGACAATTATTGGAAAAAAATGTAAATTATATGGAGATTTCTACACACTTCTCTCTCTCTCTCTTCCCTCACTCCTAATTTGGTCGAGCCCCCTTAGCAGCAGCCATTTTCTCCCCCCTCCCACTTCAATCCCTATCAAAATTTATTCTTCACTTTTGCAAAAATAAAATTAATCCAAGCGCCGCTTTCTCCTCCTCCGACTTCACCGCCGCGATCAAGCACATCTCCGACACTGTCGCCCTCGCCCCCACCAACCACGACATCTACTCCAACCGCTTCGCCACCTATGCCTCCCTCGACCGCTTCGCTAAAGCCCTATCTGACGCCTAGAAGACCGTCGAGCTCAACCCTAGCTGGTCGAAGGGCTACAGCCGCCTAGGCGCGACCCACCTCGGCCTTGGCGATGTCGAGGACGCCATCGACACCTACGAATAGGCCCCCCCCATCGATCCCAACAACGAGGCGCTGAAGTCGGGCCTCGCCGATGCAAAATTGAAGCTGCGATAGTCGATGGGGGCATCGCCTTTTTGGAAGATCTTTCGGGGGTCAGAGTTTTGGGCAAAGCTGATGGCGGATCCGACGACGGGGCGCACCAGCAGCAGCAGCACTACCAGCACAGCAGCATCAGCAACAATAGCAACAGCAGCAGCAACAATAGTAGCTGTTTCGCCCAATCAGAGCAAAGCTCTGTTGAAATTCAAAATTCAAAAATTCTGAACCAACGCTTCAAATCTCGGGCGCAACGCGCCACATTTCAGGCACTGATACGTCAGCGCAGCGCCCAAGAAGGCGCGCCCAATCAGAGCAAAGCTCTATTAAAGGAAGCAACGCTTCAGTTGCGCAGGCGCTGCGCTACACGTGTCAGCGCAGATGCGCTAGCGCAGTTGCGCTACGCTGTGCGCTGCGCGACACGTGTCACGCGCTAGGGCATCTGTGCCAAACAGAATTAAAATTTTAAGAAATTTTTTCTGTTCTTGTTAAAACAAGAAGATTTTCTTCTGCAAAGCAGAAGCCCTTGGATCAAAGATCCAATGGTGGGGAAAATTTCCCAAATCACTCAGAGAAAAATCTCTTTAACAAATTTAACTAATTTATGGGCACTATAAAAAGGACCCTAGGCCTCAATTAAAAGGCATCAAAATCTTTCTAAAAAAAAGAGGGAAGAGAACTCCTGAGAACTCCTCAAGAACAACAGAAGGTAAAAACTTTTAGGAAAAAGAGAAAATTCTCTTATGGACAGACTATTGATCTAAGACCAAGATCGATAATATTAAGTAAAAAGAAAAAATAAGTAATAGTAGTGCTTTGCACTTTCTTATGAACCATTGGTTCTTTGAAAACAAAAGAAAACTTGTTTTCTTTGATTTAAAATCAACCAAAATATAAAACAGTGCTTTGCACTTGAAAAATTGCGCTGTTGCGCTCCTTCGTTGGCGCAACTCACCAGAGCGCGCCACGTGTCAGCAGTGCAACAGCGCAGCGCACTAGCGCAGCGCACTAGCGCAGCGCACTGCGCTGTTGCGCTTGCGCTCGCCAGAGCATGACACGTGTCCTCACTACAAGCGCTTGCGCTCAGTGATTGGCGCAAAGCGCCTGACAAATGCAACGCATTTCATTTGTTGAAGGGCCAGGCCCAATTAAAAGGCTTAACGGGCCTAATAAATAAAATGCTATGCATTATTTAAAAGGGCAGAGCCCAATTGAAAGGTCCAGTGGACCAAAACAAATGATCTGCATCATAATAAAAAGGGCAGAGCCCAGTCAAAATAGGCACAAATGGCCTGAAGTAATGCAATGCATTATTTAAGTGTGGGCAAAGCCCTAGCACAGGCCTAATAGACCGGAAACAAATAAAGGTGTTGAACATTCTCCACTGGACTTAGCCCAATTTTGGCCGTAAGTCCTTAAATAAAATTGACTGAGCACAACTCTCTCTTAAATTAATTTATATCCGGTTCGAGGGTACATCTCCGAACTCCTCTGACGACTGTCATTGTAATCCTTCAACGACGTCAGAGAGGCGACGGGTCCCAATGACCATACATGGATATCGGACTGCGGGGTCCTTAAACTCGTGGACCGAAACGTCCCTAAACTAATGTTGGACCAAAACGTCCCTAAACTAATATTGGACCGAAACGTCCTTAAACTAATGGTGGACCACCACGTCCCTAAACTGGAACATGGACCACTACGTCTCTAAACTGGAATAATAGAGCTCCCAAATGCTCTTTTGCCGGATCTAAACGGTCCCGTTTAAGTTGATCTTAGCCCCAAATACGGCTAACGTATCCTTAAACATTTAAATGGACTATAAAACTCCAAATTGACTTTGTTTCAAGGGCACATCTCTGAACTCCTCTGACATTTGCCGTTGTAATCCTTCAACGACGTTAGAGAGGTGACGAGTCCCGATAGCCAGAGATTAAATGGATTATCACGTTAAGTTGATCTTAGTCCCGAACAGGACTAACGTATCCTTAACGAACGTTTAAGTTGATCTTAGCCGCAACGCGACTAATGCATCCTTAAACTAAAAACACCAAACCCAAATCTAAGTAAATACGGATTTGGACTAATCCACGTCCTACGGGCGACGGCATTACTCAGTCTCCGTATACAATCCACGGGCAACCACAAACAAAACAAACACCCACGACACGAAGTGAAATTCTGGAGAAGGAGAAAGTTGTTACCGCGATGCGGTAGCGTAATTAACTGCAGGGGCTTGCGCCTGCAGGGAAGAGCGTCCCCACAATCAAAAACCCCTCATCCTGAGGGGGAATCTGACGAAGTCTGCTACATCGGCCGCATCCATCTAAACCTCCGATACACGGTGCCATAAATCAATTTGGCATCTTCGGAGAGGTGGACGAATAAAACCAAATCGCATCTGCCCCGAAACTCAGCGTCAGGACATCGCGGTCCTGTGCGCCGTCTTTCGGAGGGGAAAAAAAGCATCTACGAGAAAGCCAAGACGCAACGCCTTCTCCAACAGGCCGTAAAGGATGAAAATGCCGCTCCTTGTCAACCTGTTATAAAGAAGGCTCGGCACAAAAGCAGAAATAAGTCGAAAGGCCAAAAAGGCGCTCAACAGCAACAAAGCAGGGCTAAGAAGTCACGCAAACGGGAGGCGAGCGTTATTGATCTATCCCTCATGAAGAAAATGAGTCGAGCATACTCTTTTCCTCGGGATAAGACGAGGAGGATACTTGAGCTTGCTCTAAAACATCAGATGCTCACACTGCCAGAGTCCAAGCACCCCGAACAAGCAAGCGAAGTCTCTGACCCAAACTATTGCTCTTACCATCGAGTAATAGGGCACTCGCTCGAAGACTGCTTCACCTTTAAGAATTGGGTCGAAGATCAGTACCAGCTCGGCAAGTTCGCTCTGTCTGACAACTGGAAGGTAACGCCGCCACAGAAGCACGAGCCTAAGGCCACGAAAGAAGAGCCAGTTCCGCATTGGGATTAGAAGCGAATTCGTACTTGTCACGTGATAACGATATCAAAAGAAGAGCCCGAGAACATGGATGACCTTCCCTGGTGCTTCAAAAACAACAACGATGAGGTAATCTCAGATTTCCCACCAGCGCCGAAAGAACTGGAAGATGGAATCTATACCACTGCAGATAACCTTAAGAAAATTGAGTTGGGATCGGCAGACGATCCGCGACCGACATTCATCAGCGAGCTACTATCTGAAGAAAGGGTAGCTGCGTTAAAGGATGTGCTTCTGCACCATAGAGATTGCTTCGCGTGGAACTATTCTGAAATGCCGGGACTAGATCCAGAAATTGCTGTACACAAATTGGCGATATCCCCGAACATCAAGCCAGTCAAACAGGCGCCGAGAAGAATGCGACTCGAGCTTAAGATGAGCATCAATGCCGAGGTCAAGAAGCTGATCGACTCTGGCTTCATCCAGGAGGTTCAATACCCTGAATGGATCGCCAACATCGTCCCGGTGATGAAGAAAAATGGGACAGTGCGTATATGCGTAGACTTCCGGGATCTTAATAAAGCTTGTCCGAAGGACGATTTCCCAGTGCCAGTCACCGAGCTGATGATAGACAATACGTCCACTCATGAAGTTTTCTCCTTTAAGGACGGCTCATCAGGGTATAATCAAATAAAGATGCATCCCGAAGACCAGAAGCACACCGCCTTCAGGACTCCTTTGGGTATATTCTGCTACAAGGTGATGCCCTTCGGTTTAAAGAACGCCGGTGCTACTTACCAGAGAGCCATGACGCAGATATTTGATGACCTTATACACGAAATCGTCGAATGCTATATCGACGATCTCGTGGTTAAAAGTAAATCATACGAAGAACATCTCGAGCATTTGAAGACCGTATTTCAACGCCTTCGGCAATACAACTTGAAGATGAACCCTCTTTAAGTGTGCATTCGGAGTTTCCTCGGGCAAATTTTTAGGATTCATCGTCCGACACCGGGGTATCGAAATAGATCCGTCCAAGATCAAGGCGATCATGGAAATGCCTCCGCCGGGGACTCTTAAACAGTTGCGGTCTCTCCAAGGGAAGCTCGCATACATACGGCGATTTATAGCCAATCTCTCAGGCAAGTGTCGCCCTTACAGTCACCTGATGAGGAAAGGAACTCCATTTGTTTGGGATCACAAGTGCCAAGGCGCACTGGACGAGATCAAGCAGTACCTGCAGAACCCTCCAGTTTTGGCTGCTCCGGTTAAGGGAAAGCCTCTCATTCTTTGCACAACCGCCCTTGAAGGTTCTTTAGGGGCGTTATGGGCACAAGAAAATGACCAAGGGAAAGAAAGAGCACTCTACTACTTAAGTCGAGTTCTACTGGGGGCAGAAAGCAACTACTCCCCCATTGAAAAACACTGCCTGGCGTTGATCTTCGCAATAACAAAGCTTAGACATTACGCGTTGGCGTATGAAGTCCGTCTTATTTCAAAGGTGGACCCTCTCAAATATCTAATGTCAAAGGCTATATTGACGGGACGACTCGCTAAATGGACCCTGCTCTTGACGGAGTTCTCGATAATATATCAACCTCTCAAGGCAGTAAAAGGCCAAGCCATCGCCGACTTCCTCGCTGAGCATCCGATACCGGCCGATTCTCCTTTAAACTGCGATCTTTCAGACGAACATGCGTTTGATACCATCAACGGCAATGATACTCGATGGGAGCTTTATTTCGATGGCGCATCTTCCATGAAGAAGCGCAAACAAAGCACCCCTATAATTAAATCGGGCGTAGGGCTCATCTTTGTAACTCCACAAAGAGAGATAATGCGCTTTGCTTTCTCCCTAACAGAACCGAGGACAAACAATGAAGCCAAATACGAAGCTCTGATAGCAGGCCTCGAGATCGCCGTTGACATGGGAATTGAAAACCTCCTCATATACGGGGATTCTCAACTGGTCGTTAGTCAAGTAAACGGCGACTACCAAACATGCAAACCAGAATTGGTAAAGTACGGCGAAAAAGTGCAACAACTGTTGACCCGAATTCCCTCCTATACTTTGGAGAACATACCGCGCGCGGAAAACAGCAAAGCAGACGCATTGGCCAAACTTGCTAAAGAATTGGCTGACGAGAACCTCGATGACGTTAGAATCGTAGTACAAAGCCGTCGGGTGCTTGCCCCAGCAGAAATATCTCCGAAATCACCCGAGGAAAAAGGAGCGAGCGAGCAAACGACCCTGCAAGTAAAAGACCGGGAAAAGACCGAGGATTGGAGAGAAGTCTTCATAGACTACTTTAAATCCCACCAAATGCCCAAAGATGCGTCCGCAAGATATCAGCTCATGAAACGAGCTCTGTCTTTCGCCTTCGTCAATGATACTCTATATACAGGAGGTCGTTTGATTCTCTGTGGCTGAGATGTTTAGGACCTGATGAAGCGAAAAGAGTCGTTCAGGAAGTTCATGACGGACTCTGCGGTTCTCACCAAGCGGGCCCAAAGATGAAGTTGAAGATAAAACGGATGGGCTACTACTGGCCCACGAAGATTCATGACTGCCTCGAATATGCGAAGCAATGTCACTCATGCCAAATTCATGGGGACTTCATCCATCAGCATCCAAACCCATTACATCCAACAGTGGCTAGCTGGCCGTTCGAAATGTGGGGAACTGACATAGTCGGCCCCATCGAACCAGCATCGTCTAGAGGACATCGTTTCATCCTGGCGACGACTGACTACTTCTCCAAATGGGCAGAAGCAGTACCGTTAAGAGAAGTAAAGACGGAAAATATCCTCCACTTCTTCAAGACGCACATCATATATCGGTTTGGAACGCCAAGACGGATCATCTCCGATAACGGGCCAGCCTACAGAAGCCACAAGATCAGTCGCTTCGCGCAACAACACAATATAGATTGGAGATATTGCTCGGTTTATAATCCGCGAGCTAACGGTCTAGCTGAGGCCTTCAACAAGACCTTGACGAAGATCATGAAGAAAACAGTGTCGCGAAATAAGAGAGACTGGTACGAGAGACTGCAAGAGGCTTTTTGGGCATATCGAACTACGTTCAAGACGGCTACGAACACAACGCCGTACGCGTTGGTATTTGGGACGGAAGCAGTGCTCCCCTTCGAGATAGAGTTACCCTCTCTACGAATGGCAGTCCACTATGAGCTGATGGATGAAGAAAATGCTCACCTTCGGCTTGAGGAGCTTGACGCCCTTGATGAAACCCGGCTCATAGCGCAACAAAATCTGGAAGCTTATAAAGCAAAAGATGACGCGCTCATATGAAAGATTAACCCGACCGAGGACATTCCGCCAAGGTGAACTCGTGCTGGTGGTCAAAAGGCCTATGATCCCCAATCGCGCCAAGCGGGGAAAATTTGAGCCAAACTACGAAGGCCCATACATCGTAGATAAGGTCTACCAGGGTGGGGCCTATCTACTAATGGACATGCACGGTGAAAGGCCTTTCAGGCCAATAAACGGTCGCTTCCTAAAGAGATACTACGCTTAATGAGCCACAGCCTAGGTCAATGATAGATGACGATGACCATGTCCGCTCGCTATCTTCCTAAGCTCAAACTCTATCAGCAGTAACCAACCTTCTCAAAGTCGGACCGAAATGTCCTTAAACTAATAGCAGACCGAAACGTCTTTAAACTACTACCGCAGCATCTTTAGGCTGATAAGATAAAAAAAACATATAAAAATAAAATAAAAAAAAACGGTATGTCCATAAGCAAAAAAGGCACGGATGAAAACCCGAAAGGGCTCCGTGAGTAAAAACAGCAGGGCTACTGGCGAGTGTTCGTGAAAACCCGAAAGGGCACGACCTCGTAAAAAAAATAATATAAAAATAAAAAGAATAAAAAAAACGGTATATCCATAAGCAAAATGGGCACGGATGAAAACCCGAAAGGGCTCCGTGAGTAAAAACAGCAGGGCTACCGGCGAGTGTTTGTGAAAACCCGAAAAGGCGCAACCTCGTTAAAGAACACTTACAAGATCCTCTCGACCTTGTAAGGAGAAACCACCCGCGTGAGATCCTTACGACTCACAAGGGAGCAACACACTTAGGGATCCCCACGATTCCTAAGGAGAAAATACACTTGCGAGATCCTCACGACTCGTAAGGAGAACTCTCTTATGGGACCCTCACGGCTCATAAGAGTTGAAAGTCTTAAGTTACAGAAACCTAAACCTGTGCTTAAGCAACCCCCACAACTTTCGATATTGCCCTACAAGTGGTCCAACACGGGCTCTTGTATACAATCCACGGGCGCGAATAAATATTTCCCTGACCAAGTCCTATCCGTGACTGGGGATATGTTCACCTGGTGAACAACCCTTGTAAATCCTCTCGATTTATGAGGAGAAAATCCTCTTGTAGGATCCTTACGACTTACAGAGGAACAAAACACTTAGGAATCCTCACGATCCCTAAGGAGAAAATACATCTACAAGACCCTCACGGCTCATGAAGTTAAAAGCCTTAGACGACAGGACCCTAACCCTGGTCGCTAAGCCACCTTTGTTCAACATCGACAGAGGCAGATGATGATTCGCTCCTGGCAATATCCCATTTGTAGCGGTGCTGATGCCGAAATCGGTGTCTAATTCCAGGTTTACGGCGGAAAGCCAGTAAGCCGCACATGCATACAAAATAGCCGAAATGATTGGGCAACTCGCAATGAAAAGCAGCGAGTAAAAATAAAATAAATAGCCGAAATGATTGGGCACCGTGAAAAATAGCCGAAATGATTGGGCGATCGCGACCTTCGCGATATAAAAGCTGAAATGATAGAGCATCGCGGAGATAAAACAAAAAAAATGATGATAAAACTTTGGCCCTACAGTTAAGATCACATCGATCCATGTATACAATTCAAGGGCGTAAACAAAGAGGGAACCATACTTTCCCAATAGGCTCCGCTAGAAGACGAAGCCAAATCTCGACGGTTCAGTCCAATTCCGAAGAAACCAATGTCTTCAGCAAATTCCTCGACTCACGGATACAAACACTCCTTGATGAGAGCCTCCTGATCCGCGTCGACTCGCAGAGCCACCAGTGCCTCCGTGGGAAATCCTCGACTCGTTTCAAACCCCAAGGAAACAAATAATCCTTGGTGCTTGGGAAACAAATAATCCCTAGCAAATTCCTCGACTCACGGATACAAACACTCCTTGACGAGAGCCTCCTGATCCGCGTCGACTCGCAGAGCCACCAGTGCTTCCGTGGGAAATCCTCGACTCGTTTCAAACCCCAAGGAAAAAAATAATCCTTGGCGCTTGGGAAACAAATAATCCCTAGCGCTTGGGAAACAAATAATCCCTAGCAAATTCCTCGACTCACGGATACAAACACTCCTTGACGAGAGCCTCCTGATCCGCGTCGACTCGCAGAGCCACCAGTGCCTCCATGGGAAATCCTTGACTCGTTTCAAACCCCAAGGAAACAAATAATCCTTGGCGCTTGGGAAACAAATAATCCCTAGCAAATTTCTCGACTCACGGATACAAACACTCCTTGACAAGAGCCTCCTGATCCGCGTCGACTCGCGGAGCCACCAGTGCCTCCGTGGGAAATTCTCGACTCGTTTCAAACCCCAAGGAAACAAATAATCCTTGGCGCTTGGGAAACAAATAATCCCTAGCAAATTCCTCGACTCACGGATACAAACACTCCTTGACGAGAGCCTCCTGATTCGCATCGGCTCGCAGAGAAACTGTGTCTCCGCGGGAAATTCCCGATTCGTCTCAACATGCAAATAAAGCCTCAGGCAGCAAGGACTAAAAAACTTGCTTCCTGAACAATGGGACCCTGCAAGTCAATCCAAAATGGTCTCTTGCATACTATTCACGGGTCTCACTCTCCAAAGTCGAATTTCGACGGGAAGGGAAACAACCGCTTGTGGGTCCTCTCGACTCGTAAGAGGGAAAAATTCTCTTATAGGATCCTTACGACTTGTAAGAGAAAACAACACTTAGGAATCCTCACGATTCCTAAGGAGAAAGCCCACCAACGATATCCTCTCGATCCGTAGGGAGAAGAATCTCTATGAGACCCTCACGGCTCATGGAGTTGAAAAGTCTTAGGCAGCAGATCCGAGCCTGCGGCTTAAGCCATCGCTATTTCTTAAGAAAGTCAGGATACTCGTTCTAATCATCCGTCAACCATGTTTGCTAAAGTGATATGCTGATAGTAAAAGAAAGAAAAGACGGAGAAAATGACACATTACAAAAAAAGGTGTATCTTTTATTCATAAACCTGATTGGGTACAGGATACATTATGTCAAAGAATAAAAAAAATATATATATACATTCTTTTATCTACAATTACAAACGATACAAAGAAGGATAGCTACTGAGGAGGAAGTGTCTTTAGTAAATCCACAAGTTGCTCTCGCACTTCCTTCAGCGCCTCCTCCTGAACGGCTGCCGCGGCCACCTCCGCTTCCATCCGGGCTCGCTGCTGCAAGAAAGATGAAAGTTGCTCCTCCGCCGCCTTCTGGGCTGCTTCCTGGATGGGTGCATCTCGCTCGACAACATCAAGGTGTTGCCTCAATGATAACCCTTCAGAAAGACATTGCAGAAGGCCCTCAAAGACAACCTTCAGCCGTGCGGCGTTGGCCTCCACCCGAGCATGCAGTTGGGCAGACTTGCTCGAAGTCTCACCTCGCTCCTTACGCCTTGAAATGACTTCTTGTTCGAGGTGGTGGAAGTAAGGAGCGCTCTGCTCAATCCACGCTGTTCTTTGATTACTGGCAGCCAAGGCCTCGGGAGCGGGACGCAGCGACTCCAACCGATGCAGGCGGGCCTCGATCTCCCTGCAATGGTTAACCCAAGATGCGATGATACCCTCGTCATGAAAGTTCACGAGTATCACCAGCATCGGGTTAACCGCTATAGCAAAATCCGCAGCAGAGGTAGGGGTCTCGACGTCGAGCTCCTCAATGTAATCGCTCAACATACGTAAGCTGTTCACGGCTCCTCAATGTAATCGCTCACTATACATCTGAAAGATAAGACTAATAAGTTGCAAACACATACCTTCCAATATCTTAGACGGTATGAGAGAGGGTTGGGAGGTAACCACCGCCAAGGCAGTCGTTGAAGGCGCTCCTTCAAGCAGTGGGGCATCGGCGCTGGCTGCACCTGCGTTACAAGAAAGGTGAACTTGTCAGAAAGGATTGTAAAATAAGAAAGACAGTAACCTAAGGTTTACCTGAGGAGCTCCCAGCCGAAACAGAAGCGACTCTCTCCTCTATCGACATGAGGCCACCGCCCGTAGCCTCATCACCCGACTCAATGGGGACCATCGTCGTGCTAGCGCGACCAGGAGACGGCAGGAGATCATAAGCAGGGAGGGCAATGATTGGAGCGTTGCCGGATTCTTGGAAGGAAGCGGCTGACTCTTCCCCAAGAGTCGTACCCATCTCACCCGCAACTTCTTCAAGCTCCGCCGTCTCCATCGGCTCATCCACTGTCACCACGAGGTCGCCGGCCTTAAGCGCCTCGTCCACCACCACCCTCGGTTCAATTATAATGATCATATCATCTGCCACCGCTTCAGGTTCGGCATCAATGACCTTCTCGGCTGCAGGCCCCTCGACCTCCACCTCAGGCTCCAAAGCCACAACAACGTTGCCCACCGTCGGCTCGAGTTCGGCAGGTACCGCCTCCTCTGTTTATTTGGGATCAACGGTTTCCGCCTCACCCTCGGTCGGACTTGGCCCTGCAAAATAATATATGTAAGAACCGTCGGCATTATAACTTTCACAATAAAAATTCTGAAAGAAATGTTACCTGAAGTGGACGTATCATTTGCGCTTCGAACGGCACGCGCCACTTGTCTGCGAGCAGTGGATAGGGCGACAGGGGCCTCTTCGGAAGGAGTATCTGCCCGAGGGACGGTGCTTGGGCCCGCTCCCGTAGCCAAAGCAGCCCGGCGCGCCTTCGCCTCGCGTTTCAGTTGTTTTCTCTTCTCCTGGGCCGTTGAGACGGACCTAACCAGAGCCTCTCGCATTGAGGCATCCTCGTCCGTATACAGGGATGCCTCCAAACTCTTCAAGGCATCCCTCGTCGACTTGTCAAGTCGAAGCCCTTGCAGCAGCCCCGACGAGACCGGAACTCCAGTGACGGGTTCTGGAAGAATATCTTCGTCGACTGGTATAATTCCTAGAAGGAAACAAGGAAAGAAAGTTAGGTTGATCATCGAAAAGAACGACGAAATTTGCTTTAAAAAAAGGGGGTGGGACATACCGGCGCCCGCTAAAGCGCGTTTCTCCTCCTCCTTTTGGAAGGTTTTCAAAGAGGCAGCGATAGCTTCTTCGGTGGAGACACCTGTTGAAAATGGGGAAAAGTATTAGTCAAGAATAATGATGAAAAATGCGATGAAATGATGAGGAGAGCAGCTAATAATTACCTGACTCAGCGAGTTTACTTAACCACGCTTCAAGCCTCGCTGATCGCTCAGAAGCCGCAATGGCGGCCGCCAGGTCGGTGTCTGCGGGGTCTACCGCGAAGCCCTTATTGCTGCCATACTCACTTATTCCTTTGGTAAGAGAGGCCTCAGGCTCTAAACCAAGAATCGCGTCAAGGGAAAGGAGCGGCTTCTTCTTCTTTTGCCCGCCAGCTCTGGATACACCCGAGACTGATTTACGTTTAGCGGACGCCTTGGGGCGGCGGGTCCCGATATCCTCGCCGGCGCCAGACTCTGGCAGTACCACATTTACCGCCTCCACTGAAGCACGGGAGGCTGGTGGCACATCCACAATATCGCGAAGTGGCAATCCGCGCGGAGGGCTCAACACGCTCGGAGGTCCGACTCCAACACCTTTGAATGGAGAAATAACCGGGGTCCTCGGCTTTAAGGGAGCCTTGCGATCGCCGCCGGGAGGCGCACCCTTGCGGTCAACCAGCATGCGTTTTTCCATTTGGATAACTGGACCCATAGCATGCGCATACCAAGCCACGTACGCGTTGAGGACTTTGGGGATGCAGCTCGGTTCGCTGATGAAGAAATAAGAACCCGTGTTGAGCCGCGTAAAGTGGTGCATTGCATTCGTTATCCCCTCTCGGCTAACCACGGGCTTTTCCAAGAAGGCTTCCATTGGGATCCCTTGGTTGTAGCTCGATTGCTGAGCAAACCGGTGAGGATTATACCTCATGAAGAGTGCTGTCTCATTCTGCCTGAACACCAGGTAGCCCGGCCGAATGGAGTAGAGATGGAGGATTTCCCGATCCTTCAGTATGGAAGCCCCGTCTTTAAAATCATCGCGTAGCAACACTACCGACTTGGTGGTCTCTGAGCCTATTGTTATGACCTTATCCAAGAAGGAAACCTTCGCCCTGACCAGGTGTGGTCGAAGGAGCAGCCCCCTAGCCTCCCGCGGAGGTGCAACAACGATCGAAGCCCCGACCAACCGTATGACCCTTGGGAGCCTGCATTTCTCAAAAAAGGGAGGAATCCTATGGGCGCCAAACACCCCGTGCACGTGCATTTCCATCCAAGAAGTAAAGTAGTGCATCGGGAAGTTGGCGGGTTGCACCCCAGGCTCACTAACGTCCGCCGCTACGCTAAGTCCATTATAAAGATAAGCCAACCCGGCGATTCCTACTGACAACTGCAAACCAGCCACCATCCGATGCGCTGGGTAGAAAACAGTCGGCCGCATGTAGCGTGGATGCATAGGAAGCGCAAAATTGCACAACCACAAGCCCAAGAACCCTACAAAGAAGGTCTCTTCATCCATGTCGGGGACGGCGATTTCTGAAAAAAAGACGACGGCAGCACCAGGGAGGTAAAAATCTTTGTGGTCATCCTCCGATGTGGGTCGGCGATCCAAGCCGAATCCAAAAGGGTCGTCGAGCTGGGCGAACTTCTCTCTCCGCTCCGATAAGAACTCCGGTCGAATGAAGCGGGCAATAAAATCTGCGAAACTGACACCCCGGATGCCCGATTCCAGATAGAGTCCTTCATAGATCTCCAGCACCTCAACCAAACCTGGGTACTGGTGCTGAATAGCGTTCTCCGGCGTCAGGTCAAACACCAGCGGCTTGGTGGCAAAGACGTACTCATCGGGAGGAAGCAGCTCCTCGTAAGGCTCTCCCCTCATCGGCAGACCCGAGATTTCAGCAAACTCCTCCAAGGAGATAGAGACTTCCCGGTCCGTCATCAGGAAAGTGTGGGTGGGGATATTCCATTGCTCGATAAAAGCCTTAACCCACCATGTTGGAGGAGAAGGATACTCAAAGAGCGAGACGTAAATGGCCGAGTACAAGCCAATCCTCATCAGATGAGTCCTCTTCGCTGATAGGATGTACCGGGCCCATTGTAAATATCCGGTAGGCGGTCGTGGGATCAATCCAATGTTATAAGCCTGTCCCCAAGGGCGTGCTTCACCCTGGCAAATTCTCCTCCCTAAAATATCTATTGCTGGCGGCGGCTGTACGGGGATAGCACCAATCGCAGGTTAGAGGAGGTCATCCGAATTCCAATTTTTGACCTCCACGGCATACTTCACCGGGGGTTCATCTGCGTAAGGGAGTGAAGATGTTGGCTCAGACGGCGTGGCGAAACCGAAACTTCGGCGACCCTGGATGATCTTATTGTACCACCTACCCCAAAGGTGGAGTTTCTTGTACTCCGGGTCGTGTTCTCTAATCATGGTCAGGACCTCACGGTCCGAGGGTGCCTCGGGAAATTCCTCCTCCGAGCGGACGAAAGGGAATGAAATGTCTGGAGACATGATCGCTGCAAAAGAACAATTTAGTCGTTAGTGTTGTAATTCCAACATTTGGCATCCAAAAAAAATGCATTAATTAAATTAAATTAAAATTAATTAATTACACCACACAGCAATGCAGTGAGTAGGAGACCAAAGGGGGACCCACAAAATCTAGATGACAATACGTCAGACAACCTCATTATTGGATGAGATTGTCAGTTGGTCCTCAGGAAAACATTCCCATTTATAAAAAAGGGAGGGTAGGAAGAATCCCTAGAGACAAGGAGAAAATCTCCTCTTTCAGAGCAAAGCTCTGTCACAGAGTGACACTTGTCAAACTTTGGTCCCAGGAAAATAAGATTCCTTAAAAAGAGCACAGCTCTATGGTAATAATGGACAGGTCCATCAGAAAATGTCTATACCTAAGAGAATTAAAATTTTTGAAATCTTGGAAAATCCACGAAAAACTTGTGAAATTTTTTCATTTTTCAGATCTAAAAGATCCACAGATGAACTATGAGCAAAGCTCTGTTCATGGGTTAAAACCTATGAACAAGATCCCTGTAGATCTATAAGTTTTTAAGAGCAAAGCTCTGTTTATGAAATCCCAATAGGGATCTATTTAGATCAAAAGATCTGTAAGAGCAAAGATCTTTGGTTAAGGTTAATCTAAGTTAATATGATTTAAATTAATTTTACCTAAAAGTTTTTAACTTCGGAAATGAGCAAAGCTCTGAAGTTCTGGAAACGAGAGCAAAGCTCTGAAGTTCTAAGCAAGAGCAAAGCTCTGGAATCAAAATCTAGAAAATGGTGAGATTTTTCTAAGGACCAGAGATCCTATTTATAAGGCGCTTGCGCCCCTTGAGCTCACCCCTTGATCCAACGATCAGGAGTTTCCCACCGCTGCACTCACGTGTGCGCCACGTGAGCGCAACGGTGGGGGGGCATTTGTTTCGCCCAATCAGAGTAAAGTTCTATTGAAATTCAAAATTCAAAAATTCTGAAGCAACGCTTCAAATCTTGGGCGCAACGCGCCACATGTCAGGCGCTAATACGTCAGCGCAGCGCCCAAGAAGGCGCGCCCAATCAGAGCAAAGCTCTATTAAAGGAAGCAACGCTTCAGTTGCGCAGGCGCTACGCTGCGCGACACGTGTCAGCGCAGATGCGCTAGCGCAGCTGCGCTGCGCTGTGCGCTGCGCGACACGTGTCACGCGCTAGGGCATCTGCGCCAAACAGAATTAAAATTTTAAGAAATCTTTTCTGTTCTTGTTAAAACAAGAAGATTTTCTTCTGCAAAGCAGAAGCCCTTGGATCAAAGATCCAACGGTGGGGAAAATTCCCCAAATCACTCAGAGAAATATCTCTTTAACAAATTTAACTAATTTATGGGCATTATAAAAAGGACCCTAGGCCTCAATTAAAAGGCATCAAAATCTTTCTAAAAAAAAAAGAGAGAAGAGAACTCCTCAAGAACAACAGAAGGTAAAAATCTTTAGGAAAAAGGGAAAATTCTCTTATGGACAGACTATTGATCTAAGACCAAGATCGATAATCTTAAGTAAAAAGAAAAAATAAGTAATAGTAGTGCTTTGCACTTTCTTATGAACCATTGGTTCTTTGAAAACAAAAGAAAACTTGTTTTCTTTGATTTAAAATCAACCAAAATATAAAACAGTGCTTTGCACTTGAAAAATTGCGTTGTTGCGCTCCTTCGTTGGCGCAACTCACCAGAGCGCGCAACGTGTCAGCAGCGCAACAGCGCAGCGCACTAGCGCAGCGCACTGCGCTGTTGCGCTTGCGCCCGCCAGAGCATGACACGTGTCCTCACCACAAGCGCTTGCGCTCAGTGATTGGCGCAAAGCGCCTGACAAATGCAACGCATTTCATTTCTTGAAGGGCCAGGCCTAATTAAAAGGCTTAACAGGCCTAATAAATAAAATGCTATGCATTATTTAAAAGGGCAGAGCCCAATTGAAAGGTCCAGTGGACCAAAACAAATGATCTGTATCATAATAAAAAGGGCAGAGCCCAGTCAAAATAGGCACAAATGGCCTGAAGTAATGCAATGCATTATTTAAGTGTGGGCAAAGCCCTAGCACAGGCCTAATAGACCGAAAACAAATAAAGGTGTTGAACATTCTCCACTGGACTTAGCCTAATTTTGGCCGTAAGTCCTTAAATAAAATTGACTGAGCACAACTCTCTCTTAAATTAATTTATATCTGGTTCGAGGGTACATCTCCGAACTCCTCTGACGACTGTCATTGTAATCCTTCAACGACGTCAGAGAGGCGACGGGTCCCAATGACCATACATGGATATCGGACTGCGGGGTCCTTAAACTCGTGGACCGAAACGTTCCTAAACTAATGTTGGACCGAAACGTCCCTAAAACTAATGTTGGACCGAAACGTCCCTAAACTAATGTTGGACCGAAACGTCCCTAAACTAATGGTGGACCACCACGTCCCTAAACTGGAACATGGACCACTACGTCTCTAAACTGGAACAATAGAGCTCCCAAATGCTCTTTTACCGGATCTAAACGGTCCCGTTTAAGTTGATCTTAGTCCCAAATACGGCTAACGTATCCTTAAACATTTAAATGGACTATAAAACTCCAAATTGACTTTGTTTCAAGGGCACATCTCTGAACACCTCTGACATTTGCCGTTGTAATCCTTCAACGACGTTAGAGAGGTGACGAGTCCCGATAGCCAGAGATTAAATGGATTATCACGTTAAGTTGATTTTAGTCCCGAACAGGACTAACGTATCCTTAACGAACGTTTAAGTTGATCTTAGCCGCAACGCGACTAATGCATCCTTAAACTAAAACACCAAACCCAAATCTAAGTAAATACGGATTTGGACTAATCCACGTCCTACGGGCGACGGCATTACTCAGTCTCCGTATACAATCCACGGGCAACCACAAACAAAACAAACACCCACGACACGAAGTGAAATTCTGGAGAAGGAGAAAGTTGTTACCGCGATGCGGTAGCGTAATTAACTGCAGGGGCTTGCGCCTGCAGGGAAGAGCGTCCCCATAATCAAAAACCCCTCACCCTGAGGGGGAATCTGACGAAGTCTGCTACATCGGCCGCATCCGTCTAAACCTCCGATACACGGTGCCATAAATCAATTTGGCATCTTCGGAGAGGTGGACGGATAAAACCAAATAGCATCTGCCCCGAAACTCAGTGTCAGGACATCGCGGTCCTGTGCGCCGTCTTTTGGAGGGGAACAGTAGCAGCATTAGCACAGCAGCAGCAGCAGCAACTCAGCAGTAGCAGCAGCAGCAGCAAGGCAATGGAGGAGCACAGCCATTCTGCGAATGCTGCAGAGTCTTCGCGATGACTTCTTGACTTCAGATGAAGATGATGCATCAGAGAGAGACAGAGGCAAGCACAGTGTGATCTTGATCAACCCGTTCAACCAACCAATAATTCTTCAATGCACTTTTGATTCGGAAAATTCAGAAGGCAATGAAACAAATATCGGCAGGTCTTTGGGTGATTATATTATCGGTCCGGGTCTTGATATGCTACAACAGCATCTGGCAGAGAACAACCCGAACCGATATGGAACTCCTCCAGCTAAGAAAGAGGCGGTCGATGCTATGCTGGATGTCAATGTTGAGGAGAATCTGAATTGTTCGGTTTGTTTGGATGATTTTGAGATTGGGAGTGAAGCTAGGGAGATATAGTGCAAGCATAAGTTTCATAGTGAATGCATATTGCCTTGGCTTGAGCTTCATAGCTCCTGTCCAGTGTGTAGGTTCTGATCGTTGCTGATGAATCGAAGGTTTCGAATATGGCAAGTTTCGGTGGGTTGTTTGGGCCTCGAAATAGGAGAAATCCTTTGTCATCGACTTCGACATCCGGAAGAAATCTCACGAGGAGGAGAATTGAAGGGTTACTTTTTACTGCCGCTTTCCTCAAGCTTTTATGCAGTTATCATGATCGGGTGCAGAAGCGTCGGACGTGGCACGGAAAGACAGACGGAGACCAGATCGGTTTAGCCGAGGCGTCCCAGTGAGTAGATATATACATCTATGGGGGAATCGTCTCGATGGCGTGAGGCGCCCCATAATTAGGATTACTTTATTACTTGCAAAGTACATGCATAATTATTTAGTTAACTATCCCATTTCATCGCACCATTTCATACTTATGCAAATATGCGATATCATCTCATAGGACACTTGCACTATTACCACTGGTTCATGCTGCACGTGAACTACTCATGTGAACACATACGCCTTTGGTAATTGCTATGCCACGAACACTTTAGAAACTTGCTAGATTAGTATCGAAACATTTGCATCATACATGACACTTTAACTGATAGTTGCATATATACATCACATTTCATGTTATGGATATCATAGACAGTATCATTTTTCCCACACGTTCATGTATTATGATTCTTCTTGAGGATTTCTGTATTGATGAAATTTCTGGATTTTTTTGGGAAAACCGCAAGAATTTTAAAATCTATTATCGTTTTAAAAACAGAAATTTGCGGTTTTCTCATGATGTGATGTGATGTGTGTGGTGTCCACCATGAGTTTTCTCGGTTCTTGAGTAGTATCATATACCCGATTTGAGGAGGGGGATGCACCGTCTGCGGGTACATGGTGGGCCCGGTATGGTACCTCGGGGAAAGAAGATCGCAGATGATGGCGTTGATCCCGGCAAGGGAGCACTACCTACTAGTTATTTGTGACGCGGAAGATATCCGGAGGATACCGACCGTAGTCGTGTGATTTGATGATATGGGCCGATCCGGACTGCCGGAGCCCGAGATATTGAGACTTGAGATATAGAGATATGAGATTTGAGACATTGAGATATACAGACTTTGTGTCAATATTTGACATGGATTTCAGTTGATTTCTTGATGATATTTTGTTACTTCATGAAAAGGTTTTATTAAGTTAAAGGTACAAAGTTTCTCATATAAGATATATCACGATTTCGTGTTAATTATACATCCATGTTGCATACAGATTTTGCATCGCATCATGTTGGCATATGTAGGCTGCGGCGCATTGCGTGCATTCTTACGATAGCCTTATTAGATGTTACTACTCACGAGTTGGCAACTCACTCCCGTTGTGCCACAGTATCTTGCAGGTCGGACCCGTCAGCATTGTAGCGGCAGGAGTGCTTTTCTTGGTTTTTTTTGCTCAGACTTGCGACCTTACTCATAGGTGAGTTGTGAGGATTGCTTTTGGTTTCCATTTGTACTATTATTGTATCTAGTATTCTCCATCTACCACTTCTTCTATTGTATATGTGACCTAGTGATGAGACTGTGAGGTTTTGGATATATGTTGTTTCTCTAGGGTCGAGCTCACTTGAGTCGACATGATATTTTCTTACTTTTGAGTTTTATATGCTTATATTACTCATTGATTATATATATATATATATATATATATATATATATATATATATATATTACGTATGGTTGTGAATCTGCCTTAGGCGAAGAGCTAGCTCCCGCTTGGGGATGCCATTATTCATTACAGATTTATATATTCTTGTTTGTACCCGTTTGAGGCCAATATTTATAAAGGTGACGCTGCCGAAATTTTCGGAAAAATTTGTTGCTTTAATAAAATGTTCAATACGATATGTTTTGGTTAAAAATGGTTTTCTTTTAACAAGTTTTCCTTCACCCTGCTTTTAATTCTGGTTTAGATTCTGGGCTTTGGCTTACATAGATTACGTTACGCCTTGAGACGTTTCGTAATTTAAGTGCCAGTCATGTTCCATACCTTCGGGTCGTGACAAAGTTGCTATCAGAGCGTAGGGTTTTATCTTTCTGAGTGTAGATAACCTCTGGTAGATGGAGTAGGTGACTTAAGCAGGGTAGCGTACTGTGGGTATGTTCCGCGGCATACTTACGATACGGTACTCCGCCTAAGTGACCTTAGGATGTATTTGCTTCTATTTCATTCCTTGATTCCGGAAATCCTTTGATTCGATTGCAATGTTCCTATCGATCATGTTCCTCATTCCAGCCACTATGCCGCCGGAGACTATGAGAGCCAGAGGGCTGCCGCCGGAGATGATGTTAGAGTGGGCTCGTTTGAGATGAGGACCGATCAGGGCGGTACGCCTACCATTCAGGGACAGAGTGGTCCGCTTTTTTCAGGATGGATGGCTAGGCTGGAGTCGAGTATTCAGGACGTGTGACAGATGATTGGATTGTTACTGATGGTTAGCCGAGCTCCAAAAGCCGATGATGTTCCTCCTATTTCAGGAACTGTGTTTGTACCTGCTGCATAGGCAGCTGTTTTTGATAGTAAAAAGTTTATTTCCGTATCCTTATAGGATTTTTGAGGCTGAGACCTCCAGTTTGTTTTTACTGACACAGATGCAGCGGAGGACACGTAGACAATCCTCGACAAGATGGCTGGAATTGTCGCTCACAACGATATTCTGACGAGATATGGGTCGAGTTTGCAAGTTTTCGTCTAGAGGTCTTGTTCAGACGTGGTGCGAATCAGTGAGAGAAGCCGAGCTGCAGACCTACTTCGTATCACTTGGAAGGAGTTCACAGCTGTATTTCTTGCTCGTTTCCTTCCGGAGAGCGTTCGAGATGCCCGAGCTCGTAGTTTCGAGCCTTTGCGTAAGACTTCAAGGATGACAGTGTCCGAGTACGACATTCAGATTTCTTGATGGTTCGCTCCTTACCTGGAAGACACTGAAGAGAAACAGATAAATGGTTTCGTCTGGAGATTAATCATCGCACCTACGATCCAACCAATTGCGGTAAAATTCTTTCCATATGCACCCAGCATTTTGACACTTATGCAGCCACGATGGATGCAACCTTAATGTTGGAGGAGCACATTTCTGAGACTTCAGTCATTTCTGGACCCAAGCGGATTTGTACCAATATGCCAGATTAGAGGCGGTTAGATAGACGCCGTTGTGAGAGGCTAATCTTTTGATCGCTCAATAAGTTGTTCGTTCATGATTCGTTCGCATCGGAGAGAAGGATTCTTTTGTCGATTTGATTCTTCCCGATTTGATTTCTTCGCTTTGCGCTACTCCGTTCTTGAGGAAAGGACGTCGGGGATTCGTAGCGTATGTTTATGATGTTAGAGCCGCATAGGTCCCGTTGGACCAGGTCCCAATTGTGAGAAAGTTTCCTGATGTCTTCCAGACAAGTCGCTTGGTCTGTCTCCGGAGCGCGATATTGAGTGCTGCATTGACTTGATTCCTGGCGGAGCGTAAAGAACTGAAGGAACAGTTGCGAGATTATTGGATTAAGGGTATATTCATCCGAGTGCGTCATCTTGGAGAGCTCTTATCCTGTTCGTCAGAAGGACGGCTGTTTGCGTCTATATATTGATTATCGTCAGTTGAATCGGGTTACTGTGCGAGACATTTCTCGAAGATTGACTTGCGGTCAGGCTACTACCAGTTGTGGGTTCGAGAGGATGGCATTCTGAAGACCGCTATCCGTACACGATATGGTCATTACGAGTTCTTGGTGATGTCGTTCGGGCTCACCAATGCCCCAGCAGCATTTATGGACTTGATGAACCGTGTATTCAGGCCGTATCTTGATCAGTTCATCATTGTTTTCATTGACGACATCTTAGTGTATTCCCGGAGCCAGGAGGAGCACGAGCAGCACTTGCGTATCACATTGCAGACTTTGAGGGAGTATCAGTTGTTCGCCAAATTTTCCAAGTGCGTATTTTGGCTTGACAGTGTCGACTTCTTGGCTCACATAGTTGCAAGAGATGGAATAAGTATGGAACCGAAGAAGATCGAGGCCGTTCAGTACTGGCCTAGACCTGTATCAGTGACGGAGGTTCACAGATTTGGGTTTGGACGGATGCTATTGACATTTGTACAGGATTTTTTTTACACAGATGGATGCAAGTTGACTGGGATGGCCCGAAAAAGAGTTTCTCTTCTTTGGACTGAGGTATGCAAGCAGAACTGTTAGCAGTTACAGATTCGTTTGACTACGGTGTTAGTATTGTCTTGCCTTCAGGATCAGGCGGTGTTGTTGATTATGGCGATGCTTCTCGGCAGTTGAAGAAGCGTGAGTAGAAGTACTTCATGCATGATTTAGAGATAGCCGCGGTGATTTTTAGACTTAAGATTTTGAGACGAGTCGTACCAGATGTTCATGGACCACAAGAGTTTAAGGTACATTTTCTTCAGAAGCGAGATCTGAATTTTAAGATAGCCCGGTTGAATGGAGCTAGTGAAAGATTATGACTGTGAAGTTCCTTATCGTCCGGGAAAGGCGAATGTTGTGGCAGATGTTTTAAGTTGGAGTCCCGGAGGTATCTTTTGTTGTTTGAGCACGGTTCGGAGACATTCGACGGCAGATTAGCAAATTTTTCGTGACAGCCGGCCCTGTTTGAGAGTTTTGGCTTCAAAATTATTTTCCAGTGTTCCAGGATCTGGGTTTTAGTGTTTCTCGTGTTGCTAAGTCTGCAGGTGGTGTGATCTTACAATATAGGCAAGTCGGAGTGTTTCATATGCATAGTTTCAATATTGTTTCGGGTATTCGCATGTTGGCTAGGCGAAGTTAAAAAGTTCGAACGAATGTCAAAAACCCATTTTTCCAAGTTTAAGGTATTCGGAAAAACATGCAAGTAATTCTATGGACTCTCTAGAAGAATCAAACCCTAACTCGACATAATGACCATGAGAACGCTTTTGAACTTTAGGGTTTGCAGCCGTTCCGTGGTGCCATTAGTGAGGCTTGGGTTTGCCCTTCTACTGCTGGTCCGCAGGTACTGAGGTATGTACTGGATATCATTAAACCGTGCTCGAGTGTTGAGCTTTTGGGAAATTGTGGGACTTTGATGAATCGATCGAAAAGTTTAGCGTTGTCCGAATATCATGTGAAGGGATGAAGAGAGAT
Organism: Agapanthus africanus; assembly: GCA_030015575.1. Classification (NCBI taxonomy): domain Eukaryota; kingdom Viridiplantae; phylum Streptophyta; class Magnoliopsida; order Asparagales; family Amaryllidaceae; genus Agapanthus; species Agapanthus africanus. The sequence goes on along the minus strand of CM057346.1, from coordinate 326,740,663 downwards.
GTCATAGATTTGTTTCGGGTGCGGACTTGTCAGCAAGCTAAGGCTGAGCATCAGGAATTAGCAGGAGAATTACAACTTTTGCCCATTCTGGAGTGGAAATGGGAGAAAATTTCTTTGGATTTTATCGTGGGTCTATTTAAAAGGCAAAGTCTTTACAAAGGGTATTTTAGGCTCCCCAGCCTTACAAAATGCCCGAAGGCTTACAAAATTCCAGAAGCAACAAAATAAAAGGAGGAGGAAAATAGGGGCTTCAGGCCTCGGGGCCAGGCGCGACCTCGGGGCCGTCGACATCCACCATGAGATGAGCTGGGTCCTCTGCGACTTCCTCGTCAGGAATCTCCTTCCCCTGCTCATCGGCATCCGCGAGGGGGTATTCGGCCCGGAGCTCTTCGTTGGCGAACCCCGGCATCCGGGCCTTAACGACGTCGAGGGCCTCATGCCAGATGAGGGTCGTGGCAACGGCCGGGTCATCATAGAAGTCCTTCGACTTCTTGTAGCCCTCCACCGCCTTTGCCGCCGAGATGTCGGCCAACTTCGCCGCTCTCAGGTCGGCCGACTTCACCGACTCGGCCGCCACCCCCAGCTCCCTCCGGAGGGTTTTCACCGTCCTCTTCAGGTTGCCGGCAAGCACCTGAGCGTCCTCAAGCTTGGCCTCGGCAGCCACGGCGGCCTCGCGATACCAGGAGACCTCCCACTTCCCGGCCTCCACCTCGCCCTCCAAGGCAGCGACCCTCGCCATCACCGCCTCCAGCTCCCGCTTGGAGCCCTCTTCCAGCGAGGCGAGCTGGCCCGCAGCCTTCATCGTCGGGGCTATCACCTCGGCCTCCATGCGCAAGGCGAGGGCAACATGCTGGAGAACCTGAAAGGCTGGAAAGAGATAAGAAAGACAAGGAAGGCACCGAACCTCACAAAAAACCAAACACTTACCTGCACGGACTCCTGGGCGATGGACGCCAGCTGAGCCCAGAAGGTCCACCCGGGAACCCTACCCTCGGCCGAGGTCTCTATTTCATGAAGCAGGCTATCCACGACGGATAGCCCCGAAGGTACGGAGAACTGGAGGCCCCCTTCCTCCACCATGATCGGCGAGGACGGGCCCCGGGAAGATCTCCTATTGAGCGGCTCCGAGGGAGAGCCGATTTCCTCCTCTGAGGCCGGGTCCTCCAAAATCCGAGCCTGCTTCCGGCCAGAAACTCTGCTAGGCCCCGGGGCGTGATCTGCCCCCGAACGCTCACGGGACGCGACCACCGGAGGAGAAGGAGCTGGGGAAGGCTTTGGGCGGGAAGAGCTGGCGCCCCCAGCCTTCGTGACCTTTCTCGGCTGGCGCATGGAAGATCGGAGCGAGTCCATGTCCATTGGTCCTACACAAAACCAAATGTAAAGAAATCAGTGACGCAAGAAATATACAAGTCAAAAAGCATGCCTAAACTTACCGACGAACTCAACGGGACTGAGCCCGGCCCAACTCAGGACCCTCTCAGACCGCAGCACGTCGAAACGGGGGATGGGCTCCCACGACGCCATTCTCACCGCGACGGGATCACTGGACTGGTTCCCTGGTAAGCATTTCTTCCTCGACCACTTAGTAGGCATAGGCCAGTCCTCGCCCTCGGGAGGGGGAACGAAGAAGAACTTCTTCTTTCGGTCGTGAATGGAGGAAGGCCCCCTGTCCCGGCGGCGCCCCCCTGTCACTTTCTGAAAGAGAGGTAGACCCACCTCGGGTCGCCCGCTCGACCACCAGGGTGATTTTTGAAGACGAATGAAGAATCAAGGAGGGAGAGGCTGAAAGGAATTGCCTGTAACTTCAGGCGGATCAGGAACCCGAGAAGAATCCTCCACGAGTTCGGCACCAACTGGCCAGGGGCTAACCCGAAAAAGTTCAACGCTTCGACGACCTCGGGAGAGAAGGGCAGGCGCATTCCACCCCAAAAAGCTTCCAAATACAGGGCGATCTCCCCGCCCTGTACTTGGTCTGCCCTCTCTCCTTCCTTGGCCAGACGAAGCGTATAACGTGAGGGGATGTGGAAGCAAGCCCGAGCATTGGCGAGCTCGTCCTCATGCCTCACCCAACAAGAGGTACCGGGGGCAAGATCTACCGCCTCCTCTCAGGGGGCTGCCCCCGCCGCACAATCCCGGGAAGAGGGCCCGACCCCTGCTCCCCGGGAGGACTCAGGCTCACCTAAAAGGTCCCTAGAACCTACTCCAACGACATCTACTAACTCGACAAAAGAAGGCATCTAACCTTGAAAAGAAGGGTCCTCGGGAAATGAAAGCGGGAGAAAGAGGACAAGCGCCGAGCAACCGGGACTTAGAACGGGAAATATGAAGGAGTAGGGGCCCTGAAACGGGCCCCACTCCTGTTTATCACCACGAGCAACTTCATCCAACGGCGCCTTTCAACTCCCACCAAAACGCCTCCTCGCGTCCAACGGCTCTGAATGCTCCACTTGTCATTTCCATACTGGACCGCACCCCTGCAGGCGTCGCAGGTCTGCACACGTCGTGTCGGCCAACCGACGCTTGACACGTGGGCCGTCGCTTCAATGACAGGATGCACGAACCGGCGCACCTTCCTTAAATGCAGAGATCTCGCCCTGATTCGCTGACAGACTGCTGACAGCCCGAGGATGCGTCCCGACGAAACCTTAGGAGGGAGCTCACCCCGGGCAGCCGGCAGTCCACTCCTAACCCGACCCGCTAGCTGGTCGGGACAAGAGTGGGGGGCTAATGATGATGTTCGATATTGACGATCCCCAAGATCAGGACACGTGGCAGATGACGTGTCCCAGAACTCAGAAGAAAGGGCCTACAGGGGCCGACCAGGCCACTCATGTACCCGGCCTGCAAGCACAAGCCGGCCCTCCTCGGGGCCCCCTACAAATTGGCCTCCTCGGCCCCTCGGCTCTCCCCGAGCTGCCACAAGACCAAGACTCCTCGGCCCTCTTGCTCTCCTCCGAGCTCCCTAGCCGAGGCCGTCTCTCCCGGTCCCTCCGGTCGACCAACTTCACCGCTCACAGGCATAACCGCCGCACTGCAAATCTCGCCACGCGCAGATTCTTCGCCAGCAACGCCCCACGTTCCACGCCATCACGATCCCCATTAATGGGTGATTCGCTCTTTACGCAGGCGTGACGTCGGGAGCGTAACTGCCGGCGAGATTCTCGCGCCTGCTGCTGCGTGATGCCGTCGCTATATAAACCCCCATCACAGAGGGGTCAAGTAAGCCATCTTTTCTCCACTTAGCCGTTACTCTGCTCGATTCTAGTACTAACTTGATCGTCGGTGGGTTCTCGGTGGTACCAAACCACCCCGGGACTTCCTTGCAGGTACTCGGCGCTAAACTCCTCAAATCACCAATCTCCTCAAAACCCATTGAGACCCACACGCAACAGGAGAACACCTCCAAAATCCACCGGGAGATCGACGGAAGACAACATCTGACGGAGACCCGAAAAGGACCTCCATCAGGACGCAGGTCCTTCAAGGTAGCAAATTGCAAATTTTCATAATAATTTAAGAAATAAAATTTCGTGGCCTAGTTATATTTATGCCCCTTGTGCTGCGTATTGGGTGATTATTTTCAAGTTATTTTTTATATTTAATTGGATTTTTGAATTTTTGAAAATTGTAAAAATTCATTAAAAATATCTAGATTATTGATTAGGTATAATAAGAATTTTTAAACTTTTCAAAATATTCTGGAGAAGATTTGAAAGCCAAGCAAATAGTCTCAGATTTTTAGATAAATCTTATTTAAAAATAAAAAATTCATCAAACTTGAAGCTACATGTGTAACTAAATCGTATGAAAATATTCTAAAAATATGATCACATTGTAAACTATTTTAAAAAATATGTTCATGTTGCACTTGCACCCCACAGACAGTCACATTTGCAACAGGATTGTTGAAAATTGCTAAAAGGAACAGATTTTGTTCAATATTGCTTCGTACTGTATACAAATTCATCTCGTTCAACAACTTTTATCCATGAAAAGTTTCATCTTCTAAAAAAAAATTAATTTTCCAAATATCATTTTTTTTTATGAAAAGAGCTGGGTTGTGACCCCGTCTCACATATTTAATATAAAAAGCTACAAAAGGTTCTGTTACGGAAAAGGATAAAGCAAGGAAAAGTAAAATTTACAGTCCGCGTCCCCCTCCATTTATTTGGGGAGAGAGTCAACAAATAACTGAAAAAATAAAATGAGATGTATGATATGAATAAAGAGAAGAGAATACTTGAATTTGATGCTACCATGTATCTAATTTTTCTTAGAACTTAATTTCTTTGTTTTTCAGAAAAATTTAATGAAAAGGCCTCTTGAGGGACTTGGCATCTCAAAAGTGGGCATCGGATCTACTTATAAAATTAGAATGTGATCAAAGGTGGCCAGCAGCCTAACAATCATAACCACGATTGTGATTCTTGATTCTTCTCAAAACACTCCAAAACATCCTTGAAGCACGCCATAGAGGAGAACTCGTATTTTTTCGGATCAACCCATAGCTATCACCATGACGTCGGCCATGGACAGAACCTTATCGAAGTAAACTAAGAATCCCTCACCAGTTAGCTCTGTCCATGAAAAATTGCAACACATGAGTCCATTCTGAGGCAATGTTAGGTATGTACAGAGTGAATCCCTGTATCTTAGGCTTTGTCAAGAATACGAAGAAGGCGTTGAGACCTGATGATGCTCGATATCGGTGATCTCCCAGATCATGACACGTGGCAAATGACATGACCCAGGGCATGTAAGAAAGGACCTACAATGGCCGACCAGACCACTCCTGTGCCCGTCCCACAAACAAGCGCTGGCTCACCACCGAGCCCCCAGTACAATTGGCCTCCTCGGCCTCACAGCTCGTCTCCGGGCCAACCACAGAACCAAGATACCTTGACTCTCCCGCTCATCCGTGAGCTCTCCCGCCGAGGTCATCTTCCTCGGTCTCATCAACCGATCAACAGCACCGCTCACAGGCGCAACCGCCATCCCCCGAATCTCGCCATGCGCGAGATATACGTCGGCTACATCTCAGGTTCCACGCCATCACGATCCTCCATTAACGAGCCTGTCTCGCCATTAATGGGAGATCCCGCCCATCGCGCGGGCGTGATGTGGGGAGCGTAACGACCGGCATGACTCTCGCGCCTGCCTTACCTGCTGCCACCCCTATTTAAACCCCTTCTGCAGACGGTTCAAGTAAGCCATTTTTACTCCACTAAGCCGTTACTCTGGTCGGATTTCCTCTCTAACTTGACCGTCGGAGGGTCCTCGGTGGTACAACCACCCCGGGACTTCCTTGCAGGTAGCTCGGCGCAAACAACCTCAAACCAATTGAGATCCACACGCTCCAGGAGCCAGCCTCCAGATCAAATCTCAGCCGTCCATCGCTGCCATCGTCAGATCAACGGAAGGTAACATCTTGACGCGGATCTCACCCGCGTCAGCTGGCACCGTATGTGGGAACCCTTGATTCCACAAAAATAAAAGTTCATCTTCCAATCATAATCTAATGGCGAGCGAACATCAGGACGATCCCAGCACTAGCCGCCGCCTCCCTCTCAACGGAGGCGCAGAAGAACCTCCTCCGCCGAATGCCATCAACGCCCTTGCCGGCCAGATAGACCGACTCGCGTCTGTCATGGAGGCGCTCATCCGTGTCCAAACGGCAGGGCAAGTTCCCCAGGTCGCCGCTCCTCCGCCTTGAGACCGGGACCCCTACAGGGGGAGAGAAGACTCTGCACGCATCGGCACTGCTGACCACCGCCTCGCTACCTCCCATGGCCGCAGATCTCCCGGGCGAATACCTTCTTCGACTTGCTGGGCGCCTCATAGTTCAACACCGAGGTCCGTTGCCAGAGCACCTCGCCTCGAGCCTCTTCGCGACCCTTTCCCTCCCGAGGAGATGTCGGTCAGCTCGCCTGTTCCTAGGCATGACCAACACCCCCTCCCTCGACGGGGTCGCGCGGATGGGACTCGCCACGGCGGCTCGAAGACCACCTCGGCGGGCGATCTGAGGAACCTCATTGAGAGGAACCGAGGCCGCTCCAGACGCAGGTCTCCAACAGCAGAGGCCAGGGATCAGAATGTGCCGAATCGTCGGGATACCACGGCCGACTCAACGCCCTCGAGAAGAAGATCGAGGGTTTGCATCAGGAAGGTCACCGTTCGAGCGACGGGGCTAAATACGCCGCTGACTCGCTCACCAAGCCATTCACCGAGGAGCTGCTCGCCGTCCACCTCTCCTCCCGCAACAAGCCCCCAAAGGTCTCTCTCTTCGACGGTAAATCTGACCCAAAGGGCCATTTGGATGCGTTCACCGCGGGAATGAGCTTCCAAGATAACTCTGACGCCGCCCAGTGCCAAGCCTTCCCGACCACTCTCATCCGCTCCGAATGAGACTGGTTCCAAGGACTCGAACCTCGCTCGATCTCAACTTTCGACGAGCTGGCCACCCAATTCCTCGGCCACTTCGTTGGGAACAGGCGGCAAAAACGCACAGTCGACCATCTCTTCACGATCAAGAGTGGGGACAAGGAGACGTTCAAAGCATACGTCACCCGCTTCTACAACGCCCTTCTCGAGGTTCCAGAGCACCGGGACGGACCGTCATCACAGCACTTAGGTCTGGTCTTAGGCACAAGGTGTGGTTACGCTCCTTTGCATTAGTGCAACCTAAGACCATGGCCGAGGTAAAAGCCTAGACCGAGCGCGAAGTCCAGCTCGAATCCGAGGTGAATGCAAATCTCCCCCGGGCAGAGCAAGCCGACCAGAAGAAAAGGGCAAGGGAAGAGAGAAGGGGACCTGAGCGCTATCTCCTAAAGTTTCAGGAATACACCCCGCTCAACGTCTCCCGGACAGTGCTACTAGAGGATGCCAAGGACGAGGGATTCTTCAAGCTTCCCCCGATCTCGGGAATGGCCTCAGAACGAACCCGGGGCCCCTACCGCGGTTTCCACAGGTCGCTAGGCCACTCCACGGAGAGCTGCAAGCAGCTCCGTGACTACATTGAGGAGCTCATCCGTTCGGGGCACCTCGCAGCGTACTTGAGGGACAAGCTGCAGGCTGACCGCGAGCAGGAGCAGCGTCCCCCTCCCACCGAGCTGACCATCGGCCAGATCATGGTCGTGTCAGCGGAGAATGCGTCTGGTACCCACGATGCTCGGTACCCTATGTCGGGTATAGAGGCCAACAGACATCAGAGGGGCTCGAGTTGCGCGAATAAGAGCATCTACTAGCAAGTATTTCCTTTTTAAGCAGTGTACACCTTTCTTGAGATCTTTTTGTTTATGTAATAAGAAGAGGTCAATAAAACATTGCGAAAAAAAGAAGAATCTTATTCAAAAGGTACTGTAGGCTCCTCAGCCATACATCGAGAAAAAAAAAAGAAAAAAAATTATAATAGCGGGGGAAAGGGGTGCAGAGAGCACTGCTCGTAGTACTCTAAGGATATTTCTGCCAACCGAGCCCTCGTGGCATCTAACCTCTACTCTCGATGCCACCCGCGAATGTCGGCATCGTGCCTTAATTGGTAGCACTCAAGGACGAGCGACACCGAGCGATTTAGCCGACTCGCAGAGATCAAGCCGAAGCGCCTTAGGGACCTTAGCTTGCCGACGGCCTCGTCTTTCAGTTGTTCGGATAAGGGAAGTCCTCCATTCTTGCATTTATCACCGAATGTAGAGGTACACGTCCTCGAAGTTTATGATATCTTGGATGGTGAAAGGGAAGTCCTCCATTCTTGTGTTTCGGGTGTGAGGAAGGGAGTAATCAACACCCCCTCCGTTTTATAGCCTACAACGACCCTGGAGTTCAACGGTCGCCCATTTCACCCGCAACTGTGCCGCCACGCGGTAGACATCGCGCCGCTCGATGTGAAATCGAAACGACACTCCGGCGCTTCACGTTCCCCACGCGATCGTGACACGTGTCGACAGCGACTGTCCCTTTTCCCGGTCCTCACACCGGGAAGGACGGATAGAACCTCGCTAAGAGCAGCCGAGTAGCAACCCCGATCGGCTATCCCTGGCCGATAGCTCCCCCACCCCGCAACGCCAGGGATCGAAGCACTCACCAAGAGGCAGCCGAGCGGCTGCCCTGCTCGGCTATCCCTGGCTGGTAGCTCCCCTACCCCAAACGCCAGGGATTGAATCCCTCACCAAGAGACAGCCGAGCGGCTACCCTGCTCGGCTATCCCTAGCCGGTAGCTCTCCTACCCCGCAACGCCAGGGATCGAAGCCCTTACCAAGAGGTAGCCGAGCGGCTATCCCGCTCGACTATCCCTGGCCAGTAGCTTCCCTACCCTGCAACGCCAGGGATCGAAGCCCTCTCCAAGAGGCAGCCGAGTGGCTACCCTACTCGGTTATCCCTGGCTGGTAGCTCCCCTACCCCAACACACCAGGGATCAAAGTCCTCTCCAAGAGGCAGCCGAGCTGCTATCCCGCCCGGCTATCCCTGGCCGGTAGCTCCCCTACCCCACAACGCCAGGGATCTAAGCCCTCGCCGAGAGGCAGCCGAGCGGTAACCCCGCTCGGCTATCCCTGGCCGTTAGCTCCTCTAACCCGCAATCCCAGGGATCGAAGACCTCTCCAAGAGGCAGCCGAGCGGCTACCGTACTCGGCTATCCTTGGCTGGTAGCTCCCCTACTGATGATGCTCGATATCGGTGATCTTCCGGATCATGACACGTGGAAGATGACGTGTCCCAGGGCATGCAAGAAAGGACCTACAGTGGCCAACCAGACCACTCCTGTGCCCGTCCCATAAACAAGCGCTGGCTTACCTCCGAGCCCCCAGCATAATTGGCCTCCTCAGCCTCACAGCTTGTCTCCGGGCCAACCACAGAACCAAGATACCTCGGCTCTCCCGCCGAGGTCATATTCTTCGGTCTCATTGACCGACCAACAGCACCGCTCACAGGCGCAACCGCCATCCTGCGAATCTCGCCATGCGCGAGATATTTGCCAGCCACATCCCACGTTTTATGCCATCACGATCCCCCATTAACGAGCATGTCTCGCCATTAATGGGAGATCTGCCCATCGCGCGGGCGTGACGTCGAGAGCGTAACGACCGGCGTGATTCTCGCGCCTGCCTTGCCTGCTGCCACCGCTATATAAACCCCTTCTGCAGACGGTTCAAGTAAGCCATTTTTACTCCAGTAAGACGTTACTCTACTCAGATTTCCTCTCTAACTTGACCGTCGGAGGGTCCTCGGTGGTACAACCACCCCGGGACTTCCTTGCAGGTAGCTCGGCGCAAACAACCTCAAACCCATTGAGATCCACACGCTTCAAGAGCCAGCCTCCAGATCAAATCTCAGCCATCCATCGCTGCAATCGTCAGATCAACGGAAGGTAACATCTTGGCGTGGATCTCACCCGCGTCAGCTGGCGCCGTCTGTGGGAACCTTGATTCCACAAAAACAAAAGTTCATCTTCCGATCTTGATTTAATGGCGAGCAATCATCATGACGATCCAAGCACTTGCCGCCGCCTCTCCCGCAACTGAGGCGTAGACGAATCTCCTCCTCCGAACGCCATCGACGCCCTGTCCTCCCGGATAGATCGACTAACGTCCATGGTGGATGTGCTCATCCGTGTCCAAACGTCGGGACATGCTACCCCGGTCGCCGCTCCCCCGCCTAGGGACTGGGACCCCCATAGAGTGAGGGAAGACTCTCCTCGCGTCGGCGTGGCCGACCACCGCCTCACAGCCTCCCACGGCCGTAGATCTCCTGGGTCGACATACTCCAGAACCCAGTGGGCACCACTTCGTTTGGCTCTGAGGTCTTACGCCAGAGAGCTTCGCCCTGAGTCTCGCCGCACCCCTGTCCCTCCCGAGGCAGTGGCGGTCAGCTCGCCTGTTCGCAGGCATGACCGGCACCCCCTCCCTCGACGGGATCGCACACGCGAGACTCGCCACGACAGCCCAAAAAAAACCTCACCGGGGGGCGTAAGGAACCTCACCGAAGGGAACCGAGGCTCATCAAAAGTCATGGTCATGTTAGCGGGGGGTCCCTCGAGCTCCTATGAGACTCAGCGCCCCGCGCCAACCGTGGAAGCCGATGGCCGCCCGAGGAAGAAGGCCAGGGAGACCGGGCCGATCATTTTTGACGACGGGGACTTTCACAGCATATCCCTGCCCCACAACGACCCTCTGGTGATTACAGCTCGGGTCCATCAGTACGAGGTACACAGGATCCTGGTCGACTTGGGGAGCTCGGCGGACATTCTCTTCTACGACTGCTTCCTGCGCATGGGGCTAACCCCAGCAGACCTAAGGCCGACCTCCCACGTCCTTTCAGGATTCACCAACCACTCCATCCCAACGGAAGGGGTAGTCACTCTGCAGTTTAACGTCGGGGAGGCCGGCCGCACGCGAACAGTGCATATGGAATTCATCGTGGCAAGAATCCCATCAGTCTACAACATCCTCCTCGGCCGCCCCACGCTGAACTCCCTCCAGGCCCAGATATCGACCTACCACCTGGTGATAAAGTGCCCTCTCGACCAAGGAGGGATAGGTCGGGTCTATGGAGACCAGTGAATTGTAAAGGTTTGCTTCACCGAAACATCTTCCTCATAGTGGCCAGTCGACGATGTCGAAGGTGAAGGTGACATCAGGGGTTCTCTGGACACTCAAGACGAGAAAAAAGAGGTCCGAGGGACCCCGGTGGAGCCTCTGACAGAGGTCCCCCTCGTGGAAGGGGACGACGAAAAACTCGTTCAGATCGAGTCACCTCTGATAGGAACTCAGCGAGACGACCTGGTCCATTTCCTCAGAAACAACTCAGACGTGTTTGCCTGGGCGCCTGCTGACATGCCTGGGATCGACCCAAAAATTATATCTCACAAGCTCGGGGTAGATCCTACGGCCTGACCCGTCAGACAGAAAAAACGAAGCTTCACCCCGGTCAAACAGAAGGCTATCGAGGACGAAGTAGATCGGCTCCTTGCTGCCGACTTCATTCGAAATGTGCCCTATTCGGAGTGGCTAGCAAACGTAATCCTGGTCAAGAAGTCAAGCGGGAAGTGGCGCATGTGTATCGACTTCACCGACCTCAACAAGGCATGCCCCAAAGACAACTATCCTCTTCCCCGGATAGATCAGCTCGTCAACAGCTCGGCAGGCCACGAGCTATTGAGCTTCATAGACGCCTTCTATGGCTACAATCAGATCCGTATGAATCCGGCAGACGAAGATCTCACCGCATTCACAACGGACCGGGGGGTATACTGCTACAAGGTGATGCCATTCGGCCTCAAGGACGCCGGGGCTACGTACCAACGGTTGGTCAACCGCATGTTCAAGCCACAGATCGGCAGGAACATGAAAGTTTACGACGACGATATGCTCGTCAAGTCAGTCTCGTCGACCGACCATGCCAAGGACCTGGGCGAGGCCTTCGAGGTACTCCGCAAGTTCAAGATGAAGCCGAACCCCGCCAAGTGCACATTCGGGGTCACCGGGGGAAAGTTCCTCGGTTTCATGGTCACCCACCATGGAATTGAGGCTAACCCACAAAAAATCGACGGTATCCATAACATGACCGCGCCCAAGACCAACGTCGAGATCATGCGACTGACAGGGCGGGTAGCCGCTCTGTCACGTTTCATGTCGAGGTCTAGGGAAAAGTGCCTCCCATTCTTCAAAGCTCTCAAGAAAATTTTGAGCTTCGAGTGGTCAGAAGAGTGCCGGACTGCCTTTGACCAGTTAAAAAGGCACCTTGCGACGCCACCGCTGCTCACCCGACCAGTTGAAGGAGACGAGGTATCGCTATATCTGGCGGTATCCGACCAAGCAACGGGCTCAGTGCTCGTATGAGAGGTCGACGGAGTGCAGAAGCCGGTATACTACATGAGCCACGTCTTTAAAGACGCAGAAACGAGGTACCCAGACATAGAGAAGATCATTTTAGCACTTATTGTGGCCTCAAGGAATCTACGGCACTACTTCCAGGCGCACACTATCCTCGTTCTCACCGAGCGCCCGCTGGGGACTATCCTCGCCTCACCCGAATCCTCAGGCCGCTTAGAGAAATGGAGGTGGGAGCTGTCCCAGTTTGATATAAAATACCGCCCAAGGCAGGCCATCCAAGCACAAGCCCTGGTCGATTTTATCGTCGAGTGCACCATCCCCAGCAAGGAACCAGAGTCCACGCCAACCCTCGTGGCCCAACAACCGATTGTGGGGAGACCCGACTCGGTCCCTGAGTGGGTCATTTACGTCGATGGGTCCTCAACCGAGGAAGGCTGTGGCTTCGGCCTCATCATCCGGGGCCTGAACGAGGCAGATATGGAGTACTCTCTAAAGCTCAGGTTCAAGGCCTCAAACAACGCGGCAGAGTACGAGGACCTTCTGGCTGGACTGCGCATAGCCTCCGGGCTGGGGCTGAAAACAATTCGAATCCTCAGTGACTCAGCCCTAGTCGTTAGCCAAGTGACCGACCACTTCGAGGCTTGGAAACCTCTAATGGTGAAGTATCTGGCCGAGGTAAGAAAACTTCGGAAGAACTTCGACGAAGTCCAGGTAGAGCAAATACCCAGGCAGCTCAATACCCAAGCCGACGCCCTGAGCAAGCTGGCTTCATCCTACTCGGCCAACAACAAGCGATCCATCCTCTTCGAGACCTTGCCACGGCCCAGCTGGAAGACGGGGCGACAATACTTCATGTATATATGGCACAGGAAGATGACCAAGACTGGAGGAAGCCCCTTGTGGAATTCCTAAAGGACGGTACGCTCCCGGGCGATCGGAGAGCAGCCCGCCGTCTCCGGGCAAAATCTCATCACTTCGTCTGGAGCAACGGGAACCTTTACAAGAAATCCTTCACTCAGCCCCTACTCCGGTGCATCGATCCCCATGAAGCCGACTACGTCCTCCGTGAAATCTATGAAGGGGTCGTCAGCGCACACTAAGGGGCCCGAACCTTAATCCAGAAGGCATTGCTCCAGGGGTACTACTGGCCAACTATTCACGAAGACGCCCAGAAGCTCGTTAGGAGATGCAAAAGCTGCCAACTCCATGGAAGCATACTTTGCCTCCCTGCTACTGAGCTGACCGCGTTGACCTCCCCGTGGCCGTTCGCCCAGTGGGGATTGGACATGATAGGCCAGTTCCTTACCGGTGCAGGCGGGCATAAATATTTCCTCGTCGCAGTAGATTACTTCATGAAGTGGATCGAGGCCGCCCCCATCAGGAAACCGAATGCCGCCATGACCATCAAGTTCCTGTAGAACAACCTGATACTCTGGTTCGGTATCCCAAGGTGCGTCATCACCGACCACGGGACGAACTTCGAAAACGAGAAAGTGAAGGATTTCTGCAATAAATATCATATCCTCATGAAGTTTGCCGCAGTCGTGCATCCCCAATGCAATGGACAGGCCGAGGTAGCTAACCGGGACGTCTTCCGAGGTTTCCGGACCCGCCTAGAAGGACGCCAAGGCAGTTGGGTCGAGAAACTGCCCCGGGTCTTATGGGCCCTGCGCACGTCAAAGAAGACCCCTACCGTGGAAACCCCTTTCACCCTCTGCTACGGGACTGAGGCAATGGTCCAGCGGAGATCGGGCTACCTAGTCATCGGGTCGAACACTTCGACGATGAAGAAAACACCACGGCACTACGAACCAACGTGGACATCATGTTGGAGAAACGAGACCGGGCTCAGATCAGGGCTGCCACTTATCAGCAGCAAACTGCCCGATACTACAACGCGCGGGTCAAGCATCGCTCCTTCAGGACCGGAGATCTAGTCCTACGGCGAAACGAGTTCGTCGATCAAGGCAGGCTGTATAAGTTTTCCCCAAAATGGGACGGTCCTTTCCTCGTCTCATAGGTACTTCCCGGCGGAGCCTACTGCTTGCAGGATGCGGACGGGCGCAAGTTTCCATGGCCTTACAACGCCGAGAAGCTCAAGCTGTACCAGTGAAACCAATACCTACGAGTGTGTACCTCCCCTTTCACAAAGACAATGTAATTTTTTCTAAAAAGTCCTTTCCATTCAAATAGCTAGAAGGGAACGTTCGAACATCGCAAAAAGAGGAGTTCTGTCTTTGTGATCAAAGCCCTCGCCAAGAGGCAGCCGAGCGGCTACACCGCTCGGCTATCCCTGGTCGGTAGCTCCCCTACCTCGCAACGCCAGGGATCAAAGCCCTTGCCAATAGGCAGCTGAGCGGCTACCCCGCTCGGCTATCCCTGGCTGGTAGCTTCCCTACCCCAAAACGCCAGGGATCAAAGCCCTCACCAACAGGCAGCCGAGCAGCAACCCCGCTCGGCTATCCCTGGCTGGTAGCTTCCCTACCTCAAAACGCTAGGGATCAAAGCCCTCACCAAGAGGCAGCCGAGCGGCTACCCTGCTCGGCTATCCCTGGCTGGAAGTCCCCTACCTCGCAACGCCAGGGATTAAAGCCCTCACCAAGAGGCAGCCGAGCGGCTACCCCGCTCGGCTATCCCTGGCTGGTAGCTTCCCTACCCCAAAAAGCCAAGGATCAAAGCCCTCACCAAGAAGCAGCTGAGCGGCTACCCTGCTCGGCTATCCCTAGCTAGTAGCTCACCTATTCCACAATGCCAGGGATCAAAGCCCTCACCAAGAGGCAGCCGAGTGGCTACCCTGCTCGGCTATCCCTGGCTGGTAGCTCACCTATCCCACAGTGCCAGGGATCGAAGCCCTCACCAAGAGCCAGCCGAGCGGCTACCCTGCTCGGCTATCCCTGGCGGGTAGCTCCCCTACCCTGCAACGCCAGGGATCAAAGCCCTCACCAAGAGGCAGCCGAGCGGCTACCCTTCTCGGCTATCCCTGGCTTGTAGCTCACCTATCCCACAACGCCAGGGATCAAAGCCCTCACGAAGAGGCAGACGAGCGGCTACCCTGGTCGGCTATCCCTGGCTGGTAGCTCACCTATCCCACAACGCCAGGGATCAAGGCCCTCACCAAGAGGCAGCCGAGCGGCTACCCTACTCGGCTATCCCTGGCTGGTACTTCCTTACCTGACAACGCCAGGGATCAAAGCCCTCGCCAAGAGGCACCGGGCAGCAATCCTGCCCGGCCATCCTTAAGGATCAAAGCCCTCGCCAAGAGGCACCGGGCAGTAACCCTGCTCGGCCCGTCCTTAGTAGGCTACTTACGGCCCCTCCTGCGCTAAAGATCAAAAGCTCTCGCAAGAGGCACCCGAGCCCGCCCTTGCTCGGTTATCCCTGGCTGGTAACTCCCTACCCCAATAAACCAGGGATCAAAGCCCTCGCCAAGAGGCACCGGGAAGCAACCCTGCCTAGCCTGTCCTTAAGGATCAAAAGCCCTCGCAAGAGGCAACCGAGCCCGCCCTTGCTCGGTTATCCCTGGCTGGTAGCTCCCTACCCCAACACACCAGGGATCAAAGCCCTCGCCAAGAGGCACCGAACAGTAACCTTGCTCGGCCCATCCTTAGTAGGCCACCTACGATCGCTCCCGCGCTAAGGATCAAAGCCCTCACCAAGAGGAAGCCGAGCGGCTTCCCTGCTCGGCTATCCCTAGCTGGTTGCTCCCTACTCCAACACACCAGGGATCAAAGCCCTCGCCAAGAGGCACCGAACAGTAACCCTGCTCGGCCCATCCTTATTAGGCTACTTATGGCCCCTCCCGCGCTAAAAATTGAATCCCTCACCAAGATGCAGCCGAGCAGACACCCTACTCCAGCTACCCTGCTCGGCCCATCCTTAGTGTTAGTGTATATGCCCTAGAGGCCATTACTGTATCATACTGGTTTGTATATTACTTAATGGATGCTTGGGATATTCACCTTGTATATACAATCTTGCTCAAAATAGTAGTATGCTACTTGGTTTGTTTCTACTTCAATGTGTACATGTGTTTATTTTAGTATATCGCCTATACACATTAGTAGAGCCCTTAGGATCTTTGCTTGATTACCAGCGATGTGATGGCCGTCACACTAGTGGGGCTGGGTAATCTATAAGCACATCCTTATGCAGGTCCCTGGTCACAGGACTATCGAGACAGGGCATCGATACTCCGGAGTAGACCAGCGCATGCGCTTCTCATCCCAGTGTGGGAGACGGTCTGTCCCACAGCCGTCAGTACGTCGTACTTGAGATAGTATGCGGGTGCTCGTTAGGTTACGGGTACACTGGACAGGACTCGTCGGGAACTGACTAGTTGGTATTATACCTATCGTCAGTTATCAGTTCCCAGGTGACATGAGTACAGCTTAGTCCGCTGACTTGACACTGTCACTTCGCCTCGGGTGTGTTCCCACTGTACTTTGATCACTACCCTACCACGGCTCAAAGGAGTCGTGCAAGCAGGTGGTGGTTGGGTGCAGTCCCGAAGCACTTGGAGGCAGTGACGGTTAGACAGGATTCGTCTCTCCCGGTATTGGGGGTTGACATCGCGCTGTGTCTAGGAGAGCCATTACACGAGTAGTCCCTGGCCAGGGCAAACGAGATATACTGGTAGGTTTCCAGTGTTATCTCAGGGTGTATTGGGCTTCACTCCGGCACGACTTGTACCGCTATTGGGGGACTGACGTTTACCGCCCCCTAGGCCCGCCATGCGATGTATCAGACGAACAGACCGGACTGTACGGAGAATGTCACACTCAGGCTCAGTAGGAGTTCAGATGGGTTTCGCCTCGTCGGTCTTCTTGTCGGCACTACCTGGGGACCGTTACGCACAGCCAGTGCCGCTTGCGGTCTGTGGTTAAACCCACTGCCAGCGTAGTGTCGAGTCTTTAGAGTCCCACACAGAAAGCTTTTCGCCTTTAGGCAAAAGAGTAGAGGTCGCATGGTATTGCGACAGGTCGCATGGTTTTGCGACAGGGTTCGGTCACATCCGTGCACTTGTGCACGTACAGTGTCCGGACAGTTTACACTAGCGGGCTTTGGTTTAAGCCAGATCCTAGTGTACCTTATGGGATTGGATTTATCCAGTTTGCACTCGTGTTCCTCGGAACGCGGATGCGGGTGTGTATGCACAGTTGACAGGGAGGCAGAGGCTGCGGATTCTCATTAGGGTTGTTGACAGTTGACCGTTGACTATTTGACTTTATGCTCAACCCTAATGAGAATATGATATGTGATTAACTATTATATTAATTAAGTATTATGGTGATATGGTTGTTGACTTGTTGACTTTTGTTGACTTGTTGACTTTGTTGACTTGTTGACTTTTGTTGACTTGTTGACCGGTTGACTAGGCTTGACTAGTTGACCATCATGATAACCATGGTTATCATTTCATGCCAAAGACTTTTACTTGCTTGTTCATTTGAGTAAAATGAGTGCATGACATGATAAGCTTATGGTTGCTTCAAACCATCACATAAGACTTTTTTGATATGATGAGTTATGATCACTTTGGATTATGAGAGGGTGAAAGACAAAAGAGTTGCTCATTCTTTCTTGCTCATTCTCTCTCTTGTTCTTGAGCTCTCCTCTTGCTCTCACCCTCAACCTCTTGCTCCCTCTCTTGATCTATGGTTCTCTTGTCTCATGAGTTGAGAATCAAGAACCATAGATAAAATCCCATTCTATTTCCTCTCTACTCATTCTAGTTCACTAGGTTTAGCAAACCAAGTGAACTAGTTTCTTCAAAGACCGAAGAAGGAGCTAAAGGTTGGAGCTTTCAAGTGGATCTATCTTCGGCGTACGGAGACGACGAGAAGGAGCCATCGGATCACCACCGGAGCTTGAAGAGAAGGAGTTCAAGACAAGCTAGGTATAACCATCTCTATCCGAGTAGCTAAATATCTTTAGCTTAGTATGCTAGTTTTAGTTTAGGTAAAGATCCCGACCTAGCTTAGTCCATGTTGCCTCTTGCGTTAATATTTTGATTTTATACCGTTTCCGCCTCCCCGTAAGAACCGGGGGTCGCAACGTGGACTTACAGTGGTATCAGAGCCTAACTAAACTTAAACTAGCTTGGTAGTAAAGTGTAACGAAGTTCGGAACCGGAAAAAAATCCAAAAACCTAACTTTTACAAAACCTAAGTTTCTGTTGAAATTTTTTCTCGTCAAATTGAAAAACATTATACTCCTAAATTCGGCTCAGGGTTTTGTGTGAACACCCAAGAAAAACGTTGCCCTAATTCGTTCAAACCGCCGCGCTTCCGCCGCATGAGGTAGGCATTTGCCGCGGAAGCGCCGCGGTTTGTCGTCTTCTCTGCATCGTTTTTCGTGCAGTGTGTGTCTGTGTTGGTTTTGGGATTTTTGGAATGTATTATATGTGCCCAGATTTTCCAGAAAAGAAATTTCCTTTTGGGGTCCTATAATTCCGTATTTTTTCCGAACTTCACTGCACTTTGACTATGATGGTTATATCTGTAATGCTTGCATGTATTGAACGTCGGCTAATCGCTATAAGTCGATTGGTCGGGGTTATACATGATCTGTAATGTGCTGGAATGTGTATATAAATATGTTGGATTGTCGCGGGTGAATAGCCGGGGGTTGTGAGACGAGAGTTTTCTTTTCTTGCAATTCATGTAAATTTATAAATTGATGTAATAATTATTTGTATGGCCGCACAACCGGGTCGGGGTTGTAGCCGTCATTGTATAATTTCTTTTTACTGTTTTTGCTCCTAGGATAGACCCATGGAGGGGTGCACAAACTACCGGGTATGCCGAAGTGTCGAGTGGCCTACTCATGGAGATGAGGGAGGTTGCTACGCTTCGGGTACTTGGCGGGTAGTTTGCCGCACCCGTAGGGGTCTTGGGTGGGGTTTTGGCTATTCACCGCGACCGTGTTATCTGTTTTTGTTACAGGCTCGTACAAATTACAGATTGCTAGTATATCCAATGTATTTATCTGTGATCTGAAATGTTTATCATTGCAGTATATCTATATATGATATTATTTAGGCGTTGCTTATGTTTTACAGACGCGCTAGCCCAGCCCCCGCTCTGTCGTTAGTTAAGTAACCTAACGGGTAATGACGGGGCCCCGTGGCGAATGCGAATGGCATAAGCGTACGTCATATTTTGGTTGTTTTCTGCAATGGTAGGATTAAATGATGGGACGCATTAAAAGAACTAATGCAAGAATATCACGCATTAAAAGAACTAATGCAAGATAATAAACCAAGTTAAAGTCGTTGGAACACTCTCGAAAAACCACTCGGTTCTTTTCAAAACAACTTTTAAATGCGGAGCTTAAGCCACTCCTTTTAAAAGCTATCTCGTTCCATCGACCAAATCAAGTTCACTACGTTCACGGTTTTGCCAAAACCATCCGTAGCCCTCCGTCGTTTCACATGAATAGTCAATAGTATTCAAGCTGTGTTTGTTGGCCAAAGTCAAGGCACAGTGATTGGTAGCTATTGGGTATTCACGTGCAGCATAGATAGATGCGTTGGTTTGGAACAGTCGTACTGCCTTGTTGGCCAAAGTCAAGGGTAGGTGCGGGTGGATTCAAATTAACCTGGAGAACGACGGGCAGAACTTGACATGTGACTTATGATTTGTTGGCCAAAGTCAAGGTCATAAGAGCATGGGGCAAAAATCCACATCGGGAGTTTCATAAGTACTGAAACTTGCTAGATTTGCATACCATTTGGAGTGTGATGATTCTGGTAGGATTCCTTCAGTTTCGTCACGCAATGATATTTGGATCCCGATCCTACTGTGAGTATATGCTACTCCTCGGGAAATTTCTCACTTAACGATCAATGCTATAAACCTAGTAGGTGCCTAGAAAGGTGTTAGCGGGGCTACGCCCCCAGGGAAAAGAGGTTCTTTAATTAAGGAACTTCGCGAAAGCGTTGGAAAACCTCCCTCGAAGTACCGACACCGGCCTGGCTGAACGGTTAAGCAAGTATTGTACGGTGGGATTGATCCTGACTAATTCTTCCTTTATGGTTTGAGGAGGGATTCGAGAAACAGTGGGAGCCATCCTGTTTAGACAAACTAAAAACCACTCTAAACTTGCAAGAGCATCATGCTGAGTGTTTCTTCTTCTCTCTCCTAATTGCAGCGACCAATCAACATGACTGGACTTAAGTTGCTCCTAGATAAAAACAAACTGACAGGGCCAAACTACAAAGATTGGCTCAGGAATGTCAAGATAGCAATCACTTATGACAAGCTGGGGTATCTTCTTACCACCAAAGCTCCCCCTGTCCCTGGTCCAACTTCCAGTGTCGCGGATAAGGAAATCCGCAAGACTTGGGAGATTGATAGCGCGAAGGCCAAATGCCTCCTGCTTGCCTCGATGGACAACGAACATCAGAGGAGGCATGAGAATATGGACATGGAGTCCATATTGCTCCATACAAAAGAACTGTATGGAGAGCAATCACGTATCGCAAGATACGAAGCGTCGAAAAAGTTATTTTCGACAAGAATGGCCGTCGGATCATCAGTAGCCGAGCACGTGCTAAAGATGATCGGCTTCATTGAGGAGCTCGCTGACCTAGGGATCACATTGGAGAGTGAGCTATATACGGATATAGTTCTCCAGTCCCTTCCTTCCACTTACGCCCAGTTTATACTGAACTTCAACCTACAAGAAAAAGAGGTTGAACTATCAGAGCTCCTCAACATGCTGAGGAGCGCAGAGGGCACCCTACAGAAAGGTAGGGATACATCCACTTTGTTTGTAGGAGGATCATCTTCTTCTAGGTCCAAGGCGAAAGCCAAGGGAAAGAAGAAGAAGGCCCCCGCCAAACCAAGGGGCGGTGTTAGTAAAGTGGATACGAAGGGAAAAGGAAAAGCAACAAAGATAGCGGGGAAGCTTGTGGATAAGGAAGAATGCTTCTATTGTCATAAGAAAGGACACTGGAAGAATGATTGCAGGGCCTGGAAGGCCAGAACACAGGAATTGAAGCAGGTTGCAGCTTCAGCTTCAGGTGTGTATGTTATTGAAAACTGTCTTTCAATAAACTCTACTTCCTGGGTATTGGATACCGGATCAGGATCTCATATCTGTAATTCTTTGCAGGCGTTGAGAAACCGTAGTGTTTTGAAGGCAGGTGACATGACCCTCAAAGTTGCGAACGGAGCTAGCATGGATGCTAAAGCCGTGGGGGACTATCACCTGGGAATGTCAGATGGACATGTTTTGGTTTTGCGTAATTGCTTTTTTGTACCCAACGCAACTTGTAATATCATTTCTGTATCTTTAGTTTCTAAAGAAGGTTATGAATTTGCGTTTGTAAGTAATGTTGTAAACATTCACCTTAATCAAGTTTTGATTGGGTCAGGTACATTGAGTAATGGTATATACGTGTTAAACCAACCACAGATTTTCAACGTCCAGAATACACACAAAAGAAAGTCTCCGGAAATGAATCAGACTTTCTTATGGCATTGTAGATTGGGTCACATCAATGAGAGAAGGTTGACTAAATTACATACAGAAGGATATTTGAATGCGTTCGAATATCAATCGTATGCCACTTGTCAATCTTGTCTCAAAGGAAAGATGATAAAGACTCCGTTTACTGGACAAGGAGTAAGAGCGAGGGAGCTCTTAGGACTCGTACACAGTAACGTGTGCGGTCCAATGTCTACACATGCCCGAAGCGGACATTCTTACTTCATTACTTTTACGGATGACTTCTCAAGGTACGGTTATGTCTTCTTGATGAAACATAAGTCCGAGGCCTTTGGAAAATTCCAGGAGTATAAGAATGAAGTAGAGAAACAGACCGGCAAAAGTATTAAGATTCTAAGATCGGATCGAGGTGGAGAATACTTAAGTGCCGAGTTCCTGGACTATTTAAAAGAGAACGGAATTCTCTCTCAGCTTACTCCTCCATACACCCCGCAACATAACGGTGTATCGGAGAGACGGAACCGCACCCTATTGGATATGGTGCGGTCCATAATGAGTAACGCTGAGTTACCGCGATCATTCTGGGGATATGCGCTAGAATCAGCCGCATACCTTTTGAATCGAGTTCCTACTAAGACCGTGCCTACTACACCATATGAGATGTGGTGTGGGAAGAGACCCTATCTTAAGCACATTAAGACATGGGGATGTCCGGCTTTTGTCAAAAAGCAGCATGCGGACAAGCTCGAGGCACGCTCAGTACAGTGCAAGTTTGTGGGGTATCCAAAGAACTCAAAAGGATATTTCTTCTACTGTGAAGAGGAACAAAAAGTTCTTGTTTCTCGTCATGCCTACTTCTTGGAAACTGAGTTTTTGGAAAACCAGATAAGTGGGAGCACAGTAGAACTGGAAGAAATTCCAGAACCACGGACTGTTACTGAAAGTTTAGTGGAACCAGAAGGTTCGGAAGAACAGGACATTCCTACGCCGCTCCGCAGAAGTAGTAGGCAGTCTCATCCGCCCGACAGATACTACGGTTTTCTCATAGACGGGGATAGAGAGGATTGCATCATAGATTATGATGAGCCTACTAGCTTCCAGCAGGCCGTTCAGAGCGTTGACTCAGTGAAATGGCTGGATGCAATGCGGACCGAAATGGAGTCCATGTACACCAACAAGGTATGGACGTTGGACATTGCTCCAGACGGGGTAAAACCCGTAGGATGCAAGTGGATCTTCAAAAGGAAGATTGGTGTAGATGGACAGGTTGAGACCTATAAAGCTAGGCTGGTAGCAAAGGGTTTTCGTCAAAGACCTGGCTTGGACTACGACGAAACCTTTTCTCCAGTAGCCATGCTGAAATCCATTCGGATCCTTCTTGCCATTGCTGCCTTCCACGATTATGAGATCTGGCAAATGGACGTAAAGACAGCTTTTCTAAATGGAAATTTAGAGGAGTGTGTCTATATGGACCAACCAGAAGGTTTCATTCAGAGTGGGAGCAGCGGAAAGGTGTGCAAGTTGCTTAAGTCCAACTATGGACTAAAGCAGGCGTCGCGGAGTTGGAACATCTGCTTTGATGAGACGGTCAAGGAATTTGGCTTTATCAAAAATCCAGATGAACCATGTATCTATAGTAGATTTGTAGCGAGAACTGTAGTATTCCTCGTTTTATACGTGGATGACATTCTCTTAATAGGAAATGACATTCCTATGCTACAATCTGTCAAGGGGTTCTTGTCACACAGGTTCTCCATGAAAGACCTGGGTGATGCCTCATACATTCTGGGTATCCGGATCTACCGTGACAGATCCAAGAGGATACTAGGACTTTCACAGTCCAGGTACATCGACACCATACTGAAGAGGTTCAGTATGGAAGATTCCAAGCGCGGTAACCTACCGGCTTGTCACGGGATCACCCTCTCTAAAGAGATGTCTCCCAAGACTGATTTGGAGAGGGATCGCATGTCTATTATACCCTACGCTTCTGCGGTAGGCTCTATAATGTATGCGATGTTGTGTACCAGACCGGATGTAGCTTATGCACTGAGTGTAGTAAGCCGGTATCAGTCTAACCCTGGGGAGAAATACTGGATAGCGGTAAAGAACATTCTCAAGTACCTAAGAAGGACTAAGGAGATGTTCTTGGTGTATGGCGGAAAAGACCTCCAGATCGAGGCCTTTGCTGACTCCAGCTTCCAGAGTGACAAGGATGATTCCAAGTCCATGTCGGGTTTTGTCTTTACCCTCAATGGAGGGGCGGTGTGTTGGAAGAGTTCCAAACAGGAAACCGTTGCAGACTCGACGATGGAAGCGGAATACATCGCTGCATCTGATGCCGCAAAAGAAGCTGTCTGGATGAGGAAGTTCTTGAAAGAACTTCAGGTGGTTCCGTCCATTGTTGATCCAATACCTCTGTATTGCGACAACAACGGGGCTATAGCTTTAGCGAAGGAACCCAGGTCCCATCAGAGATCCAGGCACATCTTAAGGCGGTATCACCTGATCAGGGAGATCGTAGATCGCCAGGAGATCGAGGTTCGGAGAGTCGCTTCAGAAGATAACACTGCTGATCCATTCACCAAGGCCCTGCCCCAGACTCAGTTCGAGCGGCTGATCGAGATGATAGGTCTTCGATACGCCAGTACATGGCCTTAGTGCAAGTGGGAGATTGTTAGTGTATATGCCCTAGAGGCCATTACTGTATCATACTGGTTTGTATATTACTTAATGGATGCTTGGGATATTCACCTTTTATATACAATCTTGCTCAAAATAGTAGTATGCTACTTGGTTTGTTTCTACTTCAATGTGTACATGTGTTTATTTTAGTATATCGCCTATACACATTAGTAGAGCCCTTAGGATCTTTGCTTGATTACCAGCGATGTGATGGCCGTCACACTAGTGGGGCTGGGTAATCTATAAGCACATCCTTATGCAGGTCCCTGGTCGCAGGACTATCGAGACAGGGCATCGATACTCCGGAGTAGACCAGCGCATGCGCTTCTCATCCCAGTGTGGGAGACGGTCTGTCCCACAGCCGTCAGTACGTCGTACTTGAGATAGTATGCGGGTGCTCGTTAGGTTACGGGTACACTGGACAGGACTCGTCGGGAACTGACTAGTTGGTATTATACCTATCGTCAGTTATCAGTTCCCAGGTGACATGAGTACAGCTTAGTCCGCTGACTTGACACTGTCACTTCGCCTCGGGTGTGTTCCCACTGTACTTTGATCACTACCCTACCACGGCTCAAAGGAGTCGTGCAAGCAGGTGGTGGTTGGGTGCAGTCCCGAAGCACTTGGAGGCAGTGACGGTTAGACAGGATTCGTCTCTCCCGGTATTGGGGGTTGACATCGCGCTGTGTCTAGGAGAGCCATTACACGAGTAGTCCCTGGCCAGGGCAAACGAGATATACTGGTAGGTTTCCAGTGTTATCTCAGGGTGTATTGGGCTTCACTCCGGCACGACTTGTACCGCTATTGGGGGACTGACGTTTACCGCCCCCTAGGCCCGCCATGCGATGTATCAGACGAACAGACCGGACTGTACGGAGAATGTCACACTCAGGCTCAGTAGGAGTTCAGATGGGTTTCGCCTCGTCGGTCTTCTTGTCGGCACTACCTGGGGACCGTTACGCACAGCTAGTGCCGCTTGCAGTCTGTGGTTAAACCCACTGCCAGCGTAGTGTCGAGTCTTTAGAGTCCCACACAGAAAGCTTTTCGCCTTTAGGCAAAAGAGTAGAGGTCGCATGGTATTGCGACAGGTCGCATGGTTTTGCGACAGGGTTCGGTCACATCCGTGCACTTGTGCACGTACAGTGTCCGGACAGTTTACACTAGCGGGCTTTGGTTTAAGCCAGATCCTAGTGTACCTTATGGGATTGGATTTATCCAGTTTGCACTCGTGTTCCTCGGAACGCGGATGCGGGTGTGTATGCACAGTTGACAGGGAGGCAGAGGCTGCGGATTCTCATTAGGGTTGTTGACAGTTGACCGTTGACTATTTGACTTTATGCTCAACCCTAATGAGAATATGATATGTGATTAACTATTATATTAATTAAGTATTATGGTGATATGGTTGTTGACTTGTTGACTTTTGTTGACTTGTTGACTTTGTTGACTTGTTGACTTTTGTTGACTTGTTGACCGGTTGACTAGGCTTGACTAGTTGACCATCATGATAACCATGGTTATCATTTCATGCCAAAGACTTTTACTTGCTTGTTCATTTGAGTAAAATGAGTGCATGACATGATAAGCTTATGGTTGCTTCAAACCATCACATAAGACTTTTTTGATATGATGAGTTATGATCACTTTGGATTATGAGAGGGTGAAAGACAAAAGAGTTGCTCATTCTTTCTTGCTCATTCTCTCTCTTGTTCTTGAGCTCTCCTCTTGCTCTCACCCTCAATCTCTTGCTCCCTCTCTTGATCTATGGTTCTCTTGTCTCATGAGTTGAGAATCAAGAACCATAGATAAAATCCCATTCTATTTCCTCTCTACTCATTCTAGTTCACTAGGTTTAGCAAACCAAGTGAACTAGTTTCTTCAAAGACCGAAGAAGGAGCTAAAGGTTGGAGCTTTCAAGTGGATCTATCTTCGGCGTACGGAGACGACGAGAAGGAGCCATCGGATCACCACCGGAGCTTGAAGAGAAGGAGTTCAAGACAAGCTAGGTATAACCATCTCTATCCGAGTAGCTAAATATCTTTAGCTTAGTATGCTAGTTTTAGTTTAGGTAAAGATCTCGACCTAGCTTAGTCCATGTTGCCTCTTGCGTTAAAATTTTGATTTTATACCGTTTCCGCCTCCCCGTAAGAACCGGGGGTCGCAACGTGGACTTACACTTAGTAGGCCACTTAAGGCCCCTCCCACACTAAAAATCGAAACCCTCACCAAGATGCAGCCGAGCAGCCACCCTGCTCCAGTTACCCTGCTCGGCTATCCATGGCTGGTAGTTCACTGCCCCCCGACGCCAGAAATCAAATCCGGCGCCAAGAGGCCATCGAGTAGCTACCCTGCTCGGCGCATCCACAGCGGGAAGCCTCCTGCCCATCACACGATTAAGCAACTAAAGCCCTTATCAAGAGGCATCCGGTCTATCTACGTCTGAGCGATCTCCACCTTGACTTCGGGACCATAGAGATACCGTCTTCCCGCCGGTCTTTGCACACTTGGCAAGTGAACAGATTCAATTCGACGTGTGACCGCTAGACAAAGAACCGACATAAAACAAAGGAAAATACGCGTGCAAATACGACGACAAAAGTTTTTATTCACAAAGCCTAAAGTCTTTACAAGGGTATTATGGGCTCCCCAGCCTTATCAAATTGCCCGGAGACCTACAAAAGAGAGAGGAGGAAAAGCCAAAAGGGTCGGGCCGCAAGCCCCGCCTAGACCTCACTCCCCTCATCGCTATCGGCCGGAGGCACGACCACCGAAAGTGGGACCCGAGCATGGAGCTCACCGTCGGCGAACTCCGGAAGCTGCTCCTTGACGGCATCAAGAGCTTTGTTCCATGCAATGGCGGAGGCCTCGTCGAGGTTGACGTAAAACTGGTCCGACTCCTTGTAATCCGTCACCGCCTTCCTAGCCCGGAATTCGGCAACCTCCGCCGCTTGAAGCGCCGCCTTGGCATCCCGCCTGCTGGCATCCCTCGCCCTCTTCATGGCTGCAAAGCGATCGGCCAGTTCCATCAACTTCGCCTCGACGACTCGGTGGGACTCACTTAGGCGGTGGTAAGACTCCCAACACTTTGGGACGGCGAGCCCCGCGGAGGCCGATCGGGTTTCAAGAACGGCCGTCGTCTCCCTTTCCAGACGCAGGTCAAGTCGCAGTGCCTCGACCTCCGAAGAGGACTCTCCCGCTAACCTTGAAGTAGGGAGAGCCCCCTTGGCCTCCATACAGGAGATGAGGGCGTAGTGCTGAATGACCTGACGAAAATCATCAAAGAAAATTAAAGACCCTCGAACTAAAGAAAGGGCGCTCGGAATAATACATAAGAGGGTACATACCTGCACCGCCTCCTGAGCTATAGCCGCCATTGGGGACCTCAGAGTCCCCCGCGGAATCTTGCCCCCGGCCGACACTTCCATGCCAGCAAGCAGGCCGGCGGCAACGGAAAGCCCGGATGGGACTACGAAACGGACGTCCCCCTCCTGCACAGGAATCCCCTCAGGAATCTCCGATGGTGGCGCGCGAGAGACCGTCCTCTTTCTCTTAAGAGGAACCCCATCCTCGTCCTCTCCTGCATCCTACGTCCAGGACTTAGGAACCCATGGATGCCTTTGGCCGCCGCCGGGACAATCACCAGGAGATCGTTACGAGGCAGATGGCCCCGCCGGCGGTGGCACAGTTGGCATAGGGCTCAGGTCAGCCAGAGGCGCGGCCACACTGCCGGCCCCCCTCCGGGACGGAGCACCAAGGGAACCAAGAGCCCTGGATCGATCCATTTATCCTGCCAAAGGGAGAGGTAAGCTCGATTCAGAAGGAGAAGAAAAGAAAAGCAGACATCTGACCTGATGGAGAAGTCCTCGGGAATGCAAAGATCCGACCTAAAGAGGAGAGCGCCGAGCTTACAAGATCAAGAACGGGGAAAATATGAAGAGAGATGGGCCCTGAAGCGGACCCCACCTCTATTTATAGCCACCGGCGTCCTCATCCAACATCGACAATTGACTCCCGCCAAAAACAACTCTTCGCATTCGACGACCACGATCGCTCCACCTGTCGCACTCACACTGGCCGTATCCCATCAGACGTCGGCAGTTTGCGACCCGTCGCATCAGCCAACCAATGCCCGACACGTAGCCTGTCGCTTCAGCGAAAGTACGCACGATCCGGCGCACCCTCTTTAATGCAAAAATCTCACCCTGATTCGCTGGCATCATACAGAATATACAACAGATTACCCAGGGACACGCCCGACGATATCTTCGAAAAGAAGCTCACCTCGGGTGACCCGGCAGACCACTCTCGACCCGACCCGTCGGCTGGTCGGGACGAGAGCGGGGGGCTAATGATGATGCTCGATATCGGTGATCTCCCAGATCATGATAAGTGGCAGATGACGTGTCCCAGGGCATGCAAAAAAGGACCTACAGTGGCCGACCAGACCACTCCTGTGCCCGTCCCACAAACAAGCGCTGGCTCACCTCCGAGCCCCTAGCACAATTGGCCTCCTCGGCCTCACAGCTCGTCTCCGGGCCAACCACAGAACCAAGATACCTCAGCTCTCCCGCTCATCCGTGAGCTCTCCCGCCGAGGTCATCTTCCTCGGTCTCATCGACCGACCAATAGCACCGCTCACAGGCGCAATCGCCATCCCGCGAATCTCGCCATGCGCGAGATATCCGCCGGCCACATCCCACGTTCCACGCCATCACGATCCCTCACTAACGAGCCTATCTTGCCATTAATGGGAGATCCCGCCCATCGCGCGAGCGTGACATTAGGAGCGTAATGACCGGCGTGATTCTCGCGCCTGCCTTGCCTGCTACCACCGCTATATAAACCGCTTCTGCAGACGGTTCAAGTAAGACATTTTTACTCCACTAAGCCGTTACTCTGCTTA
The DNA here is from genome assembly GCA_030015575.1 of Agapanthus africanus. Taxonomy (NCBI): domain Eukaryota; kingdom Viridiplantae; phylum Streptophyta; class Magnoliopsida; order Asparagales; family Amaryllidaceae; genus Agapanthus; species Agapanthus africanus. The sequence goes on along the minus strand of CM057346.1, from coordinate 326,711,797 downwards.
GATTTCCTCTCTAACTTGACCGTCGGAGGGTCCTCGGTGGTGTAAACACCCCGGGACTTCCTTGCAGGTAGCTAGGCACAAACAACCTCAAACCCATTGAGATCCATACGCTTCAGGAGCCAGCCTCCAGATCAAATCTCAGACGTCCATCGCTTCCATCGTCAGATCAACGGAAGGTAACATCTTGGCATGGATCTCACCCGCGTCACCTACCCCGCAACGCCAGGGATCAAAGCCCTCACCAAGAGGCAGCCGAGCGGCTACCCTTCTCGGCTATCCCTGGCTGGTAGCTCACCTATCCCACAATGCCATGGATCAAAGCACTCACCAGGAGGCAGCCGAGCGGCTACCCTGCTCGTGTTAGTTGTATGTATGCCCTAGAGGCCAGTATTGTACAGATGATGTATATTATATTGGATGCTTGGACATATATAGAGAGGAATTTCTTGCTCGATATGATAGTATGCTATCTGGTTGCACTTTATCTTAACATGTATACTTGTCTCTTTATACTGTCTAATGGATACATGTTGATAAAGCCCTTAGGATGTGTACTTGACTACTTGGACTATGATGCGGATCATACTAGCGAGGACATAGTAGTCCATAAGTACATCCTTCAAGGTCCCTAGTCGAGGGTGTATTGAGACAGGGCATCGATATACCAGATTAGACTAGCGTATACGCTTCTTGACCCATGAGATGGGCGATGGATGATCCCATATCCATTGGTGTTTGACATCAGAGATGGTATGCGGGTGCTAAGTGGAGACTGGGTACACTGGACGGACTTGCCGAGAACTCCCAGATGGTATTATACCTTACGTCAGATGGCAGTTCTCTGGTGACACTTGTGCAGGTTAGTTTGTAGACCCGAGATCATCATAGAGTCTTGTGTGATTCCCACTGTGCTTTGATTTCCACCTTACCACGCCTATGAGGGCATGCAAAACGGTGGTTTTTGGGTACAGTCCCGAGTCACATGGAGGCAATGAGCGATAGGAGGGGTTTCGTCTCTCCCAGTATTGGGGGTTGATATTGCGCTGTGCTCGATTGGCCGTAGCAGGGAAGTCCCTGGCCAGGGCTGATATAGAGATTTACTGGTAAGTGTTACCAGTAGTTTCTCGACCCGTTATGAGCCTCACATCGGCACGACTTATCGGTTATTGGGGTCTGACGTTTACCACCCCTAGACTTGATATGCGACATATCAGACGAGGAGACCGGACTGTACGGGAAGTGTTACCGGCAGGCTTTTTACAGACGTTGGAGCGGGCTTGCTTGCTGATCTTCTGATCGATCAATACCCGGGTAGCCGTTACGTCCAGCTAGTACCGCTGACGGCTTGTGGGTGCTTGATGTGATCATCACCTACTGCCGGCGTATTGTCGAGTCTTTAGAGTCCTATACAGAGGTTTTACTGGCTTAGGCAAAACAAAATAGGAGCACATATGTGATATGTGCGAGACCGAGAATAAATGCGTGTATGTGATACCGTATTCTATTCTCGCGACTTTATGTATCGGTCGGTCATATATGATATGACCGGGTTATCGAATCAAGTGTTGATTCGATAAGTCGATACGATGGATGTTAGCCGGTTATATGAGATATGACCGGATTATTAAGTCAAGTGTTGATTTAATAATTAAGTGTATAATTGTATATTAGATATACTAGTTTACATTTACTAACACTTGCTCACTTTAGGGTTTTTCTCACTTGTACACTATTTTAACATGTATATGATATATGTTAAAATGTGTTATCATATTGTATCATGGTTGATGATACACAATCCATGGGTGTATGAGACTTACACTATGCTAATGTTTATTTTGGGTTTTTAATATTTAAAGTAATTGCAAAATCAAGTGGAGGATTTGTAAATACATGAAGCTTGTGGAAGCTTGTGGATGGATTGAATAATCCAACTTGATTTTGTTTTTACTATGGATTTTTATTAACCCAACCATAACCATTAGCCTAGGGTTAAGTCTCTACAAGGGTTAGTATATGATACTCACTCACCATGGTTACTCTTCTCACTTGATCATTATCCTCATCTCTTTCTTTTCTTCTTCTTCTTCATTGTGAAAAGGAAAAAGGAAACTAGGGTTTGATCCAAAGTGAGAAATAAAGTGAGAAACAAAATTCTAAAGAGAACCCACTTCCTATTTCTCCATCCTCTACTAGACTAGCACTTTAGTTTAGGGTGTTTACTTCACTAATTCTCTAGTTAGTGAAGTAGGAGCTTGAGTCGGAATTCCCTCGACGTAGATTATCTTCGGCCTCGGAGACTTCAAGCAAGGTCGCACCTTTTTGCCTCGTGAAGCCATGCAAGGGTCCGGGAGAACCACGATCGCAGCGAAGGGACTTCTTCAAGGAGCTAAAGAAGTGGAGGAGCGATCGACAAAGGTTGTATTTCGTGATCTCTTAGAGTAAAGATGTTTACTTGCCTAAATGATTCGCCTAAACTCTAGTTAACGATCTTGCTTAGTGTTATTCGGCACATAAAAATTTAATTGTGGCATGGTCGATGCCTTGTAGAGCTTCGTTAGTGTGCCTAGTAACTCTACAGTGGTATCAGAGACTAGCTAGAGCATTAGGCGATGTGTTAACGAAGTTAAAACCCCGATCGATCCCGACAACGTCAAAATCCACCCCTCTCTGTACAATTTTTAAAAACTGGGTTTTTTCCAAATTAAAAATGCCTAAAAAATTTAGCAGGGTCTTCAAAGAAATGTGGTGAAAAACGAACACGTAATACGTCCAAACCGCCGCGGAACCGCGGCCATACCGCGCTTAGGCCGCGGAACCGCGGCAGTATAGTGGATTTATGTGCTCGTTTTTGCACTGTTATTTCTATTTCTGTTATTAGTATTTTCTGGGTATTTTTATTTTAACTCAAGTGTTGAGTAATCTGGGGTTTATTTTGTAATCGTCGATTCGATCGGGAATTTTAAATTCGTTATTGTTATTCTGGATAATTTAGTAGGTATTAAAATGTTCGAACGGATATCACTAACTCAATTTTTCCCGGCGCGAAAAGTTTCAAGTGTTGAATTTTTCTCGGGTTTAATTATTTCGGAAAAACGTGCAAGAAATGTGACGGACCCTCTAGAAGACAACAAACCTTAACTCAATTATGTGACCGTCTTGAACTGCCCTTTGAACCTTAGGGTTTGGGGGAGTACGGCGTGCCACATGTGAGGCGTTGGCTTGACCCTTCTACGGCTGGACCGTTGCTATTGTGACGTATTCTGGAATTTTTGAACTCCGCTCAAGTGTTGAGCTATTTAGGAAATCTTGGGTGTTTGATAATCTGTTCGGAAAGTTTAATACTGTCTATTTATCTGGAATGTGATACAATATGTGGAATTCACACAGGTTAGGCATGAAATGCGAAATATGTGATATTTCGGATTTATGATGTCTAAAGAGATTGTGGATTCCAAATGTTGTAGTTTTACACTTTCTTTTCTGTGACCGTAAGTGTAATATGTGATATCGCCAGTTTCGTTGCTATACGTCAACGACAATTGGGATGCGCATATTTACTTACGTTGATGACATGTGATGTTATGTGTTGCTGGATATGTTACATTGGATCGTCGCGTTCTGAATAACCGGGGGGTTTTATGTGAGATGAGAGTTTTTATTTTCATTCATGTAAAATTTAAATGTATGTAATATTCTTTTATTGGGGCACTTCCGGGTCGAGGTTGATGTCACCTTTTGTATATTATTTACTTTTCTGCACTAGGATAGACCCAAGGAGGGGAGCATAAGTAACAAGGTTCTAGGGTCCAGTGGGAGACCAACTCGAGGAGTCGGGTCCGGGTCTCCTAACCCTAGAATTGGCAGGGTTGCTTGCCGCTCTCGTAGGGGTCTAAGGGTGTGGGTTTAACTATTCATCGCGACCGTGGAATCCGTGTTTTATAGAGGCTCAAAATAAAACACGGACGTCCTAGTATATCCAATGTTTCATATGTTTCTTCTGCTGCGATATCTGTGATGTGATCATGTGATGTTCTGTGATAAATACTGTATATAGTATATATGATATATTATATAGGCGTTACTTATGTTTTACACCCGCGCTAGCCCTGCCCTGCTCTGCCGTTAGTTACCTAACCTAACGGTGCACGAGAGGACATCGAGACGAATGCGGATGGCATAAGTGTACGTCGTATTTATCTGTGATGTTTAGGTGACTTAAATGATGGGACTTCATTAATGTGATTAATGAAAGAAAAGAAATCTAATAGATGTTGTAGAATTAAATTTTTAAATGAAAAGGGTAGCTACAGTTTTGCTTTGCATAGCGGTATATATGATATACGCTGCACCTTATTCGATGGGGAAAGAGCCGAGATCCCTTCACCGGGAGTGACCTCTTTAGCAAAACTGGCAGATGCTACAACACTCGGTTTGACTTTTGACTGCTTTTGGAGTTTTGCTTTGCATAGCGATGTATATGATATATCCTGCACCTTATTCCATAAGGAAAGAGCCGAGATCCCTTCGCCGGGAGTGACCTCTTTAGCAAAACTAATAAAAGCCTCAAAATCACTCCATTTCAAAATTCACTTGATTCTACGACGATATCAAGTTCATTACGCTCATGGTTTTCTGAAAAACCTGCGTAGCCCTCCGTCATTTCAGATAAAAACTAGTTAGTATTCGTGCTACATTTGTTGACTATGTTAAGGCGTAGTGTGCGGTAGCTAATTAGTACTTATCTGCTAAAACATGAGATGTGATTGGATTAGGGTAGTTGTACGACTTTGTTGACTATGTTAAGGGTCGTGCAGGTGGGTTTAATTCAATCGGAAAATGACGGGTTGAACTTGACTAGCAATTATGATTTGTTGACTATGTTAAAGTCATAAATTGCTAAGGGCAAAATATTATCGGGAATTTCAAGTGTTGAGATTTGCAATGAGATTGCATACCTTCTATGAGATAGTTGGATCCCGATACCCACTGCGAGTAATTGTTACTCCCGGAAGAGTTTTACACAGGACAATTAGCCGATCAAGTAGTTGTCTAGAAAGGTGTCAACGAGGTTACGCCTCTGGGAAAACGAGGTTTACTTTAATTAGGTCCGTGCGAAAGCACGGGGAACCTCCCTCAAAGTACCGACACTGGCCTGGCTGAAAGATTGGCGAAATTGTAGGGTGTAATTAATCCCGGCTAGTCTTTCCTTTTAGGATTTGAAGGAAGATTTGATAAAAAACAGTGGGAGCCATCCTGATTAGATAAGATAATAACCAATCTGATCTTGTAAGAGCATACGCTAAAATGTTTTCTTCTCTTTCTCTCTCCAGGTAGCAACCATATCATGCCTTAATAAAGATAATAATATGGATGTATTGACCGAACCCGCATGTTATACTGTGCTGGGGAACGTTGGTTCCGTTCTTTCTTATAAGAGTTATAAGACTGAACAGGATATAGGGGAATACCAGGATTCTCATGCCACCCGAATGAAGAAGGTACATGTTGATGCATTTTCTTCGGGTGTGTTCGTTACAGAGAACTGTTTCTCCATTTCTTCTACGTCCTGGGTATTAGATACCGGGTCAGGATCCCATATATGTAATCAGTTACATGGGCTTAGGAAAGGTAGAGAACTTGGAGAAGGTGATAAAGACATAAGGGTTGGAAATGGTGCAATTGTTGCAGCTAAAACCGTCGGGGAATATCACCTTGTATTGCCAACTGGTAATACATTGATTCTGAACGAATGCTATTACATGCCGAACCTGATATGCAATATTATATCGGTTTCTTTGTTGAGTAAAGAGCGATATAATTTTGTATTACAGGATAATGTTATGAACATTTTCCGTAACCAAAAGTTGGTCGGATCAGGCACGATGTGCAATGGCATTTATGTTCTAAATCAATCAACAGTTCTGAGCATAACAAACACACACAAGAGGAAGAGTTCAGAACTGAACGAATCCTTCTTGTGGCATTGTAGACTCGGTCATATAAATGCAAGACGGCTAGCTAAGTTGCATAAGGATGGATACTTGAAACCGTTCGAATTTTCATCTTATGACACTTGCCAGTCATGTCTCAAAGACAAGATGACCAAAACTCCGTTTACGGGACACGGAGAAAGAGTTACCGAACTCTTGGGACTGATACATAGTGATGTATGCGGTCCCATGTCTACACATGCCAGGGATGGTTCTTCATACATCATTACATTCACTGACGATCTCTCTAAATTCGGATATGTGTTCTTAATGAAACACAAATCAGAAGCTTTTGAGAAATTTAGAGAATATAAACAAGAAGTCGAGAACTAAACCGGAAAAAGTATTAAAATCCTACGATCAGATCGAGGAGGTGAATACTTGAGCAATGAATTCCTGGACTTCCTAAAAGAGAATGGGATTCTCTCTCAGCTGACTCCTCTATATACACCACAGCACAACGGTGTATCGGAACGGAGGAATCGCACCCTATTAGATATGGTGTGCTCAATGATGAGTACAGCTGAGTTACCTATTTCCTTCTAGGGTTATGCGCTTGGGACAGCAGCATACCTATTGAATCAAGTTCCGTCTAAATCTGTACCTACCACACCATATGAGATATGGAGTGGGAAAAGACCATATTTTAAACGAGTTAAGATATGGGGTTGTCCGGCCTATATCAAAAGGCAAAATCCAGACAAACTCGAGGCACGGTCAGTTCTTTGCAAGTTTGTGGGATATCCTAAGAATTCCACAGGATATTTTTTCTAACACGCTGAAGAACAAAAAGTGTTTGTTTCTCAATATGCCACCTTTTTGGAAAAGGAATTTCTTGCAAAAGAAATTAGTGGCAAAGTGGTAGAGCTGGAAGAGGTTCCAGATACACAAACTGCAACTGAAGATTTAGTGAAACCAGAGGATTCGGTAGTTCCCAATGAACCTCAGCCACTCCGCCGATCTAGTAGGGTTCCTCGCCCACCTGAAAGATACTACGGTTTTCTCATTGATGGTGGGAGTGAGGATTGCATCATGGTTGATGATGACCCAACTAGCTTCGAGCAGGCCATCACGAGTGGAGACTCGGTGAAATGGCTGGATGCAATGCGGTCCGAGATGGAATCCATGTACACCAACAAAGTATGGACTTTGGAAGTTGCTCCTGAAGGGGTAAAACCCATTGGGAGCAAGTGGATCTTCAAGAAAAAACTTGGTGTAGATGGGAAAGTGGAGACTTTCAAAGCTAGACTTGTTGCAAAAGGTTTTCTTCAAAGACCAGGTGTGGACTATGACGAAACCTTTTCTCCAGTGGCTATGCTTAAATCCATCCGGATCATGCTTGCCATCGCTGCATATCATGACTACGAAATCTGGCAAATGGATATTAAGACCGCCTTTCTAAACGGTGATTTAGAAGAGTGCGTGTACATGACTCAGCCAGAGGGTTTCATAGACAGTGGGAGCAGCGGGAAGGTGTGCAAGCTGCTTAAATCCATTTATGGATTGAAGCAAGCATCGCGGAGTTGGAACATCTGTTTTGATGTCGTTATCAAAGAGTTTGATTTCGTCAAAAACGTAGATGAACCTTGTATCTACAAGAAGGTGGCAGAGAGTATGGTTGTCTTCCTCGTATTGTACGTGGACGACATACTCTTGATAGGAAATGACATTCCTATGCTGCAATCGGTGAAGCTCTTCTTATCACAAAGATTCTCAATGAAAGATCTTGGTGATGCCTCCTGCATATTGGGGATTAGGATCTGTAGAGATAGATCTAAACGGATATTGGGATTGTCCCAATCCAGGTACATTGACACCATACTAAAGAGGTTTAGTATGGAAGAGCCAAACGTGGGTTTTTACCCACGATCTCAGGGCTCACTCTCTCCAAAGAGATGTCTCCTAAGACTGATTTGAAGAGAGCTCGCATGCAAGGGATACCCTATGCTTCGGCTGTAGGCTCTATCATGTACGCGATGTTATGTACCAGACCCGATGTAGCATACTCACTAAGTGTAGTGAGTAGGTATCAAGCTGATCCTGAAGAGAGTCACTGGACAGCTGTGAAGAGCATTCTCAAGTATTTACGAAGGACTAAAGAGATGCTCTTGGTGTATGGTAACGGTGAACTCCAAGTGGAGTCCTTTACCGATTCGAGTTCTAGAGTGATAAGGACGACTCTAAGTCGCAGTCGGGATTTGTCTTTACCCTTTACGGAGGGACGGTTAGCTGGAAGAGTTCCAAGCAGGAAACCGTGGCAGACTCGACGATGGAAGCTGAATACATCGCTGCCAATGATGCTGCCAAAGAGGCTGTCTGGATCAAGAAGTTCATTACTGAACTTGGAGTGGTTCCATCCATTGAGCATCCAATACCTTTGTATTGCGATAACAATGGAGCGGTGGCTTTGGCCAAGGAACCCAGGTCCCATCAGCGATCCAGGCATATTCTGAGGCGGTATCATCTGATCCGGGAGATAGTTGATCGCCGGGAGATCGAGATCAGGAGGGTTGATACGAAGAACAACACAGCGGATCCACTCACGAAGGCCATTCCCCAGATACAGTTTGAGAGACTCTTCGGGATGCTCGGTATGCGATACTACAGCAGCTGGCCCTAGTGCAAGTGGGAGATTGTTAGTTGTATGTATACCCTAGAGGCCAGTATTGTACAGATGATGTATATTATATTGGATGCTTGGACATATATAGAGAGGACTTTCTTGCTCGATATGATAGTATGCTATTTGGTTGCACTTTATCTTAACATGTATACTTGTCTCTTTATACTGTCTGATGGATACATGTTGATAAAGCCCTTAGGATGTGTACTTGACTACCTGGACTATGATGCGGATCATACTAGTGGGGACATGGTAGTCCATAAGTACATCCTTCAAGGTCCCTAGTCGAGGGTGTATCGAGACAGGGCATCGATATACCAGATTAGACTAGTGTATACGCTTCTCGACCCATGAGATGGGCGATGAATGATCCCATATCTATTGGTGTTTGACATCAGAGATGGTATGCGGGTGCTCAGTGGAGACTGGGTACACTGGACGGACTCGCCGAGAACTCCCAGATGGTATTATACCTTACGTCAGATGGCAGTTCTCTGGTGACACTTGTGCAGGTTAGTTTGTAGACCCGAGATCGTCATAGAGTCTTGTGTGATTCCCACTGTGCTTTGATTTCCACCTTACCACGTCCATGAGGGCGTGCAAAACGGTGGTTTTTGGGTACAGTCCCGAGTCACATGGAGGCAATGAGCGATAGGAGGGGTTTCGTCTCTCCCGGTATTGGGGGTTGATGTTGCGCTGTGCTCGATTGGCCGTAGCAGGGAAGTCCCTGGCCAGGGCTGATATAGAGATTTACTGGTAAGTGTTACCAGTAGTTTCTCGACCCGTTATGAGCCTCACATCGGCATGACTTATCGGTTATTGGGGTCTGACGTTTACCACCCCTAGACTTGATATGCGACATATCAGACGAGGAGACCGGACTGTACGGGAAGTGTTACCGGCAAGCTTTTTACAGAAGTTGGAGCGGACTTGCTTGCTGATCTTCTGATCGATCAATACCCGAGTAGCCGTTACGTCCAGCTAGTACCGCTGACGGCTTCTGGGTGCTTGATGTGATCATCACCTACTGCCGGCGTATTGTCGAGTCTTTAGAGTCCTACACAGAGGTTTTACTGGCTCAGGCAAAACGAAATAGGAGCACGTATGTGATATGTGCGAGACCGAGAATAAATGCGTGTATGTGATACCGTATTCTATTCTCGCGACTTTATGTATCGGTCAGTCATATATGATATGACCGGGTTATCGAATCAAGTGTTGATTCGATAAGTCGATACGATGGATGTTAGCCGGTTATATGAGATATGACCGGATTATTAAGTTAAGTGTTGATTTAATAATTAAGTGTATAATTGTATATTAGATATACTAGTTTACATTTACTAACACTTGCTCACTTTAGGGTTTTTCTCACTTGTACACTATTTTAACATGTATATGTATATGTTAAAATGTGTTATCATATTGTATCATGGTTGATGATACACAATCCATGGGTGTATGAGACTTACACTATGCTAATATTTATTTTGGGTTTTTAATATTTAAAGTAATTGCAAAATCAAGTGGAGGATTTGTAAATACATGAAGCTTGTAGAAGCTTGTGGATGGATTGAATAATCCAACTTGATTTTGTTTTTACTATGGATTTTTATTAACCCAACCATAACCATTATCCTAGGGTTAAGTCTCTACAAGGGTTAGTATATGATACTCACTCACCATGGTTACTCTTCTCACTTGATCATTATCCTCATCTCTTTCTTTTCTTCTTCTTCTTCTTCATTGTGAAAAGGAAAAAGGAAACTAGGGTTTGATCCAAAGTGAGAAATAAAGTGAGAAACAAAATTCTAAAGAGAACCCACTTCCTATTTCTCCATCCTCTACTAGACTAGCACTTTAGTTTAGGGTGTTTACTTCACTAATTGTCTAGTTAGTGAGGAGCTTGAGTCGGAATTCCCTCGACGTAGATCATCTTCGGCCTCGGAGACTTCAAGCAAGGTCGCACCTTTTCGCCTCGTGAAGCCATGCAAGGGTCCGGGAGAACCACGATCGCAGCGAAGGGACTTCTTCAAGGAGCTAAAGAAGTGGAGGAGCGATCTACAAAGGTTGTATTTCGTGATCTCTTAGAGTAAAGATGTTTACTTGCCTAAATGATTCGCCTAAACTCTAGTTAACGATCTTGCTTAGTGTTATTCGGCACATAAAAATTTAATTTTGGCATGGTCGATGCCTTGTAGAGCTTCGTTAGTGTGCCTAGTAACCCTACAGCTCGGCTATCCCTGGCTGGTAGCTCACCTATCCCACAACGCCAGAGATCAAAGACCTCACCAGGAGGCAGCCGAGCGGCTACCCTGGTCGGCTATCCCCTGCTGGTAGTTCCTTACCCCCACAACGCCAGGGATCAAAGCCCTCGCTAAGAGGCACCGGGCAGCAACCCTGCCCGGCCATCCTTAAGGATCAAAGCCCTCGCCAAGAGGCACCGGGCAGTAACCATGCTAGGCTCGTCCTTAGTAGGCCACTTACGGCCCCTCCCGCGCTAAGGATCAAAAGCCCTCGCAAGAGGCAACTGGGCCCCCTATAACATTTCAGAAAATATAAAATATTATTTTTGGAATTTAATATTAAAAGAATATATTTCCCGAAAACTGTCCGATTTGCGAAATTGGGGTTTTCGAAAAAGGGTATAAATATATACCAATAATTGTGAAATAAATGGAAATTAAAATGATTTATTCATTTAATAATATATTTAAAGGATTTGGCATTTTTAAATTTTTTTTATATGCAGTTTCGATAAAAACCCGATTGGTGCACTGCTAATCGCGATTAAGCCAAATCCGTGTTTCTACAGTTTTTCATGGCTAGTGCACCATGTCATGTTGCATTTTGGTTACATGTTATTTTCTTGTATTGTTTTGAGGTAATATATGGTTTGGTTTTAAATAAATAAGAAATGGTTAAGAAGAGTAAAAAAGGTATAAGGGTAAATATTGAGAGAGAGGGTGAGAATAAGAGAAGAGAGAGAGAGGGGCAGCCACAATTCCTTCCCCATTATTTCTTTGCTCCACCTTCACCCCTACAGATCATCAAAAAAGCTTCATCAAAATCCTAAACCCCTTTCATTAAAATTAATCCCCTCCTCACCTTCTACACTTTGGACCCATCAATGTTTTGATTTTGAAGACTTGGGACAGCTAGGGTTTTTCTAGGGTTGCCCAAATGAGGTTTGAATTCTTCCATCTAGTTTAATTTGAAGTCTAATAACACCCCATAGTATTTTAGAGTTAAATGGGTATTGATTAGTGATGTTAGAATTTCCTAGAGAAGGGTTTGAGTGTTGTGTGGATTGGGTGATGCCTAGTGGCTGTTAACAAGACTTGAGTGGTATTTTTACTGACCTAGAACAGAGGATGGAACCCAAAATACGGACTTAGAAATCCCGACATCGAATAAATGTGTGAATTGTGAGGGTATTTTGGAATTTGCTAACACTCGGAGACCTGAAAAATTATTTAGCGAACACAGTAACACATGCAGGCAACCTGGAACCTACACCTAAGACCCCAGCCCCTATACCTTTACCGTGGCAGCAATTTTAATCATTCTGGCCGTAATTTGCGGCCAGAGTAAGGAATTTGGGATTTGCGCTTGGTCCAGGGCTTTATCTCCAGTAAAATAGACCTTCCATGGGTGCAAAATTAGCTAATTTGACCTAGGCTAAAATCTGGGAGTGTTTTACATGGTTTCTGAAATTGTTTTGCGGCTTTTAATGAATTTGGACTTGGTATTTGATATTGTGTTTCCGTCTTATGGCGTTTGACCGTCCACGACTAAGGTTACTGATCGTGTTTTACATGCGAAGCTATAGGTTTTGACCTATGATCGAGACGTGTGCCGTTTTGGTTTCCGACTTGATTTTAATACGCAACTGCGATGTATTATGATATGTAGGTACACCACGAGGATTTCGAGACGATGAAGAAGAGGATGGCGGCATCGACATCGGCAAGCAAGAGCAAGGTGAGTGGATCTATATTCACGGGGGAAGTCGGGTGGATGGCGTATAGTACCCCCGCAAGTTTTTGATGGAAACTGATTCATAGTAAATGGTTAAGGAAACCTTTAATAGAAAACTGTAGATAGACTTAAATGATAGTTAGAGAAACTATATTAGAAACTAAATGATAGTTAGAAGTGATATGATACGGCTAATATGTGATGACGGGATTTGAGGATAATATTTGATGATATTGCCGTTTAGGGTACTATAGGACTAGATAGTCAACGTAGATGTGTCATCTGAACCATACTTATTTCCAAACTGAAGAATCGTTTGCATCTTTTAAACAGATATCTTGAGGGACATTACGGATTTTCAAACGATATCTTTTCCTTAAAAACACCGTAACCCCTACTTTCAAAACTACGATTCGGACCTTTTAAAAACTGATTGTATGGTTCGGGTGTGTATGTTAGATTAGATACTTATGCTTATAGTAAAGGTAGAATGTATATGTAAACTTGACCGTATGTGAGATATAATTGTGATGAAAAGAGAATACGATTTGACATGTGATATGATGATATGCTGGTATACGGATGCGAGTCGATTGAGATGATTGATACCTTGCCGGTCCCCTGATATGGGATTATTATGGATGTGACCTGGGACATAGGTATATAGATAAATTTATATATGTTGTGAATCGTGAGTGATAGCCGTACGAGACGTTAGGTCTATACCCTCCTCGTCTTATAGGTTGATAGGATCCCTGATAGCTTAATGCCGCCATACGATGATTTTCCGTACGTGATGAGTTTGACTTGAGATTTGATCCATACCCCTGACTAGAGGAAGCCATACGATGGAGTATACCGTACGTGTTGTTGTTAGGCTGGATGCCGATTAATAGATTCACCGACTTGATCATGTTAGATATGTATACCTTATAGGTTTTAACTGACGGTTTACCTTATGATGCATTCATGTTATTCGCATTGCATGATTTATAGTTGTGCTAGTACACTTACACCATTATCGATGATGCGTATGTTACACGTACACAGATTTGCCGGCTCACACACTTCATCATCGATAATTGCCATGTCACTACACAGTAGGGTTGCTGCATCATGATATGCATATTGTACACCACACTTGCGCACATACATATTGTACACTCATACTTGCATATATACCCACTTGTACATCTATATTAGCGCACATACATATCTTGTGCCTTCATGCCTATGTACATACACATTTGTACATACATAGATGATGCTAGCTTTGATTTTGGAGAATTGGGAACCGCGTGTTATATTTTAAAAACTGGATCCATTTAAAACAGCGGTTTTCCCTTAATATGTTATATCACTGTTCCATGGTGCATGATATTTGGATATGCTTACATTTCTGTTATATATCGCATACATCATGCTTTATGATTACACGCATTGAGATATGTTGTTTTCATGAGATTTCTGGATTTGAGAACCGTGGTTATTTCAAAAGAAAGCATGTGCTGTTTTAAAAACCCGGTTTCTCTTGATATGATATTTCAGTACGTCCACCATGTGTTTTCTCGGTTCTGAGACGTATGACATGTGAAACCCGATTCGAGGAGTTGGATGAGGCCGATTGCGGGTACATGGTGGATCCGGTATGGTACCCCAGGGCAAGAACGGATTGCTGTGCTGCAGACGGTGAGCCTGGCAGAGGGACTACTACCTACCGGTGATTGTATTTGGGCTCGGCGGATATCCGGAGGATACCGATCGGAGTCGAGAGATGATATGGGCCGATCCGGCTGACGGAGCCCGAGATATGAGGATTTACGTGTCGATACTAGACACGGGTTTCATGATGTTTTCGAGTGTCGATGTTAGACACCCAGGTTCCATGATTTTTATGTGTCACGAGGGACACCGTTGATTTATATCCTCATACTTTCATGCACACTCTTTTATGATATTTACGTGCATACAGACATTGATCATATGGTTGGACGGGATCCACATTCATACATACATTGATTATATGGTTAGATGATATCCGCACACCTAGATGTTGATTACATTGTTGGCACATATACGACCCGGTCACCTTAGATATTATAGTATTACCTTTATGATATAGTTGACTTAGGAGTCGTTGTTTATTCAATTTCTCTTGTAGATGTTTTTCTACTCACGAGTTGGCAACTCACCCCCGTTGTGCCACAGTTCTTGCAGGTTGACCGCATGGATCAGTAGCGGTATCGCTGGCACATAGCTTCATTTGGGTGTTTTGCATTGGTAGGTGGGGCATTTTTATCGTACCCATTCTTGTATTTATATTTCATGTTGTATCTAGTCGACTCCATCAATCAAATTTAGTAATTGTATAAGTAATGAAACTTAGTGAGACTTAGAGTGAGAGGTTTTCTGCTACTTGTGGTTTTGATGTCTTGCTTATTTCTTTATCTTTGTGGTGATCTTCGCCGTTGGGCGTCATATACTTATATATATTGTCTTGCGTGGTTGTGATCCGCCGTTTGGCGAAGAGCTAGCTCCCGCTTGGGGATGCCTTTATCATTATCTTGTATATGTGGTTTTGGATCAAAATATACAAAGGAGGTGCTGCCCAATTTTTCAAAAGACGAAACATGTTTTCAAACTAGTAAATTTTACTTGCATTATTCATGTTCCTTTTCTATGCATTTAAGAAAACTTGATTTCATTATACCTTTATTTCAAAACTTCACTTCCTTTATTTTCTTAAAAGGGTTTAGATTTCTGGGTTTCAGCTTACTTGAATTACGTTACGCCTTTAGACGTTGCGTGATTTAAGTGCTGGTCACGAGCTAATATTTCGGGTCGTGACAAAGTTGGTATCAGAGCGTTAGGTTTAACCTTTGTTCGAGTCTATGTTTGACTATGTGGAGTCTAGGGCGGGTATGTATTTCGGAACCTAGGCTTGACCTTACGGAACTTAGACTTGAACGGGGAGGGGGGTATTAGACCCGAACTTTCGTTTCATAGGTTGACCCTGATTGATGGAGTAGGTAGCTTGAGTAGAGTGACGTACCGTACGTATGTTCCGCGGCATATTTACGATACGATACTCCACTTAAGAAACCTAAGGATGTACATGTTTTTGAGACTTATGATTCTCTTCATACCTATGATTATACATCCATTTGAGATCCTTGATTCTACTTGTTTCCATGATCATACTCTCATTGATGCTATTCCTTCTTATGATCATGTATCCATTCTGGATCTGTCGTTTCCTTTCATCCCTTTGATCTGTTTTCATCAATACAATTGAGGTTCCTGTCACCATGGTTTGAGCGCAGATTGAGCTGCTGCTGGTGATGCGGTCAGGGTGAGCCGTTTGGTGCGAAGACTGACCATTGTGTTTTCTGGTGACCCGGGGACGTCTCGAGTTAGCGGTTGTGTTGTGACCTCCTACCTGTGGTGAGTTTTTGGCGTTGCACCGGATGATCGGGTTATTGATAAAGGCTACCAGTTGTGAGAGGACTGTTGATGTACAACATACCTCAGATATTGCGATGTCGTCTACCGTGCAGACAGATGACCCAGCTATTGCTGAGATTGATAGGATGCCGCTTCCGGGGCTTACGAGCAGAGATCGCTGGAGCTCCCAGGCAGAGATGCGACAGATGATAGCTAGTCTACCCGGATTTGAGAGACGAAGGCGATTCGTCAGATAGATGCGCCGACGCAGGCCCAGTTGAGTTGAAGATTCCAGTGTGGGGTGTCTTACTCAGATCTAGAGCAGACCGATCCAGAGATGACTATTGATGTATCTCCTTTCCTGGAGAATTGAGGCATTGTTTAGTATGCGGACGAAGGGTATTCGCATGTCGCCCAGGCGAAGTTAAAAAGTTCGAACGAATGTCAGAAACCCATTTTTCCAAGTTTAAAATGTTCGGAGGAACATGCAGGTAATTATGTGGACCCTCTAGAAGAATGAAACCCTAACTCGACATGATGACTATGGCACCGCTTTTGAACCTTAGGGTTAGCGGCACTTTAGCGGTGACATCAGTGAGGCTTGGGTTTGCCCTTCTACGGCTGGTCCAGAGGTACTGTAGTATATACCAGATATTTTTTAGACTGTGCTTAGGTGTTGAGCCTTCGAAAAATTTTGGGACTTTGATGACTCGATCGAAAGGTTTAACGTCGTCCGGATATCATGTGATAAGAGATCAACAAGCTGACCAGTTTCGGATAGAGGACCTTACCCAGATGCATTGTGAGCTGATCGAGGATGGACGAGTATTGAGTATACCTCCGAGGGTTGGGATGAGTTCCCGAGGACGTGTTCGGCCAGATATCTTCTACAGAGTGATGAAGATACAGAGTACGCGATTTCGAGTCCGTGTGAGAGACTATGGATTGACCGTGGCCGAGAACAGTAGCAGTACGCAGACAGCAAGACGTGACGTCGAAGCGGACGATGATAAAGACGAGTGGAGCCAGAGGTTTATGCGCGATGCTGACGAGCTGTTGCTACTCCCCGTCGAGATTAGAGATCTGATATGCATACAGAGGCGTTGGGATACGGCCAGTTCCCTAGGAAATGTGTGTGGAAAATGCAGATGTCCAGAAAACGAGAACAGATTACGTAAGAGTACCAGCCTCCGTACAGTTCGGCATAGGCGAGAACGGAAGAGACCTTGAGCAGGATTCCTTTCAGGACACTGCTGCAATGAGATTTGCACCCGGGATCAGTTGTGTCACATGTATTCAGAGGACCAGAGGCTGACGCCAGTAATGTGCTGCTTTACGAGTGGTCGTGATGATTGACCGAGAGATGACCAGAGAAGTGGCTGGACGGAATCGTCCCCGTTAGCACACCTGACAGGGCCGATGAGCCGATGGATTGCGAGATTGGTAATCCGAGGAGAAAATAAGGACCCAGAGACAGAGGATGCTCGACCGTGAGCAGGAGGCAAGCGGATATTCTTGTTCTGCCTGTTTTAGGCGCACCGATTTATTTTTCGACATTGTAGGAGGTGTACCTCAATGTCATTTGTTGCGATTTACGTTTGTGATCCGAGTATCGCACTTATATCGCTTGGATTTGAGTTTTGATGATTGAGTTTCATGATATGGTTTTCGTGCACCATGGCTGCACCTACTGGGTATTTACATTTTGTGCATAGTTATTGCATTTGAGATATGTTTTTATACACCGTTGTGTTGGTTTTTGATTTGTGCATATTTATTGCACTTGATATCGGTTTTGTGCCTTGGTTGCACATGTTTATGATTTCGTGGATTTCATATAGTTGATTCAATTTTGGGCGTGTGGTACACACTCGATTTGATTTTGTACTTCGGTATAGCTTATATGTGCTTGTAGTGCATTGATATGTGTTTTGTGCACACAGTTGCACACGTTTATGATTCTATACACCTTGGTACACTCAGTATTGCTTTTATACGCATTTGAGTTATGGATTTGTATTTCGTGCACTGGATGCACTGTATTCATATTTCGTGCACTGGATGCACTGTATTCGTATTTCGTGCACTGGATGCACTGTATTTGTATTTTGTGCATTTGCTGCACCAGATTCGTATTTCGTACATTAGTTGCACTAGATTTGCATTTCTTGCATTTGTTGCACCGGACGGGTATTTGTGCATTTGTCGCACTGGATTTATACTCCGTATCTTGGTTGCACCCGATTTATGTCCTTGAGCATTCGTTTTACCAGATTTGTATTTTCATGCGCGTTTGTACTTGATATTCGTTTTCGTGCTTGCTACGGCACTAGATGTTCCTTACGAACCTGACACGCTTTGGTTGGATTTTTACGCATATTAGGCGCTTGATTTTGGATTTTTGTGCGCATCGGATGCACTTGAGTGAGATTTTTACTAGTGCATGTCGGATGCACTTAATTTAGATTTCTTTCGTGCATGATGGATACACCTGATTTGGATTTTCGCGCATGTTGGGCGCATGATATGAGATGTGATTTTGTGCACACCGGATGTACTCGATTTGGGATTTTTTTTATTCGTGCACGTTAATTACACTGGACAGATGCTTTCGTGCACACCCGTTGCACTTAGTTTTTCTTTTGTGCATATTGTGGCACCTGTATTTGGATCTGATTTCCGTGCACACCAGACGCACGCGATTATTGGATACGCCTTTTGAGGCCGATATTGCTTTTGAGCACCTTGTTTTCATGATAAGCACTATATTATGAAGTAGCCAAACAGGACTAATCCGAGGACGGTATCTGAGTACTTTGCATGTACTAAAAGTTTACCAAGAGGTTTTTGAAAAAAAGAGCTATAGTCTCGTTATTTCCTACGTGTCCGTGAGCGACACGAACGTTTATAAAGGAAAACCTTTTGGGATATTTTGAAAACGACGAAACATGTATTTAGGAAAACATATATGGACATATATTATTATTTTAAAATGAACGTCCGTCACTTATGCCGTGAATTACGCATTCACGCGACGATTTAGAAAGATTTTTGCATGAGTTTTATTTAGTTCTTGAAAGTTTTTCAAGGATGCGTACTATACATGTATTATAGTATTTGACTAGTGTATATTGGATTTCAGTAGTGCATTTCGAGATCTGTATCTTCACTGTAACTCCGAGAATATGCGTGCAAATCTGATGATTTGCGGGACGCTTGACGGAGTTCGATTTTGAGTTTCGTATTCGTTTTCAGGCGCACGCGATGCGCGGTGCTATTTCTGTATTTTCCGTGATTTCGGAGACCCGTCGATTTAAGTTGATTATTGAAATGTTTTAGATTTTGGGGGTTTAAATTTAAATTTAAATCCGGGGACTGGATTTATTTAACGGGGGAAGATTGTAACATTTCAGAAAATATAGAATATTATTTTTGGAATTTAATATTAAAATATTATATTTCCCGAAAACTGCCCGATTTGCGAAATTGGGGTTTTCGAAAAAGGGTATAAATATATACCAATAATTATGAAATAAATGGAAATTAAAATGATTTATTCATTTAATAATATATTTAAAGGATTTGGCATTTTTAAAATTTTTTTATATGCAGTTTCGATAAAAACCTGATTAGTGCACTGCTAATCGCGATTAAGCCAAATCCGTTTTTCTACAATTTTTCATGGCTAGTGCACCATGTCATGTTGCATTTCGGTTATATGTTGTTTTCTTGTATTGTTTTGAGGCATTATATGCTTTGGTTTTAAATAAAAAAGAAAAGGTTAAGAAGAGTAAAAAGGGTATAAGGGTAAACATTAAGAGAGAGGGTGAGAATAAGAGGGGAGAGAGAGAGAGAGAGAGAGGGGCAGCCACAATTCCTTCCCTATTATTTCTTTGCATCTCCTCCTTCCTCAAGCTTCCCTCCACCTTCACCCCCAGAGATCATCAAAAAAGCTTCATCAAAACCCTAAACTCCTTTCATTAAAATTGATCCCCTCCTCACCCTCTACACTTTGGACCCATCAATATTTGATTTTGAAGACTTGGGACAACTAGGGTTTTTCTTGGGTTGCCCAAATGAGGTATGAATTCTTCCTTCTAGTTTAATTTGAAATCCAATAACACCCCCATAGTAGTTTAGAGTTAAATTGGTATTGATTAGTGATGTTAGAATTTCCTATAGAAGGGTTTGAGTGTTGTGTGGATTGGGTGATACTTAGTGGCTGTTAACAAGACTGGAGTGGTGTTTTTACTGACCTAGAACAGAGGATGGAACCCAAAACACGGACTTAGAACCCCCGACATCGAATAAATGTGTGAATTGTGTGGGTATTTTGGAATCTGCTAACACTCGGGGACCTGAAAAATTATTTAGCGAACACAGTGACACATGCAGACAACCTGGAACCTACACCCAAGACCCCGGCCCCTATACCTTCACTGTGGCCGCAATTTTAATCATTCTGGCCGCAATTTGCGGCCAGAGTAGGGAATTTGGGATTTTTGCTTGGTCCAGGGCTATATCTCTAGTAAAATAGACCTTCCATGGGTGCAAAATTGGCTAATTTCACCTAGGCTAAAATCTGGGAGTGCTTTACATGGTTTCTGAAAATGTTTTACGGCTTTTAATGAATTTGGACTTGGTATTTGATATTGTGTTTCCGTCGTGTGGCGTTTGAACGTCCACGACTAAGGTTACTGATCATGTTTTGCATGCGAGGCTATAGGTTTTGACCTATGAGCGAGACGTGTGCCGTTTTGGTTTCCGACTTGATTTTAATACGTAATTGCGATGTGTTATGATATGTAGGTACCCCACAAGGATTTCGAGACGATGAAGAAGAGGATGGCGGCATCGACATCGGCAAGCAAGAGCAAGATGAGTGGATCTATATCCACGGGGGAAGTCGGGTGGATGGTGTATAGCACCCCCGCAAGTTTTTGATGGAAACCGATTCATAGTAAATGGTTAAGGAAACCTTTAATAGAAAACTGTAGATAGACTTAAATGATAGTTAGAGAAACTATATTAGAAACTAAATGATATTAGAAGTGATATGATACGGCTAATATGTGATGACGGGATTTGAGGATGATATTTGATGATATTGCCGTTTAGGGTACTATAGGACTAGATAGTCTATGTAGATGTGTCATCCGAACCATACCTATTTCCAAACTGAAGAATCGTATGCATCTTTTAAACAGATACCTTGAGGGACGTTACAGATTTTCAAACGATATCTTTTCCTTAAAAACACCGTAACCCCTATTTTCAAAACTACGATTCGCACCTTTTAAAAACTGATTGTATGGTTCGGGTGTGTATGTTAGATTAGATACTTATGCTTATAGTAAAGGTAGAATATATATGTAAACTTGACCTTATGTGAGATATAATTATGATGAAAAGAGAATACGATTTAACATGTGATATGATGATATGTTGGTATACGGATGCGAGTCGATTGAGATGATTGATATCTTGTCAGTCCCCTGATATGAGATTGTTATGGATATGACCTGGGACATAGGTATATAGATAAATTTATATATGTTGTGAATCGTGAGTGATAGCCGTACGAGACGTTAGGTCCGTACCCTCCTCGTCTTATAGGTTTATAGGATCCCTGATAGCTTAATGCCGCCGTACGATGATTTTCCGTACATGATGAGTTTGACTTGAGGTTTAATCCAAACCCCTGACTAGAGGATGCCGTACGATTGAGTATACCGTACATGATGTTGTTAGGCTGGATGCCGATTGATAGATTCACCGACTCGATCATGTTAGATATGTATACCTTATAGCTTTTAGCTGACGGTTTACCTTATGATGCATTCATGTTATTCGCATTGCATGATTTATACCTGTGCTAGTATACTTACACTATTATCGATGATGCGTATGTTACACGTACACAGATTTGCCGGCTCACACACTTCATCATCGATAATTGCCATGTCACTACACAGTAGGGTTGCTGCATCATGATATGCATATTGTACACCATACTTATGCACATACATATTGCACACTCATACTTGCATATATACCCACTTGTACATCCATATTCGCGCACATACATATCTTGTGCCTTCATGCCTACGTACATACACATTTGTACATACATAGATGATGCTGGCTTTGATTTTGGAGAATTGGGGACCGCATGTTATATTTTAAGAACTGGATCCATTTAAAAGAGTGGTTTTCCCTTAATATATCATATCACTGTTCTATGGTGCATGATATTTGGATATGCTTACATTTCTGTTATATATCATATACATCATGCTTTTTGATTACACGCATTGAGATATGTTGTTTTCATGAGATTTCTGGATTTGAGAACCGTGGCTATTTCAAAAGAATGCATGTGCTGTTTAAAAAACCCGGTTTCTCCTGATATAATATTTTAGTGCGTCCACCATGCGTTTTCTCGGTTCTGAGACGTATGACATGTGAAACCCGATTCGAGGAGTTGGATGAGGCCGATTGCGGGTACATGGTGGACCCGGTATAGTACCCCGGGGCGAGAACGGATTGCTGTGCTGCAGACGGTGAGCCTGGCAGAGGGACTACTACCTACCGGTGATTGTATTTGGGCTCGGCGGATATCCGGAGGATACCGACCGAAGTCGAGAGATGATATGGGCCGATCCGGACTGACGGAGCTTGAGATATGAGAATTTATGTGTCGATGCTAGACACGGGTTTCATGATGTTTTTGAGTGTCGATGTTAGATACCCAGGTTGCATGATTTTTATGTGTCGCAAGGGACACCGTTGATTTATATCCTTATATGTTCATGCACTCTTTTATGATATTTACGTGCATACAGACATTGATCATATGGTTGGACGGGATCCACATGCATATATATATTGATTATATGGTTGGATGATATCTGCATACACATAGGTGTTGAGTACATTGTTGGCACATATACAACCCGGTCAGCCTAGATATCATAGTATTACCTTTATGATATAGTTGACCCAGGAGTCGTTGTTTATTCGATTTCTACTTATAGATATTTTTCTACTCACGAGTTGGCAACTCACCCCGTTGTACCATAGTTCTTGCAGGTTGACCGCATGGATCAGTAGCGGTATCGCTGGCACATAGCTTCATTTGGGTGTTTTGCATTGGTAGGTGGGGCATTTGTATCGTACCCACTCTTGTATTTTTATTTTATATTGTATCTAGTCAACTCCATCAATCAAATTTAGTAATTGTATAAGTAATGAGACTTAGTGAGATTGTGATTGCGAGACTTAGAGCGAGAGGTTTTTCGCTACTTGTGGTTTTGATGACTTGCTTATTTCTTTATCTTTGTGGTGATCTTCACCGTTGGGCGTCGTATACTCTTATATATTGTCTTGCGTGGTTGTGATCCGCCGTTTGGCGAAGAGCTAGCTCCCGCTTGGGGATGTCTTTATCATTATCTTGTATATGTGGTTTTGGATCAAAATATACAAAGGAGGTGCTCCCTAAATTTTCAAAAGACGAAACATGTTTTCAAACTAGTAAATTTCACTTGTGTTATTCATGTTCCTTTTCTATGCATTTAAGAAAACTTGATTTCATTATACCTTTATTTCAAAACTTCACCTCCTTTATTTTCTTAAAAGGGTTTAGATTTCTGGGTTTCAGCTTACTTGAATTACGTTACGCCTTTAGACGTTGCGTGATTTAGGTGCTGGTCACGAGCTAATATTTCAGGTCATGACACCCGCCCTTGCTCGATTATCCCTGGCTAGTAGCTCCCTACACCTACAAACCAGGGATCAAAGACCTCGCCAAGAGGCACCGGGCAGCAACCCTGCCCGGCCCGTTCTTAAGGATCAAAAACCCTCGCAAGTGGCAACCGGGCCCGCCCTTACTCGGTTATCCCTGGCTGGTAGCTCCTTACCCAAACACACCAGGGATCAAAACCCTCTCCAAGAGGCAACCGAGCGGCTCCCCTGCTCGGCCCATCCTTAGTAGGCCACCTACGGCCCCTCCCGCGCTAAGGATCAAAGCCCTCACCAAGAGGCAGCCGAGCGGCTTCCCTGCTCGACTATCCCTGGCTGGTAGCTCCCTACCCTAACACACCAGGGATTAAAGCCCTCACTAAGAGGCACCGAACAGTAACTTTGCTCGGCCCATCCTTCGTAGGCCATCTATGGCCCCTCCCGCTCTAAGGATCAAAGCCCTAACCAAGAGGCAGCCGAGCGGCTTCCTTGCTCGGCTATCCCTGGCTGGTAGCTCCCTACCCCAACATACCGGGGATCAAAGCCCTCGCCAAGAGGCATCGAACAGTAACCCTGCTCGGCCCTGTAAGTCTACGGTAGCGCCCCGGCCGTCAATCCGAGGCCAAATGCGGAAACAAAAACTTTTTAGGAAACCGGCGCTATCGTAGTCTTTGACCCTAATTGAACCATTAACGCTAAACTAGCTAACTACCAAGAAGTGAGAATGGCTATACCTATCGATCTGTGTACTTCGATCTTTGGCCACCATCCCAAGCTCCTCGCGGCATCTCCGATATCCTCGTCGGAATGGCACCGCATCAATGAGTCTTTTTACAGGCTCCTGCTTCATACGAAGCAACCCGAACATGAAGTTTGCTAGCCGACATGTCCAAGTTGAAGTAGAGAATGTGTGTGATAACTTTGTCTCAAGCATCCATTGATTCTCAACACATGAGAGTGTATGGATGGAAGTTGAAGATGATGCCATTGGTGAAACTTATGAGCTAGAGGAAGGAGAAGAAGAACAACAACTTTTCTTTTCTTGTGTGAGATGAAAAATGAGAGAGGCTAGAATGATAATCACAAGAGCTAACCCATGTACATGGCTTCCCCCTCTCTCTCCATCTTTCATTTCACACACTAAATCAATCCAAAATGTGACATATGCACAAATAAAGAGACCACGAGTCATCACCCATGCACATGTCACAATTAATGCATCTCATCATGAATTAAGCTCATAATTTCCACTAAAATAAATATTAACCCAAATGTTTAATCCAACAAAAAGATACGGCATCAACTAAAGTAAACTCGTGACGGATCACAAGAATACCCCTCACCTGTATATACATACCTACATCCGCATTTCGACTGAATGCGAATGCAATGAGACTAAAGTAATCCAACAAATCTAATACTAGGATCCGGCTTAAACCAAAGCCCACTAGTATGATCCGCCCGATCATGATCCGTGCACAAGTGCACGTATATGATCGAACCCTGCCATAATACCATACGGCCTCTACAACGTTTCGCCCGAAACTTGGGAAACTATCTGTGGGGGACTCTAAAGACTCGTCAATACGCCGGCAGTGAGTTTAACCACAAGCACGTCAGTGGTACTAGCTGTACGTAACGGCTACCCATGTATCGATCAAAAGGGAGGCTGATGAGCAAACTCATCTTGACACCCTACTGAGCCTGTCAGTGACAATATCCGTACAGTCCGGTCCATTCGTCTATGAGTATCGCATGTCGGGCCTAGGCGGTTGGTAAAAGTCAGACCCCCAAAAGCGGTACAAGTCATGTCGGAGTATAGCCTAGAACACCCTGAGATACTACTGGAATACCTACTAGTAAATCTCGTGCCTTGGCCAAGGACTTCGTGTTATGGCTCTCCTAGACACAGCGCGATCTCACCCCCAATACCGGGAGAGACGAAACCCCTGCCGATCCGCTCACTGCCTCCATGTGGCTCGGGACTGTACCCAAATAAAACCTGTTTGCACGACTCCTTTGAGCCGTGGTAGGGAAGTAATCAAAGCACAGTAGGAACTCACACGAGACAAATGACGATCTTAGGTCGATGAACTAACCTGTACACATGTCACCAGGAAACTGCTATCTGACGCTAGGTACAAAACCAACTAGCATGTTCCCAGCGAGTCCTGTCCGGTGTACTCATAACCCAATGAGCACCTGTATACGTCTTAGGTGAACCAACTGACACCAATGGCTTATGAGACCAGCCACCGCCGCTTGTCGGCGTCTCGATCCGTATACACTAGTCTACTCTGGAGTATCGATGCCCTGTCTCGAAACTCCCTCGACTGGGGACCTTTTAAGGATGTGCTTATAAACCCCAGCTCCCCCGTATATGATTGCCATCATACTGCTGGCCGTCAAGCAAGAATCCTAAGGGCTCCATCAACGTGTAATATTAATCTGTAATATCACCTAAAGTATGTACATGATGATAAAGATAAACCAGATAGCATACTATCATCTTGAGTAAGACTGTTCTACCGGTATAGGTCCTCCCTCAATCATTGCAATCGCGTGCCGTCTATCCAATAATTGACTTTGAGGGCACTATATCCAACAATCTCCCACTTGCACTCAAGGCTAATTATTGCGATGTCGCATACTCACAGCCCGTGTGATACCGAGCACCCAACTCTTCTACTGATCAGTCTCACAAAGCCCGTTTATGAAACTATTGTGTTCGAGGAATGGCCTCAGTGAGTAGATCCGCTCTGATGTTTCTTTCTATGTCTCTCTTAATCTCAAGTTCGCGGAGAAAGCCATCTCCCGAAATGAGAAATACCTGTGTTAGAATATGTCTGGATATCGGTGGGACCTAATTCACAAATGAACTCCAAATACAAACTTCTTAAAGTGTATCGTCAACTGAATTTAATCAGTATCCTGCGTCATGGCTCCCTCAGTGTCCGCTTGGATCACCTGTCCAAACTACTGCCCCTCGTCAGAGGGAAAACTATAACTCTGACAATTACTCTGTCATCCAAGTCACCTTGGAAGCCTGGATTGATAACCGTCTCCCAAAAGAGGCTGTTGTTATCATATCCCTAGAACATCCTCTTATGTTCATAAGCTGCTTCCGAACGCTTCTCCAGGATTGGATTAATATCAAGTTATTGCATCTAGTGCAAAAACAATATCTGGTGTGGTACTTAACATTTCATGATTGACTCAATTGCCTAAGCAAGTGATATGCCAATCATGCGCATCCCTCTTCTATTTAGTCTGCAAGATACCTTTAAAGAGGGTGACTCCATCACCTGCAGGTATACTACCGTGTCAGGAGTCGTCCATTCTAAAATACCTTTAGAATACTGTCTAAGTACCCAGATTGGGAAACTACTCAAATCTAGATCTAAAACCATAAATCTAGTAACCAGAATGTTCGATATAATATCCATATCCTATGTGGAGAAAACTACAGAGTGACAACCACAGTATAACCGATTGTAGATAGGAAGTTTACTTCCTACTATGTGTATGTCATCCATATACCAGGACATCACACCCTACTACCTTCTTAACAGATCCAACTCTTATTCTGACGAAGTCAAAGTCCATGACTGTCACATCAAAAATAGATGATCTATCTCCGCTATATCTGCTTTAGTCCATAAATAGACATAAGCTACTTGTTCACTATGCTCCCGCTGCTCCCACTGACTACGACAACCTTATGGCAGAGTCATATACACGTGCACTTCTAAAGCTAGTTTAGAACGACGCTATACTCATCCTCCTGCCGGGTCTCACAACCTGGAACAACAGTAGTGTCAAATCTAGGTAAATAAGAACCTCCATGTCACCGTCCTTGAGGATACCAGAGTACCTCTCTGGCGCCTGAGGTTACCCACCATATCTGCAGAGCGGCTAATGGAATCTCAAACCTGATTGAATGTTTAGGTCCTATTAAACTTTCAGTAATCATTTGCGGTTCTGGAATCACTTCCAGTCCTACCATACTCCCACTACTGTTTTCTGAAAAAGTCCATTTTATTAAAACTGTGGCGAGTCAAGAAAAATATCACTATTGATCTTCCAGATGGTAGAAAATCAACCCTCGTCATAGCCCGAGTCAACCCACAAACTGCTATTACAGAAACGTGCCTTAAGTTATCCAGAGTCTGGTTTTAAGCATAAGCCGGACAACTCCTCGTACCTTAACATCATTAAGATATGAATCGTTCTATATCCAATATAGAAACAGAGGCACTGATTTAATTGGAACCAGATTCAAATCATGCAGCTGTCACCAGTGCATGTCAACTAAATGAAGAGAGGCCAATCGGTATTACTCAACTTAGGAATACATCCAGATATGAGTAACCTGAAAGAGAAGCAAGTTCTCAAAACCATTACTATCAATTGAATACCATACACAAGTATCTACATCTTCGATTACCTTGAAGAATCCTGATACTTGCAACACGTGGTTCTCTACTTTACTCTTATACCTATAGCTTCTCAAAACTTAGATCTTGTATTTCTACGAAACACTTGTCTAAAAACTAGAGAAGTTATAAGTAAACAGAATATAGTACGAGGACCAACCCCTCTGTCCTAATAGACACTGGACAATATACAATACTCTGTATAAGTCCCCTGAGTCTAATAACTCAAACCCGGTGCGTCGTAGGTTGAAAACGGTACTATGGTTCTGAAGAATTACACCGCTGTTGAATGCTTCTTACCTAACCATCAACTGATATAGGTAAATGTCATGGACAAAATTTCAAAAAGTTATATCTCACTTTATAAAAATAAACGTACAGATATATCGGTTTGAAATTGGTGCATAACAACGGATATTCAAAACCAAATATTTGCCGTCCGGAAAAAACCCAGGTGATTTCCTCAAATATCACCAATTACAACGAATCCCGATATAATAAGGATGATCACCTAATTCCCAATAACTTACTCCCACTCATCATCTGTAAAACCATACAGATGTGAGAATCAAACCTGGTAAATACATACCCTAGAGTAAGGGCTAATTGGGAAATCAGTTTTCTTTTAACAATACACAGTGAAACTGAAACATGTAAATGTTTCGAAGAGGTATCCGGGTATTCCTAGTAATGCCTCTTCCATTATCAGATTCACAACTGTAACCGTATATTTCTTTGTCATCTCTCCAAATCCCTTTATTTGTCTTTACTCGTTACCTTCTGTACACCCCTTTAGGCTAAATGGTTTTCTTCCCTCCCTACCATTCGGCACCAGCCTATGGTTTGGAAGAAGACTATCCAAAAAGCATAATGGGTGTACTCTCCTAATCCTAGGAGTACTCGTAACCTGAGAGAAGGTGAAGATAAAAGACAACTGAATAAACTTTATTCCTATTTCTCTTGAACCAGAATCCATCCCCGAACTGGAACAAGTTCCTTCGAGTTCGTATATAACCATACGATGGAATATCCAATAACTGTGGATCTTCGTAGTGATACGGGGTGTTTTGGAGAAATACAAAGGTGAAGTAGGAGTGGCGATGAAATATGTGATTTGGTCATGAATGATAGCAGTTGCAATTTACTTTGCCCTCTTTCTGATCCCTTTATTTGTCTTTACTTAATACCTTCTGTACACCACACTTAGGCTAATTGGTTTTCTTCATTCCCCACCTTTCGGCACCTGCCTATGGTTTGGAAGAAGACTATCCAATAAGCATAATATGTGTACCCTCTTCTAATCCTAGGAGCCCTCATAACCTGAGAGAAGGTAAAAGGAAAAGACAACTGAATAACCCTATTCAATCTCTCCAGAACCAGAATCCATCCTCGAATCTGGAACAAGTTCCTTCGAGTTCGTATATAACCATACGATGGATTTATCCAATGGAAGTGGATGTTCGTAATAATACGGGGTGTTCTGGAGAAATGCAAAGGGTAAAAGAACGAGTGGCAATGATGTATGCAATTCAGACAATCCAAAAGCCAGTGTTTTAAGAAAGTTCGGTCAACTTGGTTACTGAGTCATAGTCTAGGGTCGGGCCATGGTCGTAGCCAAAGAGAGAGAGAAAGGAAACACTCTACGTGCACTCTAACCTAGATCAGATTGGTTATCACTTTATTTAATCAGGAAGCCTCCCACTGTATCCTCAAATTCTCCATCAAACCTGAAAGAAGAATTAGTCAGGATCACCCGAGGAGTAAACCAACTCATCAGTGGGAATCGGGATCCAACTATCATCGCATGATAACGTGACGGAATCTACTCACGTTATCACACTCCAAAAGGTATGCGTATGCCTGGCAAGTTTCAGTTTCTTTAGAAAATCCCGATATGATTTTTACCCCATGCTCTTATGACCTTGACGAAGGCCAACATATCATAAGTCACATGTCAAGTTCTACCCGTCATTATCCAGGTTAATTTGAACCCACCCGTACATACCCTTGACGAAGGCCAAAATAGTAGTACGGCTGTCCCAAACTAACGCATCTATCTATGCAACAGAAAAGTAACAAATAGCTACCATACACTATGCCTTGACGAAGGCCAACATACATAGCATGAATACTAAATGCTACCTTTCTGAAATGACGGAGGGCTACGAATGGTTTTTAGCGAAAAACCTTTAACGTAATGAACTTGATATCGTTGAAGGGACCGGATAGCTTTTTACAAAAATATAGTGGCGAAAACCTTTGCTAAAGAGCTCACTCCCGGTGAAGGGATCTCAGCTCTTTCCCCGTAGAATGAGGTGCAGGATATTCCAAATGAATATCGCGATGCAAAGCAAAAAGTAATCGACTATAGTGAAGTTATTACCCTGACGCAAACTTCTGTCCAAGGAGTCACTCCTGATGAAGGGATCTCGGTCCTTGCCTCGTAGAATGAGGTGCTAGATATTCATAACCGAATACCACTATGCAAAACAAAAGAGAACGTCCTTGCAATAACAGCCTTTTTGAAAATTATTCCAACAATATCGAATAGGTTTGTTTTCCTTGCCTTAATCTGAATCAACACAGTCCCATCAATTAATCACACCACAAAAGAACGAAAATATGATGTACGTATATGCCATCCGCATTCGCCACTGGGTCCCGTCATCACCCGTTAGGTTACTTAACTAACGACAGAGCGGGGACTGGACTAGCGCGGGTGTAAAACATATAAAACATCTACTAGTGTATATATATAGCAATATATAATAATCGCTCCAGGCATGATAAATGCAACATCACAGAAAAGTAATAAGCATCACAGAACAATACAGATAATCTGGGATCTCCGGGTGTAACATTTCAAAAAAATAAAATATTATTTTGGGGAATTTTTATAATTTAATAATAAAATATTGAATATTTTAAATAAGGCGGTATAATTAAATACCGATAAATGGGAAAAAATTTGGAAAATTATAGAAATTATTAAAAAAGGGTGTTTTATGTGAATTATGCAATTTTAAGTTTTTATGATTAATTATATGCTAATTTAGTGCTAATCGCGGTTAAAAATCGCTAATCGCGCTTTAATCATGTTTTGTGCAAACATGCACCATATCTTTTTTTTACACTATATATATACTATATATGTATGTATGATAGTGTTAAGTGTGTTATGGATATTCTAGATGTGATTAGGTGTACTATGGATAGATTAGGGTTTAGAAGTGAACTAGTATAGTTTCCTAGTTGCGAACCCTACAATAGGTTTACACCCACACGCACACACATGCTTATTTGTTATACTTATACCTGGATGATGAGGATAGTGGATGATATTTGGAGATGAGTCGATGAGATTGGGCATAGTGCCATGAGATCGGTGATATGATGTGGTTCGTATTTGGGATACGACATGAGATTTTAGCGGGCCTTTGGACGTGTGTTTTACACACGCACTTATATTTATATAGATGGTATCGGTTAGTACTAGACTAGATCAGTACTCCAGATCATGAGATATGACGACAAGGATACCAGATAGTTGATGTGATGATTGTGATATTGACCCGTACCCAGATTTGGGATGCCGTACGATGGATGTGCCTACGAGCTTTATATTGATGATAAGATCCGCACTCGTGACTCGAGGATGTCATATGTTATTGTATCGTACGCGGTACCTTGAGGCGGGATCACCGACTATTATATATATATATATATATATATATATATATATATATATATATCGACTCAGATTTAGGTGGTTTCCATACCCCTCCCGACTAGCTTGTTAGTTAGATCTGTAGTTTGTATAGTAGGTGTTAGACTAGACCTGAGTCATACCTATTTCAAAAACTAACGAATCTGGAGTATTTTAAAGACAGGAAAAGGGATTCTACGGATATTTCAAAAGACGCATCTTTTCTTAAAAACACCGTAGCCCTTATTGTCCTAGAAACCCCGATTCGTCTTCTTTCAAATGGCAAAACAGTATGACATAGATACATTGATGTAGATACCGCACTGTTTTGTTTATTATTCATTTGCCGCATATTCTTGCTTTTCGCATCGCATTGCATGTTTAAATATGTTCATTGTTATATTAAAACTATGCTGTTAGGACACCAGCACCATTATCAATGATGCATATGTTCCACGTACACCTGCTTGCCAGCTCACACACTTCATCATCGATAATTGCCATGTCACTATACTGTAGGACGGTTGCATTCAGGGTATGACCCCTTGCATGGCATACTTGTGTACTTAAATATTGTACACCCATACTTGTGCACATACCTATTGTACATTCATACTTGTGTACTTACATATTCTACACCCATACTTGTACACATACCTATTGTACATTCATACTTGTGTACTCACATACTGTATACCCATACTTGTGCACATACCTATTGTACATTCATACTTGTGTACTCACATACTGTATACTCATACTTGTGCACATACATATTGTACACCCCTTTCTTGCATACATACGTATTTGCACATACATAGATGATTCTGGCTTAATTTGAGATTTGGGAACCGCAATATACTTTTTAAAACTGATTCATTTCAAAGGAGCGGTCTTCCCTCGCTATGTGCATATTACTGTTTTATGTCGCATGAAATACTGATATGCTTACATTTCTTTTATATGCCGCTTACATCATGCTTTATGATTATACGCATTGAGATATGTTGTTTCCATGATATTTCTGGATTTGGGAACCGTGAGTATTTCAAAAGAGAGTGTATTGTTTTAAAAACCCGGTTATCCTTGATATGATATTTCAGTGCGTCCACCATGTGTTTTCTCGGTTCTGAGAGCGACATGTGAAACCCGATTCGAGGAGAGGTAGGCACCGTGTGCGGGTACATGATGGACCCGGTGAGGTACCCCGGGGCCAGAAGACTCGTATATGTTAGTCGGTGAGCCTGGCAGGAGAGTACTACCTACCGGTGATTGTGTTTGAGCTCGGCAGATATCTGGAGGATACCGACCGGAGTTGAGAGATGAGACGGGCCGATCCGGACTGACGGAGCCCTATATATATGAGGATTTACGTGCCGATGCTAGGCACAGGTTTCATGATGTTTACGAGTGTCGATGCTGGACACTCAGGTTCCATGATTTTGATATGTCACGAGCGACACATGTTGATTTACATCCTCATACTTCCATGTATATGCTTTATGATATTTACATGCATGATGCTTATTGTCTTTGGGAGACACGTGGACGAGATCCACATACATACAGACATTGATTACATAGTTGGATGATATTCACATACTTATAGACTGCATGATATAGTTGACATTGATTCATGTTTATTACAGTGATCATACCATATGTTGTTACCTGAGGCACTGACACGAGCACATGGGATTACACTTATGTATAGATGTTCACCCTTGCCACCTTATCATGCTCAGACTTATTCATTTGAGGTTTATATATATAATTGATCGTATTGACCTACGATTGTGTTATGCATACGATTTCTGCTCTGTAATGTTTTCTATTCACGAGTTGGCAACTCACTCTCGTTGTGCCATAGTTCTTGCAGGTTTTGCCGTACAGGTTCCATTGCGGCTTTCTGGCACACTACTTCCCTTACGGGTAATTTGCTTTGGTAGGTGGGTTCTTTTGCATCAGAACCACCATTGTATATGTATTATTCAATTGTATCTAGTAATTCCATCAACCAAACTTGTATATTGTTTCAGACTTAGAAAACCAGTTATGTATTATTTCAACCTTAGAGTCGCGCGTTGTAGTATTATGGTTTTCATGCTGATTTTGAGTTTTCCTTTGAGTTTTGATTCTCGCCCTTCGGCGTTGTATATTATACTGCTTGCATGGTTGTGGCCGTCGATTGACGAAGAGCTAGCTCCCGCTTGGGGATGCCTTTTATCATTGTATATATGTTATTCTTGTTGTACCCCGTTTGGGGCCAGTATTTACAAACGAAACTCTGCCGAAATTTTCAGAAAAGACTATAGATTTTAAAAATGCATATTCAGCTTACTTATTTAAAAACCTTGATTTTAAAACATATTTTCTTCACTTCTTAAAACTATTTTCCTTCAGTTATTATTTAAAATGGTTTTAGATTTCTGGGCTTTTGGCTTACTTGAATGAGAAGGGGTCCTATAGATTTCATATGATTCAAGTGCTTAGTATTCGTGCTGTGTTTGTTGACCTTAGTTAAGGCACAGTGTACGGTAGCTAAGTGATGTCTTCCTATATAGCATATGATGCGATTAGTTAGAACAGTCATGTGACTTTGTTGACCTTAGTTAAGGGTCATATGGGTGGGTCTATTTAATCAAGACATGACGGGTAGAACTTGACTAGTACTTATGATTTGTTGACCATAGTTAAGGTCATAAGTCACTAGGGGTAAAATATTATTAAGAATTTCAAATGTTGAAATTTGCAATGAGATTGCATACCTTCTATGAGATAGTTGGATCCCGATACCCGCTGCGAGTAAGAGTTACTCCTGGGAGAGTTTTACACATTACAATTAGCCGATCAAGTAGGTGTCTAGAAAGGTGTTAACGGGGTTACGCCCCTGGGAAAACGAGGTTTATTATAATTAGGTCCGTGCGAAAGCGCGGGGAACCTCCCTCAAAGTACCGGCACAGGCCTGACTGAAAAATTGGCGAACTTGTAGCGTGTAATTAATCCGGGCTAGTCTTTCCTTTTAGGGTTTGAAGGAAGATTTGACTAAAACAGTGCGAGACATCCTAATTAGATATATTAGATAACCAATCTAATCTTGCAAGAGCATACGCTGAGAGTTTTCTTTTCTCTCTCTCCTGGTTGCGACTATGTCACGCCTTAATCAAGATAATAATACGGATGTATTGACCGAACCCGCTTGTTATACTGCGCTAGGGAATGTTGGTCCCGCTCCAACTTATAATTGTTATAAGACAGCAGGAAATAGGGGATTACCAGAATTCCCGTGCCGCCCAAACGAAGAAAGTGCATGTTGATGCATCATCTTCGGGTGTGTTCATTACATAGAACTGTTTCTCAATATCGTTTACGTCCTGGGTATTTGATACCAGATCAGGATTCCATATATGTAATTTGTTACATGGGCTACAGATAGGTAGAGAACCGAGAACGGGTGATAAGTTTCATGAGATAGAAACGGTGCAAGTGTTGCAGCCAAGTCTGTTAGTAGTTATCACCCTGTATTACTAGAATACATTGATTCTGAACGAATGTTATTAGATACCGAACCTGATATACAACATCATATCAGTCTCTTTATTAGTAATGAAGGATATAATTTTGTATTGTTGGATAATGTTTTGAACATTTCCTATATCAAGAGTTGATCGGTTCAGGCACGTTATCTAAAACCATAGACGTTCTAAATCAAACCACAGTTCTTAACGTACAGAACACATGCAAGATGAAGAGTTCAGAAATGAACAATCATTCTTGAGGTATTGTAGACTAGGTCATATCAACGCGACCCGACTAGCTGAAGTTACATAAAGATGCATATTTAAATTAGTTTGAATTTACATCTTTTGAAACTTGCCGGTCATGTCACATAGATAAGATGACCACAGCTCCGTTTATTGGAAACAGAGAAAGAGTTAGTGAACTCTTGGGATTGATACATGCTGATGTATGAAGGTCCCCTGTCTACACATGCCAGGACCGGTTCTTTGTACTTCATTACATTCACTGATGATCTCTCAAGATTCAGACATATGTTCCTGTTGAAACACAAGTCCGAAACTTTTGAGATAATCACAGAATATAAGTTAGAAGTAGAGAACCAAAAACAGGTATAAGTATTATGTCCTTTGATGTGATCAGGAAGGAGAATACTTGAGCACGGGATTCCTGGACTGTTCTAAAGGAGAATGAGATTCTCTCTCAGCATTACTCCTCCGTATACACCATAGCACGATGGTATATCGGGGCGGAGCAATAGCACCCTATGTGATATGGTGTGCTCTATGATGAGTAGTACTGAGTTTCCTATTTCCTTTTGGGAGTTATGCACTTGAGAAGTTGCATACCTATTGAATAGGGTTCAAATCAAATCAGCTACTTACCGCTTCATATGTGATATAGAATGGGAAGAGCCCATATCTTAAATTTGTTAAGATTTGGGGTTGTCCAGCCTATGTCTAAATGCATAATCCGGACAAGCTCGAGACAAAGTCAGTTCTGTGGAAGTTTGTTGGATATCCCAAGCATTCGCAAAGGAATATCTTCTACCAAACCGAAGAACAAAAGATGTTTTATTTCTCAACATGCCACCTTTGTGAAAGGGAATTTCTTGTGAAGAAATTAGTGGTCATGAGGTAGAACTGGAAACAGTTCCAGCTATACAAACCGCAGCTGATGATTTGGTAGAACTAAAGGATTCAATAGTTTCCAACGAAGCTCAGCCTCTCCGCTGATCTAGTAGGGTTCCTCACCCACCTGAGAGATACTTCGGTTTTCTCTATGACAGTGGGAGCGAGGATTGCATCATGAGATGATGACCCAACTAATTTCGAGCTGGCCATCAGGAGTGGGACTCTGTAAGAATGGCTGGATGCTTATCGATCTGAGATGGAATCCTTATACACCAACAAAGTATGGACTTTGGTTGCTTTATCTGAAGGGTTAAATCCTCATTAGGAGAAAGTATATCTTGAGAAGATTACTTGGTGTATATGGAAAAGTTGAGACTTTCAAAGCTATGCTTATGTCCATCCAGATCCTACTTGCCACTGCTACATACCATGACTACGATATCTGGTGGTTGGGTGTCATGACTGATTTTCTCAATGATGATTTGAAAGAGAGCGCCTATAAGTACATAGCCAGAGGGCTTCGTAGACAGTGGGAGCAGAGAAAACGTGAGCAAGATGTTTTATGTAATAAATCAGGCATCGCGGAGTTGGAACGTCTGTTTTGATGTGGTAGTCAAAGAGTTTGACTTCATCAAAATGGTAGATGAACCTTGTATATACAAAAAGGTAGTAGAGGGTATAGTGGTGATCCTCATAGAGTACGTGGATGACATACTCTTGATAGGGAAAGAGTTTCCTATGCTACGCTCGGTCAATCTCCGCTTATCACAAGGATTCTCCATATAGGATCATAGTGATACCACCTAAATCCTAGGTTTTATATCTATGAGATAGATCTAATTGGATGTTAGGATTCTCACTAGTTGTAGTGAGAATGTATCAATCGATCCTGGGGAGAATCACTGGAAAGGTTCCAGGGTGATAAGGACGACTGAATGTCAGTCGCAGGCATTGTCTTTACCCTCAGTGGAGGGACGGTATGTTGGAAGAGTTCCAAGCTAGATAGCGTGACTTACTAGACGATTAAAGGCAAGATACATCGTTACCAAGGATGCTACCAAAGAGGCAGTCTGGATATATAAGTTCATGAGATGAACTTCGTTCCTACCATTGTGTGACAATGGAGTTGTGGCTTTTGCCAAGGAACCCCCCGTCCCATCAGAAATCCAGACATATTCTTAGGCAGTATCGCCTGATCATGGAGATGCTTGATCTCCAGGGAAATCGAGGTTAGGAGAGTAGACACAGAGGACAACAGCGCGGATCCACTCATAAAGGCCTTTTTCCCAGTAGAGACTTTTATGGGATGGTTGAATATGAGATACTTCAACCACAGCTAATTGTTGGGTATGCGATACCACAACAGATGGCCCTAGTGCAAGTGGGAGATTGTTAGTTATATGTATGCCCTAGAGGCCATTACTGTACATACGATGTATATTGTAGTGGATGCTTGGACATATGGACTTTCTTGCTCGACATGATAGTATGCTATCTGGTTGTACTTTATCTTAACATGTACTCTGATTGTCTCTATGTTACATGTTGATAAAGCCCTTAGGATATGTACTCGACTACTAGGACTACGATGAGATCATACTAGTGGGGCCACGGTAGTCGACGAGTACATCCTATAACTGTTCCTAGTCGAGGGTGTATCGAGACAGGGCATCGAAACACCAGAATAGACTAGCGTATACGCGTCTGACCCATATGATAGGCAATGGTTGATCCCATATCCAACGGTGTTTGACATCAAGGATGGTGTACGGGTGCTCAGTAGAGACTGGGTACACTGGACGGACTCGCCGAGAACTCTCAGATGGTATTATACCTCACGTCAGATGGCAGTTCTCTGGTGACACTGGTACAGAGTAGTCTGTTGACCCGAGATCGTCATAGTGTCTTGTGTGATTCCCACTGTGCTTTGATTTCCATCATACCACGTCCAAGAGGGCGTGCAAAAAGGTGGCTTTTGGGTACAGTCCCGAATCAAATGGAGGCAATGAGCGATAGGAGGGGATTCGTCTCTCTCGGTATAGGGAGTTGATGTTGCGCTGTGTTCGATTGGCTATAACTAGAAATCCCTGGCCAGGGTTGCTGAGATTTACTTGTAAGTGTTATCAGTAGTTTCTCGAACTGTTATAGACCTCATATCGACACTACTTATCAAGCTACTGGGGTCTGACGTTTTACCACCCCTAGGCGAGATATGCGACATATCAGACGAAGAGACCGAACTGTACGGGAGTGTTACTGACTGGATTCACAAGAGAATGTAGACGCTTGCTTGTTGATCTTCTGAGCGCTCAATACCTGGGTGGCTGTTACGTTTAGCTAACCGCTTGCAGCTTGTGGGTATTTGATATGATCATCACCTACTGTCGGCGTATTGACGATTCTTTAGAGTCTACACAGAAGTTTCTTGGCTCAAGCAAAACGGAGTAGGAGCACATATATGATATGTGCGGGACCGAGAACAATACGTGTATGTGATACCGTATTAGATTCTCGCGATATGAGATATCGGCCGGGTATATGTGATATAGCCGGGTCATCGGATCAAGTGTTGATTCGATGAACTGATACAGATTATATTAGTCGGTTATTTGTGAATTAGCCGGATTATCGGATCAAGTGTTGATTTGATAATTTAATGTATAATTATATATTTGATATATTAAATTACATTAACTAATATAAGCCCACTAAAAGATTCTTTTTCTCACTCGGGTAATACATTGATATATATGCGATATATGTTAATTGTATTATTTTATTTTGTTACAATAAATATTGTATATGTGATATATAATATTGTAACATGTTAAGGTTATTAATGCAACATGTTTAGTGGAGATTAAACATGGTTAGGGTTTGATTTGGGTTAATCTTTTCTAGAACCTTCTAGAAGGTTTTGTTTTGTTTCTTGCAAAGATATTTGTTATGATATTTTGCAAGATATTTCCTTAGCCCAACCCAACCCTTTAACCTTGGTTAAATCTCTACAATGGTTACTTGAACCATGGTTGCATTACTAACCTGACTTTACTTTCATTATTCATCACAAAAGGATTATGATTTATTCTTCTTCTTCTTCTTCTTCCTTTTGCAAAGCTTTCTAGTTTTGATCTTTGTGATGAAAATGAGTGAGAATTTGATAATAAATGAGAGCTAAAATCCTACTTCATCATCCTCATCTACCCTTTCCATTTAGATGAGGGTGTTCACTTCATTTTGTGAGTGAGAGCTGGTGTTAATGAAACTTCATGGTAGATCATTATCGAAGATCGGAAGCAAGCTTGCATCTTTCTCTTCGTGGAGCCTCTCGAGAGTCCGGAACTTAATGATCGCAGCGAAGGGACCTCAACACGGAGCTTATGAAGTGAAGGACCGGATCTACAAAGATTGTAATCCCTCTCACTAAGTGTTAAAGTGTTTAACATGCTTGTTTTCGCCTAATCTCTAGTCTAAGATCTTGGTTTAGGATTGTTCGGCACGGCTAAATTTTAAATCGAGTATGGTTGATGCCTTATAGAACCTTGTGAGAGCGCCCAGTATCCTTACAGTGGTATCAGAGCCAAGCTAGAGCTTTAAGCGAAGTCTAGGAGAAATTTAAAGTCCGATCGAACTCCGAATACCCGTAAAACCCTAGTTTCTGGAAAATTTTTCAAAATGTTGATTTTTCTGTTTTAAAAATACTCAGAAAATTAAGCAGGGTATTTTAGGAAATACTGTGAAAAACGAGAACACAATACCCCTAAAGCGCTGCGGAACAGCGGCATTACCCTGCTTGCGCGGCGGTTCCACGGCCGTACCAGGGGCATCAGTGTTTTCTTTTTATACAGTAAAGTCCGTAGGTATCCAAGCATGCTTCTAAGAATTTTTAATTCTACTCAAGTGTTGAGTTTTCTGAGTTGTATTGGGAACTCGTTGATTCGATCGGAAACTATAACTTCGTCTAGTTTGTCCGGATAATTTTAGAACCTGTTAAAAAGTTCGAACGGATATCAATAACTCACTTTTTCCCCTGTCGGAAAATTTTTCAAAAGTTGGATTTTTTTCTCGAGTTTGAAACTTCCGGAAAATCATGGAAGTAACGCGGTGGACCCTCTAGAAGAACACAAACCTTAACTCGATTATGTGACCGTCTGAACCGTCTCTGAACCTTAGGGTTTGGGGCAGTACGGCGTTGCCACATGTGAGGCGTTGGCTTGACCCTTCTACGGCAGGACCATCGGTACTGTGTCATGTGATGGATACTTTTTGAACTCCACTTAAGTGTTGAGCTATTTGGAAAAACTTGGGTGTTTGATTATTCGATCGGAAAGTTTAACATTGTTTATTTATCTGGAATGTGATACAATATTTGGAATCTACAAGTAGTTATGAGATCACTAATTTGAATGTTATAAATCTAGCGGTTCAGTCTTAATTGATCGGTTGCCATGGAATTTTGATGTGATCAAAAGTCCGTCGCAATCACGTAGCGTACGCGGATACTCGCCGGGTAAACTTAATAGACAGCCACGCCCCATAGCCCCGACCAAGTGACTGTAGGAGAACCCCGTCGCCAAAAGCATCCGTTCGGGTGCTCGCGGCAGCGGTGTTCCGCCTTAGTGTACTTCGTCGACGGCATCCGGGGGTGCGGCCATCTACTAAAGTTTGCGACGAGCATTCGATCAGGTTGTCGGGAATCTTGTTGAATTGCCCGACTAGATATTGAAAAGAGTTTTCGATAAATGAGACTAAAATGCAGGGTTTATAATTGTTAAGCATGTGATGTCTAAGAAATTCATTTGGTTAGGCATGCGATGTCTAAGGTGGTTGCGGATTCCAACTGTTGTAGTTTTACACTTTCTTTTCTGTGACCGTAAGCATAGTATGTGGTGTATTGCCGGCTTCGTTACTATACATCAACGACAATCGGGATACGCATACTTGCTTACGTTGATGATATGAGATATTATGTATTGCTGTGATATGTTATATTGGATCGTCGTGTTTTGAATAGCCGGGGGTTTTATGTGAGATGAGGGTTTTTATTTTCATTCATGTAAAATTCATTTGTATGTAATATTCTTTTATTGGGTCACTTCCGGGCTGAGGATGATGTCACCATTGTATATTATTTACTTTTCCGCATTAGGTAGACCCAAGGCGGGGAGCACAAGTAACCGGGTTCTAGGGTCCAGTGGGAGACCATCTCGAGGAGTCGAGACCGGGTCTCCTAACCCTAGAATTGGCAGTGTTGCTTGCCGCTCTCGTAGGGGTCTAGGGATGTGGGTTTGGCTATTCATCACAACCGTGGAATCCGTGTTTTATACAGGCTCGTATTAAAACACGGACTTCCTAGTATATCCAATATTTCATATGTTATCTTCTGCTGCAATGTTCAGTGATGAGATCATATTACTGCCTGAGACGAATGTTTATATTATATACATGAGATATATGTTATATTGCAGATT
Organism: Agapanthus africanus; assembly: GCA_030015575.1. Lineage (NCBI taxonomy): Eukaryota > Viridiplantae > Streptophyta > Magnoliopsida > Asparagales > Amaryllidaceae > Agapanthus > Agapanthus africanus. Next base: position 326,669,751 of record CM057346.1, on the reverse strand, counting down.
TCGTTTCAAAAGAGATGCTTGTGAAGCATAACAAAACAGGACTTCATTAATGAGATTAATGAAACTAAAAAGAAACCTAAAGATGTTGTAGAAACTTGTTTAAAAACTGGTAGCTCTAGTTATTGCTTTGCATAGCGGTGTTCCTTGTAGAACATCCAGCACCTTATTCGATAAGGAAAGAGCCGAGATTCCTTCACCGGGAGTGACCTCTTTAGCGAAACTAGCAGATGCTATAAACTCAGTTTGTCTTTTGATTGTTTCTATAGTTTTTGCTTTGCATAGTGATATTTGTGAAATATTCTGCACTTTATTCGATGAGGATACAGCCGATGATCCTTTCATCGGGAGTGACCTCTTTAGCAAAACTAGAAAAGGCCTCAAAAACATTCCATTTAAAATCACTCGATTCTACAACGATATCAAGTTCATTACGCAAAAGGTTTTCTTAAAAACCTGTCGTAACCCTCCGTCATTTTAGGAAGTAGAGTACTTAGTATTCGTGCTGTGTTTGTTGACCTTAGTTAAGGCACAGTGTACGGTTGCTAAGTGATGTATTCCTATATAGCATATGATGCGATTAGTTAAAACAGTCATGTGACTTTGTTGACCTTAATTAAGGGTCATGTGGGTGGGTTTATTTAATCAAAAAATGACGGGTAGAACTTGACTAGTGCTTATGATTTGTTGACCATAGTTAAAGTCATAAGTCACTAGGGATAAAATATTATTGGGAATTTCAAGTGTTGAAATTTGCAATGAGATTGTATACCTACTATGAGATAGTTGGATCCCGATACCCGCTGCGAGTAAGAGTTACTCCTGGAAGAGTTTTACACATTACAATTAGCCGATCAAGTAGGTGTCTAGAAAGGAGTTAACGGGGTTACGACCCTGGGAAAACTAGGTTTATTTTAATTAGATCCGTGCGAAAGCGCGGGGAACCTCCCTCAAAGTACCGGCACTGGCCTGGCTGAAAGATTGGCGAACTTGTAGCGTGTAATTAATCCCGGCTAGTCTTTCCTTTTAGGGTTTGAAGAAAGATTTGACTAAAACAGTGGGAGACATCCTGATTAGATATATTAGATAACCAACCTAATCTTGCAAGAGCATACGCTGAGTGTTTTCTTTTCTCTCTCTCCTGGTTGCGACTATGTCACGCCTTAATCAAGATAATAATACGGATGTATTGACCGAACCCGCTTGTTATACTGCGCTAGGGAACGTTGGTCCCGCTCTAACTTATAATTGTTATAAGACAGAGCAGGAAATAGGGGATTACCAGAATTCCCGTGCCGCCCAAACGAAGAAAGTGCATGTTGATGCATCATCTTTGGGTGTGTTCATTACACAGAACTGTTTCTCAATATCGTTTATGTCCTGGGTATTTGATACCAGATTAGGATCCCACATATGTAATTTGTTACATGGGCTACAGATAGGTAGAGAACGGAGAACGGGTGATAAGTTTCATGAGATAGAAACGGTGCAAGTGTTGCAGCCAAGTCTGTTGGTAGTTATCACCCTGTATTACTAGAATACATTGATTCTGAACGAATGTTATTAGATACCGAACCTGATATACAACATCATATCAGTCTCTTTATTAGTAAATAAGGATATAATTTTGTATTGTTGGATAATGTTTTGAACATTTCCTATATCAAGAGTTGATCGGTTCAGGCATGTTATCTAAAAGCATAGACGTTCTAAATCAAACCACAGTTCTTAACGTACAGAACACATACAAAATGAAGAGTTTAGAAATGAACAATCATTCTTGAGGTATTGTAGACTAGGTCATATCAATGCGACCCGACTAGCTGAAGTTACATAAAGATGCATATTTAAATTAGTTTGAATTTACATCTAAACTTGCCGGTCATGTCACAGAGATAAGATGACAACAGCTCCGTTTATTGGAAACAGAGAAAGAGTTAGTGAACTCTTAGGATTGATACATGCTGATGTATGAAGGTCCCCTGTCTACACATGCCAGGACCGGTTCTTTGTACTTCATTACATTCACTGATGATCTCTCAAAATTCAGACATATGTTCCTGTTGAAACACAAGTCCGAAACTTTTAAGATAATCACAAAATATAAGTTAGAAGTACATAACCAAAAACGGGTATAAGTATTATGTCCTTTGATGTGATCAGGGAGGAGAATACTTGAGCACGGGATTCCTGGACTGTTCTAAAGGAGAATGAGATTCTCTCTCAGCATTACTCCTCCGTATACACCATAGCACGATGGTATATCGGGGCGGAGCAATAGCACCCTATGTGATATGGTGTGCTCTATGATGAGTAGTACTGAGTTTCCTATTTCCTTTTGGGAGTTATGCACTTAAGAAGTTGCATACCTATTGAATAAAGTTCAAATCAAATCAGTTACCTACCACTTCATATGTGATATGGAATGGGAAGAGCCCATATCTTAAGTTTGTTAAGATTTGGGGTTGTCCAGCCTATGTCTAAATGCATAATCTGGACAAGCTCGAGGCAAAGTCAGTTCTGTGGAAATTTATTGGATATCCCAAGCATTCGCAAGGGAATATCATCTACCAAACCGAGGAACAAAAGATATTTTGTTTCTCAACATGCCACTTTTGTGAAAGGGAATTTCTTGTGAAGAAATTAGTGGTCATGATGTAGAACTGGAAACAGTTCCAGCTATACAAACTGCAGCCGATGATTTGGTAGAACCAAAGGATTCAATAGTTTCCAACGAACCTCAGCCTCTCTGACGATCTAGTAGGGTTTCTCACCCACCTGAGAGATACTTCGGTTTTCTCTATGACAGTGGGAGCGAGGATTGCATCATGAGATAATGACCCAACTAATTTGAGCTGGCCATCAGGAGTGGGACTCTGTAAGAATGGCTGGATGCTTATCGATCTGAGATGGAATCCTTATACACCAACAAAGTATGGACTTTGGTTGCTTTATCTGAAGGGTTAAATCCTTATCAGGAGCAAGTATATCTTGAGAAGATTACTTAGTGTATATGGAAAAGTTGAGACTTTCAAAGCTATGTTTATGTCCATCCAGATCCTACTTGCCACTACTACATACCATGACTACGATATCTGGTGGTTGGGTGTCATGACTGCTTTTCTAAATGATGATTTGGAAGAGAGCGCCTATAAGTACACAGGCAGAGGGCTTCGTAGACAGTGGGAGCAGCGGAAACATGAGCAAGATGTTTTATGTGATAAATCAGGCATCGCGGAGTTAGAACGTCTGTTTTGATGTGGTAGTCAAAGAGTTTGACTTCATCAAAATGGTAGATGAACCTTGTATATACAAAAAGGTAGTAGAGAGTATAGTGGTGATCCTCGTAGAGTACGTGGATGACATACTCTTGATAGGGAAAGAGTTTCCTATGCTACGCTCGGTCAATCTCCACTTATCATAAGGATTCTCCATATAGGATCATAGTGATACCACCTAAATCCTAGGTTTTATATCTATGAGATAGATCTAATTGGATGTTAGGATTCTCACTAGTTGTAGTGAGAAGGTATCAATCGATCCTGGGGAGAATCACTGGAAAGGTTCCAGGGTGATAAGGACGACTGAATGTCAGTCGCAGGCATTGTCTTTACCCTCAGTGGAGGGACGGTATGTTGGAAGAGTTCCAAGCTAGATAGCGTGACTTACTAGATGATTAAAGGCAAGATACATCGTTACCAAGGATGCTACCAAAGAGGCAGTCTGGATATATAAGTTCATGAGATGAACTTCGTTCCTGCCATTGTGTGACAATGGAGTTGTGGCTTTTGCCAAGGAACCCCCCGTCCCATCAGAAATCCAGACATATTCTTAGGCAGTATCGCCTGATCATGGAGATGCTTGATCTCCAGGGAAATCGAGGCTAGGAGAGTAGACACAGAGGACAACAGCGCGGATCCACCAACAAAAGCCTTTTTCCCAGTAGAGACTTTAATGGGATGGTTGAGTATGAGATACTTCAACCACAGCTAATTGTTGGGTTTGCGATACCACAACAGATGGCGCTAGTGCAAGTGGGAGATTGTTAGTTATATGTATGCCCTAGATGTCACTACTGTATACGATGTATATTGTAATGGATGCTTGGACATATATAGGGTGGACTTTCTTGCTCGACATGATAGTATGCTATCTGGTTGTACTTTATCTTAACATGTACTCTGATTGTCTCTATGTTACATGTTGATAAAGCCCTTAGGATATGTACTCGACTATTGGAACTATGATGAGATCATACTAGTGGGGCCACGGTAGTCGACGAGTACATCCTATAACTGTTCCTAGTCGAGGGTGTATCGAGACAGGGCATCGAAACACCAGAGTAGACTAGCGTATACGCATCTTGACCCATATGATGGGCGATGGATGATTCCATATCCATCGATGTTAGACATCAAGGATGGTGTACGGGTGCTCAGTAGAGACTGGGTATACTGGATGGACTCGCCGAGAACTCCCAGATGGTATTATACCTCACGTCAGATGGCAGTTCTCCGGTGACACTGGTACAGAGTAGTCTGTTGACCCGAGATCGTCATAGAGTCTTGTGTGATTCCCACTGTGCTTTGATTTCCATCATACAACGTCCAAGAGGGCGTGCAAAAAGGTGGCTTTTGGGTACAGTCCTGAATCACATGGAGGCAATGAGCGATAGGAGAGGATTCGTCTCTCCCGGTACAGGGAGTTGATGTTGCGCTGTGTTCGATTGGCTATAACTAGAAATCCCTAGCCAGGGTTGCTGAGATTTACTGGTAAGTGTTATCAGTAGTTTCTCGAACTGTTATAGACCTCATATCGACACGACTTATCAAGCTACTGGGGTCTGACGTTTTACCACCCCTAGGCGAGATATACGACATATCAGACGAAGAGACCGGACTGTACGGGAGTGTTACTGACTGGATTCACAGGAGAATGTACAGGCTTGCTTGTTGATCTTCTGAGTGCTCAATACCTGGGTGGCTGTTACGTTTAGCTGACCGCTTGCAGCTTGTGGGTGTTTGATATGATCATCACCTACTGCCGGCGTAATGACGATTCTTTAGAGTCCTACACAGAGGTTTCTTGGCTCAGGCAAAACAGAGTAGGAGCACATATGTGATATGTGCGGGACCGAGAACAATACGTGTGTGTGATATCGTATTAGATTCTCGCAATATGAGATATCGGCCGGGTATATGTGATATAGCCGGGTCATCGGATCAAGTGTTGATTCGATGAACTGATACAGATTATATTAGTCGGCTATTTTTGAAATAGCCGGATTATCGGATCAAGTGTTGATTTGATAATTTAATGTATAATTATATATTTGATATATTAAATTACATTAACTAATATAAGCTCACTAAAAGATTCTTTTTCTCACTCGGGTAATACATTGATATATATGCGATATATGTTAATTGTATTATTTTATTTTGTTACAATAAATATTGTATATGTGATATATAATATTGTAACATGTTAAGGTTATTAATGCAACATGTTTAGTGGAGATTAAACATGGTTAGGGTTTGATTTGGGTTAATCTTTTCTAGAACTTTCTAGAAGGTTTTGTTTTGTTTCTTGCAAAGATATTTGTTATGATATTTTGCAAGATATTTTCTTAACCCAACCCAACCCTTTAACCTTGGTTAAATCTCTACAATGGTTACTTGAACCATGGTTGCATTTCTAACCTTACTTTACTTTCATTATTCATCACAAAAGGATTATGATTTATTCTTCTTCTTCTTCTTCTTCTTCCTTTTGCAAAGCTTCCTAACTTTGATCTTTGTGATGAAAATGAGTGAGAATTTGATAATAAATGAGAGCTAAAATCCTACTTCATCATCATCATCTACTCTTGCCATTTAGACGAGGGTGTTCACTTCATTTTGTGAGTGAGAGCTTATGTTAATGAAACTTCAAAGTAGATCATCTTTGTTATCGAAGATCGAAAGCAAGCTTGCATCTTTCTCTTCGTAGAGCCTCTCGAGAGTCCGGAACTTGATGATCGCAGCGAAGGGATCTCAACCCGGAGCTTATGAAGTGAAGAACCGGATCTACAAAGGTTGTAATCCCTCTCACTAAATGTTAAAGTGTTTAACATGCTTGTTTTCGCCTAATCTCTAGTCTAAGATCTTGGTTTAGGGTTGTTCAGTACGGCTAAATTTTAAATCGGGCATGGTTGATACCTTATAGAACCTTGTGAGAGTGCCTAGCATCCCTACTGGTTCGAGTCTAACTTTGACTATGCGGAGCCTAGAGCGTTTATATATATACGGAACTTAGGCTTGACCTTACGGAACTTAGTCTTAGTCGAGGGGGTATTATACCCGAACTTTCGTCGCGTAGGATGACCCTTGGTTGATGGAGTAGGTAGCTTGAGTAGAGTGACGTACCGTACGTATGTTCCGCGGCATACTTATGATACGCTACTCCGCTTAAGAAACCTTAGGATGTACATTTCCTTGCACAGTATTATATTCATTCCTATGATCTATCCTCATCGATACTGGTTATGATTTTGCTGCCACGATTATACGGGCAGAGAGAGCTGCGGCTAGAGTTGCGTTAGCGCGAGCTCGTAACGGACGAGGACTGACCAGGGCGTGATTCCAGAGACATACGATTGCATAGAAAGGCGTCGTTTTATTGTGTTTTCGCGCTATGTGCGTTTGACGGATCGCTTTTACGAGATTTCTCGGACATACAGATCAGAACCAGGGGATCAGGCTACTGCTAGAGGCCAGCCAGAATGTGATGACCATTGGTATATCGCTTATTCATGATGATTGAGGCGCTGTTCAGCGTATGGACGAATGAGCCAGTTGTTACTGCAAATGACGAGATATTGCCCAGATGTTGGAGCTGCTGCAGCATGAGTATATAGTTAGAGATATGATGGAAGGTCGCTAGTCACCCAAGGAGGAAAGACTAGACTTGTGATTCGTTCGCTTACCCCGATACGAGGTCATCAGATAGATTGATTCCAGCTAGAGACGACTTCACATAGATTCGTTGAGAGTCGATAAAGACGATCGAATATCAGGAACCCATTTCCAAGTTTAAAGTATTCGGAAGACAATGCAAGTAATGCTATGGACCCTCTAGAAGAATGGAACCCTAACTCGACGTAATGACCATGGAACGCCTTCGAACCTTAGGGTTTGCGGCAGTTTAGTGGTGCCATTTGTGAGGCTTGGGTTTGCCCTTCTACGGTTGGTCCACAGGTGCTGTGGTATGTACTGGAATACTATTAAACTGTACTCAAGATGTTGATCTCTTGGGGGATTTTGAGGTTTTGACAAATCGATCGGATGGTTTGACATCATTCGGATATCATGTGATGGGATACATTGCTTGGGGGACTCCAGATACGAGTATAGCCGTTGGAGCGCAATCCATGCAGCCACGAGAAGACGAGTCCGAATCAGTCGACATTGGAACAGAGTGGAGTAAAGAGTTCGCACGAGATGACGTTCCACTCCGCTGACATCAGAGATGCGATACGCATGCAGAGGCATTGTATATGGATATACCTTCCAAAAGGAGTCGCGATGAGTATGCAGCCATTCCGGAACAAGAAACAGATATAGTAAGAGCGATAACTTCTGGGTAATTCTGCGGAAACGAGATTTGAGAAAGACCTTGACATGACCTTTCTGAAATACTATACGAGAAGACTTGGACCCAGGAGTGGTCATATTGTGCACACTTAGCAGGCCAGAGTTCGGTATCGTCGCCGAGATAGTTGACCAGGTTCAGATAAAGGACCTCAACCAGATGTGTTGTGAATTGATCAAGAACGGACAGGTATAGAGTATATCTCCGCAGGTTGGGACGAGTTCCGGAAGACGTGTTCGGCTAGATATCTTCCACAGAGTGATGAAGATACTGAGTTCGTGATTTCGAGTCTGTGTGAGAGACTTCGGATTGACCGTAGCCGAGAATATTTGCAGTGCGCAGATAGAGACGTGACGTCGAAGTAGACGATGATATAGACAAGCGGGACAAGAGGTTCGTGCGAGATGCTGACGAGCTGTTGTTACTCCTCGTTAAGATTAAAGGTCGGATATGTCTACAGAGGCGTTGAGATGCGACCAGTTTCCGAGAAAATGCTGTGCTGAGGACGCAGATGTCTAGAGAGCGAGAAAAGATTATGCAAGAGTACCAGCCTTCGTACGGTTCGGCATAGGCGAGATCAGAAGAGACCTTGAGCAGGATTCCTTCCAGGACACTGCTGCGATAAGATTTGCACAAGGATCAGATGTGTGATGTGTATTCAGAGGACCAGAGGTCGGCGCCAGTGACGTGCTGCTTTACGAGTGGTCGTGAGAATTGACCGAGAGATGACCAGAGAAGTGCCAGGACGGAATCGTCCCGTTAGCACACCTGACAGGGCCAATGAGCCAATGGATCACGAGATTGGCAATCCACAGAGAAGATAAGGGCCCAGAGACAGAGGACGCCAGACCGTGAGCAGGAGGCAAGTAGATATCTTGCTCTACTAGCATTGGATGCACCGACACCTTCTCGACCTTGAAGGAGGATATATCGACGACGGTATTTATGATTTGTGATATGGTGATTCGATTATCACGTATCCGTCACTTTGGATTTCGGTATTTTGGGTGGTTTATTCGCATGATTTAGTCTTGATGGCTGAGTTCCATGATATTTGTTTTCGTGCACCACACCTACTGGGTATTCATGTTTGTGCACAGTTATTGCACCTGATATCGCTTTTTGTGCCTTGGCTGCACATGCTTATGACTTCATGGATTTCATACAGTTGATTGATTTTGTGCATATGGCAAACACCCGATTTAACTTTTACACTCGGTATAGCTTATATGTGCTTGTAGTGCATTGATATGTGTTTTGTGTACACAGTTGCACACGTTTATGTAACATTTCAAAAAAATAAAATATTATTTTTGAGAATTTTTATAATTTAATATTAATTTTAAATGAATATTTTAATATTTCGGTATAATTAAATACCGATAAATTGGGAAAATTATAGAAATTATTAAAAGAGGGTGTTTTATGTGAATTATGCAATTTTTAAGTTTTTATGATTAATTATATGCTAATATAGTGCTAATCGCGATTAAAAATCACTAATCGCGTTTAAGCTTGTTTTGTGCAAAATATGCACCATATAATTTTACACTTGTTACATAATTTTTCCATGGCTTTCCTTCATGTTCTAGCATGGTTGTTGATTGTTGGAAAATAGAAAAGAAAAAGGGGGAAAAAGAATAAAGAATGGAATAGTGTGAGGTATGGGTGAGAGAGAGAAAGTAAGGGTTACCTTTGACCCAAGTCTTGAGCCATTCCTCCTCCATTTCCTCACTCATTTCTCTCCCTCTCCCTTATATTGCTGCTGCCCCTCTCTCCCTCTTCACAAAATCCCCCAAAACACTATGAAAATCAACTCAAAACCCAAATCCCATTTCACAAAAAGGATGCACAAGCTCAAGGGAAACACATTGGACCAAGAAAGAAGAGATTTTGAGGACTTTGAGCAACTCAAGAAAATTCTTGAGTTGCCAAAGGAGATAATTTCTGCACCATTAGAGTAGTGTTTCAATTCCTTATGCATCCATACATGTTTCATGTCGATATTGAGTGGTTATGTGGACTTAGAAAATTCTAGTTAGGGTTTGAGGGAACTTTGGGTTGTGATGGGTAATTAAGCTTAGTAGAGGCCACACAAACCCCCTAGTGCTAGAACCCAGGCCTAAACCAGAGACTTGAAACCCAGAATACGGATTTAGAAACTCGATATCGGAAAATTGTGGAATTTGTGAGGGTTAATTGAAATCTGCCATCACTAGAAGACTCTGAAAATCATTTTGTGAACATAGAGAGATGTGCAGGCACCCAGGAAGCTAACCCCAAAACCCCAGACCCTATCTCCCATTGCATGCCGCCAATTAATTCCTTCTGGCCGCAATTTGCGGCCAGAGCAGGCTAGAAATGGTTCGTTTTTGTTCTAGGGCCTTATCTCCAGTAAATTAGACCTCTAGCATATGCAAAATTGTCCAATTTGACCTAGGGTAGAATCTGGAGCCTTTTTCCTGAGTTGCTGTTTTAATTCGTGTTTTCGTTTTGCGTATTTTAAATTCTGGATTTGTATAATTGCGTCTTACCTCGATTACTTGGCGTTTATACGACGATATCGAGGATAGTTTGATCGTTTTGAAAGCGTAGTCTGTAGGTTCTAACCTATAGGCCTTAGCGCGTCGTTTGGTTTTCTCGATGTGATTTTAAGGTTTATTTGCGATTGTGTTATCTTGTAGGTACCTTCTCAAGGGCTTCATACGATGAAGAAGATGAAGGCGACATCGACACCGACACGCAGGATATAAAGTGAGTAGATTATATCTACGGGGGAAGTCGGGTGGATGACGTATAGCACCCCCGCAGTTCGATGTTTAGTATAGTATATATGTACTATTTATGATAGCTTATTGTGTGTCGTGGATATTTGAGATGAGATTAGGTGTACTATGGTTAGATTAGGACGTAGAAGTAAACTAGTATAGTTCCTAATTGCGAACCCTAGAATAGGCTTACACCCACACGCACACACATGCATATTCGTTATACATATACCTAGATGACGAGGATAGTGGATGATATTTGGAGATGAGTCGATATATTGGGCAGAGTGCCATGAGATCGGTGATAAATAGTGATACGTATTTGGGATACGACATGAGATTTTAGCGGGCCATCGGACGTGTGTTTCACACACGCATTTATATAGATGGTGTCGATTTGTACTAGACTTAGATCAGTACCCAGATTATGTGATATGATGATAATGATACCTGATATTTGATGAGAGGAATGTGATATTGACTCGTACCCAGCTTTTGGGATGTCGTACGATGATTTACCGTACGAGCTTCATATTGATGATAAATCCGCACTCATGACTCGAGGATGTCATATGATATTGTATCGTACGCGTTACCTTTGAGGCGGGATCACCGACTATTATACTTATATCTATCTATCTATCTATCTATATATATATATATATATCGACTCAAATTTTGGTGGTTTCCCTCCTGATTGACTTGTTGGTTAGAGCTGTAGTTTTGCTAGTAGATGTTAGGCTAGGTTGATGTCATACCTATTTCAAAAAGTAACGAATCGGGAGTATTTTAAAGACAGGCAAAGGGATTCTACGGATATTTTCAAAAGACGCATCTTTTCTTAAAAACACCGTAGCCCTTATTTTATTAAAAACCACGATTCGTCTTATTTCAAATGGCAAACTGTATGACCTTTTTTATGTTGATGCAGATGCGTTACTGTTGCATTTATTAGTCGATTTCTGCATACTATTGTTATTCGCATCGCATTGCATGTGCAAATGGTTATTGTTATATTAAACTCATGCTGTTAGGACACCAGCACCATTATCAATGATGCATATGTTCCACGTACACCTGCTTGCCGGCTCACACACTTCATCATCGATAATTGCCATGTCACTACGCTGTAGGATTGTTGCATTCAGGATATGACCCCTTGCTTGACATACTGATATGCTTACATTCTTTTATATGTCGCATACATCATTCTTTATGATTATACGCATTGAGATATGTTGTTTCCATGATATTTCTGGATTTGGGAACCGTGGGTATTTCAAAAGAGAGTATGTATTGTTTTAAAAACCCGGTTACCCTTGATATGATATTTCAGTGCGTCCACCATGTGTTTTCTCGGTTCTGAGACGTGTGCTTGAAACCCGATTCGAGGAGTTGGATGATCCGTTTGCGGGTTCATGGTGGACCCGGTATGGTTCCCCGGGGCGAGAAATGTTTTTCGTGGAGCAGACGATGAGCCTGGCAGGGTGGCTAGTACCTACCGGTGATAGTATTTGGGCTGGGCGGATATCCGGAGGATACCGACCGGAGTTGAGAGATGATGTGGGCCAATAAGGACTGACGGAGCCCCATATATATGAGGATTTACATGCCGATGCTAGGCACAGTTTTCATGATGTTTTCGAGTGTCGATGCTAGACACTCAGGTTCCATGATTTTGATATGTCGCGAGCAACACATGTTGATTTACATCCTCATACTTCCATGCATATGTTTCTGATATTTATATGCATGATGCTTATTGTCATTGGGTAATATGTGGACGATTTCCATATACATATATTGACATTGATGATATTGCTCACATAGTTGGATGATATCCACATACTCATAGCTTTCTGATATAGTTGACATTAATTACATTGATCATACCTCCTACTTATGATATATTGCTACCTGAGGCACTGACACGAGCTTTGGATACTATACTTATGTATAGATGTTTACCCTAACCACCTTATCATGCTTCAGACTTATTCATATTGAGGATATATTATTACTGATCGTATTGACCTAGGATTATGCCATGCATACGATTTCTACTCTGCGGTGTTTTCTATTCACGATTTGGCAACTCACCCCCTTTGTGCCACAGTTCTTGCAGGTTTTGCCGTACAGGTTTCATTACGGTTTTCTGGCACACTGCTCCCTTTCTGGGTGATTGCATTGGTAGGTGGGTTCACTCGTATCGTGACCACCCTTGTATTTATTTTATTCAGTTGTATCTGGAAATTCGATCAACCAAACTTGTATGTTGTTTCAGACTTAGAAAACCAGTTATGTATTATTTCGACCTTAGAGTCGCACGTTGTAGTATTATGGTTTTCAGGCTGATTTGAGTTTTCCTTTGAGTTTTGATCCTTGCTCTTGGGCGTTGTATATTATACTGCTTGCGTGGTTGTGACCGTCAATTGACGAAGAGCTAGCTCCTGCTTGGGGATGCCTTTTATCATTGTATATATGTTATTCTTGTTGTACCCCGTTCGGGGCCGGTATTTATAAAGGAAACTCTGCCGAAATTTTCAGAAAAGATATTGAGGATTTAAAATGTATATTCGACATACTTTTTTTTACAACCTTGTTTTAAAACATGTTTTGTTCACTTCTTAAAACTAGTTTTCCTTAGTTACTCCAAAAAAAATGGTTTTAGATTTCTAGGCTTTTGGCTTACTTGAATTAGATGGGGTCCTATAGATTTCATATGATTCAAGTGCCAGTCACGTGCTATTTTGGGTCGTGACAAAGTTGGTATCAGAGCGCTAGGTTAATCTTGGTTCGAGTCTAAGTTTGACTATGCGGAGCCTAGAGCGTTTATATATATACGGAACTTAGACTTAGTCGATGGGGTATTATACCCGAACTTTCGTCACGTAGGATGACCCTTGGTTGATAGAGTAGGTAGCTTGAGTAGAGTGATGTACCGTACGTATATTCCGCGGCATACTTACGATACGCTACTCCGCTTAAGAAACGTTAGGATGTACATTTCCTTGCACAGTATTATATTCATTCCTATGATCTATTCTCATCGATATTGGTTATGATTTTGCTGCCACGATTGCACGGACAGAGAGAGCTACGGCTAGAGTTGCGTCAGCTTGAGCTCGTCACGGATGAGGACTGACCAGGGTGTGATTCCAGAGGCGTACGATCGCGTATAGAGGCGTCGTTTTATTGTGTTTTCGCCCCATGAGCGTTAACAGATCGCTTTTACAAGATTTCCCAGATGTGCTGATCGGCACCAGAGGATCAGGCTACTGCTAGAGGCCAGCCAGAATGTGATGACCATTGATATATCGCTTATTCATGAAGATTGAGGCACTGTTCAGCGTACAGACGAATGAGCCAGTTGCTGCTGCAAATGACGAGATATTGCCCAGATGTTGGTGCTACTGCAGCTTGAGCATATACTCAGAGATATGATGGTGAGTCGCTAGTCACCTGAGGAGGAACGACTAGGACATGTGGTTCGTTCGCTTACCATGATGTGAGGTCATCAGATAGATTGATTGCAGATAGAGACGACTTCACGCAGATTCGTTGAGAGTCAATAGAGACGATTGAACGTCAGAAACCCATATTCCATGTTTAAAGTATTCGGAAAGACATGCAAGCAATTCCATGGACCCTCTAGAAGAATGAAATCCTAACTCGACATAATGACCGTGTGAAAGCCTTTGAACCTTAGGGTTTGCGGCAGTTCCGCGGTGCCATTAATGAGGCTTGGGTTTGCCCTTCTACGGCTGGACCACCGATGCTGTGGTATGTACTCGATACTATTAAACTGTGCCCAAGATGTTGAGCTCTTGGGGGATTATGAGGTTTTGACAAATCGATCGGATGGTTCGACATCTTTCGGATATCATATGATGGGACACATTGCTTGGGAGACTCCAGATACGAGTATAGCCGTTGGAGCGCAGCCCATGCAGCCACGAGAAGACGAGTCCGAAGCAGTCAACAGCAAAGAAAAATGGAGTAAAAGGTTCGTACGAGATCTTGATGAGATGACGTTTCACTCCGTCAACATCAGAGATATGATACGCATGCAGAGGCGTTGATTATAGATATATCTTGTAAGTCCACGTTGCCCACCCCGGTACTTGCGGGGAGGCGGAAAACGGAATAAAAATCAAATTTTTATCAACTTAGGCAACATGGACTAGACAAAGAAGGATCTTTGCTAAACAAAAACAAGCTAAAGCTAACTAGAAACTAGCTAAGTGTTAGAAAGGTTATACCTAGGGCTTTATGTCCTTCTCTCCTTGCTCCTTGGAGTAGTGGAAAGAGGTCACCTTTGTCGTCTTCTCACGTCGAAGAAAGATCCACCCGAAAGCCTCAACCTTTTGCTTCAACTCCAAGCTAGAAGTAACTAGGGTGTAAGAAGTGCTAATCCTTAAACCCTAGATGAGAGTAGAGATTATCAAGAAAGGGTTTTTCTCAAGCTCAAGTGTTTCTCAACACATGAGAGGGGAGAGCTTGAGGGAGAGGAAGAACAAGAGAGAGAAAGAAAAAAATAGAATGAGAGAAAAATAAACCATTCTTACATATATGTGTGAATTATTATAAATTGATAATTAGCTAGATAATTGTCATGGTTAATCCAGACATGACCATTATCATTTCATTTTTAATGCAAATTGCAAGGATCAAAGAGCATCTTCCAAATGAAATGATGATGGTCAAAGTGTCAACCTAGGTCAACAAGTCAAGGAGGTCAAATGGTCAACAACCATAACCATGCACAATTATATTAAACTAATATCAATTAACCATAATTCACACACATAAGCATTAGGGTTAATAAAATGACAATAGTCATTAACCCTAATCAAAGTCCTCTCCCTCTGTCTCAAGCAACTGTGCATACGCACCCGTATTCGTGATCCGAGGAACATGAATACAATGAGATAAAACCAATCCCAAATCTATACTAGGATCTGGCTTAAACCAAAGCCCGCTAGTATAAGCTGTCCGGACAGCAAACGTGCATAAGTGTGCGGATGTGAACGAACCCTGTCGCAAAACCATGCGACCTCTACTCATTTTGCCTAAAGGCGAATAGCTCTCTGTGTGGGACTCTAAAGACTCGACACTACGCTGGCAGTGGGTTTAACCACAGACCGCAAGCGGCACTAGCTGTACGTAACGGTCCCCAGGTAGATGTCGATAAGAAGACTGACGAGGTGAACCCCATCTGAACTCCTACTGAGCCTGTATATGACAGTCTCCGTACAGTCCGGTCTGTTCTTCTGATACATCGCATGGCGGGCCTAGGGGGCGGTGAACGTCAGTCCCCTAATAGCGGTACAAGTCGTGTCGGAGTGTAGCCCAGAACACCTTGAGATAACACTGGAAACCTACCAGTATATCTCGCTTGCCCTGGCCAGGGACTACTCGTGTAATGGCTCTCCTGGACACAGCGCGATGTCAACCCCCAATACCGGGAGAGACGAATCCTGTCTAACCGTCACTGCCTCTAAGTGCTTCGGGACTGCACCCAAAAACTATCTGTTTGCACGACTCCTTTGAGCCGTGGTAGGGTAGCAATCAAAATGCAGTGGGAACACACTCGAGGCGAAGTGACAGTGTCAAGTCAGCGGACTAAGCTGTACTCATGTCACCTGTGAACTGATAACTGACGATAGGTATAATACCAACCAACAGTTCCCGACGAGTCCTGTCCAGTGTACTCGTAACCTAACGAGCACCCGCATACTATCTCAAGTACGACATACTGACGGCTGTGGGATAGACCGTCTCCCACGCTGGGATGAGAAGAGCATACGCTAGTCTACTCCGGAGTATCGATGCCCTGTCTCGATAGTCCAACGACTAGGGACCTGTATAAGGATGTGCTTATAGATCACCCAGCTCCCACGAGTGTGAGCGCCATCACAACGCTGGTAATCAAGCAAAGATCCTAAGGGCTCTACTAATATGTATATCAGCGATATGCTAAAAGAAACACATGCACATATTAAAGCAGAGACAAACCAAGTAGCATACTACCATTTCGAGCAAGATTGTATATACAACTGTGAATATCCCAAGTTTCCATCAAGTAATATACAAGCTAGTATGATACAGTAATGGCCTCTAGGGCATATACACCAACAATCTCCCACTTGCACTAAGGCCATGTACTGACGTATCGAAAACCTATCATCTCGATCAGCCGCTCGAACTGAGTCTGGGGCAAGGCCTTGGTGAATGGATCTGCTGTGTTATCTTCTGAAGCAACCCTCCGAACCTCGATCTCCTGGCGATCTACGATCTCCCTGATCAGGTGATACCGCCTCAAGATGTGTCTGGATTTCTGATGGGACCTGGGTTCCTTCGCTAAAGCTATAGCCCCGTTGTTGTCGCAATACAGAGGTATTGGGTCAACAATGGACGGAACCACCTGAAGTTCTCTCAAGAACTTCCTCATCCAGACAGCTTCTTTTGCGGCATCAGATGTAGCGATGTATTCCGCTTCCATAGTCGAGTCAGCAACGGTTTCCTGTTTGGAGCTCTTCCAACACGCCGCCCCTCCATTGAGGGTAAAGACAAAACCCGACATGGACTTGGAATCAACCTTGTCACTCTGGAAGCTGGAGTCAGCAAAGGCCTCTATCTGGAGGTCTTTTCCGCCATACACCAAGAACATCTCCTTAGTCCTTCTCAGGTACTTGAGAATGTTCTTTACTGCTATCCAATGTTTCTCCCCAGGGTTTGACTGATACCTGCTTACCACACTCAGTGCATAAGCCACATCCGGTCTGGTACACAACATCGCATACATTATAGTGCCTACCGCAGAAGCGTAGGGTATAATAGACATGCGATCCCTCTCCAAATCAGTCTTGGGAGACATCTCTTTGGAGAGGGTGATCCCGTGACAAGCCGGTAAATTACCGCGCTTGGAATCTTCCATATTGAATCTCTTCAGTATGGTGTCGATGTACCTGGACTGCGAAAGTCCTAATATCCTCTTGGATTTGTCACGGTAGATCCGGATACCCAGAATGTATGAGGCATCACCCAGGTCTTTCATTGAGAACCTGTGTGACAAGAACCCCTTGACAGATTGTAGCATAGGAATATCATTTCCTATTAAGAGAATGTCATCCACGTATAAAACGAGGAATACTACAGTTCTCGCTACAAATCTACAATAGATGCATGGTTCATCTGGATTTTTGATAAAGCCAAATTCCTTGACCGTCTCATCAAAACAGATGTTCCAACTCCGCGATGCCTGCTTTAGTCCATAAATGGACTTAAGCAACTTGCACACCTTTCCGCTGCTCCCACTCTGAATGAAACCCTCTGGCTGGTCCATATAGACACACTCCTCTAAATGTCCATTTAGAAAAGCTGTCTTTACGTCCATCTGCCAAATCTCATAATCGTGAAAGGCAGCAATGGCAAGAAGGATCCGAATGGATTTCAGCATAGCTACTGGAGAAAAGGTTTCGTCATAGTCCAAACCAGGTCACTGACGAAAACCCTTTGCTACCAGTCTAGCTTTATAGGTCTCAACCTGTCCATCTATACCAATCTTCCTTTTCAATATCCACTTGCATCCTATGGGTTTTACCCCATCTGGAGCAATGTCCAACGTCCATACTTTGTTGGTGTACATGGACTCCATTTCGGTCCGCATTGCATCCAGCCATTTTACCGAGTCGACGCTCTGAATGGCTTGTTGGAAGCTAGTAGGCTCATTATAGTCTATGATGCAATCCTCTCTATCCCCGTCAATGAGAAAACCGTAGTATCTCTCGGGCGGATGAGACTGCCTACTACTCCTGCGGAGTGGCGTGGGAATGTCTTGATCTTTCGAACCCTCTGGTTCTACTAAGCTTTCAGTAATAGCTTGTGGTTCTGGAATTTCTTCCAGTTCTATTGCGCTCCCACTTATTTCTTTTTCTATGAACTGGTGTTCCAGAAATGGGCATTACGAGAAACAAGGACTTTTTGTTCCTCTGCGTAATAGAAAAGATACCCCCTGGAGTTCTTTGGGTATCCCACAAACTTGCACAGTACTGAGCGTGCCTCGAGTTTGTCCGCATGCTGCTTTTTGACATAAGCTGGACATCCCCAAATCTTCAAGTATTGAAGATAGGGTTTCTTCCCACTCCATAACTCATATGGTGTGGTAGGCACAGTCTTAGTGGGAACTCGGTTCAAAAGGTATGCAGCTGTTTCTAGCGCATATCCCCAGAACGATCGCGGCAACTCAGCGTTACTCATCATGGACCGTACCATATCCAATAGGATTCGGTTCCGTCTCTCCGATACACCGTTATGTTGCGGAGTGTATGGAGGAGTAAGCTGAGAGAGAATTCCATTCTCTTTTAAGTAACCCAGGAACTCGGCACTCAAGTATTCACCACCTCGACCAGATCTCAGTGCCTTGATACTTTTGCCTGTTTGTTTTTCTACTTCATTCTTATATTCCTGGAACTTTTCAAAAGCTTCGGATTTATGCTTCATCAAGAAGACATGTCCGAACCTCGAGAAATCATCCGTAAAAGTAATGAAGTAAGAATAACCGCTTCGCGCATGTGTAGACATTGGACCGCACACGTCGCTGTGTACGAGTCCCAAGAGCTCGCTCGCTCTTACTCCGTGTCCAGTGAACGGGGTCTTTGTCATCTTTCCCTTGAGACAGGATTGACAAGTTGCATACGATTGATATTCGAACGGATCCAAATATCCTTCTGTATGTAACTTAGTCAACCTTCTCTCATTGATGTGACCCAGTCTACAATGCCATAAGAAAGTTTTATTGATTTCTGGAGACTTTTTTTTGTGTGTATTCTGGACATTGAAAATCTGTGGTTGGTTTAATACGTATATACCGTTGTTCAATGTACCTGACCCAATCAAAACTTAATTAAGGTGAATGTTCACTACATTACTTACAAATGCAAATTCATAACCTTCTTTAGATAATAAAGATACAGAAATGATGTTACAGGTTGCATTTGGTACATAATAACAACTACGCAAAACCAAAAAGTGTCCATTTGACAATCCCACGTGATAGTCCCCCACGGCCTCAGCATCCATGCTAGCACCATTTGCAACTCTGAGGGTCATGTCACATGCCTTCAAAACTCTACGCTTTCTCAACGCCTGCAAAGAATTACAGATATGAGATCCTGATCCGGTATCCAATACCCAGGATGTAGAGTTTATTGATAGACAGTTTTCAATAACATACACACCTGAAGCTGAAGCTGCAACTCGCTTCAAATCCTGTGTTCTGACCTTCCAAGCCTTGCAATCCTGTTTCCAGTGACCACTTTTGTGACAATAGAAGCATTCTTCCTTCCCCACCAGCTTTCCCGCTATTTTTGTTGCTTTTCCTTTTCCCTTCGGATCCACTTTACCGACACCGCCTCTTGGTTTGGCGGGGGCTTTCTTCTTCTTACCCTTGGCTTTCGTCCTGGATCTAGAAGAGGAAGATCCTCCTACAAACAAAGTGGATGTCTCCCTACTTTTCTGTAGGGTGCCCCTCAGCACTCCTCAACATGTTCAGAAGTTCGGAAAGTTCAACCTCCTTTCCTTGCATGTTGAAGTTAAGGATAAACTGGGCGTAAGTGTAAGGAAGGGACTGGAGAATCAAATCAGTATAGAGTTCATTCTCCAACGTGGTCCCAAGGTCCGTGAGCTCCTCTATGTAGCCAATCATCTTAAGCACGTGTTCCGCTACCGATGATCCGACGGCCAACCTTGCCGAAAACAACTTCTTCGACACTTCGTATCTTGCGATACGAGACTGCTCTCCATACAGTTCTTTGTATGAAGAAATATGGACTCTAGGTTCATATTCTCATGCTTCCTCTGATGTCCGTTGTCCATCGAGGCAAGTACGAGGCATTTGGCCTTCGCGCAATCTATTTCCCATGTCTTACGGATTTCCCTATCCGCGACACTGGTTTTGGGACCTGGGACAGGGGGAGCTTTGGTGGTAAGGACATACCCCAACTTGTCGTAAGTGATTGCCATCTTGACATTCCTGAGCCAATCTTTGTAGTTTAGCCCTGTCAGTATGTTTTTATCTAGTAATAACTTAAGTCCGGTCATGTTGAATGGTCGCTGCAATTAGGAGAGAGAAAAGAAACACTTTAGCATGATGCTCTTGCAAGTTTAGAGTGATTTTTAGTTTGTCTAAACTGGATGGCTCCCACTGTCTCTCGAATCCTTTCTCAAACCGTAAAGAAAGGATTAGTCAGGATCAATCTCACCGTACAATACTTGCTTAACCGTTCAGCAAGGCCAGTGTCGGTACTTCGAGGGAGGTTATCCAACGCTTTCGTGAAGTTCCTTAATTAAGTAACCTCTTTTCCCAGTGGGCGTAGCCCCGCTAACACCTTTCTAGACACCTACTAGGTTTATAGCATTAATCGTTAAGTGAGAGTTTTCCCGAGGAGCAGCATATACTCACAGTAGGATCGGGATCCAAATATCATTGCGTGATAAAACCGAAGGAATCCTACCAGAATCATCACACTCCAAATGGTATGCAGCGCTAGCAAGTTTCAGTACTTATGAAACTCCCGATGTGGATTTTTGCCCCATGCTCTTATGACCTTGGCGTGAGGTCAAAATGTCATAAGTCACATGTCAAGTTCTTCCCATCATTATCCCTGTTAATTTGAACCCACCCGTACCTACCCTTGACGTAGGCCAAAATGGCAGTACGACTGTCTCAAACCAACGCATTCTATCTATGCAACAGATAAATATCCGGCAGCTACCAATCACTATGCCTTGGCGTGAGGTCAAAATACATAGCTTGAATACTACCGAATATTTAACTGAAATGATGGAGGGTTACGGATGGTTTTGGCGAAACCGTGAACGTAGTGAACTTGATATAATCGATGGAACGGGATAGCTTTTAAAAGGTGTGGTTCAAGCTCCGCGTTTAAAAGTTTAGTTTTGAAAAGAACCGAGTGGTTTTCAAAGTGTTCCAATCGACTTTTACTTGGTTTATTTTCTTGCATTAGTTCTTTTAATGCGTCCCATCATTTAATCCTCCCATTGCAGAAAACAACCAAAATATGACGTACGCTTATGCCATTCGCATTCGCCACGGGGCCCCGTCATCACCCGTTAGGTTACTTAACTAACGACAGAGCGGGGGCTGGGCTAGCGCGGCTGTAAAACATAAGCAACGCCTAAATAGTTATCATATATAAATATATAGCAATGATAGACATTACAGATCACAGATGAATAAATTGGATATACTAGGAATCCGCAATCCGTTCGAGCTTGCAACGAAAAGCAGATTACACGGTCGCGGTGAATAGCCAAATACCCCACCCAAGACCCCTACGGGTGCGGCAAACTACCCGCCAAGTACCCAAAGCGAAGCAACCTCCCTCAACACTGTGAGTAGGCCACTCGGCACTTCGAGATACCCGGTAGTTTGTGCACCCCCTCCATGGGTCTATCCTAGGAGCAAAAACAGTAAAAAGAATTATACAATGACGGCTACAACCCCGACCCGGTTGCGCGGCCATACAAATAATATTATTACATCAATTTACATATTACAATGAATGAAAGAAAAAGAAACACTCATCTCACATCCACCCCGGCTATTCACCCACGACAATCCAACGCATTCATATACACATACCATCATCAAACACAGATCACAGATATTTATAACCCCGACTAATCGACATATAGCGATTAGCCGACGTTCGATACATATAAACATCACAGATATAAGCCTTATAGTCAAAGTGTAGTGAAGTTCGAAAAAAATACGGATTCATAGGCCCCCAAAAATAAATTTCTATTCTGGAAAATCTGGGCACATATAAACCATCTTAAAAATCCCAAAACCAAGCCAGAAAAACACTGCACCAAACTCGACCCAGAGCCGAGCCAACTCGGCCGCGGTTGCGCGGCAATAGCTTGCTATTGCCGCGGAACCGCGGCGCTTTGGTCGATTCACTGGACCGGGTTTGGTGGCTTTCTTCACAAAACCCTGAGACGATTTTTGGAGTATGATAAATTTTATTTTGAGCAGGAAAAAATTTAACTGAAAGTTGGGTTTTTGAAAACTCGGGTTTTCGATTTTTCCGATTCGAACTTCCATACACTTTACTACCTAGCTAGTTTATATTTAGTTAGGCTCTGATACCACTGTAAGTCCACGTTGCCCATCCCGGTACTTGCGGGGAGGCGGAAAACGGAATAAAAATCAAATTTTTATCAACTTAGGCAACATGGACTAGACAAAGAAGGATCTTTGCTAAACAAAAACAAGCTAAAGCTAACTAGAAACTAGCTAAGTGTTAGAAAGGTTATACCTAGGGCTTTATGTCCTTCTCTCCTTGCTCCTTGGAGTAGTGGAAAGAGGTCACCTTTGTCGTCTTCTCACGTCGAAGAAAGATCCACCCGAAAGCCTCAACCTTTGGCTTCAACTCCAAGCTAGAAGGAATTAGGGTGTAAGAAGTGCTAATCCTTAAACCCTAGATGAGAGTAGAGATTATCAAGAAGGGGTTTTTCTCAAGCTCAAGTGTTTCTCAACACATGAGAGGGGAGAGCTTGAGGGAGAGGAAGAACAAGAGAGAGAAAGAAAAAAATAGAATGAGAGAAAAATAAACCATTCTCACATATATGTGTGAATTATTATAAATTGATAATTAGCTAGATAATTGTCATGGTTAATCAAGACATGACCATTATCATTTCATTTTTAATGCAAATTGCAAGGATCAAAGAGCATCTTCCAAATGAAATGATGATGGTCAAAGTGTCAACCTAGGTCAACAAGTCAAGGAGGTCAAATGGTCAACAACCATAACCATGCACAATTATATTAAACTAATATCAATTAACCATAATTCACACACATAAGCATTAGGGTTAATAAAATGACAATAGTCATTAACCCTAATCAAAGTCCTCTCCCTCTGTCTCAAGCAACTATGCATACGCACCCGTATTCGTGATCCGAAAACATGAATACAATGAGATAAAACCAATCCCAAATCTATACTAGGATCTGGCTTAAACCAAAGCCCACTAGTATAAGCTGTCCGGACAGCAAACGTGCACAAGTGTGCGGATGTGAACGAACCCTGTCGCAAAACCATGCGACCTCTACTCATTTTGCCTAAAGGCGAATAGCTCTCTGTGTGGGACTCTAAAGACTCGACACTACGCTGGCAGTGGGTTTAACCACAGACCGCAAGCGGCACTAGCTGTACGTAACGGTCCCCAGGTAGATGTCGATAAGAAGACTGACGAGGTGAAGCCCGTCTGAACTCCTACTGAGCCTGTATATGACAGTCTCCGTACAGTCCGGTCTATTCGTCTGATACATCGCATGGCGGGCCTAGGGGGGCGGTGAACGTCAGTCCCCTAATAGCGGTACAAGTCGTGTCGGAGTGTAGCCCAGAACACCCTGAGATAACACTGGAAACCTACCAGTATATCTCGCTTGCCCTGGCCAGGGACTACTCGTGTAATGGCTCTCCTGGACACAGCGCGATGTCAACCCCCAATACCGGGAGAGACGAATCCTGTCTAACCGTCACTGCCTCCAAGTGCTTCGGGACTGCACCCAAAAACTACCTGTTTGCACGACTCCTTTGAGCCGTGGTAGGGTAGCAATCAAAATGCAGTGGGAACACACTCGAGGCGAAGTGACAGTATCAAGTCAGCGGACTAAGCTGTACTCATGTCACCTGGAAACTGATAACTGACGATAGGTATAATACCAACCAACAGTTCCCGATGAGTCCTGTCCAGTGTACTCGTAACCTAACGAGCACCCGCATACTATCTCAAGTACGACGTACTGACGGCTGTGGGACAGACCGTCTCCCACGCTGGGATGAGAAGCGTATACGCTAGTCTACTCCGGAATATCGATGCCCTGTCTCGATAGTTCAACGACTAGGGACCTGTATAAGGATGTGCTTATAGATCACCCAGCTCCCACGAGTGTGAGCGCCATCACAACGCTGGTAATCAAGCAAAGATCCTAAGGGCTCTACTAATATGTATATCAGCGATATGCTAAAAGAAACACATGCACATATTAAAGCAGAGACAAACCAAGTAGCATACTACCATTTTGAGCAAGATTGTATATACAACTATGAATATCCCAAGCTTCCATCAAGTAATATACAAGCTAGTATGATACAGTAATGGCCTCTAGGGCATATACACCAACATATCTTCCAGAAGGAGTCGCGATGAGCATACAGCCGTTCCGGAATGAGAAACAGATATAGTAAAGATGATAACTTCCGGGCAATTCGGCAGAAACGAGATTTGAGAGAGACCCCGACAAGACCTTTCAGGAATACTATATGAGAAGACCTGGACCCAGGAGTGGTCATATTGTGCACACCCAGCAGGCCAGAGTTCGGCATCGTCGACGAGATAGTTGACCAGGTTCGGATAGAGGACCTTTCCCAGATGCGTTGTGAATTGATCAAGAAAGGACGAGTATGGTGTATACCTTCGCAGGTTGGGACGAGTTTCCGAGGACGTGTTCGGCCAGATATCTTCTGCAGAGTGATGAAGATACCGAGTTCGTGATTTCGAGTCCGTGTGAGAGACTTCGGATAGACCGTAGCCGAGAACATTTGCAATGCGCACATAGAGACATGACATCGGAGTAGATGATGATATAGACAAGTGGGACAAGATGTTCGTGCGAGATGCTGACGAGCTGTTGTTAATCCCCCTTAAGGTTAAAGGTCGGATATGTCTACAGAGGCATTGGGTTGCGACCAGTTTCCGAGGAAATGCTATGTTGAGGACGCAGATGACCAGAGAAGTGCCAGGACGGAATCGCCCCCGTTAGCACACCTGACAGGGCCGAGAGCCGATTGATTGCGAGATAGGTAATCCGCAGAGAAGATAAGGTCCCAAAGACAGAGGACACCAGACCGTGAGCAAGAGGCAAGTAGAGACCTTGCGCTACTAGCATTGGATGCACCGACACCTTCCCAACTTTGAAGAAGGATATATTGAAGACCGTATTTATCATTTGTGATTTTGTGATTCGATTATCACGTATCCGTCACCTTGGATTTTGGTATTTTGGGAGATCTGTTCGCATGATTTGGTCTTGATGGCTGAGTTCCGTGATTTCTGTTTTCGTGCACCATGGTTGCACCTACTGGGTATTTATATTTTGCGCATAGTTATTACGCTTGAGGTATTGATTGTGATTTCATGCCTATTTTATGCCGGTGATTTGATTTACGCTTCCAGCATAGTTTTCATGCACTTTTAGTATTTTGATTTGATTTGTGCACGCTGATGCACATGGTTGTGAGCTTATACACCACGGTATACCTGATTTGGTTTGAGCCGTATGGTATACCGTCGATTTTGATTCTGATATTGATGTTGATTTCTTGCACTCCGTGCATTTGATTTGGATTTTCGCGCGTGTTGAGCGCATGTTTTGAGGTACGATTTTAGTGCACACCAGATGCACTAATTCGGGATTCTTCGTGCATGTCAGATGCACCTGATTTGGCTGTCAGGCACACACGTTGCCTATGACAGATATTTCGTGCACACCTGTTGCACCTAGATGATGTTTCTGTGCACATGTATGGCACATATATGGATTTTGATTTCCGTGCGCACCAGACGCACAGGGTATTCTTATATACATTTTTAGGATTTATTCCTTATGGACCAGTACGTTTTTATAATATTTGCTCTGTGTTTTCGTACTGAGCAGGACTAGTCAGAGGACAGTACCTGGATATATTTTGCATGCATTGATAGTTATCGAAGGGATTTCCAAAAAAGAGAGCTATAGTCTCAGTATTTACCTACGTGTCCGATACGACACGAAACGTTTAAAACAAGGAAACCCTTCTAAATTGTTTTCAAAACGGCGGAACGTACATATTAAACAAAAGATATATACGTATATGGTTATGTTATTATAAGAGACGTCCGCCACTGTGCAGTGTTATGCGCATCGCACAGCGACTTAAAAGGGTTTGGCATGCATTTTCTTCAGATATTTACATGTATAGATTTGATGTCTACATGTATGGTTATGATATATATCATATTGGTTTTGTTTCGGATTTGACATTTGTGTCTTTACCATGACCCCGATGATTGCGGGATGCATGACGGAGTTTTGATTTTGAGTTATCTGCTCATTTCACATGCGCATGCATTGCGCTATGATGTGTTTTATGTATTGATGATTTCGGAACCCGACGACTTGGACTTTTTATTGAAATGTTTTAGAATTTGGGGGTTTAAAAGTTAAATTCGGGGACCGAATTTCTTTAAAGGGGGAAGATTGTAACATTTCAAAAAAATAAAATATTATTTTTGGGAATTTTATAATTTAATATTAATTTTAAATGAATATTTTAATATTTCGGTATAATTAAATACCGATAAATTGGGAAAATTATAGAAATTATTAAAAGAGGGTGTTTTATGTGAATTATGTAATTTTTAAGTTTTTATGATTAATTATATGCTGATATAGTGCTAATCGCGATTAAAAATCGCTAATCGCGTTTAAGCTTGTTTTGTGCAAAATATGCACCATATAATTTTACCCTTGTTACATAATTTTTCCATGGCTTTCCTTCATGTTCTAGCATGGTTGTTGATTGTTGGAAAATAGAAAAGAAAAAGGGGGAAAAAGAATAAAGAATGGAATAGTGTGAGGTATGGGTGAGAGAGAGAAAGTGAGGGTTACCTTTGACCCAAGTCTTGAGCCATTCCTCCTCCATTTCCTCACTCATTTCTCTCCCTCTCTCTTATATTGCTGCTGCCCCTCTCTCCCTCTTCACAAAATCCCCCAAAACACCATGAAAATCAACTCAAAACCCAAATCCCATTTCACAAAAAGGATGCACAAGCTCAAGGGAAACACATTGGACCAAGAAAGAAGAGATTTTGAGGACTTTGAGCAACTCAAGAAAATTCTTGAGTTGCCAAAGGAGCTAATTTCTGCACCATTAGAGTAGTGTTTCAATTTCTTATGCATCCATACATGTTTCATGTCGATATTGAGTGGTTATGTGGACTTAGAAAATTCTAGTTAGGGTTTGAGGGAACTTTGGGTTGTGATGGGTAATTAAGCTCAGTAGAGGCCACACAAACCCCCTAGTGCTAGAACCCAGGCCTAAACCAGAGACTTGAAACCCAGAATACGGATTTAGAAACTCGATATCGGAAAATTGTGGAATCTGTGAGGGTTAATTGAAATCTGCCATCACTAGAAGACTCTGAAAATCATTTTGTGAACACAGAGAGATGTGCAGGCACCCAGGAAGCTAACCCCAAAACCCCAGAACCTATCTCCCATTGCATGCCGCTAATTAATTCCTTCTGGCCGCAATTTGCAGCCAGAGCAGGCGAGAAATGGTTCGTTTTTGTTCTAGGGCCTTATCTCCAGTAAATTAGACCCCTGGCATATGCAAAATTGTCCAATTTGATCTAGGGTAGAATCTGGAGCCTTTTTCCTAAGTAGCTGTTTTAATTCGTGTTTTCGTTTTGCGTATTTTAAATTCTGGATTTGTATAATTGCGTTTTACCTCGATTACTTGGCATTTATACGACGATATCGAGGATAGTTTGATGGTTTTGAAAGCGCAGTCCGTAGGTTATAACCTATAGGCCTTAGCAGATCGTTTGGTTTTCTCGATGTGATTTTAAGGTTTATTTGCGATTGTGTTATCTTGTAGGTACCTTCTCAAGGGCTTCATACGATGAAGAAGATGAAGGCGACATCGACACCGACACGCAGGATATAAGGTGAGTAAATTATATCTACGGGGGAAGTCGGGTGGAAGGCGTATAGCACCCCCGCAGTTCGATGTTTAGTATAGTATATATGTACTATTTATGATAGCTTATTGTGTGTCGTGGATATTTGAGATGAGATTAGGTGTACTATGGTTAGATTAGGACGTAGAAGTAAACTAGTATTGTTCCTAGTTGCGAACCCTAGAATAGGCTTACACCCACACATATACACATGCATATTCGTTATACATATACCTAGATGACGAGAATAGTGGATGATATTTGGAGATGAGTGGATGATATTGGGCAGAGTGCCATGAGATCGGTGATATATTGTGATTCGTATTTGGGATACGACATGTGATTTTAGCGGGCCTTCGGACGTGTGTTTCACATAAGCATTTATATAGATGGTGTCGATTTGTACTAGACTTAGATCAGTACCCCAGATTATGTGATATGATGATAATGATACCTGATATTTGATGAGAGGAATGTGATATTGACTCGTACCCAGCTTTTGGGATGCCGTACGACGATTTACCGTACGAGCTTCATATTGATGATAGATCCGCACTCATGACTCGAGGATGTTATATGATATTGTATCGTACGCGGTACCTTTAAGGAGGGATCACTGTTCATATCAGATTTTTGCATTTTCATACCGCCCAATTTTTATCACATTGCATATCGGTAGATACTCTTGAGCCGTGTTTGCTAGTCAATTGCAGGATACATGTTCTCGGTTCTAAAACAGTGAAATTCATGGAAAACACGACAAAATCCGGGTTCCTACCAACCACAGATAAAACACGGTCTCCGCTCTTCATCCGTATGTTGCCAGATACCAGTTTAGGAAGACAAAATGGCAAATCGATTGTCACCTTCATGCACAAGGCTCAATGGCAACAACAAGTTCCAAGAAATCTACGCGGAGCTCGAGGCAATCATGCCAAATCTTGACAAAAAGTCCACCTTTCCCTCAACAGAAATTCTGGAAGAAATGTGGAAGTATTGTCAGAAAACACATATGCCAAATTACAGAGAAAAGCAAACCAGGGGACCACAAGAAAAACGAGACCCCAACTCTACTATAGGGCCGCGGATCCGCGGCCAATAGGGGGTCTAGGCCGTGGATCCGCGGCCATATGGTGGCAGCAGTTGACCATTTTTTAGGGGTTTTTGGTCTTTGTATATTTGTTCTGGTGGTTGCCCTAGATTTCCATTCTCCAGCCTATAAATAGCCCAGAACTTTGTGAAGGAAAGGGTCCATTCTTGTATTTTCATTTTGCTAGGATTAGTTGTGTTTCTTCTTCCTCTTCTCACCTCTTCTCCATTGAAACTTGTAGTGAGCTTGTGAGTGAAGAGTGATGAATAAAGAAGAACCATTTATTATCATGCTTGTCTCTTTATCTTGTTAATTGTTGTAATTTTAATTTGTTAAGTAGTTGTTGTTATTTTCTTGTTGTTTCTTTCTTCTCTCTTTTTCTTTATCCTTAATACGACAATGATGCTTACGCTCGATCCTCGCCAAGGTGAGGTCGCAAATAGCTAGTCGTATTCTTCTAATCTCCTTCTTTCTATCTTCCTCTTTTGTTTTGTTTTATTTTTCAGTATCATGATGTGTGAGTAGTTCATACTTGTTAGGGTAGGATAAGGGAAGTTTGAGAGAAGGAAATCTCTCTCACTCTTTCCTTGCCCAACAGCTTAAATCGACTCCCGTTAATTGAACCACAATCCGCTCCTTACGGCACCCTATCCTACATGATAGCGGTGATTCCGTAGTGAGACCGGTTGTGGTTGAATTAACCGGAGGTTATGGCTAAGAGCCAAGAACGGACGGACAAGCACCAAAAGGAAGGACTTATGCGTTGGAAAGCCTAGCTTATACTCGCAAGTTCCTTCCTAGTCGTGCTAATCCCCGTTGTTGCCGATTACCGTAACACCGATATTAAGAGGGGAAACGAAAGATGTGGAGACTCCTAACTCAAACTAACCTAATCCTAACCCTAACAAGCTCTCTTTAAATATCAACTCAACACTTAGATAACCACAACAAAATCTGAAAAACCGGACTTAACTCGTTAAAGCACATAGAAAAAGATTCCCATCTCCCTGCGGACGACCCGTACTCAACCGGCTAGCTACAAGCGAAACCGTCTTGATTGCGGTATTTAACTAAAACTTGAACACGCAGAATCGCTAACAATCAATCACCGAAATTTTCAGAAAAGACATTGAGGATTTAAAATGTATATTCGGCATACTTTTTTTTTACAACCTTGTTTTAAAACATGTTTTCTTCACTTCTTAAAACTAGTTTTCCTTAGTTACTCCAAAAAAAATGGTTTTAGCTTTCTGGGCTTTTGGCTTACTTGAAATAGATGGGGTCCTATAGACTTTATATGATTCAAGTGACAGTCACGTGCTATTTTGGGTCGTGACAGTTTATGATTTTTACACCTTGGTACACTCGGTGTTACTTTTTACGCATTTGAGTTATTGTTTGGGGTTTGTGCACAGGATGCACTGTATTTGTATTTCTTGCACAGAATGTGCCAGTTTTATGTTTCGTGCGTTTATCGCACCAGATTTATACTTCGTACATTTGTTGCACCGGATTTATATTTCGTGCATTTGTTGCACCGGATTTATATTTCGTGCTTTTGTTGCACCTGACTTTGGTTTGATGTCATTCGATATGTTGATCTTGATTTCATGCCTATGATATGCATATGATTTGACTTATGCTTTCGGCATAGTTTTCATACACTTTTAGTGTTTTGATTTGATTTGTGCATACTGATGCACATGGTTGTGAGATTATATATCGCGGTATACCTGATTTGGATTGAGCCGTATACCGTCGATTTTGATTCTGGTATTGATGTTGATTTCTTGCACTCCGTGCACCTGATTTGGATTTTCGCGCGTGTTGGGCGCATGTTTTGAGATGCGATTTTAGTGCACACCAAGTGCACTAAATCGAGATTCTTCGTGCATATCAGATACACCTGATTTTGCTGTCAGGCACACACGTTGCCTATGACAGATGTTTCGTGTACACCCGTTGTACCTAGATGTTGTTTCTGTGCACATGTATGGCACATATATGGATTTTGATTTCCGTGCGCACCAGACGAATAGGGTATTCTTATATACATTTTGGGATTAATTTCTTATGGAGCAGTACGTTTTTATGATATTTGCTATATGTTTTCGTACTGAGCAGGTCTAGTCAGAGGACAGTACCTAGATATATTTTGCATGCATTGATAGTTGTCAAAGGGAATTCCAAAAAGCGAGCTATAGTCTCAGTATTTACCTACGTGTCTGATATGACACGACACGTTAAAACAAGGAAACCCTTCTAGATTGTTTTCAAAACGGTGGAACGTACATATTAAACAAAAGATATATACACATATAGTTATTTTCTTACAATAGACGCCCGCCACTGTGCCGCGATACGTGCATAGCACAGCAACATGAAAAGGTTTGGCATGCATTTTCCTCAGATATTTACATGTATAGATATGATGTTTACATGTACAACTCTGATTTATATCATTTTGGTTTTATTTTGGATTTGACATTTGTGTCTTTACTATGACTCCGATGATCGCGGGATGCTTGACGGAGTTTTGATTTTGAGTTATCTGCACATTGTTCATGCGCATGCATTGCGTTATGTTACGTTTTATGTATTGATGATTTCGGAGCCCCGACGACTTGGATTTCTTATTGAAATGTTTTAGAATTTGGGGGTTTAAAATTTAAATTCGGGGACCGAATTTCTTTAAGGCGGGAAGATTGTAACAT
Source organism: Agapanthus africanus (assembly GCA_030015575.1). Lineage (NCBI taxonomy): Eukaryota > Viridiplantae > Streptophyta > Magnoliopsida > Asparagales > Amaryllidaceae > Agapanthus > Agapanthus africanus. Next base: position 326,637,724 of record CM057346.1, on the reverse strand, counting down.
TTCAAAAAAATAAAATATTATTTTGGGGAATTTTTATAATTTAATAATAAAATATTGAATATTTTAAATTAGGCGGTATAATTAAATACCGATAAATGGGGAAAAATTTGGAAAATTATAGAAATTATTTAAATAGGGTGTTTTTTGTGAATTATGCAATTTCAAGTTTTTATGATTAATTATATGCTAATTTAGTGCTAATCGCGATTAAAAATCGCTAATCGCGCTTTAATCATGTTTTGTGCAAACATGTACCATATCTTTTTTTTTACACTTGTTGCATTTTACCACATGTTTTTATGGGTGCATGGCTTTTGTTTTGGGGTCACTATTGAGGAGAGAAGGAAATTAGAAAAGGGAAAAGAAAAGAATAGAATATGCAAGTATGGGTAAGAGAGAGAAAGAGTGGGTACGGGGTCAACCATTGGACTTGGCCATTCCTTTGTCATTTCTTCCACTCATTTCTCTCCTCTCCTCTCCTCATCCTCTTGCTGCTGCTGCTGCACCCCCTTCCTCCTCCATCTTCAACCCCCCAATACTCCATGAAAAACAACTCAAAACCCAAATCCCATTTCATTAAAAAGATGCACAAGCTCAAGGGAAGCACATTGGACCAAGAAAAATCAAATTTTGGACACTTGGGGCAACTCAAGAAAATTCTTGAGTTGCCAAATGAGCTATTTTCTGAACCTTTAGCTTGGTATTTCCATTACTTTTACCCCCATATTAGATTAGAACCGATATCGTGTGGTTTGGATGAACTTTGAAAACTCTAGTTAGGGTTTAGGGAAACTTTGGGTTGTAATGTGTAATTAAGATGTAAGTCTACGGTAGCGCCCCGGCCGTCTGTCCGAGGCCAAAATGCAGAAACGAAAACTTTTTCTAAACTAGAAACCGGCGCTATCGTATACTTTATCCCGGATCGAACCATTAACCTATAAACTAGCAACTAGAGAAGGGTTGGAAAGGCTATACCGATCGATCCGTGTCCTTCGGTCTTTGGCCACCATCCCAAGCTCCTCGCGGCATCTCCGAGCTCCGGTTTCCTCGTCGGAAAGGGCACCACATCTTCGAGTCTCTTTACAGGCTCCCGCCTCATCCGAAGCAGCTCAGACACGAACTTAGCTAGCCGACGTGTCCAAGGTGAAGTAGAGAATGTGTGTGATCACTTTGTCTCAAACATCCATTGATTCTCATCACATGAGAGTGTATGGATGGAGGTTAGAGATGAAGCCATTGATGGAATTTGTGAGCTAGAGGAAGAAGAAGAAGAGGAGCCATTTTCTTTCTTTTGTTCTATGATAAAATGAGAGAGTGAGAATCAAAAATACAAGACCAAACACTTTACAATGGCTGCCCTTCTCTCTCTTCCTCTCAAGTCAAACCACAAATCAATCACATAATGTGACATTAGCACAAGAAAAGAGACCATGAGTCACAAATGATGTCCATGTCACATTTAATGCACAAAATGATGAATTAATCTCACAATTTCCATTTGTAAACATTAATCCAAATATTTACAACAATAAAAAGATACGGCAACATCTAAAGTAAACTCGTGACGGATCACAAGGATACCCCTCACCTGTATATACATACCTACATCCGCATTCTGACTGAATGCGAATGCGATAAGACTAAACTAATCCAAAAAATCTAATACTAGGATCCGGCTTAAACCAAAGCCCACTAGTATGATCCGCCCGATCATGATTCGTGCACTACTGCACGTATATGATCGAACCCTGCCATAATACCATATGGCCTCTACAACGTTTCGCCCGAAACTTGAAAACTGTCTGTGGGGGACTCTAAAGACTCGTCAATATTTTGGCTGTGGATTTAACCACTATCACGTCAGAGGTACTAGCTGTACATAACGGGCTACCAGGTATTGACCAAAAGGGAGGTCGATGAGCGAACTCATCCTGACACCCTACTGAGCCTGTCAGTGACAATATCCGTACAGTCCGGTCAGTTCGTCTATGAGCATCGCATGTCGGGCCTAGGGGGTTGGTAAAAGTCAGACCCCTAAAAGCGGTACAAGTCGTGTCGGAGTGTAGCCCAAAACACCCTTAGATACTACTGGAATACTTACCAGTAAATCTCCTGCCTTGGCCAAGGACTTCGTGTAATGGATCTCCTAGACACAGCGCGATCTCACCCCAATACCGAAAGAGACGAATCCCCTACCGATCCGCTCACTGCTTCCATATGGCTCGGGACTGTACCCAACTAAAACCTGTTTGCACGACTCCTTTAAGCCGTGGTAGGGTAGTAATCAAAGCACAGCGGGAACTCACACGAGACAAATGACGATCTCAGGTCGATGAACTAACCTGTACACATGTCACCAGGGAACTGTTATCTGACGTCGGGTATAATACCAACTAGCATATTCCCGGCGAGTCCTGTCCGGTGTACTCATAACCCAATGAGCACCTGTATACATCTTAGGTGAACCAACTGACACCAATGGCTTGTGAGACCAGCCACCGCCCCTCGTCGGGGTCTCGACTGTATACACTAGTCTACTAATGGAGTATCGATGCCTAGTCTCGAAACTCCCACGACTAGGGACCACTTTAAGGATGTGCTTATAGACCCCAGCTCCCACGTATATGATCATCATCATACTGCTGGCCGTCAAGCAAGAATCTTATAGGCTCTATCAACGTGTAATAGCGACCCGTAAGGTCACCTAAAGCAGTACACGATGATAAAGATAAACCAGATAGTATACTATTATCTTGAGTAAGACTGTCCTACCGGTATAGGTCCTCCCTCAATCATTGCAATCACGTGCCTGCGATCCAATAATTGACTCTGAGAGCACTATATCCAACAATTAAGCTCGGTAGAGGCCACACAAACCCCCTAGTGTTAGAATTCAGACCTAAACCAGAGACTAGAACCCCGGAATACGGATTTAGAAAAGCCGATATCGGAAAATTATGGATTCTGTGAGGGTTAAATGAAATCTGCTAACACCCGGAGCCTCTGAAAATTTTATTGCAAACACAGAGAGATGTGCAAGCACCTAGGAAGCTAACCCCAAGACCCCAACCCCTGAATCCAATTCTAGGCTGCAAATAAAAGCTTTCTGGCCGCAAATTGCGGCCAGACCTGGGCCATCTGGTCTCATTCTTGTTCTGTAGTCCCCTCATCAGTAAAATAGACCTTTGGCATATGCAAAATTAACCAATTTGACCTAGGGTGAAATCTGGGACCATTTTCCTGAGTTGCTGTTTTGATTCGGAGTTCGTTTCTCGTATTTTAAATTCTGGATTTGCGTATTTGTGTTTTACCTCGATCACTTGACGTTTGTATGACGATATCGAGGGTTGTTTGATGGTTTTGAAAGCGTAGTCCATAGGTTTTAACCTATAGGCCTTAGCGTGTCGTTTTGAAAGCCGATATTTAAGATATGTTGTTACCTGAGGCACTGACACGAGCACATGGGATTACACTTATGTATTGATGTTTACCCTTGCCATCTTATCATGCTTCAGACTTATTCATTTGAGGTTTATATAAATAATTGATCGTATTGACCTAGAATTGTGTCATGCATACGATTTCTGCTCTGTGATGTTTTCTATTCACGAGTTGGCAACTCACCCCCGTTGTGCCACAGTTCTTGCAGGTTTTGCCGTACAGGTTCCATTGCGGCTTTCTGGCACACTGCTTCCCTTACGAATGATTTGCTTTGGTAGGTGGGTTCTTTTGCATCAGAACCACCATTGTATATGTATTATTCAGTTGTATCTAGTAATCCCATCAACCAAACTTGTATATTGTTTCAGACTTAGAAAACCAGTTATATATTATTTCGACCTTAGAGTCGCGCGTTGTAGTATTATTGTTTTCATGCTGATTTTGAGTTTTCCTTTGAGTTTTGATCCTCGCCCTTCGGCGTTGTATATTATACTGCTTGCGTGGTTATGACCGTCGATTGACGAAGAGCTAGCTCCCGCTTGGGGATGCCTTTTATCATTGTATATATGTTATTCTTGTTGTACTCCGTTTGGGGCCAGTATTTACAAAGGAAACTCTGCCGAAATTTTCAGAAAAGACTATAGATTTTAAAAATGCATATTCGGCTTACTTATTTAAAAACCTTGTTTTTAAAACATGTTTTCTTCACTTCTTAAAACTATTTTCCTTCAGTTATTATTTAAAATGGTTTTAGATTTCTGGGCTTTTGGCTTACTTGAATTAGATGGGGTCCTATAAACTTCATATGATTCAAGGGCCAGTCACGGACTATTTCGGGTCGTGACACCGGGTTCCATTGAGCCACAACTAAAACTCGACGTTCCCCTGATCGTGTGGATAGCCTGTGCAATTAAATCCTAGACCCCTACGGGCGCGGCAAGTTACCCGCCAAAACCAGAAGAGAGGCAGCCCCTTTCAACAAAATGAATGGGCCACCCAGCACTTTACGGAATCCGGTAACTTGAGCACCCCTCCTTGGGTCAACCTATATCCCCTACGAGTGCGGCGAATAGCCCGCCAATTCTAGAGTGAAGCCCCATCCGTCTCAAAGCCATGAGATGCGGGCTCATTGCCCTTTAGAACCCGGCTATCCGTGCACTCCACCGTGGGGTAATCCGAGTACAGAAAGTAAGATATGTACAACGGTGACATCGACCTCAACCCGGTTGTGCCCCAAAAGAATAATATACAAACAGGCAGTGACGGCAGTCCACATGTCGGACGCTCGCCCCGCGATATCAAATGTACAAATAAAACTAAACTGCACTAACATTGCATACAAGCTATCCACCACGACAAATCCGCAACAACACAGCACAACACAGAACATCAACGTGAATGTCACATTCGCAAATCCGTCTAAAAGAGCTATAGCAATTAGACAAGATTTACCGCTCGAATGATATTCACGGTCGCATATATAATTTAAGTACTGCGAACTAACTTATTTAAATTTCGATCGACAAAATTTCCCGAAGTGGGCCCCAAGCACAAATCCAGTACTGTAACAAATCTGGGCCCAAACAAAATATTCCAGAAACCGCAATTCCACACAAAAGACCAGCACAAGAAAAACAGTGCACTGAAGCCACATAACTGCAGCAGAACCGCGGCCAAAACGTGGGTATTGCCGCGATTCCGTGGTGTTACTGTAGACTCACGCTACCAAATTTCTACAGAGGTCTTAAAAAAGCCTGCCTGATTTTCTAACATACCCAAAATAATTTTTCGACCACAAAAAATTTTCGACAGAAACTCAGAAAATTGAAATGCGATTTCGAAAATTTTGATCAATCGATATTTTAAACATGTTAGAACAAGCTAGTAAAGATTAATGGCATGGCTCTAATACTATGTTGTTAGTTATATGTATGCCTTAGAGGCTATTACTGTACATGCGATGTATATTGTAGTGGATACTTGGACATATATAGGAAGGACTTTCTTGCTCATCATGATAGTTTGCTATCTGGTTGCACTTTATCTTAACATGTAAACAAATACTGTTTTGTGATCACATGTTGATAAAGCCCTTAGGATGAGTACTTGACTGCCATGACTATGATGTAGATCATATTAGTGGGGACTGGGTAGTCGATAAGTACATCCTTCAAATGTTCCTAGTCGTGGGAGTATCGAGATAGTGCATCGGTACTCCAGAGTAGACTAGCATATGCGCTTCTTGACCCATATGATGGGCGATGGATGATCCCATATCCATTAGTGTTTGACATTAAAGAAGGTATACGGGTGCTCAGTGGAGACTGGGTACACTGGACGGACTCGCCGAGAACTCCTAGATGGTATTATACCTATCGTCGGATAGCAGTTCTCTGGTGACACTGGTACAGGTTAGTCTGTAGACCCGAGATCGTCATAGAGTCTTGTGTGATTCCTACTGTACTTTGATTTCCACCATACCACGGTCAAGAGATCATGCAAAACGGTGGTTTTTGGATACAGTCCCGAATCACATGGAGGCAATGAGCGATAGGAGGGGTTTCATCTCTCCCGGTATTGGGGGTTGATATTGCACAGTGCTCAATTGGCCATAACAGGAAATCCCTGGTCAAGGTTGCTGAGATTTATTGGTAAGTGTTACCAGTAGTTTCTCGAACCGTTATGGAACTTGCATCGGCATGACTTATCAGGTTATTGGGGTCTGACGTTAAACCACACCCCAGGCTGTGATATGCGACATATCAGACGAAGAGACCGGACTGTACGGTAGTGTTACTGATTGGACTCGCAGGAGTTATAGCAGGCTTGCTTGCTGATCTTCTGATCGCTCAATACCCGGGTGGCCGTTACGTTTAGTAGACCGCTTGTGGCTTGTGGGTGTTTGGTATGATCATCACCTACTGCCGGCGTATTGACGCGTCTTTAGAGTCCTACATAGAGGTTTCCTGGTTCATGCGAAACGGAGTAGGAGCGCATATGTGATATGTACGGGACCGAGATTAATGCAAGTATGTGATACCGCATTCTAATCTCGCGATTTGTGATATCGGTCGGTTATATGTATTATAGCCGGATTATTAAATCAAGAGTTGATTTAATAATTTAATGTATAATTATATATTTGATATATTATATTACATTAACTAATATTTAGCTCACTAATGATTTCTTTTCTCACTTGATGTGCACATTGTATATATATGTGATATGTATATTTGTGTACATGTATTGTGTCATGTTTGATGATACATACAAGATGGGTGTATGAGACTTATACCATGTTGTTGGGGTAAAAATTTACACCCTGGTTGACCAAGTCAAAATCAAAGTCAACCCCAAGCCAAGTGGGCCCATGCCCGGGTCAAGCCCGAACATGAAGCGGCCGGCCTCCCCCCATGCCAAGATAAAAATTTTGTAATAAATAATTTTGTTGTATTTCTTTTATTTTATTTTATGAATAAATGTAAGAAAAATAGGCATAAAGCCAAATTTTTGTAAAGCCCATGGCTTATGTGCAAAAAGAAATGGCACATGAGCCATGGGATAGACAAAATGCCATTTTGTGAAGCCCAAGGGGCTATGTGTAAAGTGTATAGCCTATAAAGGTAAGGATAATGAAAATAACCCAACAACTTTTTCTCTCTCCAAAGAGCAAATGTAGATCTGAGATCTTTCTCCTTCCTCAAGATTCTAAAACCTTCTTCTTTCTTTTGAATTAAATCAAGAGTTGTACTCTTCCTTTTATAAAACTAAATAGTTTTTCACCACAAAACCCACAAAGGGGAACTCAGATCTTCCATCAGATCTCAAAAAGAGGAGAGTTTTAAAATCTTACACTTCTTGATCTTCAAGATCGGGCCAACAAAGGAAGAAGAAGGAGACTCATCTCTAGAAACCCCACTTTGGGGAAGAACTAGGGCGCAAGGGGAGAAGCCCTTCATCAGCTTCAAAACATCTTAGGAGTTTTAACTCCACTCTAATTTCTCTTTCGGGAGTCTCCAGGGCTAAAAGCCCCTTTTTTTCGCCGGCGCCCGAGCGCCCGGTGTTCAAGCACCCAGCGCTCAAGCGCCCACGTGCCGACACGTGGTGCGCTAGCGCTCGAGCACCTGTAAGTCGATGTAGTACACCCCAGTACTTATGGGGAGGCGGAATTTTCAAAAACGATCAAGTTTAAAGAACGAACATCGACTAACCGCTTGAATCGAAGCTAAACTATAAATAACCGTACACAAAGAGTTTCTTATCAATTGTGTTTAGGGATTATACCTAATGAAACCGGTCCTTCGTCTTTGTGTCCTCCTTTGTTCTCCTCGACCTTCTCTAGGTAGTAGACGATCCACCCGAGAGCAAAACAACAAGCTACACCTCTAACTTGAGGTAACTAATCTACTTTGATTGCTAATCAAAGAAGAAAGGATGATATAGAGTGAAGGTAATGGATGTTTAAGTCTAACTAAACCTTTGATCTCAACACATGAGGATTAAGGATTAGTCTCTTGAAGATGAGAGCTTGAGGAGAGAGAATATGATAATGATAATGAGATGAGATAGTGAGTGTATCATAATATATTATGAAGCATTCTTATTTTAGAATAATGAATAAAAGAAATGAATAAGCATGCTTCATAAATGCAAAGTGGTGATTCATTAAGCATGTGTCATTATCATTTATGGTGCAATAATGATAATGATGAATCACCCTCATGACTCACAATCTTATCCAAAGTAACCTCCTTAGTCACATCTTCTAGAAGCTTCTCGCATAATTACGAGAACGCCCCTCCGATCCGCAAAAATACGGAAAAACTTTAGACTGTAAAATCCAATAACCGGATACCAGTAACTGGCTTAAACCAAAGCCGACTGGTAAAAAACTGTCCGAAAGTCGTACGTGCGTAAACGCACGTATGCGTCCGAACCCTTTGTCGCAAAACCATGCAACCTCTATATCGTTTCGCCTGGAGTAGGAAACTCTCTGTGTGGGACTCTAGAGACTCGACTACTACGCTGGCAGTGGGTTTAACCACAGACCGCAAGCGGCACTAGCTGTACGTAACGGTCCCCAGGTAGTTGTCGATAAGAAGGCCGATGAGGAAACCCATCCGAACTCCTACTGAGTCTGATGTGACAATCTCCATACAGTCCGGTCCGTTCGTCCAAGACTATCGCATATCGGGCCTAGGGGGGCGGCAAGCGTCAGTCCCCTAATAGCGGTATAAGTCGTGTCGGAGTGAAGCCCATTACACCCTGAGAAACTACTGGAACCTACCAGCAAATCTCGCTTGCCCTGGCCAGGGACTTTGCGTAATGGCTCTCTGACACAGCACGATATCTACTCCCAATACCGGGAGGGACGAATCCTGTCTAACCGCCACTGCCTCCAAGTGCTCGGGACTGCACCCAACTGCTGCCTGTTTGCACGACTCCTTTGAGCCGTGGTAGGGTAGCAATCTAAGAACAGTGGGACACACTCGAGGCGAAGTAGCAGTGTCAAGTCTGCGGACTATGCTGTACTCATGTCACCTGGGAACTGCTCACTGACGACTGGTATCAAACCAACCAACAGTTCCCTGTGAGTCCTGTCCGGTGTACCCGTAACCTAACGAGCACCTGTATACTATCTCCAGTACGACGTACTGACGGCTGTGGGACAGACCATCTCCCCAACTGGGATGAGAAGCGTACACACCAGTCTACTCCGGAGTATCGATGCTCTGTCTCGATAATCCAACGACCAGGGACCTGAATAAGGATGTGCTTGTAGACTACCCAGCCCCCACTAGTGTGACTGCCATCACAACGCTGGTAGACAAGCAAGATCCTAAGAGCTCTATCAATACGTACACTCACATATTAAGATAGAAAAACCAAGTAGCATACTACCATGTTTAGCAAGACTGTTATATACATATGAATATCCCAAGCTTCCATTAAGTAATATACAAGCTAGTATGATACAGTAATGGCCTTCTAGGACATAAACACTAACAATCTCCCACTTGCACTAGGGCCATGTACTGGCATATCGTAGACCAATGATCTCGAGTAGCCTCTCGAACTGAATCTGAGGAAGGGCCTTCGTGAATGGATCAGCAATGTTCTCTTCAGAAGCAACTCTCCGAACCTCGATCTCCTGACGATCAATGATCTCCCTGATCAGGTGATACCGCCTCAAGATGTGTCTGGACTTCTGATGGGACCTGGGTTCCTTCGCTAAAGCTATAGCTCCGTTGTTGTCGCAATACAGAGGTATTGGATCAACTATGGTAGGAACAACCTGAAGTTCTGTTAGGAACTTCTTCATCCAGACTGCTTCTTTTGCGGCATCGCAAGCAGCTATATACTCCGCTTCCATCGTCGAGTCAGCAACGGTGTCCTGCTTGGAGCTCTTCCAGTACACCGCCCCTCCATTGAGGGTAAAGACATAACCCGACATGGACTTGGAATCGTCCTTATCACTCTGGAAGCCGGAATCAGCAAAGGCCTCCAACCTGAGGTCTTTTGCGCCGTAAACCAAGAACATCTCCTTAGTCCTCCTCAGGTACTTGAGAATGTTCTTTACTGCTATCCAGTGCTTCTCCCCTGGGTCTGACTGATACCGGCTTACCACGCTCAGTGCGTAAGCTACATCTGGTCTGGTACACAACATCGCATACATTATAGAGCCTACCGCAGAAGCGTAGGGTATAATAGACATGCGTTCCCTTTCCAAATCAGTCTTGGGAGACATCTCTTTGGAGAGGGTGATTCCGTGACAAGCCGGTAGATTACCGCGCTTAGAATCTTCCATACTGAATCTTTTCAGTACAGTGTCGATATACCTGGACTGCGAAAGTCCCAACATCCTCTTGGATCTATCACGATAGATCCGGATCCCCAGAATGTACGAGGCATCACCCAGGTCTTTCATGGAGAACCTGTGTGACAAGAATCCTTTGACAGATTGTAGCATAGGAATGTCATTTCCTATCAATAGAATGTCATCCACGTACAAGACGAGGAATACGACACTTCTGGCCACAACTTTACTATATATGCACGGTTCATCTGGATTTTTGATAAAGTCATACTCTTTGACTGTCTCATCAAAACAGATGTTCCAAGTCCGCGATGCCTGCTTTAGTCCATAAATAGACTTAAGCAGCTTGCATACTTTCCCGCTGCTCCCACTCTGATTGAAACCCTCTGGCTGATCCATATAGACGCTCTCTTCTAAATTTCCATTCAGAAAAGCCGTCTTTACGTCCATCTGCCAGATTTCATAATCATGGAAGGCAGCAATAGCAAGAAGGACCCGAATGGATTTGAGCATAGCCACTGGAGAAAAAGTTTCGTCATAGTCCAAACCAGGTCTTTGACGAAAACCCTTTGCAACAAGTCTAGCCTTATAGGTTTCCACCTGTCCATCTACACCAATCTTTTTCTTGAAGATCCATTTGCATCCTATGGGTTTTACCCCATCTGGAGCAAAGTCCAAAGTCCATACTTTGTTGGTGTACATGGACTCCATTTCGGTCCGCATTGCATCTAGCCATCGTACCGAGTCGCCGCTCTGGATGGCCTGCTGGAAGTCAGTAGGTTCATCATCATCTATGATGCAATCCTCTCTATCCCCGTCTATGAGAAAACCGTAGTATCTCTCAGGCGGATGAGACGGCCTACTACTCCTGCGGAGGGGTGCGGGAATGTTCTGTTCTTCTTGAACCTCTGGTTCTACCAAACTTTTAGTAGCAGTTTGTGGTTCTGGAATTTCTTCCAGTTCTATTTCGCTCCCACTTATTTCCTTTTCTAAAAACTGATATTCTAGAAAATGGGCATTACGAGAAACAAACACCTTTTGTTCCTCTGCGTAATAGAATAGATATCCCTTGGAGTTCTTTGGATATCCCACAAACTGACACTTTACTGATCGTGCCTCGAGCTTGTCCACATGCTGCTTCTTAACAAAAGCTGGACATCCCCAAATCTTTAGATACTGAAGATAGGGTTTCTTCCCACTCCACATCTGATATGGTGTGGTAGGCACAGTCTTGGTAGGAACCATGTTCAAAAGATATGCCGCTGATTCTAGCGCATAACCCCAGAAAGATCGCGGTAACTCAGCATTACTCATCATGGATCGTACCATATCCAATAGGGTTCGATTCCGTCTCTCCGATACACCGTTATGCTGTGGAGTGTATGGAGGAGTAAGCTGAGAGAGAATTCCTTTCTCTTTTAGGTAACCTAGGAACTCGGCACTCAAGTATTCACCACCTCGATCAGATCTTAGTGTCTTAATACTTTTGCCGGTTTGGTTTTCTACTTCATTCTTATACTCTTGGAATTTCTCAAAAGCCTCGGATTTATGTTTCATCAGATAAATGAATCCGTATCTTGAGTAATCATCCGTGAAAGTAATGAAGTAGGAAAAACCACCTCTTGCATGTGTAGACATTGGACCACATACATCGCTGTGTATGAGTCCTAAGAGCTCGCTCGCTCTTACTCCTTGTCCAGTAAATGGAGTCTTTGTCATCTTTCCTTTGAGACAAGATTGACAAGTGTCATAAGATTGATATTCGAACGAGTCCAAATATCCTTCTCTATGCAACTTAGTCAACCTTCTCTCATTGATGTGACCCAGTCTACAATGCCATAAGAAAGCCTTATTTAAATCTGGAGACTTTCTTTTTAGTGTGTTCTGGACATTGAAAATTTGGAGTTGGTTTAACACATATATGCCGTTATTTAGAGTACCGGACCCAATCAAACCATGATTAAGGTGGATGTTGACAACATCTCTTACAAACGTGAAATCATAACCTTTATTTGATAACAAGGAAACTGATATGATATTACACGTTAAGCTTGGTACAAAATAACAGTTATGTAAAACCAAAATGTGTCCACTCGTCAATCCTAGGTGATAATCCCCGACGGACGCAGCTCCCACGCTAGCTCCGTTAGCAACCCTGAGGATCATATCACCTTCCTTCAGCACTCTACGGTTTCTCAGTGCCTGCAATGAATTGCAAATATGAGATCCTGATCCGGTATCCAATACCCAGGAAGTAGAGTTGATTGACAGACAATTCTCAATTACAAACACACCTGAAGTCGAAGCCACAGCTTGCTTCGGTTCCTGGTTCTTGGCGTTCCACGCCTTGCAATCCTTCTTCCAGTGCCCTTTCCTGTGACAATGGAAGCACTCATCCTGGCCAACTATCGGTACTGCTTTCTTTTTCTTTCCCTTCCCTCCCACCTTACTAACACCTCCTCTAGGTTTGGGTGCGGCCTTCTTCTTCCTTCCTTTGGCCCTAGCCTTGGACCCGGAAGAAGATGAACCGCCAACAAACATAGCGGGTGTTTCCCTTGAATTCTTCAAGGTGCCCTCTGCACTCCTTAACATGTTCAGGAGTTCCGGAAGTTCAACTTCTTTTCTTTGAAGGTTGAAGTTCAGCATAAACTGGGCGTAGGTGTGAGGAAGGGACTGGAGAATAAGGTCTGTATAGAGCTCATTATCCAAAGTCGTCCCAAGGTCTGCGAGCTCTTCTATATAGCCGATCATCTGTAGGACATGTTCACCTACCGATGACCCGACAGCCAACCTCGCTCGAAACAAGTTCTTAGAGGTCTCGTATCTTGCTATACGAGATTGCTCTCCATAAAGTTCCTTTGTATGGAGAAATATGCCATCTAGGGACATATCCTCGTGCCTCCTCTGATGTTCATTGTTCATCGAGACAAGCACGATGCACTTGGCTCTCGCGCAATCTAAATCCCAGGTTTTGCGGATTTCCTTATCCGCATTACTGGATTTGGGACCAGGGACAGCAGGTGCCGTAGCGGTGAGGACGTACCCCAGTTTGTCATAGGTCAAAGCCATCTTGACATTCCGCAGCCAATCTTTATAGTTTGGCCCCGTCAGTATATTTTTCTCTAAAAGTAACTTAAGTCCAGTCATTTTCAGGGTCGCTGCAATTAGGAGAGAGAGAAGAAAACTCTTTAGCATGATGCTCTTGCAAGTTTAGAGTGGTTTTTAGTTTATCTAAACTGGATGGCTCCCACTGTTTCTCGAATCCTTCCTCAAACCATAAAAGAAGAATTAGCCAGGACTATTCTCACCGTACAATACTTGCTTAACCGTTCAGCCAGGCCAGTGTCGATACTTCGAGGGAGGTTTTCTGACGCTTTCGCGAAGTTCCTTAATTAAATAACCTCTTTTCTCTGGGGGCGTAACCCCGCTGACACCTTTCTGGACACCTACTAGGTTTATAGCATTGATCGTTAAGTGACGAATATCCTGATAAGTAGCATATACTCACTGTAGGATCGGGATCCAAATATCATCGTCTGATAATGTTGTAGGAATGCTACCAACATTCATCAAACTCAAAATGGTATGCATCTCTTTGCAAATTTCAGTTTCTTTAGAAATTCCCGATATAAGTTTTTGCCCCATGCTCTTATGACCTTGGCGTTGGTCAAAATATCATAAGTCACATGTCAAGTTCTGCCCATCATTATCTTGTTAATTTGAACCCATCCGTACATATCCTTGACGTTGGCCAAAATGATCATACGACTGTCCCAAACTAACTCATCTATCTATGCAACAAATGAATACCCAGCAGCTACCAAACACTATGCCTTGGCGTTGGTCAAAATACATAGCTTGAATACTACTGAATACCCAGATGAAATGACGGAGGGCTACGACTGGTTTTGGCGAAACCGTGAACGTAGTGAACTTGATATAACCGAAGGAACCTGATAGCTTTTAAAAGGAGTGGTTAAATCTCCGCATTTAAAAATATCTGTTTTAAAAATAACCGAGTGGTTTCTTTTAAATTGTTCCAACGATTTAAACTTTGGTTTGTTTTACTTTGCATTATAGATAATGCGTCCCATCAATAACCTATCATTGCAGAAAACAACGAAAATACAACGTCCTCTTATGCCATCCGCATTCGCCACGGGGTCCCGTCATCACCCGTTAGGTTACTTAACTAACGACAGAGCGGGGGCTGGGCTAGCGCGGGTGTAAAACATAAGTGACGTCTAAATAGCTACAATATATATAGATATTTTACATTCGTCTGACGCAATGATATTCATTCCAGAACATAGATAAACAATATTGGATTTGCAAGCAATCTGTATTTCTTTTGAGCCTGCAAGAAAAGACAGATTACACAGTTGTGATGAATAGCCGTTACCCCCACCCTCGACCCCTACGGGTACGGCAAACTACCCGCCCGGCAGTTTGTGTACCCCACCTTGGGTCAGTCCTAGGAGCAAAAACAGTAAAATGAAATAATACAACGGTGGCTACAACCGCAACCTGGATGTGCCCCGCAAAATAATATTACAACAAATTACATTTACAACAAATGAATTAAACAATAACCCATTGCTAAACCCCGGCTATACACCACAACAGTCCAATACAGTTTATATGCACAAACAGATATAACCATTACAGAAATGTGCAACCCCCTGCCAACCGACATACTAGCAGTTAGGGGAGGTTTACGAACACATTAAACAATCACAGATATAATCCAATATGCAAATACTGTACAATTTCGATCGATTAAACAGCATCAATATTGCTCCAAAATCTGCTCTGTTAAACTGTAACCTGAGCAAATATTAAATATTCCAGAAAACCCCAAATTTAACAAAGAAGCAACAGAAGAAAACTGGGTTCCTAACTCGCCAACTCGGCGGCGGAACCGCGGCGACTCAGTAGGCTGAGGCCGCGGTTCCGCGGCGAGTTAAGCGATTCAGGCGACTGTTTTTCTTGGGTGTTCTACTGTGGTCATTTCAAGCTTTCTGCACTCACCTGAAAAATTTTTGGACATCATTTAAATTTCGACAGAAACTTGCATTTTTTAGGGTTTTCCGGCTTCGTTTTTCCGTTCGAAATTCGTACAAATTTGCAATCAAGTTATTTATTGTTTAGCGAGGCTCTGATACCACTGTAAGTCGATGTAGTACACCCCAGTACTTGTGGGGAGGCGGAATTTTCAAAAACGATCAAGTTTAAAGAACGAATATCGACTAACCGCTTGAATCGAAGCTAAACTATAAATAACCGTACACAAAGAGTTTCTTATCAATTGTGTTTAGGGATTATACCTAATGAAACCGGTCCTTCGTCTTTGTGTCCTCCTTTGTTCTCCTCGACCTTCTCTAGGTAGTAGACGATCCACCCGAGAGCAAAACAACAAGCTACACCTCTAACTTGAGGTAACTAATCTACTTTGATTGCTAATCAAAGAAGAAAGGATGATATAGAGTGAAGGTAATGGATGTTTAAGTCTAACTAAACCTTTGATCTCAACACATGAGGATTAAGGATTAGTCTCTTGAAGATGAGAGCTTGAGGAGAGAGAATATGATAATGATAATGAGATGAGATAGTGAGTGTATCATAATATATTATGAAGCATTCTTATTTTAGAATAATGAATAAAAGAAATGAATAAGCATGCTTCATAAATGCAAAGTGGTGATTCATTAAGCATGTGTCATTATCATTTATGGTGCAATAATGATAATGATGAATCACCCTCATGACTCACAATCTTATCCAAAGTAACCTCCTTAGTCACATCTTCTAGAAGCTTCTCGCATAATTACGAGAACGCCCCTCCGATCCGCAAAAATACAGAAAAACTTTAGACTGTAAAATCCAATAACCGGATACCAGTAACTGGCTTAAACCAAAGCCGACTGGTAAAAAACTGTCCGAAAGTCGTACGTGCGTAAACGCACGTATGCGTCCGAACCCTTTGTCGCAAAACCATGCAACCTCTATATCGTTTCGCCTGGAGTAGGAAACTCTCTGTGTGGGACTCTAGAGACTCGACTACTACGCTGGCAGTGGGTTTAACCACAGACCGCAAGCGGCACTAGCTGTACGTAACGGTCCCCAGATAGTTGTCGATAAGAAGGCCGATGAGGAAACCCATCCGAACTCCTACTGAGTCTGATGTGACAATCTCCATACAGTCCGGTCCGTTCGTCCAAGACTATCGCATATCGGGCCTAGGGGGCGGCAAGCGTCAGTCCCCTAATAGCGGTATAAGTCGTGTCGGAGTGAAGCCCATTACACCCTGAGAAACTACTGGAACCTACCAGCAAATCTCGCTTGCCCTGGCCAGGGACTTTGCGTAATGGCTCTCTGACACAGCACGATATCTACTCCCAATACCGGGAGGGACGAATCCTGTCTAATCGCCACTGCCTCCAAGTGCTCGGGACTGCACCCAACTGCTGCCTGTTTGCACGACTCCTTTGAGCCGTGGTAGGGTAGCAATCTAAGAACAGTGGGACACACTCGAGGCGAAGTAGCAGTGTCAAGTCTGCGGACTATGCTGTACTCATGTCACCTGGGAACTGCTCACTGACGACTGGTATCAAACCAACCAACAGTTCCCTGTGAGTCCTGTCCGGTGTACCCGTAACCTAACGAGCACCTGTATACTATCTCCAGTACGACGTACTGACGGCTGTGGGACAGACCATCTCCCCAACTGGGATGAGAAGCGTACACACCAGTCTACTCCGGAGTATCGATGCTCTGTCTCGATAATCCAACGACCAGGGACCTGAATAAGGATGTGCTTGTAGACTACCCAGCCCCCACTAGTGTGACTGCCATCACAACGCTGGTAGACAAGCAAGATCCTAAGAGCTCTATCAATACGTACACTCACATATTAAGATAGAAAAACCAAGTAGCATACTACCATGTTTAGCAAGACTGTTATATACATGTGAATATCCCAAGCTTCCATTAAGTAATATACAAGCTAGTATGATACAGTAATGGCCTTCTAGGGCATAAACACTAACAGCACCTAGTGCTCAAGCGCCAAGCGCCCACGTGCCGACACGTGGCGCGCTAGCGCTCGAGCGCCCTGCGCTCAAGCCCCAGCGCCCACATGTCGGATACGTGGTGCGCTAACGCCTAAGCGCACAGCACCTAAGCACACAGCGCTCAAGGCGCTTGCCCCACGCGTCCTTTGGGCGCTTTTTCTTCCTTTTTTTTATATGTATACATGTATATATATATAGATACACATACTCTACAACACTGTATGGCTCCCGATGTATCCAAAAACCCCTTTCAAAACGTAACACACGCATGCTGCACATTGAGTTCGCTTGACCAGTTTAACCCGTTAATTGGAGGTTCCCTCCAGGGGTTAAACGTTCATGCGAACTCAATCAATATATACATATCGATTGCCTGTACTGAAATGATGTTTTTTTCGTGCAGCAATCAACTTTCAATGACAATGTCTCCCAAGACGAATTCAGCTTCCAACACGACCCCGATCTCATACGTGGTCAAGATCAATATTCGTGTGGTTCTCCCCGCAAGCCTCAGTCGACAGTGGGAGGAACTGCCCTGCCAGTTTGGTTCCGTCATCATCTACCCTGCCGGAAGCGCTTATCTGGCAAAAATCCCGGCAAAACAGGTGGCCAAGTCGGTCTCAAGGGGCAAGAGGCCGAATGTTGTGATCGCTAAGGCGCCACAACCGAAACTTAAGATAGCGCCTGAACGACTCTCTGGTGCTCCAGTTGGGGGCAAGGCTTCCGATACAAAGGGCAACATCAAACGTTACGGACGAGCTCAAGCGATGACTCCATCAAATGCACGATCGGGCGTCTCCTCTGGCCTCTCTATCAATCGGTCTACAGCGTCTTCCCGAAAAGCCGAAGTCTGCCAAGTGCTTAAAACAGAAAAGTTAAGGAGAAGCGGCTCAGGTATCGAGCCAACAAAAGGGGTAGGGCCTCGGCCAAGTGGAATCTTGTGAAGTTCCAAGAGCAGGGTTACTCTGTGACGACGGCTGAGTCGGCCGTAAAAATCAGCAATTCCTTCAAACCTCTGAAGTGGGTTCAGAAAAATGCCATGACCGCCAGAATCAAGAAGACAGCGGTCCGAACGTCGCTACAAAGAGACGTGTCCCGGCCCCAACAGAAAAAGTATGACACTGTCTCTTCAAGAGTCTATCAGGCGCTCTGTGCCGCACGAAAGCAGCGGGGCAAACCCAGAAAAGAAGCGCCAGCACCATTCAAGAACTTGGTCAGGCCAGCCGCCTTCAATCGACTGCCCGCTACCGAAACAGGGGGGTCAAGACAGCGATCTGTGAAATTAGCCGCCGATAATAAAAAGACGGCTGGATATATTATCCATACGGTCTATATGGCGGGTGGGCGCCCCAGCGACAACCTTCGTAGCAAAAGTAAGAAAGGGGCAACGACATCCCAAGCCTAATTTGGCTTGAATGTGGTTGCTGCTTCCCAAGAACAGCAGCCTCCGCTGGATGATGAAAACCCTCTCGAAGAGGACGATAGGCAGAAAGACCCTTCAGTCGAGGAAGAGTCAAGCTCGGAGAGCGAGGAAGAGTCGACTTTCCGCCTTAAGACCGCGGAGCAAGAGCTGCTTCAAGAGCTTCGAAAACAGCTCAAGAGCAAAGATAAAGAGATGGCCAAGCTCTATTCGAAAACCGACGACCTAATGAATGTTGTGATGCAGCTTACGGCTCAAATTGCTCGAGCGCCTCCCAATCAAGCACAAGTCGCTACTCATCAGCAGGGTGATGACAATCCGAAGTAGCCAATGCCTGTGCCTTTGGGTCCAAGACTGGTCGAGCCACACGAAAGCCGGCCACATTCCGCTTCCGGGGACGCCTTGGCCCCAGATAACACCATCCCGCTAACACAAGATCGGATAATAGATTTGGTCACCAGCAAGGTTAAAACATTGGTGGCCGAAGCTGAAGCCCAGAAAGAAATTGGCAGTAGTGGGCGGCCATATCCCGCACAGTACGATTTGATCGAGTTCCCGAGCGGCTATGTCATTCCTAAATTCGGAAGATTTGACGGGACAGGAAACGTAAATCAGCACGTTGCCCACTTTAAATCATCGTGCGGAAATACAGGGGGCAATGATGCGCTCCTTCTTCGTCAGTTTGTCAACAGCCCGACCGGTGTCGCCTTCGACTGGTACGCGAGTATACAAGAAGGGTCCGTCATTACCTTTGCCCAAATGGAGTCTCTGTTTCGGCAAAGGTTCATGAGTGTCAATGATAAAATCTCCATTGCCGACCTTGTGAGGACCAAGCCGGGGAAGAATGAAAGCAACACCGACTTTATCGCCCGATGGCGTAATCTTACAGTCAAGTGCGAACCGCCGCTGGAGCAGGACCAGTCCGTCAGCCTTCTCATTGGGAACCTCAGCAATTGGATGGTCCCGTTCTTGTGTACAGCAGGCCTCAAGACGTTTTAAGAGCTAACCAAAAAAGTCCAAATGCTGGAACGCTCGAAGCAAGAGTCCACCCCGAACTCTCAGAGAGACAAGACTTGGAAAAGCAAGCGGGACGACAACCGTAGAAGCGGGAGTTCCAGTAGTACGAATGTCTTCAATGCGTCCGACAATGAAGAAAAGCGAAGGGCGGGCTAATCCAAAACCAACCGGTCTCGAAAGCCATTGCTGGGAGGAGATGGGCCTTTCCTAGAGGAGAAGAAGAACAAGGTTTACTCTTTCAGAAGGGACAAGGTCCGCAAGATATTTAAAGATGTCCTGAACAACGGCCTACAATTGCCGGAGTCGAAAAGACCCCAAGAAGCAAAAATGACCGACAATCCCCTGTATTGCCCGTACCACCGAGTAGTGAGCCATGCGATCGAGGATTGTTATATCTTCAAGGACCGGGTTTAGAAGCAGTACAAGGCCGGAGAGATCGAACTGTCCAAAAGTGTGTTGGTGAACAATCAAGTTGCAACCACCAACTTTATACAGACAGAAGATGAAGCCTTCTAGGAGCAGACAGCCGAACCCGCTGCCCTGAGAAATGAAACGGACTCATCGCGGCCTCCGTGGAGTATGCACATATCTAATAAGACGAAGAAGATGATAAAGCTACTTCGGAAAGTGCCCATGACGGAATGGGAAGGGCAGAAGAAGCCTACCTTTTCAGCTGCCAATGCGGCTCCATCAGGCACAGAATCCAAAAAGCTCAAGAAAAAGAAAAGTGCAGCTCGGCGCGAAAAGGAGTCTGCAGGGAGATCGATCATTCAAAAATATATTGATTCCCTCGAAGACTATGAACAGAAGGAAATGACTCTAATTCAATTGAAAGAGTTCTTCCCTGTAGAAGCGGCTGAGATTCTGGAGGAGTTAGAAGAAGACTCCAATGAAGATATCCCAATAGCGACCTGCTACACCATCCACTTGGGCAGCGACTCTGAGGAGGAGCTCTGTTTTCCCGAAGAGGACGAGGAGCTCGCCACAAAGGTCAACCAAATCCAGCTTAGAAGCGGCAGGGTTCTACCGCCAAATCAGGGCAACGCCCCAAAAGGGAAGGAAAAACAAGTCGCTAATGAAGAAGATGGTAGAGAACTTGCTCATGAAGATTCGAGTCCTTCCCCAGTAGACTATAATGTTTTAGCTCACCTTCGAAAGCTTCCGCCTCTGCTTAGCATCTACGATGCCTTGGTTCTATCTCAAGAGCTTAGAGATGTTCTCATTCATGCTCTACAAAACCCTGAGCGGTATCAGGCTCGCTTTGCGGAAATTAATATGAAAGAAGTTCAGTACACTTTGCAAGCCGCCGCAGTCACGTTTAAGGATGAAGACTTGCTACTGGGAACGACTGAGCATAATCGGCCGCTTTACGTGACCGGGTACAGCGACGGAGATCGGATTAATCGCATATTGATTGATCCGGGGTCCTTAGTGAACATCATGAACTTGCGGACACTGAAGAGTTTGTCAATGGACGTCCGACACCTGTCAAGGGAAAGGATTGTCATTCAAGGCTTCAATCAAAACTGCCAGCAAGTTCTGGGGTCTATAGCTTTGCCAATCAAATTCAGGGATCTGTAAACTGAAGCTAAGATATACGTGATCGATGCCGACATGTCTTATAAGGTTCTCTTAGAACGGCCATGGCTCCACGATTACGGCATCGTTCAGTCAACTCTTCATCAATGCATGAAGTATACTAAAATGGCGAAGAAAGACGCATTGACAGAGACATCCAGCCGTTCGGTGTGCATGAAGTCCGATATGAAGATTCTTGGTACTTTATGAACCACCAAAATGCTAAGCCACAACTGATTGAGGATAGAGCAACCCCAAGACTCAAAAGAAAATCGGAGCCAGCTGTCACTTTCAAAAGCAAAAACGCCCAAGTGCGCCCGTGTTTCGGTAGTGACACTGATGAGTCCGACGCTGGAAGTCCGTCCTTCCGTAAAACTCGCCCTCATTTCGGTAGCGATACGAAAGAACCCGATACTGAAGGCCCATCTAGCAGCAAAGTCTGCCCTCATCTTGGCAGCAACACTGAAGAGTCGGAGGAAGAGGACCTGTCGTGCAACAGCAGTGCAGATTGGACCCCCATGCAACAAGCGAAACTACAAGAGACCTTCAAAATTGCGGAAGGGTCCCTAGCCGTCACAAGGGTACCGGAGCAGATGTGCAAAGAGCTCGATGCGTTGTCAGTCTCCACCATGGACCAGCTAAAAACTTTCTACGTCCCCGGAAGAAAAAGTGGACAGAAAGGCATCCTGTTTTATGGGTCAAACCCCGTTGTGCACTCGGATGATTTGTCTGTCGCGTGCCTCCCATATGAGAGAGGCATAAGAGTCGTCCTCAATCCCAGATACTATGCGCCCGAGATGCGGGAATACTTTAAAAAGCGCGGATGCCGGTTATATCAAACGGAGTCTGAAGCAATGTTTTATGAACGGCTATGGCATCCACCTCAGGTCCGAGCACTCATCGATGGACGAATTCTTGATAGGCGGGGCATAGGTTTCATCCAGCCTGATTCTAAGGCATGCTACATGACCCGTATTGGGGAAGCCAGCGAAGAGTCAAATGATGAAGACGAGCTAGTCGAGCCAGAAGAAGCTCCTCAAGAGCTCGAAGATGGCGGACAAGCAATCTTTGATGAGCTAACCGAGATTGACTTAGGAACGCCCGATAATCCAAGGCCGACCTATATCAGCTCACTCTTGTCGGAGGAAATGAAAGAGCAGATAATTGCCCTGCTGCATGAGTTCGTCGACTGCTTCGCGTAGACATACAAAGAAATGCCTGGCCTTTCCCCTGAAGTGGCCGTGCATAAGCTGGCTATATCTCCTGATGCTAAGCCAGTCAAACAAGCACCTCGAAGAATGAGAAGGGAACTAGAAGAAAAGGTCATCGAGGAAACCAAGAAGCTCATCGATGCCGGCTTCATCAGGGAAGAGAAATATGCGGACTGGATCGCATGCATAGTCCCAGTGAAGAAGAAAAATGGGCAGATCCGAGTTTGTGTCAATTTCAGGGACCTCAACAAGGCATGTCCTAAAGACGACTTCCCGCTACCGGTCATGGAAATGATGGTCGATGGCACCTCAAATTACGAGTTGTTCACCTTTATGGATGGCTCGTCTGGATATAATCAGATCAAGATGTCGCCTGAGGATGAGAAACACACAGCATTTCGAACCCCGATCGGAATATATTGCTATAAGGTGATGCCGTTCGGACTGAAGAACGCAGGTGCTACATATCAAAGGGCAATGACTAATATCTTTGATGAGCTAATCCATAAAGTCGTCGAATGCTATGTCGATGATCTGGTCGTCAAAACTAAAGCCAAGGCCGACCACATCCAAGATCTTAGGACCGTTCTCACCAGACTAAGGGAATACGATCAGAAGATGAATCCTTTAAAGTGCGGTTTTGGCGTGTCATCGGGAAAATTCCTAGGCTTCATAGTCCGACATCGGGGGATCGAAGTTGACCCATCAAAGATAAAGACCATCATGGAGATGCCCCCTCCAAAGAGCCTGACACAGCTAAGATCTTTTCAAGGCACGCTCGCTAATATACGGAGGTTTATCTCAAATTTATCGGGAAGATGTACACCCTTCTCAAAGCTCATGAAGAAAGGAGCCCCTTTTATCTGGGATGCCGAATGTCAAACAGCGTTCGAAAGCATCAAACAATACTTGTTGCACCCTCCGGTGCTGGCCGCTCCTATTCCAAATAAACCGCTGATTCTCTACACTGCCGCGCTTGATGAGTCACTCGGTGCGCTCCTTGCCCAAAATAACGAGGAGGGAAAAGAAAATTCCCTCTACTACCTCAGTCGAACTCTAGTCGGGGCAGAACACAACTATTCCCCAATCGAAAAGCAATGCCTGGCTCTGATATTTGCTGTGAAGAAACTGTGGCACTATCTGCTCGCTCATCGGGTTATGCTGATCTCGAAGGTCGACCCGCTCAAACACTTGATGACCAAAGCAAGCCTAGCCGGCAGAATGGCAAGATGGGCTGTCATGCTACTTGAGTTTGACATAGCTTATACTCCTCAGAAAGCAGTAAAATGGCAAGATGGGTTGTCATGCTACTTGAGTTTGACATCGGGTTATGCTGCTCACCCCATACCAGAAGGTTCACCACTCAATTGTGAGTTACCCGACGAACAAGTGCTGCACCTCGAGAATGACGAGCCATGTTGGGAGGTCTACTTCGATGGGGCCTCATCGATATGGAACTCCAGTAAATCAAGCGTCCCAGAGATAAAAGCAGGGGTAGGATTGGTGTTCATCACGCCATCAATGGGAACCCTACGACGTTCTTTTGCTCTCACCGAGCCTCGCACAAACAATGAGGCCGAGTATGAAGCTCTGATAGCTGGTTTGGAGCTCGCCATAGAAATGGAAATCCTTCGGCTACGGGTTTACGGTGACTCCCAGCTTGTCGTCAACCAAGTAAGCAGTAACTATAAGATATACAAACCCGAGTTAGCTCGGTAAAGAAGCCGGGTGGTGGAACTCATGAAACGGTTCACTCACATTGAACTAACGAGAGTCCCTAGAGCGTTGAACGGAAAAGCTGACGTACTCGCTCGCTTAGCCAAGGAACTGGCTGATCCTGATATGGACGAAATTCTGATCACAGTCAGGAGCCGACAAATTCTATCCCCTATCTCTCTACGAGAAGAGGAAAGCGCGGAACAGAAGAGCAGTCCCGCCGAAGAAGCTTCGATCGTTCAAGACGAGCACGATTGGAGAGAACCCTTCATAGAGTACTTCCGATACGACAAGTTGCCCGAAGGAAGATCTGCGAGGATTCAGCTGAAGAAGAGAGCTCTCCGATACATGTTTGTAAATGACACGCTATACCGCAGGTCATATGACCAACTCTGGCTCAGGTGTTTGTCATCAGCCGAAGCCCAAAAAGTTATGAAAGAAGATCACTCAGGCGTCTGCGGGGCTCACCAGTCCAGCCCCAAAATGCGGCTTCAGATCAAACGGCTTGGGTATTACTGGCCCACCATGATACGGGATTGTGGAGAGCATGCAAAGAAATGTTATATCTGCCAAATTCACGGTGATTTCATTCACAAACACCCCAATCCGTTGCATCCTATGGTAGCGTTGTGGCCCTTCGAAGTCTGGGGAACCGACATAGTTGGTCCAATTGATCCTCCGTCATCCAAAGGCCACCGGTTCATACTGGCTGCAACAGACTACTTCTCCAGATGGGCTGAAGCTGTCCCGCTAAAAGAAGTCAAGATAGAAGATATTCTGACATTCTTCCGGCATGATATTCTATACCGCTTCGATACACCAAGAAGAATCATTTCTGACAACGGGACTTCTTTCAAGAGCTTCAAAGTCTCAAGATTCGCTACTCAACACAAGATAGACTGGAGATATTCCTCCATCTATAATCCAAGAGCCAACGGGCTAGCCGAAACCTTCAATAAGACTCTATGCAAGCTCCTGAGGAAAAATGCTTCAGCCAACAAGAGGGACTGGAATCTCAAACTTCACGAGGCATTGTGGGCATATCGTACCACGCACCGTACTCTAACTCAGTCCACTCCATACTCATTGCTTTTCAGAGTGGAGGCGGTCCTGCCCCTCGAAGTCGAAGTTCCAAGCTTAAGAATGGTCGTTCAGTATGAGTTGACGGAGGAGGAAAATGTGCTCCTTCGGCTCGAAGAGCTCGACGCCCTCGAAGAAAAAAGACTTGCAGTACAATAAAATCTGGAGCTGTACCGAGCTCAAATGTCACGAGCCTATGATAAAATGACTCGTCTCCACACTTTCAAGAAAGGCGAATCGGTGTTGGTCCTCAAAAGACCGATAATCCCTAATCGACATGCTAAGGGAAAATTCGAGCCAAACTGAGAAGGACCATACGTCATCGAGAAAGTGTTCGACGGAGGATCCTACCAACTAATAAATGCCGAGGGAGAAAGGCCCATGCCACCCATCAATGACCGATATCTCAAGAAATACTACATGTGAATGCTCCAAGTCGCAGGCAAATTGATCACACCAGCTCTACGGTCTGGATCGTACATCCTGCAAAACCGTACACAATCCACGGGCGTAAAGGACCCCTATCTCTCCCAAATCCTGCCGGTGAGACTACTTTTAAAGTCCCACCAGCGGCAAAAAAAAAGAAAGAAAAAAGAAAACGGTATGTCCACAAGCAAAACGGGCACGGATGAAAACCCGAAAGGGCTCCATGAGTAAAAACAGCAGGACTACCGGCGAGTTTGTGAAAACCCGAAAGGACGCAAACTCGTGAAAAGAGATGAAATACACTCGCAAAGTCCTCCCAACCTTGTGAGGAGAAAATCCCTGCGTGAGATCCTTACGACTCACAAGGGAGTAACACACGTAAGAATCCTCACGATTCCTAAGGAGAACATACACCTGCGAGATCCTCTCGATTCGTAGGGAGAAAATGCTTTTATGGGACCCTTACCACTCAGAAAATTGAAAAGCCTTAGGTGATAGGGACCTAAACCTGTCTCCTAAGCCATCGTTCCCCAACGGGCAACGGCAAATGATGAGTCGCTCCTGGCATTTCGCTTCAGTGTTAGCGGTGCTGATGCCGACCAAAAACCCAAATCCCAAGTCCTCCCAAGGCAAATGATGAGTTGCTCCTGGCATTATTCCAGTGCAGCAATGCTGATGTCAAATAAGATCCAAATTCCAAGTCCCCAAACGGCGAATGATGAGTCGCTCCTGGTACCATATTCCAGTGCAGCGATGCAGACGCCACCCAAAATCCAATTTCTCAAAATTCTCCCAGCCCTACGGTTGGTCCCCAAGTTGACTACCGTATACAATCCACGGGCTCAAATAATTCTCATCATACCCATGCCCCACCGCAATCACCAGTTACGCGGCTGGTTTCCGCCCTTCGAATTATGCTCCGTCGAGAAGACCCACTCATGTGTCCTCACGATACATGAGGAGAACAAACCTTTGTGGGATCCTTACAACTCACAAAGGGAAAAACACACTTAGAAGTCCCCACGACTCCTAAGGAGAAAATACACCTGCGGGATCCTTACGACTCGTAGCGGGAAAATGCTTTTATGGGACCCTCACGGTCCATAAAATTGAAAAGCCTTAGGTGATAGGGATCTAAACCTGTCTCCTAAGCCATCGCTCCCCAACAGGAAAAGGCAAATGATGAATTGCTCCTGGCACGTGTGCTTCAGTGTTAGCAACGCTGATGCCTATCCTAACCCCAAAATCCCAAAACTCCAATCCAATAGACCCCTAAGTCTTTAAACTGGGAACAGATGACCCCTAAGTCGTTAAACTGGGAATGAGGGAAATTCTCTCACGGCAAATGATGATTCGCTCCTGGTACCATGTTCCAGTGTAGCGGTGCTGATGCCAAACCAAAACCAAAATCCGCAAATCCTGTCATGACAAATGATGATTCGCTCCTAGTACCATATTCCAGTGCAGCGGTGCTGATGTCAACCCAAATCACATTGAATCAGCAAGTCAACTTCAACCCTGACACCGCAGGAAGCGGAGCAAGTCAAATCAGCACCGACCGTCCAAGTCGCTAAAAGGGCAGCATCGACCGTCCAAGTCGCAAAAAGGGCAGAACCGACCGTCCAAGTCGCTAAAAGGGCAGCATCGACCGTCCAAGTCGCAAAAAAGGCAGCACCGACCGTCCAAGTAACTAAAAGGGCAGAATCGACCGTCCACGTCGCTAAAAGGGCAGCATCGACCGTCCAAGTCGCAAAAAGGGTAGAACCGACCGTCCAAGTCGCTAAAAGGGCAGCATCGACCGTCCAAGTCGCAAAAAGGGCAGAACCGACCATCCAAGTCGCTAAAAGGGCAGCATCGACCGTCCAAGTCGCAAAAAGGGTAGAACTGACCATCCAAGTCGCTAAAAGGGCAGCATCGACCGTCCAAGTCGTAAAAAGGGCAGAATCGACAGTCCACGTCGCTAAAAGGGCAACATCGACCGTCCACGTCGCTAAAAAGGCAGCATCGACCGTCCAAGTCGCTAAAAGGGCAGCATCGACCGTCCACGTCGCTAAAAGGGCAGCACCGACCGTCCACGTCGCTAAAAGGGCAGCAACGACCGTACACGTCGCTAAAAGGCCAGAATCGACCGTCCATGTCGTAAAAAGGGCAGTGCCAGCTTCCCAAAAGCGGGAACCAAATCAAGTCGCCTCCACGTGAAAGAAGATCCATCAATTTCATGCACACGACCCACATGTGTGGTGTGCATTTATTGATGGGGGGCAATTTGTTGGGGTAAAAATTTACACCTTGGTTGACCAAGTCAAAATCAAAGTAACCCCAAGCCAAGTGGGCCCAAGCCCAGATCAAGTGGGCCCATGCCCGGATCGAGCCCGAACAAGAAGCAACCGGCCTCCCCCCATGCCAAGATAAAAATTTTGTAATAAATAATTTTGTTGTATTTCTTTTATTTTATTTTATGAATAAATGTAAGAAAAATAGGTATAAAGCCAAATTTTTGTAAAGCCCATGGCTTATGTGCAAAAAGAAATGGCACATGAGCCAAGGGATAAGCAAAATGCCATTTTGTGAAGCCCAAGGGGCTATGTGTAAAGTGTATAACCTATAAAGGCAAGGATAATGAAAATATCCCAACAACTTTTTTTCTCTCTCCAAAGAGCAAATCTAGATCTGAGATCTTTCTCCTTCCTCAAGGTTCTAAAACCTTCTTCTTTCTTTTGAATTAAATCAAGAGTTGTACTCTTCCTTCTATAAAACTAAATAGTTTTTTACCACAAAACCCATAAAGGGGAACTCAGATCTTCTATCAGATCTCAAAAAGAGGAGATTTTTAAAATCTCACACTTCTTGATCTTCAAGATCCGGCCAACAAAGGAAGAAGAAGGAGACCAATCTCCAGAAACCCCACATTGGGGAAGAACTAGGGCGCAAGGGGAGAAGCCCTTCATCCGCTTCAAAACATCTTAGGAGTTTTAGCTCCCCTCTAATTTCTCTTTCGGGAGTCTCTGGGGCTAAAAGCCCTTTTTCTCGCCGGCGCCCGAGCGCCTTGCGCTCAAGCGCCCAGCGCCCACGTGCCGACACGTGGCGCGCAAGCACTCGAGCGCCTAGCGTTCAAGTGCCCTGCGCTGAAGCGCCAAGCGCCCACATGCCGACACATAGTACGCTAACGCTCGAGCACCCAGCACCCAGTGCCCACGTGCCGACACGTGGCCACGTGGCACGCTAGCGCTCAAGCGCCCAGCGCCCACGTGCCGACACGTGGCACGCTAGCGCTCAAGCGCCCAGCGCCCACGTGCCGGATACGTGGTGCGTTAGCGCCTAAGCACACAGAACCTAAGCGTACAGCGCTCAAGGCGTTGGCCCCACGCGTCCTTTGGGCGCTTTTTCTTCCTTTTTTTATATGTATACTTGTATATATATATAGATACACACATACACTACAACACTGTCCCTCCCAAAAAAAATTTTGGGCCGGGGGGCTGTCCCGCACCCCGCAAGGGGGCTGCTAGCCCTCTTGACCCCCAGCCCGCTATCCGGGTAGTGGGACCCCCGTAAAAACTCTGCGTGGCTCCCGATGTATCCAAAACCCCCTTTCAAAACACAACACACGCACGCTGCACATTGAGTTCGCATGACCAGTTTAACCCGTTAATCGGAGGTTCCCTCGCTCCAAAGGCGAGGGGTAATTAACGGCAGCTTAGTCCGCGGCTGCCGGAGATTCGGATCCCCACAATCAATAAACCCCAGCCTACCCTGGGCAGGGGGAATCTGTACTGCGCCTGACAAGCGCACGCGTATTCCCATCTCAATGGGGTGACGAAAAACACCCTACACATGCTAGGGTTAAATTAGGGTTTTGATTATTTCTTAAGTTATTACAAAAGAGCAAAAGACTTGGTCAAAGTTTTAAGCTTGGAGAAGCTTGTAGAACTTTGACAAAGTCCACTCTTTTGTCATTCCTTAGGATATTTTACTTGACCCAACCCTTAACCATAGCCATGAGTTAATTCTCTACATGAGTTAAGCATGATAGCTTTAACTCAACCATGGGTGCAATAATTCATTTGGATGAATTATTCATGAGTTCTTCTTCTTCTTCATCAAGCTCCATGAAAAGCTTTCTAGCTTCAATGGAGATATGAGATAAAATGTGAGAAAAGGAGTTCTAAAGTGAGCAAACTTCCTACTTCCTCATCCTCTACTACTTTCCATTTAGTAGAGTGTGTTTGCTTCACTAATCTACACAATTAGTGAAGAGATAGCATGAGCTAGTGTCTCCTCGACGTAGATCATCTTCGGCCTCGAAGACTTCGAAGCAAGCTTGTTCGTTTCTTCGCGGGAGCCTCTCTAGAGTCCGGACGATCGTGATCGCAGCGAAGGGACTTCTACACGGAGCTAATGAAGTGAAGGACCGGTCTACAAAGGTTGTATTCCTTGTTCACTTAGATGGAAAGAGTTTACATATCTTGTTTTACACTAAGTCTCTAGTTAAGATCTTGGTTAGGGTTTTTTAGCACCCCAAAATTTTTAAAGTAGCATGATTGATACTTGCCAAAACCTTGCTAAGGTGCTAAGCTAGCCCTACACATGTAAGTCTATGGTAGCGCCCCGGCCGTCAATCCGAGGCCAAATGCGGAAACAAAATTTATTTAGGAAACCGGCGCTATCGTAGTCTTTGACCCGGATCGAACCATTAACACTAAACTAGCTAACTACCAAGAAGTGAGAGTGGCTATACCTATCGATCCGTGTCCTTCGGTCTTTGGCCACCATCTCAAGCTCCTCGCGGCATCTTCGTTCTCCGGTCTCCTCATCGGAAGGGCACCACATCAATGAGTCTTTTTACGGGCTCCCGCTTCATCCGAAGCAACTCGAACATGAAGTTTGCTAGCCGACATGTCCAAGGTGAAGTAGAGAATGTGTGTGATAACTTTGTCTCAAGCATCCATTGATTCTCAACACATGAGAGTGTATGGATGCAGGTTGAAGATGATGCCATTGGTGGAAGTTATGAGCTAGAGGAAAAAGAAGAAGAAGAGCTTTTCTTTTCTTGTGTGAGATGAAAAATGAGAGAGGCTAGAATGATAATCACAAGAGCTAACCCATGTACATGGATGCCCTCTCTCTCTCCATCTTTCATTTCACACACTAAATCAATCCAAAATGTGACATATGCACAAATAAAGAGACCATGAGTCATCACCCATGCACATGTCATAATTAATGCATCTCATCATGAATTAAGCTCATAATTTCCACCAAAATAAATATTAACCCAAATGTTTAATCCAACAAAAAAGATACGGCATCAACTAAAGTAAACTCGTGACGGATCATAAGAATACCCCTCACCTGTATATACATACCTGTATCCGCATTCCGACTGAATGTGAATGCAATGAGACTAAAGTAATCCAACAAATCTAATACTAGGATCCGACTTAAACCAAAGCCCACTAGTATGATCCGCCCGATCATGATCCGTGCACAAATGCACGTATATGATCGAACCCTGCCATAATACCATACGGCCTCTACAATGTTTTGCCCGAAACTTGGGAAACTATCTGTGGGGAACTCTAAAGACTCATCAATACGCCAGCAGTGGGTTTAACCACAAGCACGTCAGTAGTACTAGCTGTACGTAACAGCTACCCATGTATCGATCAAAAGGGAGGCTGATGGGCGAACTCATCCTGACACCCTACTGAGCTTGTCAGTGACAATATCCGTACAGTCCGGTCCATTCGTCTATGAATATCGCATGTCGGGCCTAGGAGGTTGGTAAATGTCAGACCCCCAAAAGCGGTACAAGTCGTGTCAGAGTATAGCCCAGAACACCCTGAGATACTACTGGAATACCTACCAGTAAATCTCGTGCCTTGGCCAAGGACTTCGTGTAATGGCTCTCCTAGACACAGCACGACTCACCCCCAATACCGGGAGAGACGAAACCCCTGCTGATCCGCTCACTGCCTCCATGTGGCTCGGGACTGTACCCAACTAAAACCTATTTGCACGACTCCTTTGAGCCGTGGTAGGGTAGTAATCAAAGCACAGTGGGAACTCACACGAGACAAATGACGATCTCAGGTCGATGAACTAACCTGTACACATGTCACCAGGAAACTGCTATCTGACGCTAGGTATAAAACCAACTAGCATGTTCCCAGCGAGTCATGTCCGGTGTACTCATAACCCAATGAGCACCTGTATACGTCTTAGGTGAACCAACTGACACCAATGGCTTGTGAGACCAGCCACCGCCGCTCGTCGGGGTCTCGATCCATATACACTAGTCTACTCTGGAGTGTCGATGCCCTGTCTCGAAACTCCCTCGACTAGGGACCTTTTCAGGATGTGCTTATAGACCCTAGCTCCCACGTATATGATCGCCATCATACTGCTGGCCGTCAAGCGAGAATCCTAAGGGCTCCATCAATGTGTAATAGTAATCTGTAATATCACCTAAAGCATGTACACGATGATAAAGATAAACCAGATAGTATACTATCATCTTGAGTAAGACTGTCCTTCCGGCATAGGTCCTCCCTCAATCATTGCAATCACGTGTCTGTGATCCAATAATTGACTTTGAGGGTGCTATATCCAACAGGCCCATCCTTAGTAGGCCAGTTACGGCCCCTCCCGTGCTAAAAATCGAAACCCTCACCAAGATGCAGCCGAGCAGCCACCCTGCTCCAGCTACCCTGCTCGGCCAAAAATCAAATACGGCTCCAAGAGGCCATCGAGCAGCTATCCTGCTCGGCGCATCCCCAGCGGGCAGCCTCCTGCCCATCACACGATTAAGCAACTAAAGCCCGTATTAAGAGGCATCCGGTCTACCTACGTAGGCGATCTCTGTTGGATATAGTGCTCTCAATGTCAATTATTGGATCATAGGCACGTGATTGCAATGATTGAGGGTGGACCTATACCGGTAGGACAGTCTTACTCGAGATGATAGTATGCTATCTGGTTTGTCTTTGTAATCGTGTGAATGCTTTAGGTGACATTACAGATCACTATTACACGTTGATAAAGCCCTTAAGATTCTTGCTTGACTATCAGCAGTATGATGGCGATCATATACGTGAGAGTTGGGTAGTCTATAAGCACATCCTTAAAGTGTCCCTAATCGTGGGAGTTTTGAGACTGGGCATCGATACTCCGATATTAGAATAGTGTAAACGGATCAAGACCCCGACAAGGGGCGGTGGCAGGTATCACAAGCCATTGGTGTCAGTTGGTTCACCTAAGATAGTATACAGGTGCTCATTGGGTTATGAGTACACCGGACGGACTCGCAGGGGCACTGCTGATTGGTACTATGCCTATCGTCAGGAGCAGTTCCCAGGTGATATGAGTACAGCTTAGTCCCTTGACTTGACACTGCTACATTGCCTCAAGTGTGTTCCCGCTGTTCTTTGATTGCTATCCTACCATGGTTCAAAGGAGTCGTGCAAACAGGTAGTAGTTGGGTGCAGTCCCGAAGCACTTGGAGCCAGTGGCGGTTAGACAGGATTCGTCTCCCCGGTATTGGGGGTTGATATCGCGCTGTGTCTGGAGAGCCATTACACAAAGTTCTTGGCCAAGGCAAGTGAGATTTATTGGTAGATATTCCAGTAGTTTCTCAAGTTGTTCTAGGCAACACTCCGGCACGACTTATACCACTATTAGGGGTCTGACGTTTACCATCCACCTAGGCCCGATATGCGATACTCATAAACGAACGGACCGGACTTAATGGATATTGTCATTAACAGACTCAGTAGGGTTTCAGGATGAGTTCGCTCATCGGTCTCCCTTTTGGTCAATACATAGGTAGCCGTTACGTACAGCTAGTACCACTGACGTGCTTGTGGTTAATCCCACTGCCGGCGTACTGACGAGTCTTTAGAGTCCCCAACAGAAAGTTTCCCAAGTTCGGGCGAAACGTTGTAGAGGTTGTATGGTTTTATGGTAGGGTTCGATCATATACGTGCACCCATGCACGGATCATGATCGGATGGATCATACTAGTGGGTTCTGGTTTAAGTCGGATCCTAGTATTAGATTTGTTAGATTACTTTAGTCTTATTGCATTCTCATTCAGTCGGAATACGGATACAGGTTTGTATATACAGGTGAGGGGTATCCTTGTGATCCGTCACGAGTTTAGTTTAGATGTTGCCATTCTTTTTTTGGATTAAACATTTGGATTAATGTTTATTAGTGGTAATTATGAGCTCAAGTCATCATGAGGAGCATTAATTGTGGCATGTGCATAGGTGATGACTCATGGTCTTTTTATTTGTGCAAATGTCACCTTTTTGATTGATTTATTGTGTTGAAATGATATGAGGAGAGAGAGAGGGCAGCCACTAACTCTTGGGGTTGGCTCTTCATTTGGATAGAGCTCTCATATTATCAATTCAACACGATAAGCAAACAAAGCTCTCCTTCTTCTTCTTCTCTAGCTCACAACTTCCTCTCCCATGGCTTCATCTTCAACCTCCATCCATACAATCTCATGTGTTGAGAATCAAAGGATGCTTGAGACAAAGTTATTAAATTATCATTGAAATCCGGAGAGAGAAAAGCACACATTCTCTACTTCACCTTGGACATGTCGGCCAGCAAACTTCATGTCCAAGTTGCTTCGGTATGAAGCGGGAACCCGTAAAAAGACTTCTTGATGTGGTGCCCTTTTCGATGAGGAGACCAGAGATCGAGCGAGATCGGAGATGCCGTGAGGAGCTAGAGATGGTGGCTAAAGACCGAAGGACACGGATCGATCGGTATAACCATTCTAACTTCTTGTAGTTAGCTAGTTTAGTGTTAATGGTACGATCCGGGTGAATGGTTGCGGTAGCGCCAAGTTTTGAAAGTTTTTGTTCCGCTTTTGGCCTCGGATTGACGGCCGGGGCACTGCCGTAACCCAACATGGTATCAGAGCCACGCCATTAACCCTTTACTAGCTTGTTCTAACTTGTTTAAAACATCGATCGAATGAAATTTCCAAAGCCGCGATTCCACTTTATGCAGTTTCTGTAAAAAAAATTTTGTCGTCGAAAAATTATTTTGAGTATGTCAGTAAATCATGCAGGCGTTTTTAAGACTACTGTAGAAATTTGGTAAACTGATACCATAAGAACGCCGCGGAACCGCGGCATAACCCATGTTTTGGCCGCTGTTCCGCCGCCGTTTTGGGGCTTCAGTGCACCATTTTTTATTCAGGTTGTCTTTAATGTGGAATTGTGGTTTCTGGAGTATTTTGTTTAGACCCAGATTTGTTTAAGTACTGGATTTGTACTTGGGGCCCACTTCGGGAAATTTTTTCGATCGAAATTTTAAATAAGTTAGTTCACAGTACTTACATTACTATCTGCGACCGTGAATGCCATTCGAGCGGTAAATCTTGTATAATTGCTATAGCTCTTTTAGACGGGTTTGCGAACGCGACGTTCACGTTGATGTTCTGTGTTGTGCTGTGATGTTGCGGTTTTGTCGTGGTGGATAGCTTGGTGCAATGTTAGTGCAGTTTGGATATATTTGTACATTTGATATCGCGGGGCGAGCATCCGACATGTGGACTGCCGTCACTGCCTGTTTGTATATTATTCTTTTGGGGCACGACCGGGTTGAGGTCGATGTGCCCGTTGTACATATTTTCTTTTCTGTACTAGGATTACCCCGCGGTGGAGTGCACGGATAGCCGGATTCTAGAGGGCAACGTGCCCTCATCTCATGGCTTTGAGACGGAGGGGGCCTCACTCTAGAATTGGCGGGCTATTCGCCACACTCGTAGGGGGTACAGGTTGACCAAGGATGGGTGCTCAAGTTACCAGATTCCGTGAAGTGCTGGGTGGTCCACTCACTTTGATGAAGGGGGCTGCCTCGCTTCAGGTTTTGGCGGGTAACTTGCCGCACTCATAGGGGTCTAGGTTTTCATTGTACAGACTATCCACACGACCAGGGGAACGTCGGGTTTCAGTTGTGGCTCAATGAAACCCGGGGATCCAAGATTATCTGTATTGTTCTATGATGCTTATTACTTTTCTGTGATGCTGCATTTATCACGCCTGGAGCGATTATTATATATTGTTATATATATTAGTAGATGTTGTATATGTTTTACACCCGTGCTAGTCCAGTCCCCGCTCTGTCGTTAGTTAAGTAACCTAACGGGTGATGACGAGACCCAGTGGCGAATGCAGATGGCATATACGTACATTATATTTTTTTCGTTCTTTTGTGGTGTGATTAATTGATGGGACTACGTTGATTCAGATCAATGTAAAGAAAACAAACCTATTTGATGTTGTTGGAACAATTTTCAAAAAGCTGTTATTATAAGGACGTTCTCTTTTGTTTTGCACAGTGGTATTCGGTTATGAATATCCAGCACCTCATTCGACGAGGCAAGGGCCGAGATCCCTTCATTGGGAGTGACCCCTTGGGCAGAGGTTTTCGTCAGGGTAATAACATCACTATAGTCGATTACTTTTCCTTTGCATCGCGGTATTCAGTTGGAATATCCTGCACTTCATTTTACGAGTAAAGAGTCGATATCCCTTCACCGGGAGTGGCCTCTTTAGCAAAGGTTTTCGCCACTATATATTTATAAAACGCTATCCGGTTCCTTCAACGATATCAAGTTCATTACGTTAAAGGATTTTCGCCAAAAACCAGTCGTAGCCCTCCGTCATTTCAGATTAGTATTACTTAGTATTTGTGTTGCGTTTGTTAACTCCGTCAAGGCGTAGTGTACGGTAGCTGAGTGGTGCTTGTTTGTAGCATGGATATGCAATTGGTTAGGACAGTCGTACGGCCTTGTTGACTCCGTCAATGGCTCATGCGGGTGGGTTTAATGCAATCATGATAATAACGGGTTGAACTTGACTAGGACTTTTTGATTTGTTGACTCCGTCAAGGTCACTTGGGTCTTAGGGGTAAAAATTACATCGGGAGTTTCTAAAGAAACTGAAACTTGCCAGGCATGCGCATACCTTCCGGAGTGTGATAACATGAGTGGATTCCATCACGTTATTGTAAGTCCACGTTGCCAACCCCGGTTCTTGCGGGGAGACGGAAACGGTATAAAAATCAAATTTTTAGCGCACTAGGCAACATGGACTAACAAAAGTCGGGATCTTTTCTAAACAAAACTAGCTACCAAGCTAAAGAGAGTTAGCTACTCGGAAAAGATGTTATACCTCACTTGAACTCCTTCTTCTTGAACTCTTTGTAGAGGTTGGATGGTGCTTTCCTTGTCGCCATCTTTCGTCAAAGATGGATCCACCTGAGGGTTCAACCTTGGGCTCCTTTCTCGAACTTTGAGAGAACTAAGGTGTTTGGCTTGCTAGACCTTCAACCCTAGAGTGAGTAGAGAGTGGTTTAGAGTATTTTATCTCAAGGAGAGGTTTCTCAACACATGAGAATGGATCTCCTTGAACTAGAGGAGGAGGAAGAAGAAGAGAGGAGAGAGAATGGTTATGATAGAATGAAATGGTTTTTTACAACCATAACAATATCTAGTGAATTATCAAATTAATAAAATTAATCTAAATGAAAAGTTGATGGAAGGTTTGATAAGACTATTATCATTTCACATTAAATGGTTTTGCTAGAATCAAAGAGCATCTTTGATGTGTAATGATGATAGTCAATATTTCAACCATGGTCAACAAGTCAACCTTGGTCAACAAGTCAACAAACCCAACCATGACACATTTTCATTTAATTAATATTATTAATTGATAATTCACAAATTCATTAGCGTTTGGAAAAAGACGACTGTCAACTGTGCATACACACCCGTTCCGAAACCCTAATGAAAATCCTCTTCCTCCGCCTCAAACATCTGTGCATACACACCCGCATTCGTGTTCCGAGGAACATGAATACTATGAGATAAAAGTAACCCCAAAACATATACTAGGAT
Organism: Agapanthus africanus; assembly: GCA_030015575.1. Classification (NCBI taxonomy): domain Eukaryota; kingdom Viridiplantae; phylum Streptophyta; class Magnoliopsida; order Asparagales; family Amaryllidaceae; genus Agapanthus; species Agapanthus africanus. Next base: position 326,600,016 of record CM057346.1, on the reverse strand, counting down.
CTGGCTCAAATCAGAGCCCGCTAGTAATATCCGTCCGGACTCCAAACGTGCACAAGTGCGCGGATGAGAACGAACCCTGTCGCAAAACCATGCGACCTCTACTCTGTTTTGCCCAAAGGCGAATAGCCCTCTGTGTGGGACTCTAAAGACTTGACACTACGCTGGTAGTGGGTTTAACTACAGACCGCAAGCGGCACTGGCTGTACGTAACGGTCCCCAGGTAGATGCCGATAAGAAGACTGACGAGGTGAACCCCATCTGAACTCCTACTGAGCCTGAATGTGACAGTCTCCGTACAGTCCTTTCTGTTCGTCTGATATATCGCATGGCGGGCCTAGGGGGGCGGTAAACGTCAGTCCCCTAATAGCGGTACAAGTCGTGTCGGAGTAAAGCCAAGAACACCTTGAGATATCACTGGAAACCTACCAGTATATCTCGCTTGCCCTGGCCAGGGACTACTCGTGTAATGGCTCTCCTAGACACAGCGCGATGTCAACCCCCAATACCGGGAGAGACAAATCCTGTCTAACCGTCACTGCCTCCAAGCGCTTCGGGACTGCACCCAACTACTACCTGTTTGCACGACTCCTTTGAGCCGTGGTAGGGTAGTAATCAAAGTACAGTGGGAACACACTTGAGGCGAAGTGACAGTGTCAAGTCAGCGGACTAAGCTGTACTCATGTCACCTAGGAACTGATAACTAACGACAGGTATAATACCAACCAATCAGTTCCCAACGAGTCCTGTCCAGTGTACTCGTAACCTAACGAGCACCCGCATACTATCTCAAGTACGACGTACTGACGGCTATGGGACAGACCGTCTCCCGCACTGGGATGAGAAGCGCATGCGCTAGTCAACTCCGGAGTATCGATGCCCTGTCTCGATAATCCCATGACTAGGGACGAGAATATAAGGATGTGCTTGTGGATTACCTAGCCCCCACGAGTGTGACTGCCATCACAACGCTGGTAATCAAGCAAAGATCCTAAGGGCTCCACTAATGCGTATAGGTGATACAATAAAAGAAACACATGTACACATTAAAGCAGAGACAAACCAAGTAGCATACTACCATTTCGAGCAAGATTGTCTATACAACTGTGAATATCCCAAGCTTCCATCAAGTAATATACATACTAGTATGATACAGTAATGGCCTCTAGGGCATATACACTAACAATCTCCCACTTGCACTAAGGCCATGTACTGGCGTATCGAAGACCTATCATCTCGATCAGCCGCTCGAACAGAGTTTGGGGTAAGGCCTTCGTGAATGGATCTGCAATGTTATCTTCTGAATCAACCCTCCGAACCTCGATCTCCTTGCGATCCACGATCTCCCTGATCAGGTAATACCGCCTCAAGATGTGTCTGGATTTCTGATGGAACCTGGGTTCCTTCGCTAATGCTATAGCCCCGTTGTTGTCGCAATACAGAGGTATTGGATCAACAATGGACGGAACCACCTGAAGTTGTTTCAAGAACTTCCTCATCCAGACGGCTTCTTTTGCGGCATCAGATGCAGCGATGTATTCTGCTTCCATAGTCGAGTCTGCAACGGTTTCCTGTTTGGAACTCTTCCAGCACACCGCCCCTCCATTGAGGGTAAAGACAAAGCCCGACATGGACTTGGAATCATCCTTGTCACTCTGGAAGCTGGAGTCAGCAAAGGCCTCAATCTGGAGGTCTTTTCCGCTATACACCAAGAACATCTCTTTAGTCCTTCTCAGGTACTTAAGAATGTTCTTTACCGCTATCCAGTGTTTCTCCCTAGGGTTTGACTGATACCTGCTTACTACACTCAGTGCATAAGCCACATCTGGTCTGGTACACAACATCGCATACATTATAGAGCCTACCGCAGAAGCGTAGGGTATAATAGACATGCGATCCCTTTCCAAATCAGTCTTGGGAGATATCTCTTTGGAGAGGGTGATCCCGTGACAAGCTGGTAGATTACCGCGCTTGGAATCTTCCATACTGAATCTTTTCAGTATGGTGTCGATGTACCCTGACTGCGAAGGTCCTAATATCCTCTTGGATCTATCACGATAGATCCGGATCCCCAGAATGTAGGAGGCATCACCCAGGTCTTTCATGGAGAACCTGTGTGACAAGAACCCCTTGACAGATTGTAGCATAGGAATGTCATTTCCTATCAACAGAATGTCATCCACGTACAAAACGAGGAATACGACAGTTCTTGCTACAAATCTACTATAGATGCATGGTTCATCTGGATTTTTGATAAAGCCAAATTCTTTGACCGTCTCATCAAAACAGATGTTCCAACTCCGCGATGCCTGCTTTAGTCCATAGATGGACTTAAGCAACTTGCACACCTTTCCGCTGCTCTCACTCTGAATGAAACCCTCTGGCTGGTCCATATAGACACACTCCTCTAAATTTCCATTTAAAAATGCGGTCTTTACGTCCATCTGCCAAATCTCATAATCGTGGAAAGCAGCAATGGCAAGAAGGATCCAAATGGATTTCAGCATAGCCACTGGAGAAAAGGTTTCATCATAGTCCAAACCAGGTCTTTGACAAAAACCCTTTGCAACAAGTCTAGCCTTATAGGTCTCAACCTGTCCACCTACACCAATCTTCCTTTTGAAGATCCACTTGCATCCTACGGGTTTTACCCCATCTGGAGCAATGTCCAACGTCTATACCTTGTTGGTGTACATGGACTCCATTTCGGTCCGCATTGCATCCAGCCATTTTACCGAGTCAACGCTCTGAATGGCTTGCTGGAAGCTAGTAGGCTCATCATTATCAATGATGCAGTCCTCTCTATCCCCGTCTATGAGAAAACCGTAGTATCTCTCGGGCGGATGAGACTGCCTACTACTCCTGCGGAGCGGCGTAGGAATGTCCTGATCTTTCGAACCCTCTGGTTCTACTAAGCTTTCAGTAATAGCTTGTGGTTCTGGAATTTCTTCCAGTTCTACTGCGCTCCCACTTGTCTCCTTTTCCAAGAACTGGTGTTCTAGGAAGTGGGCATAACGAGAAACAAAAACCTTTTGTTCCTCTGCGTGGTAGAAAAGATACCCCCTGGTGTTCTTTGGGTATCCCACAAACTTACACAGTACTGAGCGTGCCTCGAGTTTGTCCGCATGCTGCTTTTTGACAAAAGCTGGACATCCCCAGATCTTCAGGTATTGAAGATAGGGTTTCTTCCCACTCCATAATTCATATGGTGTTGTAGGCACAGTCTTAGTTGGAACCCGGTTCAAAAGGTATGCTGCTGATTCTAGCGCATATCCCCAGAATGATCGCGGTAACTCAGCGTTACTCATCATGGACCGTACCATATCCAATAGGGTTCGGTTCCGTCTTTCCGATACACCGTTATGTTGCGGAGTGTATGGAGGAGTAAGCTGAGAGAGAATTCCATTCTCTTTTAAGTAATTCAGGAACTCGGCACTCAAGTATTCACCACCTCGATCTGATCTTAGTGTCTTGATACTTTTGCCTGTTTGTTTTTCTACTTCATTCTTATATTCCTGGAACTTTTCAAAGGCTTCAGATTTATGTTTCAATAACATACACACCTGAAGCTGAAGCCGCAACCTGCTTCAGATCCTGTGTCCTGGCTTTCCAAGCCCTGCAATCTTTCTTCCAGTGTCCACTCTTGTGATAGTAAAAGCATTCTTCCTTATCCACAAGCTTCCCTGCTACCTTTGTTGCTTTTGCCTTTCCCTTTGTATCCTTCTTACTAACACCGCCCCTTGGTTTGGCGGGGGTTTTCTTCTTCTTTCCCTTGGCTTTCGCCTTGGACCTAGAAGAGGAAGATCCTCCTACAAATAAAGTGGATGTTTCCCTACCTTTCTGTAGGGTGCCCTCTGCACTCCTCAGCATGCTGAGGAGCTCTGAAAGTTCAACTTCCTTTTCTTGCAAGTTGAAATTCAGGATGAACTGGGCGTAAGTGGAAGGAAGGGACTGAAGAATCAAGTCCGTATAGAGCTCATTCTCCAACGTGGTCCCAAGGTCCGCGAGCTCCTCTATGTAGCCAATCATCTAAGCACGTGTTCCGCTACCGATGATCCGACGGTCAATCTTGCCGAAAATAGCTTCTTCGACACTTCGTATCTTGCGATACGAGATTGCTCTCCATACAGTTCTTTTGTATCGAGAAATATGGATTCAAGGTCCATATTCTCATGCCTCCTCTGATGTTCGTTATCCATAGAGGCATGCACGAGGCACTTGGCCTTCGCGCAGTCGATTTCCCAGGTCTTACGGATTTCCCTATCCGCGATGCTGGTTTTGGGACCTGGGACAGGGGGAGCTTTGGTGGTAAGAAGATACCCCAACTTGTCATAAGTGATTGCCATTTTGACATTCCTGAGCCAATCTTTGTAGTTTGGCCCTGTCAGTATGTTTTTATGTAGTAATAACTTAAGTCCGGTCATCTTGAATGGTCGCTGCAATTAGGAGAGAGAGAAGAAACACTTTAGCATGATGCTCTTGCAAGTTTAGAGTGGTTTTTAATTTGTCTAAACAGGATGGCTCCCACTGTCTCTCGAATCCCTCCTCAAACCATAAAGGAAGAATTAGTCGAGATCAATCTCACCGCACAATACTTACTTAACCGTTCAGCCAGGCTAGTGTTGGTACTTCGAGGGAGGTTTTCCAACGTTTTCGCGAAGTTCCTTAATTAAATAGCCTCTTTTCCCTGGGGGCGTAGCCCCGCTAACACCTTTCTAGACACCTACTAGGTTTATAGCATTGATCGTTAAGTGAGAAATTTCCCGAGGAGTAGCATATACTCACAGTAGGATCGGGATCCAAATATCATCGCGTGACAAAACTGAAGGAATCTTACCAGAATCATCACACTCCAAATGGTATGCAACGCTTGCAAGTTTCAGTACTTATGAAACTCCCGATGTGATTTTGCCCCATGCTCTTATGACCTTGGCGTGAGGTCAAAATGTCATAAGTCACATGTCAAGTTCTACCCATCATTATCCAGGTTAATTTGAACCCACCCGTACCTACCCTTGACGTAGGCCAAAATGGCAGTACGACTGTCTCAAATCAACGCATTCTATCTATGCAACAGATAAATATCCGGCAGCTACCAATCACTATGCCTTGGCGTGAAGTCAAAATACATAGCTTGAATACTACCGAATATTTAACTGAAATGATGGAGGGCTACGAATGGTTTTGGCGAAATCGTGAACGTAGTGAACTTGATATAACCGATGGAACAGATAGCTTTTAAAAGGAGTGGTTCAAGCTCCGCATTTAAAAGTTTAGTTTTGAAAAGAACCGAGTGGTTTTCAAAGTGTTCCAATCGACTTTTGCTTGGTTTATTTTCTTGCATTAGTTCTTTTAATGCGTCCCATCATTTAACCCTACCATTGCAGAAAACAACCAAAATATGACGTACGCTTATGCCATTCGCATTCGCCACCGGGCCCCGTCATCACCCGTTAGGTTACTTAACTAACGACAGAGCGGGGGCTGGGCCAGCGCGGCTGTAAAACATAAGCAACGCCTAAATAGTTATCGTATATATAAATATATAGCAATGATAGATATTACAAATCACAGATGAATACAATGGATATACTAGGAATCCGCAATCCGTTCGAGCCTGTAACGAAAAACGGATTACACGGTCGCGGTGAATAGCCAAAATCCCACCCAAGACCCCTACGGGTGCGGCAAACTACCCGCCAAGTACCCGAAGCGAAGCAACCTCCCTCAACACCGTGAGTAGGCCACTCGGCACTTCGAGATACCCGGTAGTTTGTGCACCCCCTCCATGGGTCTATCCTAGGAGCAAAAACAGTAAAAAGAATTATACAATGACGGCTACAACCCCGACCCGGTTGTGCGGCCATACAAATAATATTACATCAATTTACATGTTACATGAATTGAAAGAAAAGAAAACTTTCGTCTCACAAAACCCCCGGCTATTCACCCGCGACAATCCAACGCATTCATATACACATACCATCATCAAACACAGATCACAGATATGTATAACCCCCACTAATCGACATATAGCGATTAGCCGACGTTCAATACATATAAACATCACAGATATAACCGATTAGTCAAAGTATAGTGAAGTTCGATCAAAAATACGGATTTATAGGCCCCTAAAAACAAATTTTTTTTCTGGAAAATCTGGGCTGAAATAAACCATCTTAAAAATCCCAAAACCACAACCTAAGAACACTGCACCAAACTCGGTCATGAACCGAGTCAAAACGGCCGCGGTTCCGCGGCAATGTGTATACTTTTGCTGCGGAACCGCCGCTCTTTGAAGGCATCACTCGACCGTTTTTGGTGGGCTTCTTCACAAAACCCTGAGATGATTTTTGGAGTATGACTTTTTATTTTTAAAGCAGAAAATATTTTAACAGAAACTTAGGGTTTTGCATGTCGTAGTTTTGTGATTTTTCTGATCGAACTTCTATACACTTTACTACCTAGCTAGTTTATGTTTAGTTAGGCTCTGATACCACTGTAAGTCCACGTTGCCAACCCCGGTTCTTGCGGGGAGGCGGAAACGGTATAAAAGTCAAATTTTTAGCGCACTAGGCAACATGGACTAACAAAAGTCGGGATCTTTTCTAAACAAAACTAGCTACCAAGCTAAAGAGAGTTAGCTACTCGGAAAAGATGTTATACCTCACTTGAACTCCTTCTTCTTGAACTCTTTGTAGAGGTTGGATGGTGCTTTCCTTGTCACCATCTTTCGTCAAAGATGGATCCACCTGAGGGTTCAACCTTGGGCTCCTTTCTCGAACTTTGAGAGAACTAAGGTGTTTGGCTTGCTAGACCTTCAACCGTAGAGTGAGTAGAGAGTGGTTTAGAGTATTTTATCTCAAGGAGAGATTTCTCAACACATGAGAATGGATCTCCTTGAACTAGAGGAGGAGGAAGAAGAAGAGAGGAGAGAGAATGGTTATGATAGAATGAAATGGTTTTTACAACCATAACAATATCTAGTGAATTATCAAATTAATAAAATTAATCTAAATGAAAAGTTGATGGAAGGTTTGATAAGACTATTATCATTTCACATTAAATGGTTTTGCTAGAATCAAAGAGCATCTTTGATGTGTAATGATGATAGTCAATGTTTCAACCATGGTCAACAAGTCAACCTTGGTCAACAAGTCAACAAACCCAACCATGACACATTTTCATTTAATTAATATTATTAATTGATAATTCACAAATTCATTAGGGTTTGGAAAAAGACGACTGTCAACTGTGCATACACACCCGTTCCGAAACCCTAATGAAAATCCTCTTCCTCCGTCTCAAACATCTGTGCATACACACCCGCATTCGTGTTCCGAGGAACATGAATACTATGAGATAAAAGTAACCCCAAAACATATACTAGGATCTGGCTCAAACCAGAGCCCGCTAGTAATATCCGTCCGGACTCCAAACGTGCACAAGTGCGCGGATGAGAACGAACCCTGTCGCAAAACCATGCGACCTCTACTCTGTTTTGCCCAAAGGCGAATAGCCCTCTGTGTGGGACTCTAAAGACTCGACACTATGCTGGCAGTGGGTTTAACTACAGACCGCAAGCGGCACTAGCTGTACGTAACGGTCCCCAGGTAGATGCCAATAAGAAGACTGACGAGGTGAACCCCATCTGAAGTCCTACTGAGCCTGAATGTGACAGTCTCCGTACAGTCCGGTCTGTTCGTCTGATACATCGCATGGCGGGCCTAGGGGGCGGTAAACGTCAGTCCCCTAATAGCGGTACAAGTCGTGTCGGAGTAAAGCCAAGAACACCCTGAGATATCACTGGAAACCTACCAGTATATCTCGCTTGCCCTGGCCAGGGACTACTCGTGTAATGGCTCTCCTAGACACAGCGCGATGTCAACCCCCAATACCGGGAGAGACGAATCCTGTCTAACCGTCACTGCTTCCAAGCACTTCGGGACTGCACCCAACTACTACCTGTTTGCATGACTCCTTTGAGCCATGGTAGGGTAGTAATCAAAGTACAGTGGGAACACACTTGAGGCGAAGTGACAGTGCCAGGTCAGCGGACTAAGCTGTACTCATGTCACCTGGGAACTGATAACTGACGACAGGTATAATACCAACCAATCAGTTCCCAACGAGTCCTGTCCAGTGTACTCGTAACCTAACGAGCACCCGCATACTATCTCAAGTACGACGTACTGACGGCTGTGGGACAGACCGTCTCCCGCACTGGGATGAGAAGCGCATGCGCTAGTCTACTCCGGAGTATCGATGCCCTGTCTCGATAATCCCACGACTAGGGACGAGAATATAAGGATGTGCTTGTGGATTACCCAGCCCCCACGAGTGTGACTGCCATCACAACGCTGGTAATCAAGCAAAGATCCTAAGGGCTCCACTAATGCGTATAGGTGATACAATAAAAGAAACACATGTACACATTAAAGCAGAGACAAACCAAGTAGCATACTACCATTTCGAGCAAGATTGTCTATACAACTGTGAATATCCCAAGCTTCCATCAAGTAATATACATACTAGTATGATACAGTAATGGCCTCTAGGGCATATACACTAACAGTTATCATGCGATGACAGTTGGATCCCGATTCCTACTGATGAGTTGGTTTACTCCTCGGGTGATCCCGACTAATTCTTCTTTGAGGTTTGGAGGAGAATTTGAGGATACAGTAGGAGGCATCCTGATTAGATAAAGTGATTAGCCATTCTGATCTAGGTTAGAGTGCACACTGAGAGTTTCTTTTCTCTCTCTCTCTCTTTGGCAGCGACCATGGCCCGACCCTACATTATAACTCAGTAACCAAGTTAACCGAACTTTTTTAAAATACTGTCTTTTGGATTGTCTGAGTTGCATACTTCATTGCCACTCCTACTTTTACCCTTTGCTTTTCTCCAGAACACCCCGTATAACTACGAACATCCACTTCTATTGGATAAATCCATCGTATAGTAATATACGAACTCGAAGGAAGTTGTTCCAGATTCGAGGATGGATTCTGGTTCAGGAGAAAATGAATAGGACTATTCAGTTGTCTTTTTCTTTTACTTTCTCTCAGGTTGTGAGGGCTCCTAGGATTAGGAGAGAGTACACCTATTACGCTTATTGGATAGTCTTCTTCCAAACCATAGGCAGGTGCCGAAAGGTGGGGAAGGAAGAAAACCAAACAGCCTAAGTGTGGTGTGCAGAAGGTAATAAGTTAAGACAAATAAAGGGATCAGAAAGAGGGCAAAGTAAATTGCAACTGCTATCATTCACGACCAAACCACGTATTTCATCGTCACTCCTACTTCACCTTTGTATTTCTCCAGAACACCCTGTATCACTACGAACATCCACTTCTATTGGATAAATCCATCGTATGGTTATATACGAACTCGAATGAACTTGTTTCAGTTCGGAGATGGATTCTGGTTCAGGAGAAATAGGAATAAGGTTTATTCAGTTGTCTTTTATCTTTTACCTTCTCTTAGGTTACGAGTACTCCTAGGATTAGGAGAGTACACCTATTATGCTTATTGGATAGTCTTCTTCCAAACCATAGGCTGGTGCCGAATAGCAGGGAAGGAAGAAAACCAATTAGCCTAAGGGAAGTGTACAGAAGGTAATGGGTAAAGACAAATAAAGGGATTTGGAGAGATGGCAAGAAAATATACGGTTACAGTCATGAATCTGGATAATGGAAGAGTATTACTAGGAATACCCCGGATACCCCTTCGAAACATTTAATGTTTCAGTTTCACTGTGTATTGTTAATAAAAAACTGATTTCCCAATTAGCCCTTGCTCCAGGGTATGTATTTACCAGATATGATTCTCACATCTGTATAGTTTTACAGATGATGAGTAGGAGTAAGTTATTGAGAATTAGGTGATCATACTCATTATATAGGGATTCATTGTAATTGGTGATATTTGAGGAAATCGCCTGGGTTTTTGCCGGACGGCAAATATTTGGTTTTGAATATCCGTTGTTATGCACCAATTTCAAACTGATATATCTGTACGTTTATTTTATAAAGTGAGATATAACTTTTTGAAATTATGTCCATAATATTTACCTATACCAGTTGATGGTTAGGTAAGGAGCATTCAACAGGGGTGTAATTCTTCATAACCATGGTACAGTTTTCAACCTACGACGCACAGGATTTGAGTTATTAAACTCAAAAGACATATACAAAGTATTGTATATTGTCCAGTTGTTGGCTATAGTGCCCTCAAGGCAATTATCACAGTCGCGGACTTATGATTATGATGATTGAGTGAGGACATATACCGATAAAACAGTCTTACTCAAGATGATAGTATTCTATCTGGTTTGTCTTTATCATCATGTACGTGTTGATAGAGCCCATAGGATTCTTACTTGACTGCCAGTATTATGATGGCGATCATATATGTGGGAGCTGGGGTCTATAAGCACATCCTTAAATGTTCCTAGTCGTAGGAGTATCGGGACCGGGCATCGATACTCCAGTGTAGACTACTGTATACTGATCGAGACCCCAACGAGGGGCGGTGGCCAGGTCTCATAAGCCATTGGTGTTAGTTTGTTCACCTAAGATAGTATATATGTGCTCATTGGGTTATGAGTACACTGGACGGACTCGCCGGGAACCTGCTAGTTGGTATTATACCTATTGTCAGATAGCAGTTCCCAATTGACATGTGTACAGGTTAGTCTGTCGACCTGAGATCGTCATTTGTCTCGTTTGAGTTCCCACTGTGCTTTGATTACTACCCTACCACGGCTCAAAGGAGTCGTGCAAACAGGTTTTAGTTGGGTACAGTCCCGAGCCACATGGAGGTGTTCCCCTCCGAACGGCGGCAAAGACATGGACGTCTTGCCTGAGATTCGGGGCAGATGCTATTTGGTTTTATCCGTCCACCTCTCCAAAGATGCCAAGTTGATTTATGGCACCGTATATCGAAGGTTTAGACGGATGCGGCCGATGTAGCAGACTTCGTCAGATTCCCCCTCGCTTGAGGCGTTTTTGATTGTGGGGATTCTCTTCCCTGCAGGCGCAAGCCCCTGCAGTTAATTACGCTACCGCATCGCGGTAACAACTTTCTCCTTCTCCAGAATTTTACTTCATATCGTGGGTGTTTGTTTTGTTTGTGGTTGCCCTTGGATTGTATACGGAGACTAATTTATGTCGTCGCCCGTAGGACTGGATTAGTCCAAATCCGTATTTTCTTAGATTTGGTTTTGGGGTTTTGGTTTAAGGATACGTTAGCCATATTTGGGACTAAGATCAACTTAAACGTTTGTTAAGGATACGTTAGTCTAATTTGAGACTAAGATCAACTTAACGGGATCGTTTAGATCCGACAAAAGAGCATTTGGGGGCTCGATTGTTCCAGTTTAGGGACATGGTGGTCCATTGCATGTATAGCCGTCGGGACCCGTCACCTCTCTGACGTCGTTGAAGGATTACAACGACAGGTGTCAGAGGAGTTCAGAGATGCACCCTTGAACCAAAGTCTATTGGGGGGTCTATAGTCCAATTTGGGACTAAAGTCTGTTTGAAGGTTTAAGGATACGTTAGCCATATTTGAGGCCAAGATCGACTTAAACGGGATCGTTTAGATCCGACAAAAGAGAATTTGGGCTATGTTGTTCCAGTTTAGGGACATAGTGGTCCATCATTCCCATTTTGGGGACGGATATTAGTTTAAGGACACGTTAGCCATATTTGAGACTAAGATCAACTTAAACGTTTGTTAAGGATACGTTAGCCTAATCTCC